>OY292464.1:8672500-9872500 GCA_958496255.1 Camptogramma bilineatum
GTCTGGGTGTTGTTAAGTATTCTATGTATGTATTTACAGAAAAAAAAAGTACTTATATAACTATTCTATCAGTTATCTGGTTCCTATAGTACAAGCTTTGCTTAGCTTGGAGCTAGATGGCGCTGTGTGAAATGTCCGGCAATATTTATTTATTATTTAATTATTGTCTGTATCTGTATTATAAAGACATTATTATGCCTACCACATTGGAGATACAATACAAGGCCTTACTTATAAATTTGAATACCTACTGGTTAAATAATGCTCAAGTTTCGCCCTGTCACTATCTAACAAAGAGGGGACAGTGTGTGCAACCCTTCGTGATCATGTTTCAATGCTTTCATTTTTATCATAAATCTTTCGCTGATCATTACAGAATTGTTAAAAGTGCCTACAATTACAAATAATATAGGTAGGTATCATACTTGTTTAGGTACCTACATTATCAAGTTTTTTACCTATTTCATTAAAAATATAAAACCTACCTATTTCAGATATTCCAAGCTCATGGAGATTGTGATCCCGTTGTTCCATTCAAGTGGGGTCAGATGACGGCATCCTTTTTGAAGACGTTCATGAAGAACATCGAGTTCAACACGTATCGCGGCCTTACGCACAGCTCCTCGGAGGCTGAACTCAAAGATATGAGAGGTTTCATAGAGAAAACTCTGCCTGCTGTCAAATAGATACCACTTACTCATCTATTTCCAGGGAATCACCTAAAAGTACATTGAATTTCACTATCGTCATATTTTATCTTCAGTTTAGTATACCTATTATAGATACATAAGATTATATTTTCAACTATGAATTGCATTACAAGTAGGTATCAATCGCAGAACATGACATGAACCGTGAAAAGATGAAAATCAAAGTGTTCACAACTAATCATTACCTGTGTCATTCATTAGTCTCATTACTCTTTATAGTCTATGTTGCCTACCCCAATTTATTTCAAATAAAAAATGTAGAAGCGAATTATAATACCTATACCTACAGGCAGGTTGTGGCAAATTCTTTTTTCTTCAAACCTTTTCTGTTGTAGTTAAAAAGATTTATTCTTAAGAAACTATTGTTTTATTTTGAAGAAAAAAATTATTGCATTTTAGATTTTTGGAAAGTTACAGTTAGCCTAAAAAATTGCATTTGTCAAAAAAAAAAAACAAGTTGGTCTTAATCGACTATTTCCCACCAAAAACACTTTTCCCAAAGCAACTTACCAAATCAAGTCGTAAGTTTTTGCAATAATTCAAAAAAACACAACCTTTACATTTTCTATGAAATTAGGAGTTGTATTAAAATTAAGAACCATCGAATAAGTGGCACTGTAATGTTTGCAACTCCTAATTTCATAGAAAATGTATGGAATGTGTTTTTTTGAATTATTGCAAAAACTTACGATTTTTACGATATATTTATTTATTTTGACTTGGTAAGTTATTAAGGGAAAAGTGTTTCTGGTGGGAAATAGAGTCGATTAAGATCAACTTGTTTTTTTTTTTTTGACAAATGTAATTTTATAGGCTAACTGTACTTCTTTCAAAAATCTAAAAATGCAATTATTTTTTTCTTCAAAATAAAACATAAGTTTCATAAGAACAAAACTTTCTAACTACAAGAGAAAAGGTAGCTACCCTTCAGTGACCAAGAATTTGCCACACCTGTAATACACCTTTACTATTAAATATAGATTGGAGTTTATAGGTGTAAACCTTTACCTATTTTTAAGAATAATTGATTATTAGTTTTAAATAAAGTCATTACATTTCACACTAGAAGACTTTTATTTATTATCTACCAACTTGACAATGTGAACAAAATATATCCTGGTAAAGTTAACGCCATCTATGGATAGACATTACTGTCCGCTAGCTAAAACGCCGTTAAGTGACTAAACCATTTTTTGAGATATCGCTAAAAAACTCGTCGCTTCTTTACTATCTTGCTTCGCGCTTGCCGCTATCTTAGTATCTCTAATTCGAAAACTATTCCGCCCGAGTGCCTTAGGCCACTACAATGGCCCAGGGCACTTTTTTTTTTTTTTTTTTTTTTTCTTTATTTTGGCTTCGCACGGTTGTGCATTTAGCCAGTGTCAAGTAATTATTATTCTTCAAGTTTACAGATAAATAAGATAAATAAATACATATTGCAATACTTAAATATAATATCCCACCCCCTCCCCTTGTGCCTCAGTAAAGATGTGGGCCTTTACTGAAACATCAACACGGACTTTTTGGAAGAACTTGAAAAGCAATGTTAACCAATTTTGTTTCACTTCCCCACACTTATGCACATTCACGAACACTTAACGGTTAATAATCCACCATTATTACACATTAACATTCGAAGAAACACAAGTTTTGGAAAATAAAACAAAAATGAAACTTGACTTCTCAAATTCCCGCCAAAAAGCCCGCCCAGGGCACTTGAGGGGTCGCGCGGCCACTAAAATCACGATTTCTATGGTGTTAGACCAGTGGTCGTCAAAGTGCGGCCCGCGGACGTTATTGGTGCGGCCCGCGGCCAAGCAAAAAATTTTAGTAGGTAATGATGCTACCACGTTAGAAGAGAACATGTTGTGCCGACCCAAACTAGTTGGAAAGGCAAGGAAATAATGATGACGAAAATGCTACCTACGTTTCTACAATAATAATTTTGATTGATTTAAAAACTTCAAGATAGTGAAGCTCGCTTTGTTTGCTTGGTTTGGAGCTCTCTTTGTTCGCATTTTAGCTTCATGAGTAGGTATAATGCGAGCAAAGTGAGTAATGTCTGACCACAGAATAGGAACCAACAAGCAGCGAGCCTTTCTATGAGCACTGCAAACAAAATCAAGTGTTATAATTTGCATTTGTCTTAAAAAATTTGGCTCGCTTCGCTCGCATTTAATTTCATAAGTAAGGTATATTGCGAATAAAGTAAGTAAAGTCTAACCACATAATAAGAACCTATAAGCAGCAAGTTTTTCTTTGCTCACCGCAAACAAAATCTAGTGTCACAATGTTGCGTTTGTTTTAAAAAATTCGGCTCGCTTCGCTCGCAGTTACTTCATGAGTGAGGTATATTACGAGTAAAGTGGGTAAAGTCTAACCACAGAATAAGAATCTATAGCAGCGAGTTTTTTCTTTGATCACCGAAAACAAAATATAGTGTAAATGTTGCATTTGTCTTAAAAATTTCGGCTCGCTTCGCTCGCATTTAACTTCATGAGTAAGGTATATTGCGAGTAAAGTGAGTAAAGTCTAACCACAGAATAAGAGCCTATAGCAGCGAGTTTTTTCTTTGATCACCGCAAACAAAATCAAGTGTCACATGTTGCGTTTCTCTTAAAAAATTCGGCTCGCTTCGCTCGCCATTAACTTCATGAGTAAGGTATGTTACGAGTAAAATGAGTAAAGTCTAACCACAGAATAAGAACCTATAAGCAGCGAGTTTTTTCTTTGATCACCGCAAACAAAATCTAGTGTCACATGTTGCATGTCTTCAAAAATTTAGCTCGCTTCGCTCGCATTTAACTTCATGAGTAAGGTATATTACGAGTAAAGTCTAACCACAGAATAAGAACCTATAAACAGTGAGTCTTTTAGTAATCTATGATTTTTGTTAAATGTCTGGTAATAAATATATTTGTATTTCATGGACGTATATAAGGGGGGGGTTTAGGGGGTCCGGACCCCCCCCTTAGCCCATTAAGTTCGGAGGAAACCTAGTCAATTTTTGTATTTTGGAGCCCTTGGACCCCCCCCTTAACAAATATCTTTGTATATTGGAACCTTTGGACCCCCCCCTTAACAAAGCTATAGCTACGTCCCTGTTGTATTTGTATTTTTTCTTTAATCACCGCAAACAAAATCTAGTGTTACATGTTGCATTTGTCTTAAAAAATTCGGCTCGCTTCGCTCGCATTTAGCTTCTTGAGTAAGGTATATTGCGAGCAAAGTGAGCTATGTCAGACCGCAGAATACGAACCGACAAGCAGCGAGTCTTTGAGCACTGCGAACTTATGCTGCTAAGTTTAAAGTTCGTTAGTAGGTAGCTACTAGGATTTTATCACGTATAAGAATTTCGAAAAATCGACAACTAAATAAAATTCAAGAATGTGCGGCCCGCAGTGATACCTCACATTGTCCTATGCGGCCCTTGACCAGAAAAGTGTGACGACCACTGTGTTAGACGATAGGAACCCAGTTCTAAAACAGATCGATAGAGAATTTTGAGCCGCTGAAGTGCCTCACTCCGCGGACCGATTATTTACATAACATGCATTTCTAAGTGAAATACCAACTTAGCGGCGTTTTAGCTAGCGGACGGCAGATGTTTGAATAAGATTAGAGTCTGATTCAGCACTGAAGTCCGATAGACGCAGCGCTGCTATCGCAGAACTAGGTTTTTTTTTTTTCTTTATTTTGGCTTCGCACGGTTGTGCATTCAGCCAGTGTCAAGTAATTTATTAAACTTCAAGTTTATAGCTAAATAAGATATATAAATACATATTACAATACATAAATAAAATATCCCACCCTCCCCTTGTGCCTCAGTAAAGATGTGGGGCTTTACTGAAACATCAACACGGACTTTTTGGGAGCACTTGAAAAGCAATGTTATCCAATTTTGTTTCACTTCCCCACGCTTATGCACGTTCACGAACACTTAGGGCCTTACTTATGAAAGATGTTTAACGTAAAACACTGGTTAAACAACGTCCTGTCTTTATTTGTGGATAGTGACAAACAGAGACAGGACGTTGTTCAACCAGTGTTCAACTTTAAACATCTTTAATAAGTAAGGGGGTTAACGTTTAATAATCCACCATTATTACACATTAACATTCGAAGAAACACAAGTTTTGGAAAATAAAACAAAAATGAAACTTGACTTCTCAAATTCCCGCCAAAAAGCCAGAAGTAGGTTATACTGTTTTAACAGTATAGTTGGCAACCCAAGATAAGTGTCAAAGAATCGTCGATGTGTCAAAACTGTCAAAGTCATACATGCATTGAATGACGTGATGGTGTTTCGTTTCGTTTTCTTTTTGTTTTGCGTTGGGTTTGGACTTGGCCTTGCATGGACTCGGAAGACTTGGAGGACCTACTAGTAATATTATTCTGTGACCTACTATCCAATGTACTCTATGCTTGGACCTCAGCCGCCGACAGGGCAGCTCTCTTGACTCGACAACGACTGAGCACTGCTTGCTCTCCTACAAACAATTCTTTCTGTTTCTTGAAGTTATCGTAAAACAAGTGGTTTTTTTATATAATGAGTAATCAGAAAGTACCTTCAGTGAAAAAGAGGCGAATTTATTCTGAAGTTATTGAAAGTAAGTACCTACCTTTATAAATAAAAACGATTGAAAAATCAAATAAATAATGCTGGACATTTCACACAGCATCATGTAGCCCCAAGCTAAGCAGAGCTTGTGTTATGGGAACTAGGGATGTTCGATACGATACGATATTTTCGTGTATCGATACAATGGCATACGATACACCCGATATTTGTATCGATACAATGGCATACGATACAGCGTATCGATACAACACATGCAAGGTGTATCGGATCGAAAGTATCGTATCAAATTATTTTGATAAGCAATTGTTTTGACTGGCAAGTTACCCGGTTAAAAGGGGGCATAGGTCCTATTTCCGGTCCTTACCTATCTCCCCCTTACTTATGAAATATGTTTAAAGTTGAACACTGATTGAACAACGTCCTGTCTCTGTTTGTCACTATCCACAAATAAAGACAGGACGTTGTTTAAACAGTGTTTCACTTTAATCATCTTTCATAAGTAAGGCCCTCTATGTTTAAATTTCAGGCAAATCGGTTTAGTGGTTGTCGAGTTTTAGAGGAACAAACATATATCCAAACTTTCGCATTTTAAAATATTACTTAGTTTGATATCACAAAACACCATTTTTGACAGTTATAACTACGCACATTTTCGTAATAGTGCTCCCACATAGTGTACCTACATTATTAAAATAAAATATATATTTTTAATTATTAAAGTACCTGCATACTTTGTCTTGATTCAATACTGTATCGATACGATATATCGTATCAAATGCCTTGTATCGATATGCGTATCGATACAATGCGTTTTGATATATTGCGATACGAAATATCGATACAATCCGAAATATCGAACATCCCTAATGGGAACCATACGACTGTTATAGGTTTAGTACTTGGTACATAAATATTTTTTTTTTGTAAATTCATAAGTACAATTTATTGTATATAATGTATGTATTTACGTAACATTACCTACATAATACCTATTAAGTATAGTTTTTCCGTTGGTTAGCTTATTTTAAAACATTAGGCACTGGCACTGAAACACCTACCCTACTTCTCTTTTACAGACTCCCTTTTGAAGGAAGACATTGATATACATTTGGAAATTCAAAAGAAACCAATGAGAAAACACAAAAAGCCACCACCAAAGTTTCGTTTGAAATCATCTGGTTGTGTTGCTTCTTTAGGAGCTCCAATAAATGAAAGAATACCTTTAATGCTCACAGATGTCCAACATTTACTGCTACACTCACTCCTGCATAATATAAACCTAACTGAGCCTCCCCGATGGTATGTGCTGGAAAGAGGAGATAGAGTAGTACAAACAAATTGTCTTGTATTAGAAGGTTTATCCATCAGACATTGGGAAAAGTATAAAAATGAATTTGAAAACAGTTTGAAAATATTCAATGATTTTGTGGAAATTCTGACACCTTCTGTATATGATGGGTCCTTAGTTCAAGAATTAGCACTAGTTCCACTCTCCGAAGCTGAGAAAGACAACATAATTCAGAAATATGGAAGTATGAATCTAGCTCTGGAAGCAAGGAAAGACTTGATGGTGATGATGAAAGCTGTATTCCCTGTTGCAAGTGAAGAAATACCAGATAAAGAGAGCTCCAGCAAAGATCAGTTCCCAAGGACTCAACTTGTGCTGTCTGCCTGGCAACTAGCTGAGGAAAACTATCCAATGCCCCTCAAGGGCAAGTTGAAAGATGCATACTCTGATTATGTGTTGACAAAAGAAGAATACAAACCTGTTACTGTACAATCACCCTTATTTGGAGTAGATTGTGAAATGTGTATCACCAATGCTGGCTCAGAGCTGACCCGAGTCTCTGTTGTTAATGAAAATCATGAAGTTGTGTATGAATCATATGTAAAACCATACAATGATATCACAGATTATCTTACAAGATTCTCTGGAGTAACAAAAACATCTCTAGAAAATGTGACCAAGAGACTGGAAGATGTTCAAGAAGACCTGAGGAAGCTCCTTCCCCCGGATGCAATATTGGTTGGTCAATCACTAAATGCAGACTTACATGCATTAAAAATGATGCATCCTTACATAATTGATACAAGTTTAATTTACAATTTCACTGGTGAGCGGACACGTAAGCCAAAACTCAAAACTTTAGCCAAAGAATTTTTGAATGAAGATATCCAATTAGGAAAAAAAGGGCACTGTTCGATAGAAGATTCAATTGCATCAATCAAGCTTGTTCAGCTCAAATTGGGCAAATCAATGGAGTTTGGGGATGCTGTGCATACAAACAGACAGAAATACAAAGAAAAGTATTGCAAGATGACAACAGCTGAAGAATATGCATTCCCCATATTCAATCACATGATTGAACAGAAAAAAACTTCTTTGGTAGTTGGATGTGATGACATCACTGGAGACTATCATTCATATTTATCTCAAGCTAAAGAAAGTATGTCTACTCAGTTAAAGAAAGGGAAACCTAAGAAGATTAAACTCAATACAGTTGATGATCATGAGGAGGTGATTTCAACTCTCACTCAATCTGTCAATGATTATAATTTTACTATGGCACATGTTAAGCTAGAAATTGATGAGGACAATGCTGTTGATAAACTCAAAACTGTTGATTCTTGGATTAGAAGAGTGTGGGACAACACACCCCAGTTTGCACTATGTGTTGTCTTGTTTGGAGGCACTATAAAAGACAATGGAATAGCAATGGCACAAGTTAAATCTTGATATTGTTTTAAAATGGTATCTATTTTAAGCTTTACGGACATTTGGTAAAAAATGTTTGCTTATTATATTTTAACTCTGATTTTATTGTTTTATTAAATCAAAGATATAATAGAGAAATATGAGTGTTAAATAGAAATAGAAAACACTTTATTAGACATCTTACAATAACACAAAAAAGAACAATAATGTAAGTACTTGTAACAGATGGTTTTGAGAGCAATATCTTGAAGGGACATAACAATAATGTTATTTGGATAATGAGTAGATCTGTCCAGTGAGGGGGTCGACGGCGAGTGAAGGCGGCAGCTCGGCGGCGATGTCTGCCAGCGCCTCCCAACGCGTGGCACGGCTGCTCTGCGACTGGCTCGGGCTTACACCTGCCTCGCTGCGAAACATGTAAGTTTATTTTAATAAGTAGGTACTAGCAACCCGCCCTGAACACCTTTCATATTACTAGTGGTTCACACCGAACTGAGATCTCGCGAACCGTTGCATTGATAGCCTGGATTTGGACTTGTTTCTGACTACCCCTACACCATTTTACTAATAATAGGTAATAAGGTGGTATAACCAATTTTATTATTCAATTTTTATTAAAAAGAACTAGAACCAAATAGCAACCACTGCATAATATCGCAAATGTTACCGCTATGTAGCTACGAGTAGGTACTATCCAGCAGTGGCGTAACTATATCGTCTGGGGCCCGTGGCAAATTCTTTTGATGGGGCCCTATCCAGGGACGTAGCTATAGCTTTGATAAGGGGGGGGTCCAAGGGTTCCAAAATACAAAGATTGACTAGTTTTCTGCCGCACTTAAATTGTAGCGGGGGGGGGGGGGGGGGGGGGGGGGGGGTTGAAGGGTTCCAACCAAGTAGTGGCGTATGTTAACTCAGAACCCCGGGCCAGCCTGGCTTTTGCCATCCCATAGATAGGTTCAATACATTGTGACCCGCGACTTCGTACGCGTTAGGGCTACCGTACTCGCACGCAACGCGTTAACGACATCGATTCCCGGGCTTGAAACTTGGTTTACTGTCCGCTCGCAAAATACTCATGAAGCTTATATGCGAGCGAAGCGAGCTCAAATTTTTTAAAGACAAATGCAACAAATGACACGTGATTTTTAATTTTTCTTATGATGCTTTTGAGCACCATAAGCCTGGCTGCTTGTCGGTTCCTATTTTATTATGCGAGCGGAGCGAACCAATTTCCAATCTCAAATGCAACACGTACCTAACACTTGATTATGCTTATGTGCTCAAAGAAAAGGATGGCTTTTTGTCGGTTCCTATTCTGCGGTCATACTTAACTCACTTTGCTTGCAAAATACTTATGAAGCTAATATGCGAGCGAAGCGAGCTTAATTTTTTTAAGATAAACGCAACAAGTGACACATGATTTTTCTTATTGTGCTCAAAGAAATGGCTGGTAGCTTGTCAGTTCCTATTTTACTATGCGAGTGAAGCGAGCTGATTTTTTTATCACAAATGCAACATGTGACACTTGATTTTGCTTACGTACTCAAAGAAAAGGATCGGTTCCTATTCTGCGGTCAGACGTAACGCACTTTGCTCGCAAAACACTCATGAAGCTGTATGCGAGCGAAGCGAGCCGAATTTATTTTAAGACAAATGTGACACTAGGAAATGTTTGCCTGAAATCGCCTCGAGGATTTATTCCCAGAATCCCAATTATTGTAACGGATTATCCCTTCGAGTTTTAAAGAATACCTACAGTTTCCTGTAAAGTTAAAAATCGCAAGGCCAGTCTCAGAAAATGGTCTGTCAATAATAATCATTAGATTACTAATAAATTACACAAGTCTTGATGTCTATCAAACTTACAACCAAATGAGTTTGTTTTTGTTGTTGTTAGTTAGGTAGGCTTTTCTTACACTGGTTCCAAAATGTACAAAGATTAACATTACGCCCAGGGGTATTTAATAATAGAAGTTGTGGTTTTTTATAGTTCCCAATTTTTTTATACTTAAGTTTAAAAAATTGTTCTGGCCAAGCATGCTAAAAAAACATTAAAAAACATAACTCGAGAAATACAAAACATCGGGTGTACCTAGTTTAATATTTTTTTTTGGACGTCATGAACCATCTGTTTACGCACGGAAATACCTGTTCCACCAGTTTTTTTTTTATGCTATTGCTAAGGAGGGGGGGGGGGGGAGGGTCTGGACCCCCTAAACCCCCCCTCCCCCTTATATACGCCCCTGGCCCTATCAGTAAAAATCATCACGAGCTCGCGGCCTCTTGAGCCGGGGCCCTCTGGGGTCGGGGGCCCGTGGCATTTGGCCACCCCTGCCACCCTATAGTTACGCCACTGCTATCCAGTTACCTGAACCATCCAAACTAAACGAGAGCTCTCGTTATAACGGTTTCTATTGTGAAACTTTTTTTTACCCTCTTATGAACCCAATATCTTTACAATCCCTTCATCAGTTGAGCTCATTATGCTGCACCGTAAATTTCCATAGCACAACCTATTTACCTACCAAGTTCCATGCGGATTGGATTAACGGTTCGATAGTTATGCAAGAACACAAAAGTGAATCATACAAGCATGCAACATACACAGCAAAATCGCCCAAGTTGCCACTAAAGATCTTCGCTCGCTCGATCGATTATGATTTCGATGGAAATGGTTATTAGCCCGTCGCCGTCGGTCGGCTCTGTATAAATAGTCACGCTGACTTTCAACACCACAACGGATCAACAATATGTCGTGCATTGCGTTCTGCCCTCAACAAGTGTTCCATTCATTTTCGTAAATCTTTACGACTAATCACTTCCTGAAATACTTTAAAAACGAAAGTAACAAGTCAAAAATGTGGACTCCTCGCCGGCTTTAAATTGATCAAAAGCACCGTTTAAAAGCATCAAGTCAAGCCCTAGTTAGGTACTCATTTCAGTAGGACGGCCGGCCGCAGGCCCAGCGGTCTTACCTATACCTAGCTAAACGACTAATAAGCTAAAAACTAAACTACGAAAGCCCAAAAACTAGATGACTCTTCTGTACCTTTGCGACCGTCGTATACGTTGAAGAACGGCAACAAACTCGGTTTCAGGCCTAGCTTTCTTTTCGGTGATCCATCCTTTTAAATCTAAATAGAATAGTGGGGAGCCAGATAATAGAAGAATGTGAGGCTCGTCAATGTAAGCAAAAGTAGGTACCTACTTACTTGGGAAAAGAAAACAATTACATTACACTGCTTTACACTAACATTATAAATGCAAAAGTTTGGATGGATGTATGTTTGTTCTTCTATAATTCGACAACCACTGAACCGATTTGCCTGAAATTTAAAAATTAAATTATAGATAGATAATGACCGGGAATAGGACATAGAGGCTACTTTTTACCCGACTGCGCAAAGCAAAGGAAGGGTAATGTGTTTATCAGTCTATGTATGTTTGGATGTTTCTATGTGGCACTCTAGAGGCCAAACGCGTGGACCGATTTTGATAATTCTTACGTCAATCGATTCGTCTCAACCTTGGGAGTGCTACTAAAGACATGACAGTAAACAAAATTCACCAGTGCCACAACCAGACGCCATATTGTCAAAATTAAAAAAACCAAAATCGTCACACTATATCAAGTGGGGTATCGTTGAATAGGTATTTCAAAATCAACTTTAGGTTTCTTTTACCATTTTTAATTTTAAGTAATAGTTTAGGAAAAATAACGGTTTAAAGTTGATTAATAATAATTCTCGCTATGGATGTTTCTATGTGGCACTCTAGAGGCCAAACGCGTGGACCGATTTTGATGATTCTTACGTCAATCGATTTGTCTCAACCTTGGGAGTGTCACTAAAGATATGACAGTAATCAAAATTCACCAGGGCTACAACCAGACGCCATATTGTCAAAATTAAAAGAATCAAAATCGTCACTCTATATCAAGTGGGGTATCGTTGAATAGGTATTTTAAAATCAACTTTATCATAACTAAAAAGTGTTAAATAAAAAAATATTTTAAAAAAACAAAAACCCGACTGCGTCAAAACTAAAAAGAAAAAAACAAGCCTGCAAAGAATTACTCACAGTCGGGACCCATAACATTGGGAAGATTTGATTGGTAATAAAATGAATGGGTACCGACTGTGAGTAATTCTTTGCAGGCTTGTTTTTTTCTTTTTAGTTTTGACGCAGTCGGGTTTTTGTTTTTTTAAAATATTTTTTTATTATCCGGGTACCACGCGAGCGAAGCCCCAGGCGGAAGCTAACTAACACCAACTAACACTAGCTAAATAGCATATCTATTATTTTTAAATATCATTGGGGTATTTGCGATCCCCCCACACGAAGCTGAAACGTACGTTAATTGGAGTCTCATAGGCCTGTAATTTCAGTGGAAACCCTGCCCTTTACAGCAGAACGGAACACAGCAATTACCAACGGCTTGATGGAGCTAGCTTGTACTTCTTTTATCGCAGAAATAAACCCTATCAAATGGGAGATATACATTTACAAACCGCTTAAGTTCGGTACATACCTAGATATTTATTTATTTAAATTCGCAAAGCAGATTACAATCATCGGATCTACACTAGTAGCGGAAGAGTTTGTTTGTTTGTTTGAAAGTACAAGTCAGATTTTAAAAAATATTTCTATACCTATTTGATAGCCAAACTCTTGAGAAAGGTTATACTTTCATCATCATCATCACCAACCATCACTATGGGAGCAACGCCGCGAGGGCGCTGCTAGAGTGTAAATAAAAATCTAAGAAATAAAGAGTTTTTATGTATCTTCGTCAAATATCAGCCGTACCTTACCTTAGTCATGTAGGAGTAGTAGGATCTTGCTTCGTTTTTCGATCCCAAGGATGTGTGATCCAATCCCGGCTTGTATAAATAGATTGCTAAATACATGCAAAAAGTATGCAGTGCCAAATTTTGAAAGTGCCTCTGACCATCCCCCTAGAAAGGATCCTAAGGGATTTCTATTGTCTGAAGATCTGAACAAATGAGTCAACCGTTCCTGGGGATCTATTTGTGACCTTTCTGTTGTGAGTTGTGTGTGTGAGACTGATTTAGAATCTGTCAGAACGCTGTTCGCTACATTAGTTTGATAACTCAGAGAACTTAAATACACTCACGAATTAGTTTCATTTTCCTCTCCATTTACTTCAGATTCCGTTTCTACTTTTTCGTCTGTTTCTTCATTTTCTTTTTCTGCGGGTTCTGCTGTCTCGTCAGCGTTAGGGTCATCTTTGAATGTGTCCGAACTCTTCTCTTGTTGGGTTACTTCAAAAAATTTACCAACGACTTCCAATTTCATTTTCGACATTTTGTCATCAATCTCCTCGTCTTTAGACTCTTTAGTCGTCTCAATAGTATCACTAGATTCGCTCTTTACTATCTGCCCATTCGTGTTTAAGTCTGAAACGTGCATACGCATACTTATTAGTAAAATTACTATTTACCTAGCTTTCTGATTAGTACTTAAATGCAACCTGTGGTGACACATTATTCATGTAGGCTAACTGTAAGCAACTGTAGGTAAGGTACCTACCTACGCTACACCACAGATTACTAATTACTAACAGATGGCGCACTCCGCGCGTCAGGTACAAAGCTACAAGTACATTGGCGAGCCCACCGGGCGGGCCGAGCTCAGTGGAGTGTCGCGCGCCGCCGCGCCACGCTGCGCTCGGCTGGCTCGGCCGGAATATTTATAAAATGAAACCAAAAAATTACTGTACCTATAGTTTATGGCTGTGGAAATAATGACAGCAATCGGGATCTCTCGTTTTTCTCTCTTCCCAATGACATGGAAAGGTAAGAAGTACTTACTTACTTTTATCATTTATTATTACTTATTACCTACCTCGTATTATAGGTTATTATAGATGTAGTAGGTATGTTTTTTAATAAGTACCTACTTTTGTGTTAGACATTATTTGACACACGGGAATTACCTACTCACGTAAATATTTCGTCGATTTAGATACCGACAATGTTTCGATTCATCCGGATTCCGGAGAATCTTCATCTGGGTTAAATAATGTCTAGTATCTACAACTCACGAAAGTTTTGAAAGTGAAATACTTTTGTGTTGTTTGGGTAGGTACCTAGGTACTAAAGTTACTAAAAAGATTGAAAGCTAATAGGTACCTACCTACCTACCTAGGTAGGTAATACGTTTTGATTTGCTCAGCGTCATTTTTTAGGAACACTGACTACCTACCTACATTCACAAACTTAGGTACTCCTAATTCCGTACAAAGAGCAAGGAGCAAGGATCCATTAGGTAGGTACCTACCTATTTTGCTTTCTTCGTAATCTACTCCTAGGTTTGAGACACCTACCTTTGAGATTGTGATACCACTTTTAGAATAGAGATAATTATGTAGGTACCTACCTGCATAACGGTAGATCAATTTTACTAAAAGATAATAATACCTAATAAATATTATGTCGCGAGAAGCAACCCTGAGTGCCACGCCAGATAGAAGACAGGGACAGAGTTACGCCGACAGACAGAGTTAGAATGAGGCGCCAAGTTTAGGTAAAAAAACGAGTAGGCATGAAGTGCTTGTGCGAGCTGAATTGAACTTTGTAGTATTGCTGATAGATTCGCTATTTAAATAAACGTTTTCCCGGAGTCAGGCATCTGTTAGTAATTAGTAATCTGTGGCTACACTACAAACTACAACTACACACAAGCGCGGATCCAGCCCTCAAAACAAGTTGGGGGCACAGCCACCCAAACCTTGGCCAAGTGCGAGCCAAGCCAAGTACGATTTCGTTATGTTGAAAGCTTTTGTCAGATTTAATTAAAAGCTCCTAAAAAAATTTTTTTATACTTAGGTAAGTAGGTAGGTACCTATCTAAATAACGAATTCAAGCTATCGTTTCTTTGAATCTTTCAATTTTTCCTCAATAAACTCAATTAGGGTTGTGGGCATGCCCCCATATGGGTGGGGTGGATCCGCGTCTGACTACACATCAAACGCGTTTTAGTCATTTTCACAAAGTCGATTAACAAACAAACAGGCAAACAAATATTCCAACAACACATTAAATGTACCTACCTACCTGTTATAAACACATTTAAGTTATATTACTGGACAACAAAAACAAACTTTATGTATACCTACTAAAGCTCCAGAAGCTTTCACATAATGTCGGACAACAGGTAACATGTCTCAACTCAACTGCTCAAGGTTCTCTAAACATGAAACGACGACTCTGTAGACATACCTAGTACTCTAGTAGGTACACATCGCTTACATACTTCGAAGATAGAACCATTTTACGTAATAGCCCTCATACACTTGTGCTATTTCTATTTTGTACTATTGCACAATGAATCTGCAGGTTAACACAATCACATTTTTCATACAAGCTCGCCGGTTTAGGGTACTTTTGACCTAGCCTTTCTCCAAAACATCACCGATCTGATCCAGGTATGTTCGCCTAGGTCTTCCCCTTCCAGCTGTTCCATTCACACTCGCCTCATACACTTGTTTAGTTAAACGACTTTCATTCATCCTCTCTACATGCTCAAACCATCTTAACATGCATCATCTGCAGGTTAAATATATTTAAAACAATTTTTTACCTTTTTCAGGTTCTAAACTAGTTGTAGATTTGTTATTCCTAACTAACTCTGAAGATTCTGTAGTATCACTTGACGGAAGCACATTAATTTCAGTTCTGTTTTCGCTTTCTGTGTCGATCGCTTCGATTTGTCTTGAGTATGTTTCTTCTACGCCTTCTTCGAACTGTATACTTTTGTCTGCAAAGAAAATAATTACCAGTCATGAATTTAAACTTGTCATGTTATTAGCAGTTTTTTAACGTCTTAAAAGACTCACATCCCAGTGCGCTGCCTGGTTCGTTGGGACAGAAATAACATGTCAAGCAAAACGCTCTAGCTTGTATAATCCAAAGTTTCCATAATGTGTTCGAAAAAAACCGGTAGAGGACAGAGGGCGTGAACCCAAGCTCTACATACAAATTAATCCTGAACTTAACACCTAAAATATAGTGGGTACCTACCTACCTACGTACATTGTATCGTCGCTTACGTTGACTAAATTTAAAAGAACGTTCGGAGTCTAGGTACCTTCTTACTTTATTAACCGACTTCAAAAAAAGGAGGAGGTTCTCAATTCGTCGGAATCTGTTTTATATGTATGTTCACCGATTACTCGAAGACGCCCGGCTGGACCGATTTGAAAAATTCTTTGATTTTAAAGTTACTTAAGTATCTAGTATAGGTACTTTCCGATTGGTGAATAAAAATTTGGTTACCTACCTAATTGAGTGATGAACCTCAAGAGTGCAGAAAATTTAAGTCGGTTGATTTTCAATTTTTAATTTAACCACGTGTTTTGCGATTTACGTTCATGAACCAAAACTTTTTTCCTGTTTTTACCCGGCTGACTGTCAAGTCACAGGGTTATGTTTAGGTATATTTTGTTTAAAATAATTAAATTGCTGTTTACCTTTTTTTTAAAGGTAAACAGCAATTTAATTTCGACGAGGAACTTAGTTGATGCTTGATAGGACCGCATTTAGTGACGTTGACGACTGCTGGTTTGTTAATAACAAAGGTATAAGGTGTCCAGATTACACCACAGTGTAATCTGCCTGCAAAGAAATGTATGTACTTAAGTATACAATACCTACATTCCACAAAGTTAATTACTTAAGTACCTACTAATTTGTACTATGTTGATTTTGATACTGACGCATGGCCAATTCATTTTTCAGTTTTCTTGTGCACCATAGGTGTTTCTGTGACATGCTTTTAAAAAGTATACTAAGTGTGTAATGTAAGTACATCTAACTTACTACAGGCGACTGTCTGTATGTACCTACCTAAAGTACCTTCTTTCTACTCATTTTTCTGTTCCCTCCTTATTGAGTCAGATAAGTCGACTTCCAGTTAACATTGCATTGTTTACGCATAATTATTAACCAAAAACCTTATACCTTTGTTATTAACAAACCAGCAGTCGTCAGCGTCACTAAATGCGGTCCTATCAAGCATCAACAAAGTTCCTCGTCGACGTTAGTCGTCAGGAATGAGAGATAACGTACCTTCTTTGCTTGCGTTTGCTGAGAACGTGTTTGGAGCGCTGCTGGTACAGCCCATGATGCATGGAGCGCACTAGGCCTGGCCTGAAGTAATGAGAGTTCGCGCGTAAAGTTGGAGCGAGGACCGGCAGAGTGCACAGCTGACCACCCTGCCTCGGCCACTCAGCTCGACTGCCCGCTCGCTGCTACCCGAGATCGTATCGTAACCACCTATTATGGAAGGTGGGTGCCCACTAAACTGACCTCGCACCCCCATCGCGTTTTTCCAATTAGACCAACGTAGGTACCACATTCTTTTACTTTGACGCGCAAGTGTTTAGTGAAAGAACTTACTTCCGTTATGTTGAACCTATTCATGGACCTACGTCATACAAATCTTTAGAAAAGATATTCATTTCAAGTACCTATTGCCGCCTCCAGTAGTTCCTAACATTAGGTAGGTACCTAGTTATCTAAGTACCTACGACGTAGGTAAATCATGAAAAACTCGTGTACCGAGGAATGGAAACAACAGGAAATTCATTAATTTATAAACCCCGGTAATGCGCATGTGAGCCTTTATTTATAACTTCCAACATAGGTAGATTTTTTGTAAAAAACTACTATGGGAAAACTAGTGTGGTGCTAACAAATGGTGTTAACTAAATTGCACTGAATTAGTTTCAATTTAGAAAAGTATCATCAGAATATCAAAAGCAGGAATTACTACGTGCGAAAGAATCTTAAACACGCACGCTGCTGGTTAATTTTTAAGAATAGAACCTACTGGCCAATGGCAGATTATTTTCAGCTTTTTACCCGACTGCGCAAAGCAAAGGAAGGGTAATGTGTTTATTCGACTAGTGCTCCGCTAAAAACCTAGATTGCGCCTCCAGTGGTATAAAAAAAATCTACTATGACGGATAAATTCGAATGCTTCGTTGTGCCCCTTTATTTGTTCAGTGGGATTTTTTTTTAATTTATTGTCGTTCTCCTTTTAAGTTTTGGACACACTGGAGGGACTGCTTTAAACTTATACTTTGTTTAAAGATAGACTCGCGAGGTCTACAGCTCACAGACCTGCTAGTTAATAATTTCATTAGTGTAGTTATGTAGGAATAGCACACACAGGTAATAGCGACATAATAATGATCACGCTTTTTTAAAATTATTTTTCAAAAAATCATTAATTGTAGGTACCTAGGTAAGTATTTAAGTATAATAGGTAAGCACCTACCTACTTAATTGTTAATTGCAGTGACTAGGTACCTACCTATTTCTGGTTAAAATCCGTAAAATGGTGCCATGCCATGAATATAATTTAATTAAAGAAAGTGTGCACCAAGGCACCAACCACTTAGGCACCAAAGGCAGACATGAGCACTCGGACGGATCATGCAAAATTTACCCGTTCTCCCCCCAGGGACATAAATATTTTAGCAGAAATGCTTTTTTTAGAAATACATAGTAGAATAGTTTATTATGGTAAACTTTTGAATAAATAGAAGGATTGTAGGTAAATTTGTTTTTCAAATAGACGGCCATGCCGATTTTGTATGGGAGGTTGGTGCCTTTTTATTTCGCGCGGCCATCAACCAAGCATTCAAATATAAATTCTTATGATTATAACACACAATATTTGTGAAAACAGCATACAGCTAAACTCAGTGAGAACCGAATTATACAGGGTGAGTTTTTCAAGAGTGCCTGCCTCTAGGGCCAAATCTGAAACTATTAGCAATAGCGAAAAACACTCATAGGAGTCTCGTAAGCGATTTTGTTAAAAAGTAAAACTGCATCATTACATCTTAAAAATAATAATTTTCCTGGCCAGAAATCAGTCCAGTCAAAATAGCCCGAAAAATAGCCATACAAAAACTCCCAGAAAGCTGAAAATTGGTAGGAATGTTAGGAACACCATTATCAACAAGCTGTGAAAAGTCCCCAAGGATCCCATTGTATGCTAAACTTTTTTTATTTAAGGTCAAAGTTGTCAAAAATATTTTTTTGGGATTTTTCAGCCAAACAGTTAGTTTTATCGTAAAACCAGCTTAGACCGAAATGAAGATCATGCTATTCTCCACAAAATTTGCCCTACACTACTTTCTTAAGATTCACCATTTCTGAGATATCGCGATTTAAAAAATTCAAATAGTCAAATAGTACGAGGAGCGGACAAATTAAGGGCAAATACATGTCATACATAGCCCTCCTTTTGGGCTTCGCCGCATTCGGGTAAAATAGCAAAATAACAATAAACTTCTTGCCCAAAAGAGTAAAGACTTGATGACGCTAGATAATAAGTTTTATTTGCATGCAGGTACCTCATTAAAAAGCATTGAAGTTTCACGCTATGTCTCGTTCGTCACTCTGCTCAAGCCATCTGCATAAATGTCTAGACAACATTAGATACTTATAGCACAAGGTGAGTGACAACATAATAACAATGCAGAACGCATTCATATCTTACAGTCTGGTAAAAACTATTTAAACTTAATCTAAATTATATCTAGTCATCTAGTAAGTACCTACCTAAGTAAGTTCGTATGAGCAAGTGGCCAACTCTGTCTGGTGACTAGTAGGTATATCAAACCCAGCCTATTAAAGGGTCGATAGAGGCTCGCCTGTAGGCCAAGCTAACATAACTTATAAAAAACCAACAATAAATTCGTGTCCACACAATTAATAAATCTTGGTCGGCATGTTCGTAACAAAAGCTCTTTGTTCTTAAACACAGCTCACGCAATAGCTCGGCTTCGCTCGCATCGCGTATAAATTAACCAGCCGCCCCCCGGTCGGCCGCCGCCCATCCGCGCACTTAGGCGGGTGGCATACCATACTGGCAGCTGTTTTTATCCACCGTTTTCATTACCAACCTCTAGGTCACTTTTAAAAATAGTATCCTCTATTAGATTTGAATATAACAAACACATTACAACGTATAATTATGTGGAGTCGGAATTAACCACCCACCCGCTTTGCCTTGTAGAAATGTAGAGAAATTTTAATTTAATTAAAATTTGCTGTTTAGTTAAGTACTTACCTAGCACTTACCTACTTACTTGGTATTTTTATAGTGATAATTATTTCAGAAAGGCATTGGGATATTTTGAATGGCAACTTACCCCACTCGGCCAATTAGATCTTATCTCATCGACCTTCGTCAGTTTATGATCAAGATTCTTCTTCACCTACGTGTAGGCGTGTGTGAGTAGGTATATCTACATAAGTTTTAGTTTTGAAGTACAAACCAGGCTCCGCTAAAAGAATCTTGATCATAAACTGACGAAAGTCGATGAGATAAGATCTAATTGGCCGAGTGGGGTAAGTTGCACAATATGGCATCCATCAGTCACATTGATTTTTGCCTATGTTATTATTATGTATCATCCGAATCTGGATTACTGGGGTTCCCAGCAGTCAAATTTTTGCGAACAAACGTTTTTGACAGTGGTATGAATTTTTCTGAATCTGATCAAGTAGGTACCTAGGTACTTACTGTACTCTGTGAGTCTGAGTACTCTTCTGGTAGAAAATAATGACCTACTAGGTACCTGCTTAAGTATATAGGTACCTATGTATGTATAGGTTAGGTACTTAGGTACTTTTACTAAGTTTTATTTATTCTGTGGCTTTGCAAACTATCATCAAGTTGATAACCTGATTTAGATTTACCTATCTTACCTACAATACCTGCATGCTAGCTAGGTGGTAGGGTACCTACTCACAATTCTGTTTCTATGTTACTTTCTTGAGTAGGTAGGTACCTACTACTTTCTTGAAATATTTTTTTGCATGACCTGTGTAACAAAGCATTGCGTTCTTTACGCGAAGGTCAAGTCTATACACATCTGACCTTTAGGATTATTTAAAGTATCATCGCTCACTTATTTAAATTAAGTTTTTTGCTACACTCATTATTCCTTTCCTACATGGTAGGTATGGTAGGGTGGCCTTACCAGTAGACTACTCGACTCAATATTCAAAATAAAAAACCGGTCGAACTCTTGCGCCGAGGGTTCCGTACCTAGTGTACCTACTACCCATTATATAAACCGCCATAATTAAGCTAGTCCTATTTTATGAGCGCTCATACCTACAACTCAGAGGACTATCTTAATTGGCGTCAACTATGGGGACATCCTTTAATTTTCAACTTTTTTTATTTTTTGGAATATTTCATATATTTGTGCTGTAAGATCTTGCTTTTTGCCAAATTTTGTGATTCTAGGTCAACGGGAACTAAGTACCTACCGTATAGGTTTTCAACCCAAAATCTATCGTGTAGGTAATTTCGGTTAACCTAGAATTGTCAATTTTGGTTAAAAGCAAGGTTACAGCGAGTAGGTAGGTACACTTACAACACAAGTAATGGAAAAATTCCAAAAAAATAAGAAAAGTTAAAAATTACTAATATAACCTAATAGGTACTATAGACCTCACAGTATCTGGTATAAGTTTCAACTTCCTAGGTCCACCCGTTCCTGAGAAAATCGGTGGTGGGTGACAGACGGACAAGAAAGTGATCTTATAAGAGTTCCTTTTTTTACCTTTTGAGGTACGGAACCCAAAAACAGTAGGTATGTCAGTAAAATTGTGTTACTTAATTACTTAATTAAAATTACAGATTTTAATAACTTATGCTCAACTACATAAATGGGTGTGGCGGTACCGCCATTAACCCATTTATTTTATTCCTTGTTTTTGTGGCACCTTATCAAACAAAATTTACAAATTGACTAACTAAACAAACGCGACTAAACAATCCACACTATAGTCTGTTCATCGAAAATAGAATTTCGGTTTACTAAACCCAGCCATCATTATTTAGTCAATGAGATTTTTAAAGAAGATTACTATGTAAAATATACTTACATAACTAATATTTGGAAGAAATAAGGAGGCTAAATAAAAATCAAAATCATTGTAAATAAAATACCTATCAAGGTGTTTGTTGATAATTTTGTTGTGTTTGTTTTAAACAGTCTCTTATGGCGTGTGTGCAGGTGAACCTTGATGTCCTAGGCAGGCCACACAGGTGGCTAGGTGCGTGCACACGGACAAGGCCCTGCCTCGGCGACCACCAGGTCCCCGCTCAGGGCTATCGCTTCGATCTCGACGGCGGCGCCAAGCGGCAGCTTCGCCACCTGGTACGTGGCACGCGCCGGGCAGTCCTTAGGGAAATCTGGAAATGTATTTTCTAAAATGACTCTTCACAGATCTTTAGGACATTGAAGAAAAGACAAAGAAGAAGTCTAAGGCGGTAGTCAGACAGAACAGTAGCCGTACCATGACGTCTTAGTAAACAATTCAGTTCAGTTTAGGTTTTCTGTTTCAGTGACGGACCGCGTTTTCTGTTTCAGTGAACTATCCAGTTACGTAGTATATGAAATCCTTGGTTTAGGACGTAGTACTAGTATTCTGTGGTTTAGGTTCTGATATTTCGTCAGCGTCATAGCATACGTCATGTGACAAATTAGCGAAGCAGTTCAGTTTAGGACCTAAACTGAATCGCATTTAAAGCTCATGGTATGGGGGCTGAGGTATGTTCAGATACTGGTAGGTACATGCCCACATTTTGTAGAAGTTAGCACAGGTTGTGAGCCCATCCACGCTTTATAGGTGAACACTGAACACACACTTATCCGAACGTGTTGAACGAATAGAACAAACAATTCTGTATTATGAAATCTCGCACACGCGCCCGCGTTGTAGTTGTATAGTATGTTATTATTTTGTATCATCCGAATCTGGATTACTGGGGTCCCAGCAGTAGATATGCAAATAACTAGTAGTTCGCCCCGAACTGAGATCTCGCGCACCGTAGATGGCTTGCATTTGGACTTTCTTCTGACTACCCCTATAATTTCAAGTGCTACTACTGCCGAGTATGCCTATTGTGCTAGCTCTTCATGGTAAAAAATACCTACTAGCATGCATGCAATACATAATGTCGTGTCTAATTTTTCATTTTTTTTCATATTTATGAATTCTCGTCGTATTTCTAAAAGTATACGTCCTAGAATAAAAATAGTAACCATTTTGGAATGTACAAATAAAGACCTTTCATTTGACACCCCACTCAATATATTTGTTTACTTAACTTTTTTTACCCCAATTATTTTAATTCTTTATCAAAATTTTTTTTATCATGAAAATAAATCAAGTAGCAACTAAAATCATTGCAAACCAAACCGCAACGATGCCACTCTCTTTTTAAGACCGACCAGTCAATGAGCTACGAAGACATCGAAACTCTATGAAACGGGAGCTCTTGCAGCTCTGGTTTCGTAGTTTTTGTTCTTTGGTCGTATTTCAAAAACTATACATCCTAGATTAAAAATAAAAACCATTTTGGAATGTACAAAATAAGCCCTTTCATATGACACCCCACTCAATATATTTGTGTAACTTTCATAATTTTTTACCCCCTTGGGAATCCAATATCTTCACAACCCCTTCATCGATTAAGCTCATATGCTCCACCGGAAATTTCCTTACCACAACCTATTGACCTACCAAGTTTCATGCACATTGGATGAACGGTTCGACAGTTATGCGCGAACAACAATTCGTGAAACATACAAACATACAAACATACAAACATACAAACATACAAAGCAAAATCGCCCAACTTACCACTAAGATCTTCGCTCGCTTCGCTCGCTCGATCGATTATACTTACATTGAGCGTAAACCTGGTTGACCACTTGGAAGTCATCCATATTAGCGAGCAGGATGGTGGTCTTGACGACAGACTCGAGCGAGGCGCCTCCCGCCTCCAGGATGTGTCTTAGGTTCTCGAGCACCTGCTTGGTCTGTGCCTCCGCGCCGCCACACACCAGCTGCGCCTCGGCGTCCATACCCAGAACCCCAGACACGTACAGCGTCTTATCAGCAAGAATAGCTTGGCTGCAATATGAAACCGATAAAAACTGTTAGGGAACATATACGTAGGTACCTACAATAATTTTGCAATTTTTTTATTCTTTTGCATCGCACGCAAATTGGTAGGTAGGTAGGTACATAAAAAAATCTTCCGCGCGGCGCCGAAGCAAACTGGGGTATATGGCGGGAAGCCCGCAAAGGGCTCCTTACATGGACGTATACAGAGTGTGGCAAATTCTTGGTCACTGAAGGGTCCTTCACCTTTTCTCCACTTTTCACCTTCCACCACTTTTCCACCTTTTCTCTTGTAGTTAGAAAGTTTTGTTCTTAGGAAACTTCTGTTTTATTTAAAAGAAAAAAATAATTGCATTTTTAGATTTTTGAAAAGAGTAGGGTCAGGGAGGGTACGGTGACTCAGGAGACAACAGTGGCTCACACGTGTTTCGACTAAAACGGCGTACTTTAGATGGCTATCTCTATCGCACAATTGAAGCGTGTGTACCCCAAATGTGTTCAAACCAATCAGGCGGCAGATCGAGCGCAGTACCGAGGTGTCATCGCATTTCTTAGTTTCCGCGCCTACAAAATTACTTTTAAGGTAAGTTTATTTTGTTTGTCATACCTTAGTTTATCGTAATTTGTGGTGACCATTAAGTTTGCCGTATAGTAGATATTGTAGAAGTCTTATTTGTGTAGTTCTATGATGTGTTTGTTAGCTGATTCGATTGTCGTCATTGAACATTTTCAAAACGGCGTAGTTGCGAACAGTGACTCAATTTTAAAAAGTACACAGTGACTCATGAGCCACTGTGTATTGGTGCAGCGTAAAGACCTAAAATAAATTATTTCAGCACTTTATAATTCTACTTTTATTTTTTCATCAATAGAATGCCACGGCCACCGAATACCACGACGAGAAAAAAAAAAATTTAAAAAAAACAAAAACCCGACTGCGTCAAAACTAAAAAGAAAAAAACAAGCCTGCAAAGAATTACTCACAGTCGGTACCCATTCATTTTATTACCAATCAAATCTTCCCAATGTTATGGGTCCCGACTGTGAGTAATTCTTTGCAGGCTTGTTTTTTTCTTTTTAGTTTTGACGCAGTCGGGTTTTTGTTTTTTTAAAATATTTTTTTATTTAACACTTTTTAGTTATGATAAAGTTGATTTTAAAATACCTATTCAACGATACCCCACTTGATATAGTGTGACGATTTTGATTCTTTTAATTTTGACAATATGGCGTCTGGTTGTAGCCCTGGTGAATTTTGATTACTGTCATATCTTTAGTGACACTCCCAAGGTTGAGACAAATCGATTGACGTAAGAATCATCAAAATCGGTCCACGCGTTTGGCCTCTAGAGTGCCACATAGAAACATCCATAGCGAGAATTATTATTAATCAACTTTAAACCGTTATTTTTCCTAAACTATTACTTAAAATGAAAAATGGTAAAAGAAACCTAAAGTTGATTTTGAAATACCTATTCAACGATACCCCACTTGATATAGTGTGACGATTTTGGTTTTTTTAATTTTGACAATATGGCGTCTGGTTGTGGCACTGGTGAATTTTGTTTACTGTTATGTCTTTAGTAGCACTCCCAAGGTTGAGACGAATCGATTGACGTAAGAATTATCAAAATCGGTCCACGCGTTTGGCCTCTAGAGTGCCACATAGAAACATCCAAACAAACATAGACTGATAAACACATTACCCTTCCTTTCCTTTGCGCAGTCGGGTAAAAATAGGAAATACTTCTGCTGAAAGAATAAAAGAGGGGATAAGGTTGATTTCAGTAAAAATGATTTTAGGTTGATATGAACAACATTTTGAGATTAGAATAATTCTTCTTTATTTCTATTAATAAAAAAATATTTTAAAAAAACAAAAACCCGACTGCGTCAAAACTAAAAAGAAAAAAACAAGCCTGCAAAGAATTAGTCACAGTCGGTACCCATTCATTTTATTACCAATCAAATCTTCCCAATGTTATGGGTCCCGACTGTGAGTAATTCTTTGCAAGCTTGTTTTTTTCTTTTTAGTTTTGACGCAGTCGGGTTTTTGTTTTTTTAAAATATTTTTTTATTTAACACTTTTTAGTTATGAAAAAGTTGATTTTAAAATACCTATTCAACGATACCCCACTTGATATAGTGTGACGATTTTGATTCTTTTAATTTTGACAATATGGCGTCTGTCTGGTTGTAGCCCTGGTGAATTTTGATTACTGTCATATCTTTAGTGACACTCCCAAGGTTGAGACAAATCGATTGACGTAAGAATCATCAAAATCGGTCCACGCGTTTGGCCTCTAGAGTGCCACATAGAAACATCCATAGCGAGAATTATTATTAATCAACTTTAAACCGTTATTTTTCCTAAACTATTACTTAAAATGAAAAATGGTAAAAGAAACCTAAAGTTGATTTTGAAATACCTATTCAACGATACCCCACTTGATATAGTGTGACGATTTTGGTTTTTTTAATTTTGACAATATTGCGTCTGGTTGTGGCACTGGTGAATTTTGTTTACTGTCATGTCTTTAGTAGCACTTCCAAGGTTGAGACGAATCGATTGACGTAAGAATTATCAAAATCGGTCCACGCGTTTGGCCTCTAGAGTGCCACATAGAAACATAAACATACATACATAGACTGATAAACACATTACCCTTCCTTTGCTTTGCGCAGTCGGGTAAAAAATCCTACTAATATTATAAAGGCGAAAGTCCGTGTGTGTGTGTGAATGTTTGTTGCCACGTATCTCCATAACTACTAAACCGATTTTGATGAAATTTGGAATGTAGATAGATAATAACCGGGAATAGGACATAGGCTACTTTTTATCCCGAAAAATTCCACGGTTCCACACGTGGGATAAAAAAAAATAGTAGTCCACGCGGGCGAAGCCGCGGGCGTCCGCTAGTAGAAAATAAATAATTAACGTTTTTTAATTTATTAATACTAATTACCACTACTGAATCACTGAGCCGTACACCTGGTGGTACACAGTTGCTCAATTCTCACTTTTTGATTTTTGGTTTGTAATTTTGTTTTAGCAGTATTTAATGAAAATATAATGATGCCATATTAAACTAGGATAGTTTAGCAACAACATGTGCAAATTTCAGGTTAATCCTTTGAGTTCTTCTACATTTTAGAGCCCTCTGAAAAAATCCGAGCCAACCTAGCCTCCCTGACCCTACCTAGGAACAGTTAGCCCAAAAAAAATGGGTACATATGAAAAGTCCGAAAACCGAAATGCCGATGCTTGAAATAGCGAATGCTCGTAAAGAAGAATGCTTAAAATGTAGAAGCTTTAAATGTAGAATGCTTAAAAATCAGAATGCTCGAAATGCCGAAAGCCAAAATACCGAAGCTTAAAACATAGAAGCTTAAAATGCCGACGCTCAAAATTTAGAATGCTTGAAATATAAAAGCTTGAAACCAGTAATGCTCGAAATAATTATGTAGATGTAAAAATTTTTTTTTGTCTTTACAAATATTAAAGGGAGAGAGAGAGGTAAAGTGTGTTTGTATGTAGGAGGTTATCTCAAAAACTACTCATCTGATTTTAAAAATTCTTTCACCTGTATTTAGAATGAGGGGAGGGGAAGGGAGAGGGGGAGGGAGAGGGGAGGGAGGGGTGGAGGTAGAGAGGGAGGGAGAGGGGGAGGTAGAGGGAGAAGGGGAGGGAGAGGGGGAGGGAGAGGGAGAGGGGGACCTCTATCTATACCTATATATTTATACCTAAACTACTTTTGCACACGTAAAAAACTACCAAGAAATGAAGTAGGTAAATAACGAGTACCTAGCTAAATTAAAAATAAAAAATAAAACCGACTTTAATACAAGCAGTTATTGGGTTAGGCTAGGGTGAGTTGATTAAAATGAACCCAAACATGGATCTTCCACTGTTATTACTTATTCACTGAGAAGTTCTGACACAACAGGTCCTGACTCCATCAGATCAGCAGCTGTCACCATATTATTACATTGTAGTCGGAACTTCACCGATACGCTGAGTTCCAAGTTTCAACTCGATCGGACTATTTACTGAAGAGTTCTGTTGAACAGCTCCTGATGTCATCCTCAGATCAGCTTGTTATGACCATATTATTACATTGTAGTCGGAACTTGACAGATATGCCGAGTTTTAACTAAATCGGCTTATTTACTGAGGAGTTCTGTTGAACAGCTTCTGACTCCATCATCAGATCAGCTTAATGTTACCATCATATTGCATTGTCACTGATATCCTATCAAGTTCTTAAAAAATACCCGAATCGCGTATGCCTTTAAATTATGAAGAGTTACCTCGATTTCTCCAAGATCCCACCATCAGATCCTGACCTGATGATCAAAAGGAACATTGGAAAAGTGTACCCTTTCAAACAAAAAAAGAATCTTTGAAATCGGTTGATGGGTCTTCGAGTAACCGGTGAACGTACGCAAAAAACACAAAAAAAAAAAGTATCCGACGAATTGAGAACCTCCTCCTTATTTTTTAAGTTCGGTTAAGAATACAATAATTTTGTAAGTATTTAAGTCGTTTCACTATCACGTTTCCATCTAGCTACTTTACATCTAAACTACTTTCGCACCCGTAAAAACTACCACGAAATAAAGTACTAAAAAATACAATAATTTATGAAAGTACTTATTTCGATCATTTTCGATGTTTTAGTCATTCGGCATTTGGAACTTATACTTATTAAGCATTCTACTTTGTAAACGTTCGGCAATTCAAACTTTCGGCATTTCGAGCATTCTGACTTTTAGCTTTCGACCTTACAAACTTCTATCTTTCAAGCTTTCTGCATTTCAACCGTTCTACATATCGAGTTTCGCTATTTTAAGCATCGGCATTTCAAGGATCGGCATTTCGGTTTTCGGACTTTTCATATGTAAGTACCCAAAAAAATACATTTAAAAAAAAAAAAAAAACAAGTTGGTCTTAATCGACTCTATTTCTATTCCCACCAGGATCACTTCTCCCAAAGTAACTTATCAAATCAAATCGTAAGTTTTTGCAATAATTCAAAAAAACACATCCCATACATTTTCTATGAAATTAGGAGTTGTAAACATTACAGTGCCACTTATTCGATCGTTCGTAATTTAATTCCATAACTTCTCCGGCAAGCTGCGAGGCTATTGTGAAGAGAACAAAGTGCTTCCCTGCAGATGTACAAATGGTATGCTCCTCCATTCTGAGGCGCCTAAGGCTTTACAATAGCCTCCCAGCATGCCGAAGCAGTTACGAATTTAAATTAGGTAAGTAATAACCATCGAATAAGTGGCACTATAATGTTTACAACTAGGTACCTACCTACCAATTTCATAGAAAATGTATGGGTGTGTTTTTTAAATTATTGCAAAAACTTACGACTTGATTTGATAAGTTAGGTACTTTGGGAGAAGTGTTCTTGGTGGGAAATGGAGCCGATTAAGACCAACTTGTTTTTTTTTTTTTTTGACAAATGTAATTTTTTAGGTTCTAACTGTAGGTAGGTAAGTACTTTTTTTCAAAAATCTAAAAATGCAATTATTTTTTTCTTCAAATTAGAACAGAAGTTTCCTAGGAACAAAACTTTCTAACTACAAGAGAAAAGGTGACCCTTCAGTGACCAAGAATTTGCCACACCCTGTATAAGGGGGGGTTTAGGGGGGGGGGGCCCTCCGAAGTCATAACGCGTACGAAGTCGCAGGTCACAGTGTATTGAACCTATCTATGGGGTGGCAAAACCCAGGCAGGCCCAGGGCTCTGAATTGACATACCTACACCACTATTTGGAACCCTTCAACCCCGATAAATTGCAAGATCTAGCAACGTCTTATTTCTGAAATACTTATCAAAAAGTTTCATTGTGTAGCCACACCCCACCCTAGATAATAATAAGCGTAGGTACATACCTATATGGCCCAACAGGCTTGTAAATGTTTGGAGAAGTAACTATAGTCTTCGTAACTCTTTGTGTGTTCGTTTCTTCCCTATTTTTCGACATATTCGCTTTCGTTATCACGTCGTCGGCGGCGTCTTGCTCTTTGTAGTACTTATTAGCGTCTGATTCTATCAATGAATACCTACACTACAACACGTTGTCGTCAGCGGGGTCAATAGTTTATATTCATATCATAAAAATAGTTAGGTAAGTAGGTGGGTAGGTACCTACTTAGGTAAGTAGAACCACAGAATTAGAACAAAGGTGGAAAAATTTATAGTTGACCCTGACCCATAGGAAGGAACTTAGGAACTATGGAGGGTAGAGCAATGGTAGGTAAAGCTAAAGTCACAGAAAACTATTAGAGCGTTTTCACATTATCCGATCCGATATCGGTATCGGACGCCGATACGATATCGGGGCAAGTAAAATGTAGGAAAGATGTCCGCTCCGATATCCGATATCGGGTCGGACAATGTGAAAGGCAGGTACATATTCCATACATTTTACTTGCCCCGATATCGTGTCGGCGTCCGATACCGATATCGGATCGGATAATGTGAAAACGCTCTTACTCCGAACGCTGCTAGCTGTCAAGCCACAGAATACCTAGATACTATTACTCCTAGCGGAGTGTCAAGCTGCGCAATTTTAAAAAGTAGGCAAATTAATACCATCGCGCGTAAAAGTTTTAATTACAAAATGGTTTTCCATAAAAAAACAAAAGGTCTAGTACTTTCGTGTACCTACCTACAAGTGTACCCATGCGCAAACTTAAATTCAGAGACTGCACTCTAGAGAAGGATTCAGCACTCACTCAAGTCCTACGGCAAAGGCGTGTACTAATTGTTTTATTTACTTTATTAAGCTCTTTGTCAAGGTTGTTCAGTTGTTCTGGTGTGTAGAGCTAACGGACGTACATACTAGCATAATTATTATTGTTCAAGCCTTATTTGGACAATTAATAATTTTTTACATAACCTAGTTCTGCGATAGCAGCGCTGCGTCTATCGGACTTCAGTGCTGAATCCGACTCAAGGAATTTTTAGAATCTTCTTGATCCGACTAGAATCAGTTTTAGCTACTTTTCCGATTGAATGAATCTAGCGACTACGATTTTAAGAGTTGGCAACACTGGATAGAAATTAGGGATGTTCGATATTTCGGATTGTATCGATATTTCGTATCGCAATATATCGTAACGCATTGTATCGATACAGGAAGGACATTTGATACGATATATCGTATCGATACAATATCGAATCAAGGCTAAGTATGCAGGTACTTTAATAATTAAAAAAGTATATTTTATTTTAATAATGTATACTATGGGAGCACTATTACGAAAATATGCGTAGTTATAACTGTCAAAAAATGTGTTTTGTAATATCAAACTAATATCAAAAAATGAGAAAGTTTGGATGTATGTTTGTTCCTCTAAAACTCGACAACCATTGAACCGATTTGCCTGAAATTTAAACATAGATAGATAATGACCGGAACTAGGACCTATGCCACCTTTTAACCGGGTAACTTGCAAGTCAAAACGATTCGTTATCAAAATAATTTGATACGATACTTTCGATCCGATACACCTTGCATGTGTTGTATCGATACGCCGTATCGTATGCCATTGTATCGATACACGAAAATATCGTATCGTATCGAACATCCCTAATAGAAATCAATTTACATAATAATAATAAAACATAATTTGTATTATTGGAAGAAGTAAACTGAACTTAACTGAAGGCTTTTTGGCGGGAATTTGAGAAGTCAAGTTTCATTTTTGTTTTATTTTCCAAAACTTGTGTTTCTTCGAATGTTAATGTGTAATAATGGTGGATTATTAACCGTTAAGTGTTCGTGAACGTGCATAAGTGTGGGGAAGTGAAACAAAATTAGTTAACATTGCTTTTCAAGTTCTTCCAAAAAGTCCGTGTTGATGTTTCAGTAAAGGCCCACATCTTTACTGAGGCACAAGGGGATATTATATTTAAGTATTGTAATATGTATTTATTTATCTTATTTATCTGTAAACTTGAAGAATAATAATTACTTGACACTGGCTGAATGCACAACCGTGCGAAGCCAAAAAAAGAAAAGAAAAAAAAAAAAAAAAAAGTAAACTGAAAGGATTCACAGTTTTTCACAATCCCGCTACAGATCTTTTTTGTAAAGATTATTTTTATTCAGGTATTTTGAAGTTTTGAGACTTGAATGATTTGCGTTACCTTCTGAACACAGGATGTACCTATTCTGTTTCTGAGACCTAACCTAATTTCATTTTTCAGAAATAATGCAAAGAATTATATCCTTCACCAGGACTTTCATATCCTTGGTCCAACGCGATCAGTGTTTTCAACCATATATATTTAGCAAATTTCAAAACCCAGTAGTAAATGGAAGTTTGTTAAAACCCTTCAGCCCTGTGATCAATTCTGCTTGTGGATTCAAAGTGAAAGGTCATGTAAGGAGAAGGTGCCAATCTTGTTACATTGTAATAAGAGATTCCAGGGTTTACAATATTTGCCCAAAATTCCCTCGGCACAAACAAATGTCAATGAAACCGAAACCACACAACACCTGGATCCTGACCCATGCAAGCCAGAGCAGAGACAGACCGTGGTAGATAGTTTTTTCAAATGTATTCTAGTGTTGTTTAATAATAAATCAATAGAATTTAAATAATGTACCTACATATTTTATTTGTTAGGTAACATTTTTCTAGCAGGTTTTTGATTTGAAGGTACACAGTAGATAGTCCTGTGGATACAACCATGAGCTACATAGTTAGACAAGTATTGAAACAGTCAAAATCTTAATGAATATATTTATTTCCAGAACATCTCAAAGCTAGAAAGTTTACATACCTACTTACTTATCTTTGTTTTAAAAATATATTGCGGAGTAAGAACCAGATGAACATTATCTACTAGAAATCGAAAACAGTTTTATGGTAGATACATTCATCTTGTTCTTACACTGCAATATACATTATGCAGTGCACTCATTCCAACAGAATAATAAGAGATTATTACTTCATATCATTTTTAATACCAAAACAATAATAATAGGTATTTTAGCAGATAATCTTTTTTGTTTTCAATCCTTAGATGCAAAACCTGTAAGTAATTTAAAAAAATCAAGTCTCTAATTTAGGCTATTTTGATTTAGATTATTTAACCGCTCGTCTGCTTTAAGACGGGTCCGCTCGAGACACAATTGATTTTCTATCGTGTCTGGAATCCCGACAGACGAGGGATTAAACAAGCATTTCTAGAAGTGTATTATTTCATTTGGAAACTTAGTTCCCTTGATGGGTAGATAGGGTTTTCATAGACATGTTGCAAGTAAATTTGTCTCGTTGTACAAATAGTACAACTTTTTTTACATTTTGTTAAATGTAGTACTTTGTAATAGACTGAACAACAATAATTTAAACTATCCTACTGCAATATAATTACACATCTCCACTTGATGGCTCTGGATTTCGAGAATTGGTTATGCTGGAACAATAAGAAACTAAGTGTTATTAGAGTATTATATTATATGAAGTAGAAATGAAGCACACTACACTAATAGCTTAGCACAGAAAAATATCTATAGGTTTTAATGAGATAGTTAACATAACAGGAAAGGAATTACTTTTTATTGTTTTGTATTTTAATGTAGATACATGTCAAAGAGTTAAGAGGTTCTGTCTTTCAGAGAGTTTCTTTCACTAGCTGCTTGTACCTACATAGTTTTTATAATCATCCTAAGTACCAAGCGGTTCATAGATTTTCTATATACCTACCAGATACCTACTTAATTTCTACTAAACAAGCTGATATTATGAGATCTGTTTGGTGCAAGCTGCTGGTACTCACCTTAGCCTATCAAATTCCTCACTGACATCATCAATTTCTATAACAACAGGCTCCACTTCAACGATCTGGACATCAGTGTCACTATCATCTTCCACTATTGCTACTTCTACATCATCTTCAGTTTCACTCTGGTTATTGTTCGTATTTGAGTCATCATCTTCTCTTTTTATTGCTTGTATATTACTGTTTTCAGTCTTAATTCCTGCTATGCCTGTAGTGTAGAGTAAATGTTAAATGAACAGGTAGGTTAATTCAATTTTATCACATGTAAATGTCACAATACTATGATTATTTTAGTGTGACCTCAGAAGGAATAGGTACTCTAGAAGACAAGTTTGAGTGAAGTTAGTATTCAATGAAATAATTAGGATTATCAAACTTAATAATACACATGCTATGCTATGCGCTACTTGACTTTCCTCAGCTAGTGGACATCAACAAATATTCCAAGGTAGGGGTTTTGATAATACTTAGGTATTAGGTATAATTTCTCAAAATGTAACATCATAACAAGTATTCTGTAATTATGGTTTCCAAAGTTTTACCTTTAGCTGGAAACAATGGAGTATCGCGTCGTACGCGCCTGCGTCTTGTTCGATCATTGCACTTCACTTGAGTCATGTTCTCAAAGTCTATGCAGTATAGTGCTCCTGCCAGTAGCAGAGTGCATTCACCCCCACTGTTGTTGAATGCAGTTTCCAAATCAATGTTACTTCTCTCATCATATTTCCACCAACCTATTTAAAAATATAAACATTTATGGTTAGTACATAATAGAGTTGCTGATCTGAGAAGCACAGAAATCAAGTAACTTTGTAAATATTACCATTTCGTCCTTCATAATACCACTGGTACTCAACTTGGGCATTATCAGTATTTACTTCTGGTGACAACTTTTCCAATAAGACAGGATGATCCAAATAATCTAGCGGGATTTCAGCGCGGCACATAGCACATTTTCGATTTTGTATTGCAACACCCTGTAAGGACAAGGTAAGTAAGTAGGTGTACATGCATACTATAGTAGAGAAACACTGATAATTTTAGTTAGAGGTTTCTAATGTGATGTGACCCGTGCGAAGCCAGGGCGGGTCGCTAGTTTTAATAATAAGACAGTAGGTACATGCAACTTCTTGCTACTAACCTTTACACATAAAAAACAGAAAATATGTCCACAAGGTAGCTGAGTTGGATGGTGGCACTTTTGTAAGCATATTGCACAGTCTTGTTCTGAAAAATAAATTCCAATGAATGAACCACAAAATTATGAAAATGGTAGGTGGAACTACATAAATAGATCAACTTGAACAAAAAAACAGTTTGTGGTATTTACTAGGTAGTGCAATACACATGCCCGTCCTACCTTGCAAATCATCGCTCATTTTGCTGAAGAACGAAGTCTCTAGCCTAGTTTACATTCATAAGATTTCACTAGCTAGGGTACGCGCAAAATAACAAATAGGTAGGTACTTAGATTTTCACTCAGAAATAAATCTTTCCTTTGTTTTCATAAAAAAAATTCCCCTCCCCCACACCACAGAACAAACACTTTTACTCCTAGTCCTAGCGGAGCCCCACACTCACCATCACCCATCATCAACACCACCACCACTGTCATTCTCATTCTTTTCGATGGATGACATTATTAAAAGAATGACAGTGACAGTAGGGATGCGCCGATCCGATCCGATCTTTTAGAAGATCGAATCGCATACGATCAAGCGATTTTTCGGATCGTATGAAAGCGACAATGTGTTCTGCCCACGCTAACCTATGGAGCCGAGACATGGACGCTCACGAAGGAGACTGTGCATAGAATGCGAGTAGCACAGAGAGCCATGGAGCGCGTCATGCTCGGCATTACACTTCTTGATCGAGTTCCCAATATCCAAATTCGCAAGCAAACGAAAGTATTCGACGTTAGCAAGCGAATATTGGGGCTCAAGTGGAGTTGGGCAGGACACTTGGCCAGACGCGGTAACGACAGGTGGAGCAGAGTGATTACCGAGTGGTACCCCCGGGAGGGCTACAGACGAGTAGGTCGTCCACCTGCTCGATGGGTCGACGACATAGTGAAAACAGCAGGTCGTACATGGGTCAGGCTAGCACAGGATAGGGGGGGTTGGCACGAGCGAAGAGAGGCCTATGCCCAGCAGTGGGATGAGATGGGCTGCGCGTGATGATGATGATGATGATGAAAGCCATTCGATTTTTTAGCGGATCGATTGAACTACACCAGAGATCTGATCGGATCGAAAAGATCGGATGAATCAACATAGGAGATTGTTATTATCGGGGCTATAATCACAACCTGGACTCAAAATGTAACATACACTAATAAGTATTCTTGGACTTTTGGATTTTTTGACTTAAAAGCAATAATCTGAAAGGTTGACATGTTTATTTGCAATGCAAGTTTGATTTGCATGTTAAAATAACATTTTAAAAATACTTTATTTGGTTTTATTTCATTCGATCTTTTGATACGATCTTTTGAAAATCGGATTGAAACAATGCGATCCGATCCGCGGATCGGATCAAGACATTACGATCCTAAAAATCGGATCAAATGAAAAGATCGCACATCCCTAAGTGACATAAGAGCCGTGTTGGCTGAGGGGTATAGTAGGGTAAACCATGTAGTAACTGGCCACTTAAGCACTTTGACCAATTTATATTGTTATATTTGCTTTGTATGTCCTAGAAGTGTTATGTTTATAGTGTTACAGGAAAGAGAAAACATTATTACGTATTACAAATTATAAGAAAAACGCGTATCATCAGTTGAATTTTTTTTATATTAATTTAAATAAAAATAGTTGTTTTAGACCAGTAACTGGCCGCAAAAATTAGTAACTGGCATGTTCTTTTTCAGTAACTGGCCACAAGATTTCTTTGAAGAAATCACTAAATTTAATATCAAATTTTAAGAAAATAATAGAGAATACAATATCTGGCTAATAGAACTATTAAAAATCAACAAAATAGCATACTTCTCACTTAAATAAAACAAAAGGGTACGAACATTTTTGTATGGAGCCTGGCATACCTACTGTCGGCCATTTTGAAAAAACCTCGATTTTGCTGCCAGTGATGAAACATGTGTCAATCGATAGGGGAAGTGATTACAAACAAAATATATTCAGTAATAAAATCTCGTAATCTTTATACTTTCAGAGATATTTGAGTTTGAAAATGTAAAAATTAAAACTTGAAAATGCTAATTATGCTGCCAATAATAACCGGTAGGTATTTGAATATGTCTACTGTGACTGGGGATAAAATCGTGAGCCAATTTCATTTATTTTTTAAATATTTTTTTTTTATTCGAAATTATATTTTTGAACAAAGTTTATTTTATCATTTTGTGCTAAATAGGTAGAAAATGAATGATGATTTCAAACTGTGTTCAAAAAATACAGGGTGAATTTTTGAGACGGGGCAGTAAGGGCACCTACCTTATCCGTTGTAGCTACAGGAAAACGTTCTTAGAAGATTATCCTTAACTTATATATATTTTGACGATATTCTGAAGATATTTTGACCTGCATTCACAGATTTTGAAAAAAATGTACAGTCAGCGAGAAAATGGCCAGTTTACACAAAAAACTTTTTTGATGCCAATCGATCCTGTTTCACATAAGGATTAAAAGGCTCTATCGGACCAACTGAGGTTAGAGTACTAGAGAAGTCAGAAAACGCTAAAATGTATTTTTGAGACGGGTTAGTAAGGGCTACCTTAACCGTTGTAGCTACAACGGTTAAGTTAAGGGAGTTAAGGATAGTCTCGTAAGAACGTTTTCCTGTAGCTACAACGGTTAAGGTAGCTGCCCTTACTGTTCCTATCTATCTACCTATGTACCTAGGTGGGTAGGTAACTTGTAAAGTAGGTAGGTAGGTACTTACCAAAATTGTTTTATTCCACGCTTTTGTATGTAATTCTATGTAGGTACCTACTAATTGTATTGTTTTATTATGCTCTGTCCTCTGTCTTCTGTGTGTTGTCAATAAACTATATTCTATTCTATTCTATTCTATTCCTTCTCAAAAATGCATTTTAACAATTTCTGACTTTTCTAGTACTCTAACCTCAGTTGGTCAGATAGAGTCTTGTAATCCTTATTTGAAACAGGATCGTTTGGCATCAAAAAAGTTTTTGTGTAGATTACCCATTTTTTTCGGTGACTGTACATTTTTCCCAAAATCATTGAATGCAAGTCAAAATATCTTCAAAAGTTAAGGATAGTCTCTTGAGAAAGTTTCCTATAACTACAACGGTTAAGGTAGCCCTTACTACCCCGTCCCAAAAATACATTTTAGCGTTTTCTGACTTTTCTAGTACTCTAAACTCAGTTGGTCAGCTAGAGCCTTTTAATCCTTATGTGAAATTAGCGGCCTTTACACGGTAGAGTTTTTACCACGGATCTGGACTGTACAGATATCTGTTCAGATAACCGCGGATAAAACTGTCAAAGGTTGGAATGGCGCGTGCTATTTCCCGCGGGCCAATCTCTGCGTGTAATGTAAGTGCTGCTATAGGATCGATTGGCATCAAAAAAAGTTTTTGTGTAAACTGGCCATTTTCTCGCTGACTGTACATTTTTTAAAAAATCTGTGAATGCAGGTCGAAATATCTTCAAAAGTTAAGGATAGTCTCATAAGAACGTTTTCTTGTAGCTACAACGGTTAAGGTAGCTGCCCTTACTGCCCCGTCTCAAAAAATCACCCTGTACCTATACTTAATTTAAAAAAAAAAAAAATTTTACGCAAAAATTAAACGAAATTGGCTCACGATTTTATCCCCAGTCACAGTAGACATATTCAAATACCTACCGGTTATTATTGGCAGCATAATTAGCATTTTCAAGTTTTAATTTTTACATTTTAAAATCAAATATCTCGGAAAGTATAAAGATTACGAGATTTTAGTACTGAATACATTTTGTTTGTAATCACTTCCCCTATCGATTGACACATGTTTCATCACCTGCTGCAAGATCGAGGTTTTTTCAAAATGGCGGAAGAGTAAGTATGCCAAAATGTTCGTTCTTCTTTAAATTAGGTATTATGAGATCTAGGCTTCATCTTTGGTAATTTTGGTACATAGTTACCTACACATTATCAATACCCTTGCTTTTTTGCTTGCTCGCGAACAGCATGAAATTATAATATGATTTCTTTGCGCGAAGTGAGGTGCACAAAAAACTTAAACATTTACTACCTATCTAACCTAAGTTCGATAGTAAATGTGAAGTGCGAAGTGTGTGCGTCTAAACGCACACACTTCGCTAGGAAGGAAACTTGGTAGGTCAATAGGTTGTGCTATGGAAATTTGCTGTGGAGCATAATCGGTGAAAAGATATTGGGTTCCCAAGGGGGTAAAAAAATTAAAGTTACCCAATTAAATTGAGTGGGATGTGAAAGGACTTAATTTGTACATTCCAAAATGGTTTTTATTTTTACTCTAAGATGCATAGTTTTTGAAATATAACGAAAGAAAATAAATAAACACTAGAGCTGCCAGAACTCCCGTTTCATAGAGTTTTGATGTCTTCGTAGTTCATTAACTGGTTGGTCTTAGAAAGAGAGTGGCATCGTTGCGGTCTGGTTTACAATGATTTTAGTTGCTACTTGAATTTTTTTCATGATAAAAAATGAAAATAATTGTCCTGAAACCTGAAAAAAAAACTACGTATGGAGCTTACGTTAGGTAGGCACGTAAGGTATCTACCTAATTGAATGTAAACAAAATAGACACGACTTAATGTATTGCATGCATGCCTGTAATTTTTACCATACTGAGCTAGCGTATTATACATCATTGTGTAGAGACTGAACTCAGCAGACGTAGCATGTAGTCACAAACAAGTCCAAATATAAACTATCAACGCAACGTTGCGCGAGATCTCAGTTCGGGGCGAACTACTAGTTTAATTGTTATAGTGTTCATTATTTTCAATGAAGCATTAGAGATTTTAATCAGACAAGTCTAAATTGCCTACCCTATAGCATAAATGACTCAAAAAACCATCATCAGCATCAGTGGGAATGTGGATTTGGTGAAACATAGGTAGATATACAATTTTTATGGAACTCGCATTTATTATACTTAAGCCTTTTCTTAGTTATACCAACGGTGCAGGCTTCACATATCGATATACTTATCACTTTCTTCAATGTTTCTCTCAGTTTCGTTTATAATTGTTGCTTCATCAACATTATAAATTATGGACTGACTTGTTTCAGTTTCTGTTTTTAGATCTGGGTGTCAATTTCAGTACCGAACTTTTTATCAACCTCAAGCAAAACCTCAACTAAACCTTAGATTTTCGACTGTTTCCCAATTCTACTAATGACAAACGACTCAGTTGTGGTGAGGTTTTAGCTAAGGTTTGGACTTTGGCCGAACAAATTTTTGAAAAGCTATTCTACTATTCACCAAATGGCTGACATTTATGAGATCGAACCAAAACGCAGCGGAATGATTGACGTTGTCATCTAGAAGAATTGGTGGGCTGAGCCCCTACTTTTTCTCTTCCCAGTAACTGTTTTCTTTTTTCCACCCATATTTAGCTCATCTGATTCTGTCTGTTAAAAAAACAGAAACCATCAGTAACTGGCTACTCAACTGGCCACCTATGCCAGTTACTGAAAACCCCTAATAAAATTTTACAATATTGTGTCACCTATTATAAGACCTGATTATCTTGCACTACAGAACGTAATTTTGATCAATTTTATAGAGAAGTAATTTTATTAATAACTGGCATGGGTGGCTAGTTATTGAAAATTTAAAGTTTTTTATTTCAGTTACTAGCCACACTATCATTGTAGGCTATAAGCAAATAACTTAATCAAAGACGACTAAATTGCGATAATGCTATCTAAATGCTGTCTAAATCACTATAAACTACAAAGATACCTAGTTTGAAACAAGTTTAATTGATATTTTAATTAACCAAGATCCTTACTGTTTTAACAACTCAACAGTCATAGACCATCCGGCTCGCCGATTGTTTACCAATAACGAAATATTTTTGCGTTAAGTTGTTTGTCTGGTGACGGAAATCTGTACTAAAATTAAAGCTAAATATATAAAAAATTATTTAAGATGATAACATACGGCGTACGTCCCACTAGTTGCTTAATTTAAATGTTTAAGCGTCAACATGGCTAGTTACTGAAGGTGGCCAGTTATACCTAGATTTACCCTACCTCGACTTTCGATCCGAAGGTCGTGGGTTCGAATCCTGGCCGTGCATCAATGGATTTTTCGTTTCGAAAAATTTATATGCGCATTAACACGAGCTCTAAACGGTGAAGGAAAACATCGTGAGGAAACCCGCGGCTTAGCCAGCCCCACACGTATTGACCATGTCTTTCCTGTGGATATGGCCGGTTAAGCTGAGAGGATGGTGTAGGTGCTGGGCAAGCCTATTCCATCTCAACAATGTCCCAGGCACTAGAGGGCCTTACTTATGAAAGATGTTTATAGTGAAACACTGTTTAAACAGCGTCCTGTCTTTATTTGTGGATAGTGACAAACAGAGACAGGACGTTGTTCAACCAGTGTTCAACTTTAAACATCTTTCATAAGTAAGGGGGACAGTGTCCCGATGAGTGTAGGCAAAGATTGCCTCCTGACACTGTATAAATCATCTAGTAAAGATGTAAAGGCCTAAGTGACAGAACAAGACATGACAGACACACATTTAAATGTCTATAATGTCTGGGCCTTACTTATGAAAGATGTTTAAAGTGAAACACTGTTTAAACAACGTCCTGTCTTTATTTGTGGATAGTGACAAACAGAGACAGGACGTTGTTCAACCAGTGTTCAACTTTAAACATCTTTCACAAGGAAGGGGGTCTATGTGGTGTGGGTGTCCAGCAACAGATCCGCCTGAAAATATGCTCAGGGATTTAGCAGACTATTATTGAAAGTTCTGAATGAATTTGTGCAATTGAAATCAGATTTTGTCAATTTGACAATCAAATAACCGAGATATACCTAGCCAAAAGAATGGATCACCCCGTCGGCATTAGAGGATTGGGTGTCCCTCCCCTCTGTAACTAGTTTAGAAAGTGCAACCGAACACTATTATGTAGGTAGGTAGGTACTTAGGTACCTACATAAAAATTATCCTGGTTATCATCATCATCATCATCATCCACAGCCCGACTTTACCCACTGCTGGGTATAGGCCTCCCTGGTTATCAACTCCAACTCAATCAAGGTCAACTTTACAACGTCAAAATATTCAAACAAACAGTAGGTAGAACTCTCGAGTAAAAACTTTACCCAGTTTGGTTGACCGAATCCAGCCTTAGAAGTTATCGCAAAACGCTTTCCTGTTTCGTAAATCTTACTTCAAAGTTTTTCTTTTTTATCTATACTTACGTAGGTATTTAGAAAGAATTCTTTTTGTGTTTACGTTTCCAACTTTTGTATTTATGCCGTCTGGCTGGGTGACCACTTTGAAGTAAGATTTGCGAAACAGGAACGCATTTTGCGATAACTTCTTAGTTGCATAAAAGCCTTTGCCGGAAAGTGGCCATTTTGTTTGATGCTAACTTAGTTTCTGACATAAGTAAAGACTTTTCCTGTAAAGTGCCTAGTTTAATAGTTACAGAGGGACACCCAATCCTCTATATGCCGACGAGGTGACCCATTCTTTTGCCTATAACTCGGTTATTTGATAGTCACAAAATCTGATTTCAATTGCACAAATTCTAGAACTTTCACTAAAGGGGATCAATCACTAAACGAAATATTGGGTTTCTAAGTATGAGGGCGTATACTCTTTAGCATTCTGAGCATTCTGTTTTTTAAATAATTAAAATCCATCAATAAATGACGAAGTTATTCAAGTTTTCTTTTCGGCCATTTTAAAACGCGCGCTCGGAGCTTCGCGCTGCGTCTGACGTCACCAGGCGCCCGCGGCTCGGTCTACTAGTACAAAATCGCTAGTTAATTTCAAACTAGCTTCCGCCCGCGGCTTCGCTCGCGCGGCACCTGGATAAAAAGTAGCCTATGTCCTATTTCAGGTCAAGAACTATCTATGTTTTAAATTTCAGCCAAATCAGTTCAGTGGTTGTCGAATTATAGAGGAACAAACATAAATCCAAATATCCAAACTTTTGCATTTTTAATATTAACTAGCTTCCGCCCGCGGCTTTATTCGCGTAGTACCCAGATAAAAAGTAGCCTATGTCCTATTCCTGGTCATTATCTATCTATATTTAAAATTTCAACCAAATTGATTTAGTGGTTGTTGAGTTATAGAGGAACAAACATCATCCATCCAAACATCCAAACTTTCGCATTTATAATATTAGTGTGATTAGTGTGATAGTATGATTAGTGTGATGAGAAAGTGTGATAGTGTGATTTGAAAACCAAGTTTAGGTAGGTAGGTAATGTATGTGATTATTTTGACTCGAACATACAAATTATTAATTAGGTATTACGATTAAAAGTATGTATAAAAAATACCTATTAACTAAAAAGTTTAAAGGCGAAAATTATTTTTAAGTAGGTACCTACCTAGGTAAGTAGTAAGTAGGTAGGTACCTACTTAAAAATAATTTATGTAGGTAATAATTTAAGTAGGTAGGTAAAAATTTAGGTAGGTAAAGTTAATATTAGTGTGATTCGACTCCTGATTGTTAGTTTTGTTTGTTATTGTTTTCGGTAAGTACCGGTACTTACCTAAAATACCTATTCAGTAAAAAGTTTAAAGTCGAAAATTATTTTTAAGTAGGTACCTACCTAGGTAAGTAGTAAGTAGGTAGGTAGGTACCTACTTAAATATAGTACCTACTGAAAATTATTTTTAAGTAGGTACCTACCTAGGTAAGTAGTAAGTAGGTAGGTAGGTACCTACTTAAAAATAATTTTCCTACCTATTCAGTACCTATTCAGTAAAAAGTTTAAAGGCGAAAATTATTTTTAAGTAGGTACCTACCTAGGTAAGTAGTTAGGTACCTACTTAAAAATAATATTCAGTAAAAAGTTTAAAGGCGAAAATTATTTTTAAGTAGGTACCTACCTAGGTAAGTAGTTAGGTACCTACTTAAAAATAATTTTTGCCTTTAAACTTTTTACTGAATAGGTATTTTAGGTAGGTACCGGTACTTACCGAAAACAATAACAAACAAAACTAACAATCAGGAGTCGAATCACACTAATATTAACTTTACCTACCTAAATTATTTACCTACCTACTTAAATTATTACCTACATAAATTATTTTTAAGTAGGTACCTACCTACTTACTACTTACCTAGGTAGGTACCTACTTAAAAATAATTTTCGCCTTTAAACTTTTTAGTGAATAGGTATTTTTTATACATACTTTTAATCGTAATACCTAAAATTAATAATTTGTATGTACGAGTCAAAATAATCACATACCTACCTACCTAAACTTGGTTTTCAAATCACACTATCACACTTTCACAATATTTTCCTTCACCGTTTAGAGCTCGTGTTAAAGCGCATACCTACTTAGGTACCTACTTATACATTTTTCGAAACGAAAAATCCATTGATGCACGGCTGGGTTTCAACCCACAACCTTCGGATTGAAAGTCGAGGCACTAGCGCACTCGGCCAACACTGCTTCTCTACCTCTGACTACCCGCTTAGACTTTTTCAACGGATCTAAAAATTCCTAAAAGATCTGATAGAATATGTCTACTGTGCCTTGGGAATACAGTCGTAATCATATTTAAAAATAAAAATGAAATCATTTATAACTTTTTTAAATCTACAAATCTGCATAAGTACTTACTTAACAAAAAACGTGAATGACCTCGAAAGTTTGGATGTTTGGATGTATGTTTGTTCCTCTATAACTCGACAACTACTGAACCGATTTGGCTGAAATTTAAAATATAGTTAGGTAATGAGCGGGAATAGGACATAGGCTACTTTTTATCCAGGTGCCACGCGAGCGATGCCGCGGTCGGAAATTAGTTTGAAAATAACTAGGGATTTTGTACTAGTGGAGCGAGCCGCGGGCGCCTGGTGACGTCACAGCCAGTCGCGGCCTTCTCGCGAGCGTTTTTTAGATTGGTGCACTAAAATCTCTGTAACTCGGTCATTTTTGATCCGATTAAAAAACCAAAAACACAGTATTTTTTGTTTTTTTTGTATCTACAAATCTGCATACTCAACTAAAATCGTGAGTCTTCCTCAATCCTGAGCATATTTTCAAGCGGATCTGTTGCTGGACACCCAGACCACATACAAGTACCTACCTAAACAAATAAACTGACAATCACCGAGCCTGAGCACCACTGAGCACCGCAAACAAAATCAAGTGTCACCATGTTGCATATTTGTCCTAAAAAAATTCTGCTCGCTACGCTCGCATTTAATTTCATATTTTATGTAGAAATATTGCGAGTACCTAAGTAAAGCGAGTTTTGACTGACCACAGAATAAGAACCGACAAGCAGCGAGCTTTTTCGTATAACACCGAAAAAAAATAAAGTGCCACATATTGAATTCAAAATCTGCTCGCTTCGCTCGCATTTAACTTCATAATTTGAGTAGGTAGGGGAACCTGTTGAACCTCGGCCACACGATCTTATTTAATTTTTTTTGTCTATAAAGATTGGAATTAGGTTTACCAAATATGGACACATGTAGGGGGAGGTGGGGTGCATTGATACAAGGGGCACATTGATACACTAGCCTTTTCTAATAATTGAGTGAGTCGATTTGAGTGGCGCCAATTCCAACACGTTCGGAAAAGCTTCCGAACGCATCCATTGTAACCGCACTGACCTTCTGTCAACGGGCGACCTTGGGCATGTCGAGATGTGTTTTCAGCCCTCATAAGTAAATTCTGACCCAATATGTGAAAGTGTTTCGACGCTATTCGATAACATCTAACGAGGATCTTTATAAACCAAAGGTAAGTTAAACTATCAATTATTAATATTTTTGGTAATTTTACTTTAAATCAAAGTTAGTTTTAATATTATAATTTGAATTTTGAAAAATGTTGTTTGGGGCACTTTGATGCAACAAAGTGCGGGGCACATTGATTCGTATCATTGTGCCCCATCGCTGTATTAAGGTGCCCCATTTCTGTATAAATGTTCGGGATTTCCTTCTCATTCAATTTAAAAAAAAGATGAGATGTTATACTTGACAATTATGTCTTTCCAGATGTCGAAGACAAAGCAAGTGTTGATTTTAGAGATGTTGTTTTACACCTGCCTACCTACACCAAATTTTAAGAAAGGCACAACTCTCGAACCTCATCTATGTATACTTTCTTTATTATTTTGTGTGCAAACAATGTGCAATAAAAGAAGAAAAATATTTAATATTGCTTTTTCAAATAATGTTAAGTTTGATAGTTTAATTTATTGATTCTTTGAGACTGAGATAAGTGTCTTATGCTATAAGGCTGATATATTATGATCTCATCACAATAAACAAGTAGAATTAATGTAAAAGTGTTTTAATTTGACCATTTTAATAGATTTTTCACCCTGTATGAAAGTGCCCCACGTGGTGTATCAAAGTACCCCGCTGGTGGGGCAGATTGATACAAAAGCCATTTTTTACTAAACGTCAATTATTTCTTTTCCTTGATAACTTAAACTATTTTAAACTATAACATTATAATATTTAATAAATTTGCTAAACGTACAATGCAAAATTAATGAAAAATGTATGCTTATACACATTTTATGGAACTTTAAATTTTTGTGTATCAATCTGCCCCACTTCCCCCTAAAGATACACTATTTGACTACATATTTATGAAATAAATTTTGTATTTTTAATGATACTTTAGAAGATAAAGAGATTTGAACAAAAAATGGGAAATTGTCGAAGGTACAACACACCAGATATACCTTGGTCACTGCAAGATGTACCTTGACCTTACTAGTTTTTTTCACGAATTTACCATGTTATCGAGTCAAATAACGATTTTTTTTTAATTAATGGAAAGAACATTTATAAGGTATATACTTTAGATAAAAAAATATATATATTTACATTTTTATCTTAAGTTATGCTAAAATAATCAAAATAACTAAGTTCTTAAAATTTCTGTGATCTTAAGATCATTTTTGCGTCCTATTATAATGATTTATCAACAAAAGTCCAAATACTTAACAGCTTTTAGGACAAGGTAGACTTCTCTCTTTGTTTGAACCTTCTTCGGTGTTTTTTTTTTTCTGTTTGATATCTTGATACAAATTTGTACGTCAGCCCATGTCCAAAGTACAAAGCAAAAGTGGTGGCAAAGGTACAACATTGCCTCATTTTAAATTGACGAATTTTTAAAATGCACTTTGAGTTTGATTTGGGTCGATATATTTATGCCTATCTAAAGTCCATTTCACCTATATTTGATTGCACGAAATGGTTATCTCGTAAGTATGTACTGTTTTATATGAATTAACTTAAAGTAAACTTATAAATACCCTCTTTTTGAGCACTTTTTTATATTTTTAATGCGCACGCCTCACTCACTCCACGCTGGTTTTTCGATTCTAGCTTCATGTTGGTGTTGACCAATGACGATTATAATACCACAGACAAAAACAAAAAAACTCGCACAGATTACAAAATAAGCCTTGGTGGCCGAGGGATATCAATGGACGAGGTTCAACAGGTTCCCCTACCTAGATAATCGAGTAAAGTGAATTATGTCTGACCACAGAATAAGAACCAACAAGCAGCAAGCTTTTTCTTTGGTCATTGAAAACAAAATAAAGTGCCACATGTTGCATTTGACACGGTATTTGATGGTTTGTTACCAGAGGGGCGCCTATGAAGAGCTTGCTAGGGCGCTCTCGAAGTTTAATCCGCCTCTGTGGCTCACATAGTGCTTCAGAACATCTATGCAGGAAATCTCCTCTTAAATATTTGACAATAGTTTAGGTATGTATAAATAAAACAACAGGTGTTTACTGTAGAAGTGACCATTTAATCATCATATTATAAAACTTTAATACATCGAGTAATATGGAATGAAGTACCAAAGGAAAAATTTTGCTTTTTACTTTCATCTTACACTATCAAATTGAATTATGGAAAAGATATTTCCACAAGTTTACTTGTCTCTTACTTGGAGAAGATCATTGAGATTTAATGCTACACATATTTCCTTGGATTCAGTGCGTGGATTCCGGTCCAAGATTTCTGTTATTGGGTAGTAATTTTCACGGTTGTCAACATTCCACCCGGAATACTAAAAAAACAATAACAAGAATTATATTTAGTACAAACTGTAATTTGCTTTTTAGAGATGCTATAGTTGATTCAGATATTTGTGTGTCACTGCTGGGCAAAGCCTCTATGTCCTCAATTTTTCCAGACCAAATTGTCTTGCTTTACTTGTTTCAAAATCATTTTTAATTTTTTCATTGTGAATTCTTTGTAAGATGTCTAAGATATGTAAACTTTTTATTTAGCTTGGTACTCACCACACATGTGCATTTGTGCAGAACTTTTCCATTAGACTCCATTGGTATATACTTCTGAAGTAAAGCTTTTCCATCAATTTTCCACAGATTGATTTCATCCAATTTGGAGACAACAGTGTCCCCATCCCATTTCACATCAGATTTCAGCAAAACAAAGTTTCCAGACTGCAAGAGAAAAGTTTTTGTATAGCATGGGATCCTCCAATCATTATACAGCCTAATATTACTAGCAGTGTTGGCAGTGGGTTAGTGCCTCGATTTTCAATCCAAAGGACCTGGCCCTGCATCAATGGATTTTTCGTTTTGAAAAATTTATAAGTGCTTTAACATGAGCTCTAAACGGTAAAGGAAAACATTGTGAGGAAACCAGTTAGCTTTCTAATAGTGTCGATGGGCTTGCAACCTGTTATGTTTGGAACTACCCCCTTATGGTGGCCACACCGCGCCGAAGGTATCAAATTATAGAATCTTTATAATAAATAGTATGAAACCTTGGTTGAATTGTCCGAAACTGGCAGTACATCGATAATTCGGCGCAGATAGGTGTGCGATCAGCCTTAGACAACTTCAATGGATCTAAAAAGGCCTAAAGACCTGAAAGAATATGTCTACTTCACCTTGGGAATACAGACATGATTGGTTTTTTTTTTCAATTTTTAAGCTATAAACAGCAAAACTGCTTTATGCTTCACATCATGAGACCTAAATAGTACTTTTAAACAAGTAAAGTTGCTTACGGAGGCTATTCAACAATACTTACATGGAAATGCTTTGGTACATCTTTAGACTGACTTGAATCAGATTTATTGCCATCTGATCCATTTTTCTCATCATCGGAGCCCTCTTCCTCATCCAGCTCTCCCTCCTCATCTTCTACATCCTCATCATCTTCACCTTCACCTTCACTCTCTTCCGATGATTCATCCTTCTTTTTCTTTTTGGAATTGTTCAGAGCTGGTTTAGAAGCTCGCTTGCGACCAGCAGCAGGACGGGCGGCTGGCTCGCTCTATAATTCCAAACGAAAGAACATCAATGTCTTGCAATCATCAAAAGCTAATTGATAGGTTTAGGATTTAGTCTCACAGAGTTGCTACAGGTTACAAGGTAGGTATGATAAATGAAAAATAGCTGCGTTGTAGCTGAATTTAGGTATTCAACTACACTGCAGTTATTTTTCATTACGCAAACGATGGACAATTACTCGTGAGAATTTTGTCTTGAACATAACCTAAACTTCGCTTGTTTTGGCCATGGATAGAATGGCATTTTACGAAACAAACAAGTAGAAATGCATTTAATCGTATCGTTAATAGAACAATAAATCTCGATAAACATCTATGAAAGTGCGAATACAAATGATACTTACAGGATCGGCATCCGGCGTCCAATCTTCGCCGGAATCCTGGAACTCTTCTGGTTCTCCGCCATGTTCTGAGCCTTCTGATTCTTCACCTTTTTTCACAGACTTCCTTTTACGCATTATTTATAGGTGTCTGGGTATTTTCAGAGACGCGAAGCAGTGGTAAAAGGCCTTTTGATATTTTATATCAACCCACGCCAACACCAACCGAAAGCAAAGCAAGCAAACTTGACTTGAAGCAAAGCGAGCTATCTGTCACACACCAAACGCGAACGAGCGTGCCTCTCTCCAAACCATTCAACGGAAATGAATGAATGAACTAAAAATACATTCCTCCCGCTGTGTTGCCAACTCCAACTTCGTAGAAACAAAAATGTATAACAAAAACTGTAAAAAACTGTGAATATCCAAGTATCATTAAATTGCTCGTATAGCTAGTTGACGGTCGTGCTAGTTGATAGCATCTATAAAAAAAAGCTGTAGATTTGTTTTTTAGGCTTAAACTGAAAACTGTAAACATTTCCAAAAAAACTGTGAATCTAGAGTAGGATTCAAGTCCTACGGCAAAAGCGGGAACTAATTGTGTTATTTTCTTTAATAAGGCGAACGACTCAAATAGAGCTCGGGCCAGTACAGTGGCCTAAGGCACTTTGGCGGGTATGCTCTTTTAGTCAAGGTTGTTCTGGTGTGTAGAGCTAACGAACGTACAAACAGCATACTTATTATTGTTCAAGCCATAATTGGACAAATAATAATTTTTACTTATCTTAGTTCTGCGTTAGCAGCGCTGCATATATCGGACTTCAGTGCTGAATCCGACTCTACTGTGGTGTTGGTGTTGGCTACACTGATCTTCCGTCCCATGTCCACAGATGTAAAATATAAGGCATCACTTACACGAGGCCGAAGGTGTCGAGAATAGATGTAGACTACACTACAGTGGTGTCGAGCGAGCGTCAATCAATATTATTGACAATAATTTGCCCCACCCAAAACATGGCAATACTATGGAAAAGTCAAACAAGTCAGCCAGCCAGCAAGCCAGCTGATTGCGTCATTGCATTTTGTTGATCCAATCAAGCAAGACAAGTCATCAGACAGAAGTCAATAAAATCAACGCAAAAACAAAAAACAAGTCGCAGTAGATCGAATCTTGAGAATTTGTGATATTTCCGAAATCGTTGTGTGGTTCAGCAGATCTCAACATGAAATTTCAATATAAAGAAGAACATTCGTTTGAGAAGAGGAAGACTGAAGGCGAGAAAATTCGCAGGAAGTACCCTGATCGCGTACCAGTCATTGTGGAGAAAGCTCCGAAGGCTAGACTCGGGGACCTCGACAAGAAGAAGTACTTGGTGCCATCGGATCTCACTGTCGGCCAGTTCTACTTCTTGATCAGGAAGCGCATCCATCTGCGACCAGAGGATGCTTTGTTCTTCTTCGTCAATAATGTGATTCCTCCCACATCGGCCACCATGGGTTCTCTCTACCAAGAACATCATGATGAAGACTTCTTTCTCTACATTGCATTTTCCGATGAAAATGTTTATGGAAATTAGTATCTTCAAAATACATTCTTTATCAATTTTATTAGTATAATGTTGAAATACCTATCTGATGTTATGGTGAAACTTTATTATTAAGGCTTAGCTTATAATTATTGATGTATTATGTTATATGTATGGTTTTTACTGATTTTTATTTGGCAATATCTCTATATAAAAACAATAGGTAACACTGAACTTGCAGATAATGTTTTAACTTCCATTGTTTCCATTTCTTTGTTTGGTCTAGGTAACTGTGTATCAAAACAATAAATATGTAAAAAAACAACTTTTGTTTTATAATCCACTAGCTTCCACCCGCGGCGTTGTTTGTCCGCTAGTAAGTCCACTAGGTACCTACCTTCATAACATATAATAATAATAATCCTATGTTCATCCTGAAAGATCATTCTAAATACTGATGAAAAAAATCTTTGAAATTGGTCCAGTAGTTTCGGAGCCTTTTCATAAAAAAAAAATCTTTCCTCTATAATAATAGTGTAGAAGTATTTCCCTTTGTCAGTCTATTCATAACATTGAATCTGAAAATATGAGCTTCGAATTGGTGTCAGATTATGTATCATTTAATTTAGAATCATCATCACCCGAAAACCCACAGAACACTAATTCCCTAGGTGTGCTATAGTCCTTATCCCACTAAGTGAGGATGGTGCAACAGGTTTTGTTTCTTCTTATTTTTCCGCTACTTGATGTTTTATTGATTACCAAATAACTTCGAGCTTATAGAACCCAAATAACTAATAAGCAGTAAGACTTGGGAGTAGATAGCAGGGTGATATTAGTTTTTAAATAAATTCATAATTTAAGCTAGTAAAACCTGTAGAAGATAACCTGTTGGTTAGGTTGTCGGGTTAGATGCTTGCCTACACAAAAAAATCTAGTTTTTCAGGTAGGTAGGTATTCCAAGATCACATGTAGGTACTCCAAAGTAAAAAGGCAGGTTTAATACATTGAACTACCTAACTCAATAAAGCATTACATCATGTGTACATAACATACACACCAAAAAAGAGCATCATCCTTTTACTAGGTAGGTACCTACCTACCTACATAAATGATAAAGACAATGAATGTTTACTAGAGACTTGATGATTAAAATAGATCCTGATAACAAGAATTTGTTCTTTACTGAGATAAGTACCCTGCAAATGCATGGCAATTTCAAAAGTTTTAATTAGCTATCACTTCACTCTCTTACTGCACACCCTATCTCAATGACTGGCTACAACGTCAACGTTTCATGCGCTTTGGAAAGTCAGCTTGCGTGTATTATAGTAATATGAATGTTTATAAGTGAGTCTAAGCGAGATTGTAGCTGACATGTCAACTCCGCATCCGCACCCGCAACCGCACCGCACTGCATCACCTTGTGCGGTTCGGTATTCAAACTTTCGCATTTATAATACTAGCGTGATTGTAACAAATTCCAATGTTTTGGTAAGATCTTACCTACTATACAGGGTGTGGCAAATTCTTGGTCACTGAAGGGTAGCTACCTTTTCTCTTGTAGTTAGAGAGTTTTGTTCTTAGGAAACTTCGGTTTTATTTTGAAGAAAAAAATAATAGCATTTTTAGATTTTTGAAAAAAAGTACAGTTAGCCTAAAAAATTACATTTGTCAAAAAAAACAAGTTGGTCTTAATCGACTCTATTTCTCATCAGGAACACTTCTCCCAAAGTAACTTACCAAATCAAATCGTAAATTTTTGCAATAATTCAAAAAAACACATCTCATACATTTTCTATGAAATTAGTACCTAGTTGTAAACATTATAGTGCCAATTATTCGATGGTTATTAATTTACATTCGTAACTGCTTCGGCATGCTGGGAGGCTATTGTAAAGCTTTATGCGCCTCAGACAGAGCCGCAAGAGAGAATGGTAATTTTACATCTGCAGGGAAGCACTTTGTTCTAAATTTAAATACACGCTTTACAATAGCCTCCCAGCTTGCCGGAGCACTTATGAAATTAAATTGAGAACGATCGAATAAGTTGCACTGTAATGTTTACAACTTCTAATTTCATAGAAAATGTATGGGATGTGTTTTTTTGAATTTTTGCAAAAACTTACGATTTGATTTAGTAAGTTACTTTGGGAGAAGTGTTCCTGATGGGAAATAGAGTCGATTAAGACCAACTTGTTTTTTTTGACAAATGTATTTTTTTAGGCCAACTGTACTTATTTTCAAAAATCTAAAAATGCAATTATTTTTTTCTTCAAAATAAAACCGAAGTTTCCTAAGAACATAACTCTCTAACTACAAGAGAAAAGGTAGCTACCCTTCAGTGACCAAAGATTTGCCACACCCTGTATATTTTTCAACTATGAAGTTATTCATATGAATTATGTGGTAATAAATAAATAACACAAACTTTTTAATTGCAATAAACTTTATCCAATATTATATGCTAAATAGGATTATGGAATCGTTTTCAGAACAACAAATCTACTTTAAATGTCATGAGAATTATGTAATAAGTACGTAAGTAACGTACCTACAAATTACGAAATTAATTTAACAATTTGGCAAATTTTACAACTTATGGTGAGCGCATACCTATCCGCACCGAACGAAATAAATTTTAGAATTGTTTATATAAAATCGTATGAAACCACGCACACCTGCCCGCGTCGAATCGCCCGATTCGACCGAATCTGGCAGTACAGTACGGCCAACGGATCTCGGCGTGCGTGAAGTTAGCCGTTTCGATGCGCAGTGCAACTTTTTCATACAAAATTTTCTACTGCGCAGCGCAGAGCCTGACTTCACATACGCCTAGATCCGTCGGCCCAACTGTACCCCGAGAATTCGGCGCAGATAGGTATGCTCTCACCATAATCAAGCATTTTCATAATAATAGGGAGGATATTGTATATTTCACGATATTTGTAGGTACTAGTTTACAGCCTGCCTCAAATAATCACAATCAGCGAGGCTAAAAAGGCCGCTATAGCAGAATCACAATAATAGGAATAGCAATATTATGATGTTCTTGTCACTCAGTATAAGAAAAGAGACGGCATATAGTTCAATTCATATTGTGGTTAATAACGGTTTTTTAACCCCGCTGACCAGCCAAGTGTTCATATACTTGCTTGCTAGTCTACATAGGTACCTACTCATTTATGGTCAGGTCATTCCTTTTTTCTAATTTATGTTATAGATTCCTAGAAAAAGTAAGTCCCTAGGTTGATAATTACAAGCAAATCCATAGATATTTCGATTTTAATTACAAATCCAGCAAAATCTTGGGACAAAAATTGTAATTATACTTACCTACATTTATCACATAAAAAAATGCTTAAAATCTATCGCGTATTGACCAAGAATGTTTTATGCTGATCCATTTCTCATGTTTTAATAATAAGGAATCAAAACAAAAGTAATGATTATGAAGTATAAATTAAAATCTAAACTGCAAGAAAAAGCAAGTGGAGGCTGTTTACCGAATTTGTTCACAATTTATTCTCAAGTTCTTGCACACTTTCGTCAAATGTTTTATCATTTTATTTTTCAGAAAAACAATGTAAACATACAAGAAGGTACCTACTTACGTTTTGTCTACATTTTTAATCAACTAAGTAATTAAATATCGATCGCAAACAAGATACCTAGAGTGAATAAACGACAAGCTGTATTTATCTAAGTGAAATTCAAACATTGGACAATATTTTCGACAACAGCTGTTTTTTGAGTAAAATACATCAGTGCCTTATTAAATTACAATACAAAAGTTTAACTAGATTGAACAAATTCTTCAAATGAATCTTAGAAATGGAAATGTCATAAATCATAATTATATAAAAATTGGAATAATGTACTTATGAACAGCTATAGTCCTAGAACCTCATGTAGTTGTGAGATCTCCTCGATGGGCGGCCTCGACGCATGCCTCGACCTCGCATGCCGCTTTCGCTGTCTGAAAAGAATTTGTTTTATATTATTTATTCAGCTGATTTCATACTAGTACACGTAAAAGTAAGTTACACAACAACACATTGGATGTAACTCTGCAGAAAGTAGTTATGATGACATCATTTTTAATTCTTATCTTTCACTTATCATTCTAACAAATGTTTCGCTTATTGGGGGCTACGTAGTTATACTCAGAGAGAACTGAGAAAGAGCCTGTGCTACGAAAATTTAGATTGTTGAATCGTAAGTAAAATTTACAGCAGTTGTGCAGGAAATTTTAACCCGCGCTGTATTGCATATTTGAAAACGTAAGCAATCTTGAAATAATGTGCATTGCTGAACGTTACAGAATCGATTGAAAAAAGATTTAAAAGAGGAAAAATAGTTTTACGCCAGCCGTCTGGCTTATTCTACACCCGAGAGCATTATATATAGAGCTTGGCAGTTCTAGAAAACTCTACAAGGATCTCTAACTTTGTTGAGAGTTCCAGAGTGAGAAAGTTCCAGAAGTTTGACACCTTATTTTAAAGCATTCGATATAACATCGCTAAGTTACAGTTTTATTATATCTACATGTGACAGGGTTTTTATTTCACACTGTAGATTATCCCTGCTATCTAGCTTTCAGTATAAATTAAATGTAGATGAGATTCAGTCTGGGAGCTATAGCTTTGCTAAGGGGAGGACCATCGAACTTAAAAAATCATTTCGACAAATACTTGCTAAGGGGGCTTTCCGGACCCCCTAACCTCACCGCCCCTTATATACGTCCATGATGAGATGTAAAAGGTGTAGTTACCTGCGGCCCGCATCCACCGCTGGTTCTGCGAGTGCGGCGAGTGCGGGTGCGGGTGCGGGCGGCGCGCGGGCTGGCTCGGCGCGGCCGCGGCCGGCGCGCTCGCCTCCGCTTCGCGACCCTCCTCCGCCATCTACAAACAAAAAAACTTAGGCCTTTACATCTTCACTAGATGATTTATTATAGTGTCAGGAGGCAATCTTTGCCTACACTTATCGGGACACTGTAGTGCCTGGGACAATGTTGAGATGGAGTAGGCTCGCCCAGCACCTACACCATCCTCTCAGCTTAACCGGCCATATCCACAGGAAAGACATGGTCAATACGTGTGGTGCTGACTAAGCCGCGGGTTTCCTCACGATGTTTTCCTTCACCGTTTAGAGCTCGTGTTAATGCGCACATAAATTTTTCGAAACGAAAAATCCATTGATGCACGGTCGGATTCGAACCTACGACCATCGGATCGAAATTCGAGGTACTGTACCCCTTGGCCAACGCGGCTCAACAAACAACACAAATTGTAAATAACATAATACACACGCGGGAAGAACTCATGAAAAAATAATGGTTCACTAGTTAGTTTACATTATAAAATATATGTTTCGATTCATCCGGAGAATCTTCTTCATTATAATAAGTTGGCAATCGCACGGAAACAAAATTTATTTATTTTGCGGTAGCTTACAGAAAAGTATGGTCTGAAGTTTTTATATTATCTACTAATATTGTACGAGTAGGTATTATGTCGCTGTTGCTAAGCATTGCATTTAGTTCCTTCCTTAAAAATTGAATGCGCAGTAAGATATTGTTATGTCCTTGTACATAAAATATGAATATTTATCAACCTGAGAACCAAGTAAACATTTTATTTCTAGTCACATTTTCGTCAGTGTTATTGAAGGTTTGAAACACAAAACTGGTGATGTTAATGTCGCAGCCAACTGTTTGAATTAGCCATTCATTTAAACTGCTAGGTATTTAGTTGAACAACGCCATTCAATTAAACAGCTGAACGTCGGTTAGCGCAAAGGCGTTCAACACTACAGCTAAATGATGCTCAGCCAAGTGGTTGAATACTAAGTTTATATTAGAATTTAAAATCAGTCATATTTATATGCAAGGATGCAAGGAAGTATGGAAACATTGTGTGGTCATAATACCTAACCTAGCCAAAAGTAACAGAATAGGTTTTTTGCTGCGGGGATATCCGCCCCCCTTCACTCCTCTGTCATGCATACAAATGTTATGTAAGACTCAGATGAGGGTGTCAATATGTTTTTATGTTAAACTAGCAGAGCCCCCGCGGCGTTGCCCCCGTAGCGATGGTTTCTAAAGTAGTGATGATGATGGTGATGATGAAAAGTAGCCTTTATCCTTTCGCAAGAGATTAGCTATCAAATGCAGAAATAATTTATGAAATCGGACTGGTAGCTTCTGAGGTTAGCGCGTTCAAACAAACAAACAAACAAACTCTTCCGATTTATTATATTAGTATAGAAGTATAGATTCGATTGATTTATTGAAAAAACATAAACAACAAACTAATTCAACGTTACGACCGTCGGCTTTTCAATCAGCCAGTGTTGAACGTTTTAAACGCCATAATGGTTCAATTATCCGCATAACCATTTAATTGAATGGCGGCGTTCAATGAAAGGGCTAGCCATTTTATTGGATGGCTAATTCAACTAGTTGGCTGCAACATTAATAAAAACACGTATAAATTCAGTCTTTTATCAGCTGGCAATAAAAATGCAAATAAATTGTCTTGAATTACCTACCTACTTGATTTACTTCTTTTTAAACTTTTATTTAACATTTAAAATATATTATAAATGTGGTATGTTAGTTTCTTACTTCTTCGGGGTAAAATGGCTGAATGGATTTGGATGAGGAATGGAGATAAAAACACCGATAAATATTGTTTAAAAAAACTTTCCTTAGGCTGAAAGCATAACAGACATCTATAGGCTTTTGTAATCAAACATGCATGAAAATGTTTGCGGAGTGAGTATGTATGTATGTTCGTATGAGCTAGTGGCCAGCTCTGATGACAGAGTTTTCAGGCCACCTGAAGGCCTCCGTCCTACTAATATTATAAAGGCGAAAGTCCGTGTGCGTGTGTGAATGTTTGTTACCACGTATCCCCATAACTACAAACTAATAAACCAATTTTGATGAAATTTGGAACGTAGATAGTTTAGGTTCTGGAATAACACATAGGCTACTTTTTGTCCCGGAAAAAATAATAGTTGCCGTGGGATAAAAAATAGTAGTCCACGCGCGCGCTTTCACTAGTATCGTCATACATACTTACATAGTTGAGTGAGTTTCATCAACAACTAATAACTGTTTAACCCCAGGGTAACCAACACCGTGGGGCGCATATATATTAGTATAATCTCTAAACAGTATATTGTCTAATACCGAAGTTGCTGTCTCATAAAAAAATTATAAATACATTTTAAATGCCTCTATCTGTTTCTACCTTACCTCTTAATCGTGCAACGAATTATGATATTTCACTAATGGAAAGTGCGTTATACAAGCAAGATTTGTGTATATGTCGAAAGTAAGAAATGGCTGAACTAAGTTTTCGTACGTTGACTTGGCTGACGCCGGTATAAAATAAACTTTGTTGATATTTTCTTGCTATGTGCAGTGCACTGCTCATTTTTTTTTAGTAAATTGCACACGCGCGAAGTCTTTTTTTAAACTAAAATAGGTCTGCGTTTGACCACACCCTGCCTGATGTAAAGCAACAGTGCGGTCTAAGATGGAGCAAGCTTACCTAGAAGAAACCTATTGACTCTCGATTTGAAGACAAGATTATGCTTTTCTGGAAATATAGAATCCGGAAGCAGTTCCACATTTTCGCTGTTTTTTTTTTTTAATTCATTCAGTAGGACCGTTATGACCACTTTGAATCGTCTGAAGAGCTAGGTGATTCTACTCCTATTATTTCGCGACCAACACCGTGAAAAATCAGGGCAACAAACACGGTATGGGGCCTAGCTTTCTTTTCGGTGATCCATCCGCTTAAAATCTAAATAGTCAAGCTCCAGCGTGGAGCCAGTCGAACAATGTGAGTCTCGTCAAAGTCGTCAAAAGAAAAAAAAGAGGATTAATAATGCTAATAATGTTCAGATAGTAGTTAATAAGATACAGTACATAAGATTGTATTAATTCAAACCTGGTGCGGCGAGGAGGGTTCGCTCCCCTGTGAGCTGACGGCAGCTGCCTCCTCTTCGGCTCGCGATTCTTCCCAGTCTCGAGGTTCACCGCCTTCTGCCCCTATGTCAAAATATATGAAAAATTAGCAGCGCCCTCGCGGCGTTGCCCCCGTAGTGATGGTATATGTTGATGAGGATGATGAAAAAGAGCCTATAACCTTCTTCAATGGTTTAGCTATTAAATGCAGAAATAATTTATTTTTCAAATTCGACTGGTGGTTCCTGAGATTAGCGAGTTTAAACAAACAAATTCTTCCGCTTTATATAATTAGTATAGGTATGACACATGAGTCTGAATGAAATAACATCAGCTACATCAATTTATGGGAGACATCTCGCTCGGATATGAATCGCAAAGAATCGCTCTTTGTTTCTGAAGTATGAAGTAATCCGTCATATTTCATCGTAATCGTTAGAGCCGTTTTCGAGAACGTGAATACAAACAAACATATAAATTACAAATATTGCTCGTTTAATAGTAAGTTACGGATAACTAGCAGCGCCCTCATGGCGTTGGCTCCAGGGTATTGGTGATGATTATGATGATGATGATGAAATTATCTATCAAATTCAGAAAAAAAAAATCAAATCGAATCAGAATCGGGTCTTAATTGTGTGTGTTCACTCACATGCACATTATTTCTGTGTGCTCGGGAGCGCTCAGAATCGGCCTACGCACACAGAAACAACGTGCATGTGAACACACACACAATTAAGACCAAACGAACTTCGTGAGATAGAACAACTGTACGTTCTTGATTGATCGTTGAAGTTAAGCAACGTTGTGCACGGTCACAATTTGGATGGGTGACCGCAAGTGGTACACACACAATTAAGACCAAACGGACTTCGTGAGATAGAACCAAGGATTTTATATACTACGTAACTGGATGGTTCACTCGACTTTAATGTAAAAGAGATTTTGAACCTTATCACGACTGAACAACGTTCTATTATAATTCAATCTGGGTTATAAGGATTGTCGGTCTCGTTGGACTTCGTGGTAGCTTTGTCCCTTTCACACTCGTTGTTGGATTAGTAGTGAGCCCATGTCATTTAAATTTCAGGATATTCACTAAGGATTAGGAATGTTTAGTTCATAAATTATCATAAATTTAGAAAGAGACACACCGCCCAAGTTTTATCTCTCAAGCGGACCACGTTTTCTGTCTCAGTGAACCTTCCAGTTACGTTTAGTATACTGTATACTATATACTATTTCTTGGGATAGTACAACTTTAGCAAGCTATTTTTTAGCGATAAGACCGCCGATTGTATACCTATTATATTTAAGTTAGCTTAATTTGTTGTATTGTTTTTCTTGTATTATGTGGTGTGCAATAAAGTATTTTACATCTCTCATATTCGGTAAGTAGGTCCTTATTACCCCCAAATGGGGCTTGTAGGTGACCAATTAGCGCTCTAGGGTAATAATGTAGCTAGAAAAGCCCTGGGGCGGTAAGTAATTATAAATTTGAACTTTTTGAAAGAGTGAAGTGTTTATTTTTTAATTACTTACCGCCCTAGGGCTTTTCTAGCTACATTATTACCCTAGAGCGCTAATTGGTCACCTACAAACCCCATTTGTGGGTGTAATAAAGACCTACTTACCTCACAATCGAGATGTAAAGCAGAGTAGTTAGCTCGGGTGTAAGGCATCAATTGCACCCTCGAACTATAATCTATAATACTAAATATCTCGGGCTGCAATTGATGCCTTACAGCAGCCCTTGGCTTCTAATCTACTATTCTATCTATTTATTGATGTATAGTGTAGTTACGGTCTGTGTGCGGCGGCTGCGGCGGCGGCAGCGCGGCGGCCAGGTCCGGGTGCGTGTCGTGGTGCGCGTGCAGCGTCGCGCCCGCCTCCGCGAAGGTGAAGCGCGCGCCCGCGCCGCCGCCGCCGCCCGCACCGCCGCCCAGCGGGGACACCACCGCCTCGCCGAACCTGCACAAACCAAGGCATGATGACTAATTTTCAAAATCTCTTCTATGATATTCAGAAGTATCTATTATGTCTAAAATATATCATATTTCTGTAGAAAATTAAGGTTTTTGTGCAATAAAAGTACATTTAATTTTAATTATCAAATTCACGCCAAAACGCTCGCCAGTGTCATGGCGTCTGTCATTACGTCACGGCTCGGTATATCAACCAGTGATGCCTATACTTAGAAACAAAATGATGTTTACCGAGACGAGACGCAATGACAGACGCCATGACACCGGCGAGCGTTTTGGCTATCATGGCGGATTGTAGTATTTTTTAGATTTATTTTAACAAATAAATTAGTAATCTCGACATTAATAAGAGAATAAATACATTTTTCAAAATCTTTGAATCCTATTTCATTAGATCAGATAAATATTTTGGCGATACTTGATTACTGTCATCATGCCTATTAAAAAAAACTTCACCTTCAAAAATAGGCTCAATTGAACAGCGTAGCAAAAATGGTCGCTAATGCAGATCCGAGACGAGACGCAATGACAGACGCCATGACACCGGCGAGCGTTTTGGCTATCATGGCGGATTGTAGTATTTTTTAGATTTATTTTAACAAATAAATTAGTAATCTCGACATTAATAAGAGAATAAATACATTTTTCAAAATCTTTGAATCCTATTTCATTAGATCAGATAAATATTTTGGCGATACTTGATTACTGTCATCATGCCTATTAAAAAAAACTTCACCTTCAAAAATAGGCTCAATTGAACAGCGTAGCAAAAATGGTCGCTAATGCAGATTCACAAAAGATTTGCGTCGAGATTCTCGTATTAGAAATCACAAAGTTGACAATTCCGTACCGGCAATATCATCTTATTGTTTGACAGTTTTGTGGAGAATCGTAAAATAAAATGGCCACCTATGAATTGGAATTGCACTAAGTGTCAATCAAATATTATTTATGTTTAATAATGATAATAAAACATACTAAATACTTACTTAAAAACCAAATACTTATTTACAGAGTATTAGTAGTAATAATACAATGCAATATTAAATGAAAACCAACCGGGTTATTTTTTTTCGTGTGGCAATTTAAGGCCTAGCATGTGATTCTGCTGTGAATTGAATTGCGTACAATTCAGCTAACATTTGACGGTAATTAAAGATGAAATGCTTTAGCAATATCAATACAAATCACCCGTGAATCATATTATTGTGAATCTGCATTAGCGACCATTTTAGCTCTGCTGAGCACGCGTGATGAGCAAGATGTTAGATTAGCTCTTATAAAATCTCAATATGAAGGGCGTCTGTCTCGACTAGAGAAGGAGCGCGGTGAAGCACAAGCTGAAAAAACACGAGAAGTAGAAGCTCTTCTTCAGAAAGTAAACATGTTGCAGCGGCAACTGGCTAGTCAAGCTTCTGCATCAAAGCAGCAAGCTACCACAGAAAAGACAACATCCGATCCCCCGACAGCGAACATCAAACCAATGGCTGGTAAGTTGGCCTTTTCTATATTTTATTTTAGAGTCTAAAAAACTTAGACCTTTACATCTTTACTAAATGATTTATACAGTGTCAGGGGGCAATCTTTTGCCTACACTTATCGGGACACTGTAGTGCCTGGGACCATGTTGAGATGGAGTAGGCTTGCCCAGCACCTACACCATCCTCTCAGTTTACCGGCCATATCCACAGGAAAGACATGGTCAATCAATACATGTGGGGCTGACTAAGCCGCGGGTTTCCTCACGATGTTTTCCTTCACCGTTTAGAGCTCGTGTTAATGCGCATATAAATTTTTCGAAACGAAAAATCCATTGACGCACGACTAGGATTCGAACCCACGACCTTCGGATCGAAGCGAAGGTCCGTTACGGCGCTGGAATTTTTTTACGGCTATTTATCGATATAACCTATCGTATAAAAATATTAAAAAAAAAAATATTTCCTATTGGACACCAGGAATTCACGGCCCGCTTGCGCGATCCTGGGTTCATTAAATAACTAACCCGTCGTTTTTTTTTTTCTAATTGGTGGAAGCATTAAAAATGTCTGTGCACCTACCACAGACGTAACATACCCGATCAAAAATGTACAGTACGATAGTGATTGAACCATAAACATTCTCAAATTTAACTTCGCGAAGGTGTCAGAAGACATTTTAATGTAAATTAATATTTCAAGTTACCCGTCGTTACGCCTGGGAACGTACGAAGCTACGAAGGTGTAGACATTTTAAAGTAAATTAATATTTCAAGTTACCCGTCGTTACGCCTGGGAACGTAGAGCGTAGGTGTAGAAGGAACAATACTGTCATCGGCGTCGTCACCTCCGCTGCCTCCTAAGGACAGCGTTCCGCTAGCTGCACACAAAATATTATCATTAGAAACTGACTAAAAAATAAACATAATTTATCCAACTAAATGCATCATTTAAAAGTTTTCTTTTATAATTTACTATCGATCGAAATTCTAACAGTGCGTTGAAGCATTTCCAAAACTCAAAATATTTTTATTATGAAGAATGACAAGTATGACTGTTTAACTATCTGTTACACCGTTTTACTTCTCATGTAAATAACTGCGCTAAAAGTATATTTTATTTTAAAGGGCTTTGTATAAAACGCTTTAAGTTCTGTTTGAGTTTTAGGTTTTATTATTACACCTACAACACGCAGAAATCAAGTTGGCACCTGCGCGGAATGTGCTTCCCTTCAAAAAGACGTTTTCTTCTCTATGACGTCATAAAGCGAGTTGCCTAGCTAACTTCTGCAAAGTGTTGTAACACAGATTGTATTGTGTCGATCCCGCATAATGTGGCACAATGATTATCGTGCGATTGATGTACTAACTCTGACGTTGACCTTTCTGCTCTCGCCGTAGTCCGGTGAATCTGCTGCGGTCACAGTGACCTTCAACCAAGGATTTTTATACTAACGTACTGAATGGTTCACTCGACTTTAATGTAAAAGGGATTTTGAGCCTTATCACGACTAAACATTCTATTCTAATTCATTTGGGTTATAAGGATTGTCGGTCTCGTTGAGAGGACTTCTTGGTAGCTTTGTCTCTTTCACACTCGTAGTTGGATTAGTAGTGCGCCCATGTCATTTAAATTTCAGGATACTCACTAAGGATTAGGAATTTTTAGTTCATAAATTATGGTCAGATGGTCGCCCTTTAGGAAGAGACACACCGCCCAAGTTTTATCTCTCAAGCGGACCGCGTTGTCTGTCTCAGTGAACCTTCCAGTTACGTTTAGTATACAAATTCCTTGCCTTCCACATAAAAGTCTATGGGCAAAAAAAAGGTGTACTAACGTTCTGTGCCGCTGCTGATGGCCTCTATCTGCGGATGCGGCGGCGGCTCGCTGTCGGGCTCCGGAGGCACGGGGCCGCCCTCCGGCTCGCTAGCGGAGCCCTCCTCGGCCTCCTCACCGCCCGCCGAGGGGGACTGCGCCGGGGAATCCTGAATAAAAACCAATAAAAATATTGCTGGACATTTTACACAGCACCATCTAGCCCCAAACTAAGCAAAGCTTGTCTATGGGAACCAGATAACTGATAGAATACCTACTTTTATACCTATTTTTTGTGAATACATACTTATAATACTTTATAACACCCAGACACAGAACAAACCTCTATGTTCATCACACAAATGTTCGTCCTGGATGGGAATCGAACCCACGACCTACAGCGCAGAAGGCAGAGCTACTACCAACTGAGCTAAGAGGCCAGTCGATCGCAATAGCATCGTCTACCGTCGCTTTATGATCTTGGGTGGCTGCCATTAGGGAAGCAGCATGGAAGCAAAGTCCCTAACTGTAGAATTAGTTAAATAATTTGGATACGTATGTTAGTCTAGTCTCCGAGGTATTTATTTAATTTAAATTATTATTGGGTAACCTATCAATCTTTCGAAAAACGATACACCGAATTTTGAAATCCATAAAACGTTTGATAGAAACTCGAAATCCAGATACTTTGTTTTACATAATTTTATTACTCCGATAAAACGTTTCACAGAAGTCTCATTTGACAGAAACACTAATGCCAGATTATCAGTTCGTTTTTTTTTCATTTGACAACAATATCCTTATACCTTATTTTAAAAGACAGAAGTAACGCTTACCAGAAAATTTCCAGCCATATAGGTAAAACCTTTTCGATCTTACTCAATTATATTATTTACGTAATTTGTGTTACTTTTTATGTTGCGTCTGTCTTACCTTAAAACGAAACGTTTTTAGGTTATTATCGGTCTCAGAACCGAATCTGCCCACCCCGACTTCCACGTAGTCTTGTCTGTCCTACCCTAGAGTGTTTTTATGAACTCGGAGGCGCGAAGGGAGATGCAGCCCCCGCCCGCTGTGACAAAACGCGGCACCAGCACGAGCCGAAGCTGCGAAGTCTACAGTCACCATCTTTGGCATGTGGTTTTATGGTATAAAATTAAATGCTTTTCGATTTTATACATATTACGATCATTCACAGATTATGTTGGTAAAAAGATCGGCAGGGCTAAAAAAGCCGTTATAGCAGAATTGCACTGTATGCAGTCTCTTTTCATAGACTGAGAGTGACACTGATAAGAACGGCTTGCTATTCCTATTGTGATTCTCCTCTTTCGGATTTTTTAACCCCGCTGAGTTCAGTATGCGACAACATAATTAAGCCCGATAATATTGACTAGTGATTCGTCCATAACTAATTAACTATGTAAGAACTAGTTGACCGCGTAATAGATTGTTTCCACTAGAGGTCTTTCAAAATATTGGAAGCGTACTTCATGCTAGAGCTTATTCAATTAATTTAAATCGAGCATTTTAGAGTAAATAAGCAGTTTGTGGCAAAACATCTACTCATTCGAGTTAGTTTTTTTCATGTAGTTATAATTTGATAGTTACTTATTTGCTGCTCTAAATAGGTAATTTTGTAAAGTCTGACGTGAGACCTTATGCTATATTTTCCTAACATAATTATATCAGAGAAAGCAAATAACTAGCAAAGATATTGGTCAGAAAAAACTGCATTTTTGACAACAAACAGGTTTTAAGGATCTCAGCAACTAACAGCAGCAGCAAGATGGCCTCTATCGCAGCAAGCAAACAAAATTTTGGGTCTGATCGGCCCAACATTCATTATAAATTAGTGAAAAGCTATATACATAATACTAACATTTACCCGCTGTTTGGCCTGCTAAATTGTAAATGTTATTAGTCCAGGAGTATTAGAGCATGAAAAAAGATAATTAACAATTAGACAAAGTATAGTTGCTTGTGTGTGGTAAAGAATAATAATACAAGCAGACTATACTTTTGAAATTTTTTTTTTTCCTTGATTCATAGAAAGTCCTGTTGGTCAAACTATGGATAAATAGATGCCTCTATCCTCCTCTAGTCTAGGACAGAGATAAACGTACCTGACGCGTAGAGTTTTCTCCCTCTTCACCTTCTGTTTCTTCCTCTTCCCCAGCCTCTACTTCCTGTTCCTCTTCCATATCTTCTTCATCTTCTTCGCCCTCCTTTAGAAAAAAGAGTATTTTAATTTATAACATGTGAACACCAGTGAGTAAGACTCAACAATTGGAGAAATGTTACAAAGCATCACACCAGTAAATTCTGTCAGCTTGTAAAACAGTAACTAGTTCAGGTTTAATGCAGTAGCAAATTATTACCCGGTACATAGTTCCAGTGCATCTCTCATCATCTTCCTCGGAGTCGACCACGATAACGCCCTCGTCGTCTTGATCGCATCGTGACGACGTCGGCACTTGATACTCAACATCTACGGATCTTTCGAATCCCTAGAACACAATTTTTTGAAGATTATCTTTCTATAGTGTAGCGCAGTGGGCGAAGGAACGCTTGAAATACAGAAGGTTGCGGGTTCGATTCCCACCTGAGTATGATGATAATATGTATGTATTTACAAAAAATAACATTTAAGTTGTATATCAGACATGCAGTTTCCGTAACACCAGCTCTTTTTACTTTGGGGCTAGATGATGCTGTGCGAAATGACCAGCATTATTTATTTATTATTATTATTGTAGTAATAATTGTAATACACTCCCCTTGCTTTAACTTTTTAGTGATTCAAAACTGTAGCACGTGTTAAATTTGAAATGCAAATTCTTTACAAAATTTTGTTTATGAACAAGTCTTTCATGATACAAATAGCTTACTTGAACCCGTGTCCTTTTAGCCGTGACAGGTCTGGCTTGCAGGCGGCGCTTGGCCGGCCGTGCGTCCGGCGGCGGGTGAGACGTGCTGACGCCGGGGGGAGGGTGAGACGTGCTCACACCCGCCGGGGGATGCGACGTGCTGACACCGGCCGGGGTCTGAGAGGTGCTCACACCGGCGGGGGGGTGGGAGGTGCTGACTCCGGCGGGAGGATGAGAGGTGCTGACACCTGCGGGAGGGTGGGAGGTGCTGACACCCGCGGGGGGGTGCGAGGTACTGACACCTGCGGGGGGGTGGGAGGTACTGACGCCGGCAGGAGCGTGCGAAGTACTGACGCTGGAGGACGTCTGAGAACTAGCGGCTGAGGTAGGTGCGGCGGTTCCTGTTCACAAAAACATATTTTGCTCAGTACTTCTACTTCATACTTCAACACGCCAAAACAACTTTTGTCTTTGATATTTCGCTTTAAAAATACGATTAGTAATGTGTTTTTTTTTGGTTGCAAAGTTTTTTGCCCTTAACCTTTCTAAAGGCTTAATTCACTTTTCAAAAAACATATTCATTCACCAACCCGTACGGATTTTTGAAGCCTGGCCTCTTAGTAAAGGAATGTAAGTTATACCTGAAGCGGGCGCGGCATGAGAGGCGGGCGGCGTCACGCTGGGCGCGGCGGCGGCGCCCGGCCCGCCTGGCTGCTCTATACGGGGCATCACCATCGCTACGGCCTGCGAAAAACACTTCAAATTCTTTGATTAATCTTCACACTCCATCTTACAATAAATGAGAAGCAAAGCTGGGCAGCAAGTGTGATACAGGTAACCATAGAAAGCCGTCGTTGCTTTGTCCGGTTTTCGAAGAGCCAACGTCGATTTTCTATGAAGGTTTCCCGTGTTGGTAAAATGTGTATACGTTTGGAGCGCTTTAGACCCGTAATCAGAGTCAGCACTCAGACTTGAGACAAAGCATGGGAATTGTTATTTTAATAGTTCTCTATAGAAGTCGAGTAATGACTCAGAACCTGAGATATTATAATAATTAATTTAGTGCGGACTCTAATAGAGGTCAAAAATGTATACTGCCTAACTAGACATTATTTAACACACGGGAATTACTCACGTAAAAATATCGTCGATTTAGATACCGACAATGTTTCGATTCATCCGGAGAATCTTCATCTGAGTAAGGAGGGAGTTGCGGCAAGGTTACTCCTCGCGGTCGCGTCTCACACAGTGAATCGAAACATTGTCGGTATCTAAATCGACGATATTTTTACGTGAGTAATTCCCGTGTGTTAAATAATGTCTAGTACAACTCACGAAAGTTTTGAAAGTGAAATTGCCTAACTATTAAATGAAAACGAAAACAATCAATGTCAATAATGATTAAGCTTACAGGTTGATCATGTAACCTTTTAGAGCTGACATAAGTCTGCTACCAACTCTCTTCTGCATGAAAGTAATAAGACCAAAAACACTATTCAAAGTTTAAACAAATTAAATATATTGGTTGTCCAGAAGGGTAAGCGTTCAAAAAATAAAGAGCAAGAAGTAAATCGCATTTTACCACAACAGTTAATGAATGCAAAACATGATTGTAATGAACAAGGTATGGACAGTTTACCTGCTGCGGAGCCTGAGAGTGAGTGGAAGGCTGAGTGCTGCTATCGCTGGCCCCAGAGCTGCCCAGTCCAGCTTCACTAGTATCCATGTCCTACACAAGTGATTGAAAAGAGTGAGAACATTAAAATGGCATCTATTCTCATTAGTTGTGTTGTGGATCAAAACTGTTTTATTTTTGTTCTTAACTGTCAAGGATCTTGAATGCCTTAAAGATCTGAGAGAATATCTACACTACAGCTCCTTAAGGATACAGTCGTGATCAATGTGATCATGTATTGTTGCAGATGATGACCAAACATCGACTCAAGATATCCCTATAAAATGATTGTGATTGAATCCATAGAAGCATCATTTATTTCTATCAGGTAGGTCGTAAATTCAAATGAAACAAGTATAGTCTGGCAAAAACGGGTAGAAACGGCAACTAAAATTTCATTACAATGGAAACCCTTTCTCTACTAATCTATGGTAAAGTACAGGTTTCTTGTCTATGGTATAGGTACCGAAGACGTCAGTCAGAAGTAATAATTTCTTTCTAAAAGAGAATTTATCTATTTCGCGTATTTAGTTTGCACAGTAGCGCCCCCATTTATGTCTATTATTTTTTATAGATTTATTGGAAAACCAACAGCTTAAATAACAGATTTTTGCCAGACTACTATTACCTATTGTTATACTATTACCTATTGTTAAGTATAAAATGGCTCGCAATAGCACGAGACAAATCTTAGTGGTTTAAAGTGCTATTATAAATAAGTAAAATTTTGTATTCTTTTTGTGTATTTGGTAAATTAAAAAAAAAGTTGAATGAAACACGAACCTGTGTGGACTCCGGTGGCGGTGCAGTCGACGCGGCTACGGAGGCGCGCGGGATGGGCCTCGAGGAAGAGGCCGGCATGTACTCCGTGGTGTGAGCGTCGTGCGGCGCCGTCGGGCCCACCTGAGCCATGGGACGGATCGACGCGAGCGGCGTCTCGCCACCGCGCCGGCTCGCGCTCACACTCTGTTGGGCCACACCTAACAAACAAAATGATTATTTGATCAAGTCAATGGGTATTGCCACCGACGCACATTTTGTATTTGCGCGGGCCGTGCTGCGGCTTTCTCATAAAGCCTCTCCACACTCCCGCGCGGAGTCGTGAACCACCCGCGATCCATGAGTGTTGATCCGATTCGCATTTTGTTCGCGGCTTCGACCTCGATCCCTGTTGTTGTCTTTTGTCCCGCAACAAGGGCGACGTTCGCAAAGCTCGCTAGGCGACTAAGCGGGCACCTCTGCGAATATGGAATTGTGGCAGTTTTTGCCGTGATTCGCGCGCTAGTGTGGAGAGGCTAATACGGACACCGCAGAGGCATGACAGTGCGTTAATGCTTTCACTATCACTGGTCGCACCACCGCCTGCACTCTTTTTATCGTGTGCGTTAATAATACTCAAAATATCAAACAAGAATTACTTGGACCAATAAGCATTGGACTAATGGAAAAATTGAATTTAGATTATAATAGAAACAACCGAATAGGTTGCACTTTTTATAAAATTAAGTAAGTTGGTCAAATAAAACAAAAATAGACTCTAAAATAATATTACATAAAAAAATATAGAAAAGGCCAACTTACCAGCCATTGGTTTGATGTTCGCTGTCGGGGGATCGGATGTTGTCTTTTCTGTGGTAGCTTGCTGCTTTGATGCAGAAGCTTGACTAGCCAGTTGCCGCTGCAACATGTTTACTTTCTGAAGAAGAGCTTCTACTTCTCGTGTTTTTTCAGCTTGTGCTTCACCGCGCTCCTTCTCTAGTCGAGACAGACGCCCTTCATATTGAGATTTTATAAGAGCTAATCTAACATCTTGCTCATCACGCGTGCTCTGTTCAATTGAACCTATTTTTGAACGCGATTCCTCTAATTCACGACTTAAAGTATTTTTCTGCTCTGTTAGCTGAACTATTTTACTTTTGGCTTGTTTGAGCACCTGTTTAGCTTTCTCTTCTTTGTCTAATACTGCAGTCCTTAAAGTTTCGAGTTCTTGTTTCAGTTTGTCGTTGTTTTCTTTTTCCACATTACAAGTTGCTTGAAGTTCACTTATCAGTTCTTCATGTTTCTTAGAAGTCTCTGCCAGCTCAGCATCAGCGGCAGCTGCCTGACCTTCGTTGGATTTCTTTTCTTCTTCAACGGATTTGACAAGCTCTTCATATTGGGCTTTATATTTCTTCGCAATTTTTCTAATTTGCAACTCTTTGCCACGAATATCAATAAGTGAAGAATCTTTACTTGCAATTTCTTCAGATAATTTAGTATTCGTTTCCAAAGCTGCAGCCAGTTTATCTTTGAGTTTGGTGACCTCTTCAGTAAGACGTGCCATGTCATTTTCAAGCACTTGCTGCAACTTTTCATTAAGTTTTTTGTTTTCTTCAGCCAGGATATTTTGTTGTCGTGACGTAAGGGTATACTGTTCCTCAATTTTGCTTTTTTCTACCTTAATTCCACCAAGTTCTTCATTCAGTTTCTTAACGTTTTCTTTTTCGTTTGTCAACATTTTAGCTAATGTCTCTCTTTCGTTTTGAAGTCTCTTCCAATCTTCGGGGCTAGTCTTGTTGGCACGTTCAACCAAAGCATTCACTCTGGTTCTCCATCTAGCACAATCTGCTTTTAAGGCAGTATTTTCTGATTGTAGGGATTCAGTTCTAGATGTGTAATCAGAAATCTTTTCTTGCAATGGAATTAATTGTTCTTCCATTGCTTTGGTAGCAGCAGTAAGTTCATCCACGCGAGTTGTAAGCGAGTCACGTTCTTCTCTCAAGATGCGATTACTATCAGTCAAAGCATTTAACGTTTCTACCTTCCTCAAAATATCAGACTGTTTATTGACTGTCACCATGCTTACTTCTGATCTTTCCCTTTCAGTGGCTAAAGTAAGTTTAGTATTATCGAGTTGTTTCTCTGCTATTTCTAATTGAGATTTGAGTCTCATTGTTTCAGCTTGCAGTATATCAAACTTAGCCATAGCAATGTCTTTTTCTTTTCTCAAGAATTTCACGATTTGGAAAAGTTGTTCTGAAGATTTACCATCTTCTTCACTTACTGAGACATTCATAGAGGATTCATTAGCTGATTCACTCATGCTTTCTGATTGCGATCTAGACGCATGAGAAACTGATAACTGTGTACCAAGTGCTTGAACTTGATCATGTAACAGGGAATTCTGATCATTCAAATCTTTCAAGCGTTGCATAAGTTGCTCGTTTTCAGTGTTGAGCATTTTTTGGCGCTCAAGCCATGACGATTTTTCATTTTCTAATTTTTCTTCAGCACTGTTTTTCAGGGCAACTAACTCATTTAGTTGGTTTTGTGCCTTTGACAATTCTTCCTTAACCTGCGATAACGCTTGAATATCAGTGGAATGTAATATCATTTCGTGTGTATACTTTTCTTCAGCATTTTGAACGGCTTCAGACAATTTGGCGATTTCAGAGCGGATCGCTCCGATTTCTGTGCGATAGCTGTCGTTGCTTGCCAATGCTTCTTTTAAGTCAGTCTTAGCTTTTATTAGTTCATCTCGTAAGTGTGTATTGCTAGCTGAATGTTCTCCATTAGCATGTAACGACAATTCAGCTTCTAGCTCTGCACATTTGTCTTCCAAAAATTGCAATTTAGTGGCATATTCGGAAAGTTTTGATTCTGTTTCTTTTTTATAAGATTCATACTCAGAGCTGAGAGATTTAAGTTCCTTTTCAGCGCCTTCTGAAATGTCACAATACTGTTTTATGTGTTCTTTCGCTACATCAAGTTGTTCTTGAAGTGATTTCATTTCTGCTTCTTTGTCGGCTAGCTTGTTTTCCAATTCGCGTATTCTTTTGACTGTGTCAAAGGAACCATCTGTGTTTGGTGCAAGAGCCATTTTCAATTTCTTTGCTAGTTCCTCATTAGCTTTATTTTTATTAGACAGATCTTCCCTAAGTTCCGCGACATCTTTCCGAAGTACATCAGCAGCCTCCTTTTCTTCTTGCATCCTGGCTTTCGCTGTTTCTGTTTGGCGCTCTAAATGAGCAGCAAGCTCTCGGAACCTATCCTGTTCCTCCTGAAGCCTCCTTCTTAGAGCAGAACATTCACGAGTAGCCTCATCTAACCTTGACTCTATTTTAGCACGATTTTCCGCTTCCACACGCTCTAAGCTAGCTTTGATCAATTCCAAATTTTTGAGCAGTATAGACTGTCCTTGCCTTTCTCTATTCATCATTTCTTTTTCGGTTTGAAGACGCAACTCGGTATCTTTTAGCAATTTACATTCTAGTCTGAGGTTTTCCACTTGAATTTCGGCAGCTGAGAGTTTGCTCTGCGCATTCAAAGTTTCATCTCTAAGATGTTGTAATGATACTTCATGCTTCGCAATAGTTGCGTTGTACGCCTTATTCTTTTCTTCAAGTGATGTGATTTGCTTCTTGTATGTTGTTATATTGGTCTGAAGAATTTTTAGACGATCATTATTATACTCTGAAGTTGAAGCACATTTGCTATTGGCTGCTGTAAGTTTGGTTATTTCTTGCCGCATACTATCAATTTGATCAAATAACATCCTTTCATTGGTTACTTTTTCTTCTTTATAAGTTTTAAACTCTTCTTTTAACAGTTCTAAATGCTTTTCTGTTTCCTTGTATTTAATTTCAAATGATGATGGCCCAGGAACAGGCTGCTTTGTGACATTCTCAGATGAAGTATCCATAGTAAATGATCCACTCTTGTCAAGCTCGGCTTCAGCAGCTGATACCTCATGACGTTTACCTTTCATCAGGTCATGATACAGCTTTTTAAACATGTCACGCTGCCTAATCAGTCCGTTTACCATTTTTGTTTGACGCTCTTGGGCTTCAGTTAATTCAGACACTCTGTTTTTTAAACTTTCTATTTTTGATTGCATTTCACCACTTTCAAATTGTTCTTTATGTTGCTCGAGTTCTTCATGCTTATCGGTTAACTCACGAACTAGCCTTAGGAGCTTTTGATTGTTAGCTTGAAGCTCTTGAATATCAGTAAAAGTCACAAGCGTCTTAGAGATGACTCTTGAAGAGTTTAGATCAGAGTTGGTAGTATTAGATGACATGTGAGATGCATCATGATCACCATTGGGCAGGAGACCACCACGGTTATGTTCAATTTCTTTCAATAAGAAGCAAACCTGCCTTCCTAAGTCAGCTAACTCACCTTTCAACTTTGTGTTTTCACGATTGTAATGATTGGCAATTTTAGATGCTTCACTATATTCATCTCTTAATCTGTTACATTCCATAACAATTGATTCAAGCTGCTGTGCCATTGCAGTATTCGCCTCAATGGCTTCATCATGTTCTGCTTTTTGTTTTTGCAACATAGGAGCTTTTTCTTCTAATTCTTGAACAATGGTGTTCAGTGTTATGGAAAGACGTCGCTTTTCTTCTTTTTCTCTAGACAGCTCCTCAGTAACTTTTACTAACTGAGAATAAATTTGGGTAAGTGACATTCCTGACTTGAGAAGTTTGCTTGCAGTAGCTGCAGATGGAGCCAGATCACTGAGAGCCGCATCAAGGTTTTGAGCATCACTTGTTTGCAATGCTTGATTGACATTTCGTAATTCAGTTTTTAAAGTTTCTATTTCATCATTTTTCTTCTCTATTATTTCTTCATGGTCCATTTCAGCTTGTTTGAATCTAGTCTCTAACTCTCCATACTTTTCAGTTGCTTCATTTAGTAACTTTTGTAGTTCACTGATTCCTTCAGTAAGCTCTAAAGTTTTAGCTTCAGCATCATCAAGCATAGTTTTGAATAAATCTGCAAGTTTAGTTTTTGCCTCAAGTTCTTTTTTATAATTTTCTGTCATTTTGCTTTCTATCTCTCTTTGTTCCATTAACCGTTGGTTTAAATTTTCAGCACGATTAGTAAGGTTCTTCTTGACTTCATTTAATTGTGTTATTGTGTCATTAGCAGCACTCAGTTCTTCAATTTTTTCTGATAACTGAGTTTCTAAGTTCACCATTCTGCTGGTATTATTCAACCTAACTGTTTGTAATTCTGAAGTCAATCTATTAACTTCTTCAGTGAGACCGGCAATCTGTGAGTTGAGCAAGGTCCTTTCTTGTTCAAAACGTTTTTCACGATATTGCAATGCTAGTTCCTTACTTTGTATTTCATCATTCTGGGCCATTGCTTCACACTTAGTATCAATGGCTGTACGTAATTGTTGGGATAGAGCAGTCTCATTTGCAATTAACCTTTCTATTTCTGTATCACGCCTCTGCAAAATACGAGTCAGGTCATTTCTTTCATCAACAGCTGCATCTCGGGCACTTTTGATTGAAATTATTTCATTTTCCAAGCGACATATCTTATCTCGAGCTTTTTCAAGATCAGCATTGTATGTTTCAACTTGCTTTCCCAATTCTGTGATGGTTTCATCAGCTGTTGAGAGTTTTGAAGCAGCATCTTCATATTTGGCAGTTGTTTCAAGTATTGCCGATTCAAGTTGAGCAATTTTATCACCTAAGAGAAAAAAATAATTTCAATAACATACTGCACACTCAATCAAGAGATAGATTTTTAGGTGCATGAAGACCTCTGATGTGACTTGATAACTGTGATGCAATGTCCAACAATTTAAAGTGCCTTAGAAAACCCCTGGTTTGGAGCTGCACTTCATGGTTATAAAACAAATAAAGACAACTAATACCTACCCAAGAACAGTTAAAGCACATGATTTGCAAAGAATAACTTTCTGCTGATACTATGTGTGAAAAAATACCTTCAAAGAAAGAATGCTTATTCCAGGTTATAAAATGTATGTGTACACAATAAATACACCCTACCTTCAAATTATGCTTAAGGGATGGAAACGATAATAATTTGAGTAAATAGATATTAATCATTTGATGCATAACTTTCTGCGTTGAAATTATGCATGGTACAGTACATACATCCTACCTAGCCTTTTACAAGATCGTTGGTAAATTGTAAACCGAAATTGAGAAAGCGTCGTGCACCGGGCTTACCAATCTGAGATTTGTTGGTTTCATGAAGAGCTCTAGAAGTCAAATATTCTTCGAATTTTTTATCGATAAAGACATTGATCTTATTCGCCACTTGGTTAGGCAGCCCAGAAAACTCAGATTCTGATAAAACATCTTGCAAATGATTTTTTACACCGGCTTCACTTTCCGCGGCTTCCATTTTCGCCAACAAATGACATGACAGAATGAATGAATGAATGTATTAATAGTAGAGAGTAGAGTAGGCAGTGTTGCCAGCCCGAGACTCGAGAGAATTTTTGAAAATTGGGAGATGAGGGGCCGGCCGCCATCATTATTATTGATCGTGTAGAAGAAGCTTTATTTTATTTTGTAGATATTTGTTTTTTTCTCTGTGGCCCTTTTAGCCCAGTCTGTCTACCTTATCTGTGGCCTTGTCTTATTGCCTCTATTTTTTTTTATGTACTAGAGGATGGAGGGACCATGTCTCCCAGCAGCAAATGAAGTATCCAGGGGGTTTGTAAAAGTCTTCAAGCGATTGTAGAACTTATTAGAAAATTTGTAAAACCTCTAGAAAAAAAGTTATAGCACATTTTGTATGGTCCCTCAGTTCTCTCATTGAATTTTCCAGATCTCGGAAAGTATATTGAAACTGAAGATAACGTGACTACAGACCTTTTGTAAAAAGTTTCCCACGACGAATTAACTGAAAACCAGGTCACGAAGTCATTTCTACAAAAAGATATAACGTAAAAACTGTGGTCCCTCAATCCTCCAATGCATTTTTGTAAATATCTCTCATTTAAATCAAAATAACCAGCTCTCTACCATTGTAAAAGTTTGTAAAAGTGCTATAGACATTTGTAAAAATAAAAAGAAGCAATAATACTGTCACGATTCCGAGATAGACGCGGTTTTGTGTGGTCCCTCAATCCTCACTTTAAACAATTGGGAATAACTTTTTGTAAAAAGGAGTAATAGAAAAATAAACCTGCTCACCTTTTAGTAAATTTTTTTTACAAACGGATAGCAAAGTTACATTTGGGATCAACGATATATTTGCTGAGTTATTCAATAAAAACTAATCCTATGATAGTAGTGTGACCACACATTTAAACAATTAAGGAAAAGTACAATGTACGTTAGTATGTACCATGGACCTATTAAAGATATAGACTACCAGTTAGCGTGCCCCCAAAAGGGACAAAAAATTAAGTGTATCCATGTTTCGTAGTACACATATACTGTGTAATAATCGGTAACTATGAAGTAACTTAACTAGGGTATAATAATCATTGACTCTATTAATCCTTATTCTAATCTGTTAAATTCTAATATTCAATTAATCACCTTATTGTATCTATTATTGTCAATAATTGAACAACATTATTGCAGTGACGTTTGCATGTGTAATTGAGGTGCCACACAGTTTATGTTTAAGTACCAAGGTATTTGTATTTTATTTTATTTTATTTGAATGTACTAGTGCACACCTTGATGCAACTATTAAATAAATAGATACTTAAATAATATGAACTTCATAAATATAAATAAATGGTACCTAATGCCAGGTTTATTTGTATTTCAGGTTCATCAGTAACCTGAGTGAGTATTGATATTTCCTTCACATGCTCTCAACATCTACATTGTTTTCCTATATTACTAACCTACTAATGTCGAGGACAGAGCACGAGTATAATTAATGATTTAACGAATTTACCTGTACCTACGTGAAGTTCTATCATAATTATACGATGGGCTCCGTCCGAAGACATTAGTAGGGCAACACCCACCCTCCCTGTTAACCCAAGCCGTTGCGGAAATATCCTCTAAACGTAATGATGAACAAATGGCTGAGCTCAAACAGGAAACATGGGCTGAGTGGGGGTTAATCGGAAACTTTGAAAAAATAAAAGACTGTGTTGCCATTTACGGCAACATTTTATTTTATTCTATTTTATTTTCTAAACTTAAGTGCTGAAGTGGAATCACTTACGCGATACTACATTGTGTTCATATATTACTAACTTACTAAGGTAAGTTCGTTTAATCATAATTTTCTTTTAGACATATTGTATGGAATGGACCCAAGTAGTCTGAATAAATAAATATATTATTATTAATATTTACAAAGTACTTACCTACCTACTTAGTAAAACAAAAACATTGTGGGTAGGTACGTACATACTAACTTACATGTACTTTTCCCTTTGATTAATTATATGTCTAGATGGACTCTTTCGCTTCAATCGCAACAAGAACAAGCTTTGAAACGCTAGTGTGCGTATTACGCACACAAGTATGCAAATCTTCTATTGTCTATACAAGTGCTTTGCGTCACCTGTCAACATTGTCATCCATTTTTAGTGATACCAGCTCTTGAAAATTTCCCATAAAATAGGGGAAAATATGTTATGATTTCGAGGTGTCTCTAAAAATATTTGGCCGAATACTGCCCCAGAGCCGAATATCGAATTAGACTATGCGTCTGAATAATATTATTTAAATAAAATATCACAAAATTAACTGGTACATACAGAATACTTAGATATCTCGTGCCTTGTGGGAATATAATTATGTTATTTTATTAGTAACTTTAGTCACTTCCGGTACTACAGTCCGTAATGCCTCTCCAGACTCACGGCGAGAAGTTTCACCGAGACTTCTCGAAGAACAAACAAATTATCCACACTCTCAATTTTCTCACTCGTGATCTGTTTGAAATCCTTTGTCTCGGCCAAAAATAGGTACCGACACCGAAGCGCGAGAACAAGAAGGCGAGAAACTCCTCACATTCACGCTTCTCGGGTGTTGTCGGGGTTTCTTGCCGAGAGTCTGGAGGGGCTATTAGGTATCACAGAGAATATTTTATCCATTTTATCAGATAGACCTACCTTCTTTTACGCGGTTGACATGACACTCAAATAGTAAACAAAACAGACGGACAAGAATTTGACAGATGTAAAAGGAATTTCGTTGAGTTTCAGTTGTGTGATTGTGTTGTGATGTGATTTATGAGGATTTATCATATTTTATTTAAAATTACAAACAGTACTGACGCCTTGGGATATGCATACTGACTAAAATGGAAGTGGGCTGGACATGTAGCCCGTCTACAAGATGGAAGATGGACTAGGAGAGTGACAAATTGGGAGGGTCCAAGAGGTCGACGCTGCATAGGAAGACCATACGCTCGCTGGGACGACGACATCAAGAAAACTGCTGGACCAAACTGGCTCCGAGTAGCACAAGACAGGGACAGATGGCTGGCTTTGGAGGAGGCCTTCACCTTAGGGGTTCTCTAGTACCTACTTAGATTATAAACATTAGTGATAAGAAAAAAATGTTAATTATAGAGAAATAAAAGGCTTTTTATTTTATTTATTTATATCATATTTTATTTTAGGTGGTAAGTACAGAATCACTGCACACGAGTGTAGATAATTTTATTGATGAAATTCTCAATTTTTCCTAAGTACTTTTCTTTTTTGCTTTAAATAGTAGGTACTGGGAGCACCTGTGTGCGTCATTTATTTTCTATACCTACTTCACTTAAAATTCTGCTAGTCCTAATTATAATAATGAAAAAGTAAATGTTCACACAGCGCCATCTATCCCCAACGTAAGCAAAGCTTTTACTATAGGAACCTTAAAAATATAGTTTCCTAGGTTCTCCGTTCATGCTGGGCGTCATAGCCTGCTGCTTTATATTAGAATAACTTTTAAATCCCACTATTTAGAGGATGAAGATGAATGGAGACTCATTATAAAATAAAAAAACAAACCCAAAAATCCCAATTTGGTCATGACGCAAGCATTCTTTCCTGTTGGCATCTGTGGGGCAAATTTATTCGAGGAATCGGCCATCTCTTTTGTTTCAAATTTTTTGCGGTCAATACTGGTTTTTGTTTAGGTACTTAATTTTTCTTGTAAGTATTTGATCCTTGGTTTCGATTCTGGATTTCGATCCTTGATTTCAATCCTTGATTCTTGAATCTTGAATTTGAAATCTTGAATCTTTTAAGTGACAGCTGTCAAAGTTCAATCCGCCATATCTCATTAATTACTCGTCCTAGACATCCCGTTCTCAGTTCAAATGAAAGCTATGACCAAGATCTTCATTTGAAGTGACAGCTGTCAAACTTCAAATGGCCATATCTCGGGAACTACTCGTCCTAGACTCCCCGTTCTCAGTTCAAATGAAAGCTATGACCAAGACCTACATTTCAGATGACAGATGTCATTTTGACAGCTGTTATTGAAAATGTAGATCTTGGTCATAGCTTTCATTTGAGCTACAAAGGAAGAGTCTAGGATGAGTAGATTTCGAGATATGGCTGATTGAAGTTTGACATCTGTCACTTTAAAAGTTTAAATGAAGATCTCTTCAATAGCTTTCATTTGAACTGAGAACGGGGAGTCTAGGACGAGTAGTTCCCGAGATATAGCCATTTGAAGTTTGACAGCTGTCACTTCAAATGAAGATCTTGGTCTTAGCTTTCATTTGAACTTTGAACGGGGAGTCTAGGACGAGTAGTTTCCAAGATATGGCCGTTTGAAGTTTGACAGCTGTCACTTCAAATGAAGATCTTGGTCATAGATTTCATTTGAACTGAGAACGGGGAGTCTAGGACGAGTAGTTCCCGAGATATGGCGGTTTTAAGTTTGACAACTGTCACTTCAAAGATTCAAGATTCAAAATTTCAGTTTTCAGATTCAAGAATCAAGATTCAAGATTCAAGAATCAAAATGAAGGATCAAAATTGTATCAGTATTTTAATTCAAAAATCATGCCCTGAAACATCACGTAAATCAGAAAATGATGGAAAAGGCCCCTTAGGGACTAGGAATGTTTAGTTTATGGTCACCGTTTAGAAAGAGACACGCCGCCCAAGTTTTATCTCTCAAGCGGACCTTGTTTTCTGTCTCAGTCAGCATTCCAGGTACGTAGTATAGAAATTCCTTGTCCTAGACTTACCGTTCTCAGTTCAAATGAAAGCTATGACCAAGATCTACATTTCAGATGACAGATGTTATTATGACAGCTGTCACTTAAAATGAAGATCTTGGTCATAGCTTTCATTTGAAATGAGAACGGGGAGTCTAGGACGAGTAGTTTCCGAGATATGACCGTTTTAAGCTTTGAACTGACAGCTGTCAAACTTAAAACGGTCATATCTCGGAAATTCTCAGTTCAAATGAAAGCTATGACCAAGATCTACATTTCAGATGACAGATGTCATTTTGACAGTTGTCACTTAAAACGAAGATCTTGGTCATAGCTTTCATTTAAACTGAGAACGGGGAGTCTAGGACGAGTAGTTTCCGAGATATGGCCGTTTTAAGTTTGACAGCTGTCAGTTCAAATGAAGATCTTAGTCATAGCTTTCATTTGAACTGAGAACGGGGAGTCTAGGACGAGTAATTCATGAGATATGGCGGTTTGAAGTTTGACAGCTGTCACTTCAAAGATTCAAGATTCAAGATTTCAGATTCAAGATTCAAGAATCAAGGATTGAAATCAAGGATCGAAATCAAGGATCAAAATCAAGATCGAAATCCTGGATCGTAACCAAGGATCGAAATCAAGGATCGAATTCAAGGATCGAAACCAAGGATCGAAATCAAGCGCTGATTTTGTCGAGCGCGATAAGGTAAAAATATCCTGAAATATCAATGACTTAGGCACACTACTAATCCAACAACGAGTGTGAAAGAGACAAAGCTACCAAGAAAGCCTCTCAACAAGACCAACAATCCTTATAACCAAGATTAAATTATAATAGATCGTTGTACAGTCGTGATAAGGTTCAAAGTCCCTTTTACATTAAAGTCGACTTAACCATCTTGTTTGTATATAAAATCCTTGGATTCAACATTTTTTTTTATTTGCTCACGCTCTCACATGGGTAAAATCAAAGAATAATTATGGCAACCCTCCTAAAACATGTTAGGATAAAATTACAAAGTTTGATTTTCTAGTTTTCAAAACTTATAGTTATTTATAGTTTACTTACCGATGCTATGTAAGTTCCTTATTTATTTTTAGTCGTCCTTTGTAATTCCTGCACACTTTGATGGCACAAATCGCCATTTTTTTGTTTGCCGCCAAATTCATGTTTACAGTACAACGACCTTAGCGCGACTGAATGAGCGAAACGAACGAGTCAACCAACACTTGGTTGATCTTTATGTTGGCGTTTTGACGCTCGAAATCGGGGTCTAGACATCTAGTTCGTCCAAGACTTTTCCTTAATTGTCGATCGAGCGAGCGAAGCGAGCGAAGATCTTAGTGGCAAGTTAGGCGATTTTGCTTTGTATGTTTGTATGTTTGTATGTTTGTATGTTTGTATGTTTGTATGTTTGTATGTTTGTATGTTTCATTTTTATGTTCTCGCATAACTATCGAACCGCTAATCCAATCTGTATGAAACTTGATAGGTCAATAGGTAGTGCTATGGAAATTTGCTGTGGAGCGTATGAGCGTAATCGATGAAGGGGTTGTAAAGATATGGGGTTCCCAAGGGGGTAAATTTTTTTCAAAGTTACCCAAATATATTGAGTGGGGTGTCATACGAAAGGGCTTATTTTGTACATTCCAAAATGGTTTTTATTTTTAATCTAGGATGTATAGTTTTTGAAATACGACCAAAGAACAAAAACTACGAAACCAGAGCTGCAAGAGCTCCCGTTTCATAGAGTTTCGATGTCTTCGTAGCTCATTGACTGGTCGGTCTTAAAAAGAGAGTGGCATCGTTGCGGTTTATTTTGCAATGATTTTAGATGCTACTTGATTTATTTTCATGATAAAAAAATTTTTGATAAAGAATGAAAATAATTGGGGTAAAAAAACTTAAATAAACAAATATATTGAGTGGGGTGTCAAATGAAAGGTCTTATTTTGTACATTCCAAAATAGTTATTATTTTCATTCTAGGACGTATACTTTAGAAATACGACGAGAATTCATAAATATGAAATAAGTAAATGAAAAATTAGACACGACATTATTGTATTGCATGCATGCTAGTATTTTTTACCATGAAGAGCTAGCGCAATAGGCATACTCGGCAGTAGTAGCACATGAAATTATAGGGGTAGTCAGAAGAAAGTCCAAATGTAAGCCATCTACGGTGCGCGAGATCTCAGTTCGGGGCGAACTACTAGTTTAAATGTGTGGTCACACTACTATCATAGGATTAGTTTTTATTGAATAACTCAGCAAATATATCGTTGATCCCAAATGTAACTTTGCTATCCGTTTGTAAAAAAAATTTAATAAAAGGTGAGCAGGTTTATTTTTCTATTACTCCTTTTTACAAAAAGTTATTCCCAATTGTTTAAAGTGAGGATTGAGGGACCACACAAAACCGCGTCTATCTCGGAATCGTGACAGTATTATTGCTTCTTTTTATTTTTACAAATGTCTATAGCACTTTTACAAACTTTTACAATGGTAGAGAGCTGGTTATTTTGATTTAAATGAGAGATATTTACAAAAATGCATTGGAGGATTGAGGGACCACAGTTTTTACGTTATATCTTTTTGTAGAAATGACTTCGTGACCTGGTTTTCAGTTAATTCGTCGTGGGAAACTTTTTACAAAAGGTCTGTAGTCACGTTATCTTCAGTTTCAATATACTTTCCGAGATCTGGAAAATTCAATGAGAGAACTGAGGGACCATACAAAATGTGCTATAACTTTTTTTCTAGAGGTTTTACAAATTTTCTAATAAGTTCTACAATCGCTTGAAGACTTTTACAAACCCCCTGGATACTTCATTTGCTGCTGGGAGACATGGTCCCTCCATCCTCTAGTACATTTTTTTTTTTGTGATGTGGGTAAAAAAAAATACGTCAAAATAAAAATCGTGAATCAGAAAAATTAGAAGAAATAAATAGAAAAGAAAATCTCAAATGATGTTTGTTTGGTGAAATACAAATTGTGTAACCCAGAACAGTTTGTGCCGTCTCTTTACATGAAGCCTAAAGTGGCATTTGTGTCTGGAGAAATGGAAGAAGAGCAATGTTTACTTGAATGCGAAAATTACATCCAAAGCCATGGTATCCCCGCAATTATCAAAGGATGTATTGTACAATTATGTGTAAACAAACCAGAGAATCCGGTGACATTTCTGAGACAATATTTCCAAAAATTAGAAAGAGTAAGTTTTCATTTTTGTAAGTATCTCTTCAAGGTTTTTCGTTTCTTTACAATTTTTTAGAGTGAAAACTCCAACGCCAACAGCCAAGAGTTCTCTTCAGCACCACCGATGTGCGTGTTTTTGTAATGTGCAAATTTTTGTATACTAAAAACGCGAAGAGACCAGCCAGCGTCCTAACCACGCAATGGGCCCTGTCTTTTCTGCAGATAAGGCTGATTATGCTAATGGTCTACTCTATCTCAACAATAAAATATAATAGAATAGTAATACATTAAGCGATATGACCACCGATTGTAGGACATTGTATTTTATTTTAAAATTAGCCAATTTGGGCAAATAGTGTCCTCATTAAAGTTCTTACTAACTATAATCTATATCCTTATTATAATACGATAGAACAGAAGAATTTGTGTGTTTGTTTGAACGCGCTAATCTCAGGAACTACCAGTCGGATTTAAGAAAATATTTCTGCATGTGATAGCTAAACTCTTGATGAAGGTTATCAGCTACTTTTAATCATCATCATCACCATAAACCATCACTACAGGGGCAACACTGCAAGGGAGCTGCTACTTATTAATATAGGCACTACAGTACAGCATCCCTTCAAATGTAGGCTTATGATGCTGCTTAATATTACTTTAAAAAAAAATATTTATGATGTACAAATCTAAGTAGGTATCATTATCAGCTTATCCAATACATTGAAGAAGCCAGTGTGGTAAACAGGAAAAGTATAATCTACTTTAAATTAAAGTTACACTTATTCAGTTACACTTTCAAATCTCTATTAAAATATGGTAGGTATCTAATCCACTAAAAAAACAGTCTACCTTTCTATTTTGTGTCTCTTGTTAATAACATTTTGCTTGTTAGGTACTTATACAAAGTGGTTCACAATTATTTTCTTATTGCACTCATTATGCTTCCAGAAAATAATAGAAAAATAATGTTTTTTTTAAAGTTTGGTAATAATTATGGTATCTTATATTATTTTGATTTATGATAATTGTCAAGGCTCCAGCATTTTAAATAGGTACATAATAATAGAACAGCAATGTTGTGCTGCTCTTGTGTAAGGAAAGTCATTGACCAATGTTATTAAGGTATAGAATAGAAATCAAAATTTACCTACAAAGATGGTAGGTACTGTTGTAACATGTTTACTTTGAGGATTTTTCCTTAAAGGTATATTTCCTCATAACTAATAACACTATGGGGAATAATGCTTCAGACATTTGTTAGAGTAACAGTGTTTATCCCTGTTGCATTCAATATTACATTTTAGATAAAAAAAGCCACATTCAATATTAATATGGAATGGGAGGTACAAACCAACAGATTTTTAAAAAATTTCGCATCATAAACTTATTCATTTTCTAACAAGGCTTATGTTCATTAAATCTGTGTCTCATTGACTCATGTTCTTTCATCTCACACAATATATACAACTTCTATTTAATTTGGTTGCTAACACTAAGTAACTGACCAATGGGTTGGCCAGGTAATGTAGCTTTCTACGTACCTATTTAATATCTATTTAGACAAAACTATTGTATTTGTAGGATCAAGTGAAGGCAGCGGCGGCGGCGGCAGTAGCTTCGGAAGGCGAGTGTGATGGAGAATTGTCTCCGCTGCCGCTGCTGGGCGGGCAGCTGCCGAGGCGGCGCGGCGGCATCAGCGCTGAACCCGTCACCGAGGAGGATGCTACTAGTTATGTCAAAAAGGTACTCATCTATATTCTTTTCAAACCTACCCACCACTAATGCGGTAGTTCTCTGACGCCTTTCTGTATTTGGTTGGACACACCACTGACTGAGGTCTACCCTGGGGATACATTCATGGTCCTATTTTATTTTTGGACTAGTTCAGCCTATGTGCATGATACCAACATTCAAAGTGCGCAAAAATAATGGAACATGTCATTGATGCTTGGACATCAATGTATGTATCTTCAATGTCTGCAGATCTTAGAAAATGTCTACCACGGCTTGGTGTTTTTCATTTTATTAATGGGCTAGTTCTGGCCACCTGCAACAGTCAGTATAACTTATGTGCTAATCCACACCTCTATATTTAGGTATTCCATGTTTCATTTTACTATTGGGCTAGTTCTGGCCAACTGCAACAGTCAGTATAAATTATGTGCTAATCCAAACCTCTACTCTACATGTATTGTAAGTATTCTAAGTTTTAGCCTGTAGCGACATCTACCTGTCGCTAGATGAACTACATAAACATGCTACGCACTACGAGCTTCAGCGAAGATGGCGCCACTCAACATCAACAGTTCTAGAACTCGCAAGCAAAAGTTTCCAACGAGTTGAAATATATCTAGGACTATCAGACATCAACTGTCGGTCGAAAGACCACGGGCAAGTGGGCCAGATGGGCCGGCCCGTTGCAGAGGAACCACCTACTCTGCATTTGGGGAGTGATTCCACCCTGTTCCCTAAAGCCAAAAAAAAAAGTTCACGCCGGCCTAGAACCATTGTAATGTCTTGTTATGGCATTAGTTCTATAACTATAACATTAATCAAGAAGCAATTCATTCTTGGTGGGATAAAAATTGTAGTCCATGCGGGCGAAGTCGTGGGCGTTCGCTAGTATAATAATAAATGTACTTTGAAACACAGGTGGTGCCAAAAGACTACAAGACGATGGGCGCGCTATCCCGCGCCATCGCGTCCAACGTGCTGTTCACTCACCTGGACGAGTCGGAGCGAGAGGATATGTTCGACGCGATGTTCGCGGTGCAATGCCTGCCCGGAGAGACCGTCATCCGACAAGGCGACGAGGGAGACAATTTCTATATCATAGACTCGGGCGAAGTTGAGGTAATTAAATCTATACTATTATAATAAAGCGGAAGAGTTTGTTTGTTTGTTTGAACGCGCTAATCTCTGAAAGTACCAGGGATTTGAAAAATTCTTTCGGTATTGGATAGCTAATTTATTGAGGAAGGCTATAGGCTACTTTTCATCATCATCATCATCATCACCATAAACCATCACTACGGGGGCAACGCCGCGAGGGCGCTGATAGTAATTAATAATGCTGGACATTTCACACAGCATCATGTAGCCCCAAGCTAAGCAGAGCTTGTGTTATGGGAACCACATGACTGATATACTACTTAAATAATTTTTTTTTTGTAAATTCATACATAATATACATAGAAAACACGCAGACCCGAGACGAATATTTGCAGATCATACAAACATTTGTCCCGCGACGGGGATCGAATACGCAACCTCCTGCGTTACAGGCGGGCCTTCACCCACTGCGCCACAGAAGTCGTCTGATTTGCAGGCACGAACCAGCGCTGTGGATATATGGCTTATGCTGAGTGGTGGCCGTTTTTACTACCATTCTGATGAAAAGCCACCAGCCCCCTATTCCCTAACTCGGTTGACATCGATTTGATAGGCACTATGCAGTACATTGCTGCTTTGACGTAACGTGGTAATTCACTATCATTTGAAGCGCTCGTGGCGTAGCTTGCTGAGACGTTCTTGAAGTTAAGCAGCGTTGTGCGCGATCACAATTTGGATGGGTGACCGTAAGTGGCATTACGAGCTGAGCGCTTCCGTGCTTCGGAGGGCACGTTAAATTCTCGGTCCCGGCTTTTAAGTCGTTAAGCCATGACGGAGGCCTTTAGGCGGCCTGAAAACTCCGTCACCACCTAGGAAAACAACGTACTACAAAGTGCCTATAAAATTGATGTCAACTGAGTTAGATAGGGGGGGCTGGTGGCTTTTCACCTGAATGATAATAAAAACGGCCACCACTGTTTTCGATTGCAGGTGCTAGTGAACGGCGAGACGGTGACGAGTATCGGAGAAGGCGGCAGTTTCGGCGAGCTGGCTCTGATCTACGGCACGCCGCGCGCCGCCACGGTCCGCGCGCGATCGAACCTCAAGCTTTGGGGGCTGGACCGCGACTCCTACCGACGCATCCTCATGGGCTCCACCATACGCAAGCGACGCATGTACGACGAGTTCCTCTCCAGAGTCTCTATATTAGGTAATAAATAAATAAATATTGCTGGACATTTGATACAGCGCCATCTAGCCCCAAACTAAGCAAAGCTTGTACTATGGGAACCAGATAACTGATAGAATACTTATATATTTGTAAATACATACTTATAATACTTTATAACACCCAGACACAGAAAAAACATCTATGTTCATCACACAAATGTTTGTCCTGAGTGGGAATCGAACCCACGACCTACAGCGCAGAAGGCAGAGCTACTACCAACTGAGCTAAGAGGCCAGTCAAAAAATACTATAAGACAAAGAATACTACAGAAGGTGGTACCGCACTTGAGGTACAAGTTTTTAACCTATCTCAGGCACCAGTCTCTCACAAAACAGTTTAATTTCGTTTTCACCCAATTTTATTTGTTCCACCTAGATCATAGGTTCCCAAACTTTATTTACTCGTGGACCACTTTCACAATTTTGCTGGTCCCGGTGGACCCCCTGTAGCTACAATTCTACCATATTCCCAGTCGACAAAAAATGTGAAGACAAAGAATGTGATTTTGCGTTGCGGCTGCGTTCCAACCACGAATTAACAGTTTTCGAAAAAAAAAGTGAGAATTGATTGGTTCATTAATTCATTGATTGGATGTGGAGTGGAGTGGAAGTCAAGAAAGTCAAGTTGGCTAATCAAAAAAGTGATTCCATCTAACTTTACTTTTTTGACATCTACTCACACACAGCACAAGAAACCAATCAATTCTCACTTATTTTATTTAGAAAACTCCCCATTCGAAGTGGTAAAAATAAAAATACATAAGTAGTACATTATTTTCTTGTGTTTTATTTATTCAAATAATTATGTAACTATGACACTATTAATTATTATTGTTATAAATAACTAAATAACGTAACGTAACTTATAAATATTAATATTGCTGGCAGAGGCGTATTTTAAGATTTAGCGCCCTAGGCCGGTAAAGTTTACCGCCCACTGCAAATATTGGTCTCTGGCTTGAAACTTGGTTTGCACTCTGCTCGCAAAATAGTCATGAAGCTTATAATAAGCGAGCGAAGCGAGCCGACTTTTTTAAAACAACAACAGATACTTGATTTTGCTTACGGTTCTTAAAGAAAAGGGTAGCTGCTTGCCGGTTCCTATTCCATATGCGAGCGAAGCGAGCCGAATTTTTTTATGACAAATGCAACAAGTGACACTTGATTTTGCTTACGTGCTCGAAGAAAAGGCTGGCTATTTGTCGGTTCCTATTTCGCGGTCAGACATAACTCAATTTGCTCGCAAAACACTGATGAAGCTAACATGCGAGCGAAGCGAGCCGAATTTTTTGAAGAAAAATGCAACATGTGACACTCAAGAAATGTTTTCCTAAAATTGTGTCGAGGATTTATTCCCAGATTACCAATTATTGTAACGAATTATCCCTTCGAGCTTAAAAGAAAACCTACGTTTCCTGTCAAGTTAAAAAATCGCAAAGTCAGTCTCGGAAAATGGCTAGTCAGTAAAACGATAGTCTTGATGTCTATCAAACTTTACAACCAAATAAGTTTTAGTTTTTATTCCGCATCTCGCTCTCAACCAAATAAGTTTTAGCTTTTGATAATTAGGTGGGCTTTTTCTTATTTCTTCTGGCATGTATGGACAAACAGAAAGGCGCATGAAATTGAGAGCACGGGGCGGCGCAAGCCGCCCTTCGCTCTCAACCAAATACGTTTTAGCTTTTGTTAATTAGGTAGGCTTTTTTTAATTTCTTCGGGCATATAAGGACAAAAAGAAAGGCGCATGAAAATGAAAGCGTGGGGCGGCGCAAGCCCCCCTTCGCTCTCAGCCAAATAAGTTTTAGTTTTTTGTTAGTTCGGTAGGCTTTTTTTTAATTTCTTCTGGCATGTAAGGACAAAAAGAAAGGCGCATCAAGCTGAGAGCACGGGGCGGCGCAAGCCGCCCCTCGTAGACTGGCGCCCCGGGCCATGGCCCTCTTGACCCAAGGGTAAATACGCCCCTGATTGCTGGGCACACTTACAATGACAATCACATCATTTTAGTTCTTCACTATCGAAACCAGATAAATTTTCGTGGACCCCCATTTACGAGTTGTGCACCCCCATTTTTCGGTCACGCCAACGCGGACCCCCGTCGAGTCTCCCGTGGACCCCTGGGGGTCCACCTGGACCACTTTGGGAACCTATGACCTAGATGTTCCACACCATATAAAAAAGAACCTTTTGTGATGATAAATAAATAAAGATAAAAGCTACAGCTATAGTTCGCGTCTTGTAAAAAGAACGCTGGAAGAATGTGGAATGGTGTGTTTTGTCTCATGTTTGCGAATAGGTAACCCACGCGCAAACATGAGACAAAACACACCCCCTCCACTTTCTTCCAGCGTTCTTTTTACATGACGCGACTTATACATTAGCGGGCCCGCCTATTCAGTACAATCCAAATAGACAGAGACAGAGTTACGAAAGGTGTGGCAACATTAGGTATTTAGCACAGTAGGGCGGAAGCATTTTTTGCGAGCTGCGGGGGTAAAAACGCCGTTAAAGCAGAAACATAATCTGAATTGCACTTTATGCCGTCTCTTTTCATACACATTATAGGTCATAAATATTTAGTAGTCCAAAATGATTGTATTGTTTCAGAGAGCTTAGAGAAATGGGAGCGGCTGACGGTAGCAGACGCTCTCGAGCCAGTCTCATTCACGGACGGAGAGACCATCGTGCGCCAGGGGGAACCCGGGAACGATTTCTACATCATTGTTGAAGGTACCATTTATTTATACACTAGCTGACGCCCGCAGCTTCGCCCGCGTGGACTACTATTTTGTTTATCCCACGGGAACCATGCATTTTTTTCGGGATAAAAAGTAGCCTATGTCCTATTCCCGATCATTATCTATCTATGTTTCAAATTTCAGCCAAATCGGTTCAGTAGTTCTGGAGATACGTGGTAACAAACATTCACACACACACACGGACTTTCGCCTTTATAATATTATTAGTAGGATTAGTAGGATTAGTAGGATTTATATTTATATATTTATATTTATATTATACATACAACCTTTTTAATTACTTGCACAAGTTTATTTAACAATGATTTGCCGGTAGAAAACTCTTTTAGGGTTAAGCTCACCTTTGTACAAGTACTTTTTAATGTCTTATTTGTAACTGTTCTCATGTGTACAATAAAGAATTACAGAAAAGTTGAGGAACAATTTACATTTTCATCACTCAAAATTTTTGAGTTACAATTTCACATTATAAATATCAATGAGGCAGAACTTAGAGCACCTAAAATGTCCCTGGAATGGTTAATTTTGAACCACGTTCATATGAAGTCAAGTTAAGATTTGAAATTGAGTAATTTCAATACATTTTTATCCATACCAGTATCAGTTTCTCGTCGACATAGTTCAAGTCGCGGGGCGTCTTTGGATGCGACTGGCACAGGACCATGGTGGATAGTACAAACTTAGGGAGGCCTATACCCAGTAGTGGATGAAAACGGCAATGATTGATGTTGATGATCAGTTTCTTAACACTGGTTTCAGTATAAAATCATCACACTACTACTTCTATTTTGTATCTATTAGTTTGCCGTATGTAGTTTCTTCTCAGAAATTGATCCTTATCATCGAACTAAACTATCGGATGGTATAATAATACAGAAAGTTTTTTTTTTTTTTTTGAACCAACAAGTTCGATTTCTAGCCACGAAAATGATTATTTTTACAATCTAATGATGCAGTTTTACTTTTTATCAAAATCGGTTACGAGACTCCTTTGAGTGTTTTTAAGTTGAATAGTAAAAAAAACTTTCTGTATTATTATACCATCCGATAATGTAGTGTAGATGATAAGGATCAATTTCTGAGAATAAACTACGTAATAAGATCACGCAAGTAGCTCTGTCACTCTCATCTCATCGAGACCAAACGCAACAAAAGATACCTACGCTATCGTTTTGACAGTTGGAGACCAATTTGAGGTTTGAGACAAGTTAGACAATCAGCCCGCAGTAGTTGGTTTCGCATGTTGGTGAACCTAATAAATGAAATTAAATACCCTCGCGCAGGTACAGCAGTAGTACTTCAGCAGTGCAACGCGGCGGGCGAGGGTGTGGGCGAGGGGCGGCCGGCGGTGGAGGTGGGCCGGCTGGGGCCTTCCGACTACTTCGGAGAGATTGCGCTCTTGTTGGACAGACCGCGCGCCGCCACGGTGCGCGCCGCCGGCTCACTCAAATGTGTCAAGCTCGACCGCGCCAGGTAAATCCATACTCCTTTTTTATAATTAAATTTTTAGTAAATAAACCATGACGGAGGCCTTCAGGTGGCCTAAAAACTCCACCACCAGAGATATCCAACTAGCTAATATGAACTTAGAGTAAGTCACCAGAGTTGGCCACTTGCTCATACGAAAGAAGAAGAAGAAGTTAAAGACTGCTCTGAATCTTTGGCCGAACACTAAAATTTATTAAAGTTTGAGCCCGGTATGAGTTTGAGGAATGGATAAGGAAATCGACAGAAGGGAAGGATTTTACCAATTTTTTTTATATTCTTGTTACGACCTTGTCTTTGACGATATATCGACCTTTAAACGTAGTTATAAGTATAACTCACATTTTTATGAATGATGTTGTGAACCAATTACACTAATTATAAGTTAATCACAATAATTTAAAACAACAAAATAATAATTTTAAAAGGGACCGGCGAACGTACCTACGTACCTAGGAACGTAATACCGAAATCATTTAAAATTTAAGCATATTTTAATCAGTTTATGTTATTATTTGGATAAAGGCAGTATTTATCTAGGTTCCTATTACACTTTTGTTCCAAAAAACTTACTAAGTACTCATAGAACAAATGAAAAGAAAAAATACCATTTTTGGTGTACAAAGATTTCAATTCAATTTGCTTACATTTCTTTTTAGGTAAGTTTTTCGGAACAAAAGTGTATCAGGAACCTAGATAAATACCTACTCTCCTCATCTAACAACATAAACTGATTAAAATATGCTTAAATTTTAAATGATTTCGGTATTACGTTTTTATATAAATTCGCCTGTCGCAGGCCTCTTAAATTAAATTCCTATAGATTACCTAATTAAAATTACAAATTCCATCAACGTCAATAAAAAAATATAATAAACTTAGTTGTTTCTGCGCCTAGATAACGATAGCACCGCCCTAAGTTACAGCACTGCCTCGTCCTCTTGGTAGACAATACATGTGGCGAAACAAATGTTTCCATCTAGGGATCTAAAATGATCATATCATAATATTCTTTTGATGAAACAAATGAACATTCTTAAGGCCAAGCTCCAAAACGGTTATGATTGTTTGCCTGCAAATTGTAACTAAACGGAATATCTCATCAAGTTACAACTCCAATTATGTGATTTTTTAATATTTTTTTTTATTCAGTTCTAAAAGCAGAAACACGATTAATAGAAATTTACATGATATTTTTAATGTTTGAAAATGATACCTTTTCTCAAGATTTTTGCATTTTTATTGAAAACCAGTTCAGCTACATAAACAAAATAAATACTCACAGAAAGGAAATTTAGTCTTTTATTTGCTTCTAAGTTATCGTTTACCTAGACTGCTTATTTTTCTCATAATAAGCAAAATTAGTTTTGAGCTTTACTTCTGAGAACAGAGAGTTAAACGGATCATCCGAAATTCAACCTTATTGAGTCCCGAGTTGCTATATAACTAAGAACAGAATCGAACGGAGCTCATTCCGCTTCTGGGCGGTCACAAGGTCGGATCCACGCGCGTTTTGACATTTTGACATTTGACAAACTATTTGCCCGCCCCGGCTTTGTACAGGTAACAGAAAATGAAACCAAAAAGTCATAAAGTTAGTAAGTATTTAGTTTTTTTTTCGACTAGGAAAAACAATACTAACTTTACGACCTTAGTAATAATGCACAGTCCCTCCCTAAGGGTAATTTTGAATAAAATAAAAATAAAGTAGGTATTTCATTAATCTGGTGAATCAAACCAGAAAATATTTATTTGAAATAGAACTTTATTGCAACCCCTTTAAAAAATCATAACTTAGTAAGGACTTATTATTTTATTTTTATTTAAGAAATTACATTTATTTCTTAGAAACTTGCCTCCTTTTTTCACCTTCTTGTTAGATAGAACAGAAGATCGAAGATCACTATAGATTACGAGTAGAACAAAAAATCGGCAAAATTAGTTTAGTAGTTACGGAGATACGTGATAAAACAAACATTCACACAAACTTCTCTCATTTGTTATATAATAGGACTAGTCGAAATCGAATGTCATTCGGAACAAAATGGAGTGGAGTCGCATCCTCAACTATATAATTTGGTTTTTGTTCAAGGACTGTGTTAGCCAAGTGGGATATTACCCCAAATTTAGTTTTTTTTAGCTTCACTTGTATTCATCTGTCAACAGAATCTTAGAACGTAGTTTTAATCCATTTCAAAACGTCGGATCAAAATTTGCACACTTATCAAGGATCAATGACATTATTATTTTACCACGTTTTTATTATACCTATAGTCACTTTCTTGTTCGTCTGTCTATCTGTCTGTCGTTCCGTGGGAAATCTCGCGAGACTAAAATTTCGAGCACTTTCCGTGTAGCTGGTCGGCTAAAACTGTCAGGGTAGCTCACAACTCGATGACAACGCATTCTAAATAAATAAATAAATAAAGACGTGGTTTTTAGTTTATTTTTTAATCTAAAATTAATTTACATAGTTAATTTTAGTACTGTAATTTTGTACTTTATCGACTCGTTTGTAACTATAGCATGTTTTTTAGTGTTTTAAACTCCGGTTGGTGCATATATCCAGTGCCGAGTGACCCGAGCGCTTATGGGCTTAATCGATGAAGGGGTTGTAAGGATATTAGGTACTCAAGGGGGTAAAAAAATAAAAGTTATACAAATAAATTTAATGGGGTGTCATATGAAAGTTTATGGTTCACAAATTGTAATTTACGCTAAACTTAACGTATTATGACTTCCCTGAGGGTGGGTGGCGAGCAGGATGACACTTTGGTTCTTCTGGTATCGGAGCAGAGTGGTCGCTCCTCGAGAGTAGTAATGTTCTGTGGGTCGCTTTGCCTCTTTCTGTTGAACTCACCGCGTTTCCATTTTGTTTTTTAAATGGTGATAGTAATTCTAATCGGCAAAAATCGAATCAATCCTCTGTTTAAGTCTTGTGAAAGTAATTGTAATTATAAAATAGACATCCTGACTACACGTTACATTGGTTATTTCGTGTCTTTGAACATATCGGACCATCCATACTTCACACCCAGAACCTCTCCCTGACAAGTATATGATCTTCTTATGAAATATTATCTTATTCTATTAAACGAGCAATATTTGTTTGTTTGTTTATGTTGTTGTTTGTGTACTCACGTTCTCGAAAACGGCTCTAACGATTTCGATGAAATTTGCGGTAGGTACAGAGGTTTACGGTTTACGGGAGCGAAGAATCGATCTAGCTAGGTCTCTACCTAGCTAGATCGATCGAGACCTAGCTTTTTTTAAATAGGTACATACTTAACTCATTTTTCTTTTTTTCTCGATTTGCACCCAAGCAGAGCTTGGTCGCCCAGATATTCTATAATAAGTAATAATAATTATGAAGGTAACAACTAGGTATCACTTCCATCGAAAAAAAATAATTGATGAAGTCTCCATGACAATGTTCGCTACTTCAACAAGATGTAAAAATTATAATTATTCTAAGATAGTTTCAAAAGTTTTAACATGTCAAAATATCGTGAATAGATAGAGGGTAGAGGGGCGTTTGGGGGGAGTCAACGATGACATTTCTTTTGAAAGCTTGGTCTTAATAATCCGCCGCCTCCGGCTGATAGGTCGGTCGGTACTGTTTGGAATTATACTAAATTGTCATAGTGGCAATTTGTAATGTGAATTATTGCAGGGGGATCACTTTGCGCGTAATGGCTAGCCTTATTTTGCCCACCGCCCACTTTGAGAATATATTTTTTTCAAGAGCCCCCCCATAATATATCTTATTGCCATCGCAATGCCCCCTAATTTAATCTGGGTCTTCTACTGCCCCCCTGAAAGTCTCGAACGCCCACAAGGGGGCGTTATCGCCCTCGTTGAGAACCTATGGGCTAGCTAGATGATGAACCTAGGAGTTGGATAGTTAAACTCGTCAATGGCTACTAATAATAAACCCCTCTGAATTTATTATAATAAGTGAAAGCAAGGGGAGGCCTTTGCCCAGTTGTGGGACTCAATGAGCTAACTATAATAATAGGACCGTTTTCCCCCCGAAGGGTAGAAAACGGATATTTAGGTTTCAGCCGTAGCTTGAACCACATTTGAGATTACCCTCCCAATATTCGTCGTAAGTATCTTCTATCTCTTTCTATCTTAGGGTAGTTTACCGGTATCGTCTTCTATACCTGTCCTTGTCTTACAGTACTTAGGCAGTGCGCGGCGGCCATTGCATCAGTACCTTGGAGCCGGCAAGGCCCTTAAGGTGTGGTTCAAGCTACGGCTGAAACCTAAATATCCGTTTTCTACCCTTCGGGGGGAAAACGGTCCTATTTAGGTGTTCGAGCCTACGCTTGAACCACATTTGAGACGTGTTTACTATCTGCCGGCGCTGCCTAAGAAAAGCGTACTGTGAGATTACTAGAAACCATTAAGTACCTATAGATGTGTAGTGTAGATAAGTATCTACTTCTTGGAAAAATAAAAACCCAGAATAAATGAAACATAAGTACCTAGGTATTTCTTTTTAAATTAGGTATACCAATTGGTAGGTATCAATTAATAATAGTATTTAACTCGAATTAAAATCTGAACATAAAGTTAAAGACTTCTTCAAAACAATTAGGTAAAAAATTAAACATGAACGTAGGTATGGACCGTTTCAACAAAAATTACCTAAAACACTTTTAAAGGGATAAGAAGCTGATAACATTAGAATTTTATTTGAATCTTTTAGCTTCTTGAAGTAGTGATTGATAGAAGCATTCTTCGATTTCCAATTTCCTCCTTGAAGGTTTTCATTAATATTATGCCGATTATTAATCCAATTATCTGACGCCACAGCTGCTCTAAAGCTACCAGCCAAAGCTGAAATGCCTGCGTCTTTAAACAAAGACCTGATCCAGCTTCCGATGAAAGTACGAGAGACATTTCTTGTAACGCCTAATAATAAAATAATAATAATAATAAAATGTAATAAATAGATTTTTAATGTTCCGTGCTTTGCGCCTGCCTTTTGAGACGGCAAAATTAATCTCTTGACCCAAAACACCATATCAAGCTGTTTGTTAACGATTTCTGGTGTTTTCTTTAACAGCCAGCCAGACTGCCTGTATGAATGAGAATCTGTTTTGGATCCGAATTTAGGCCAGAACATTATCTCTTCTTCTTTGTCCTCAAAGGCACCATCTTCGATGCTGAGTAGAGCAAGGTCATGAAACCTTCTACCTGTTGCTAAAAGCAGGAGAATGCACGTGTACTTAGACACTACAAAAATGCTATCTTCATTAAAGGTACCTATGAAAGAAGGTCTTCGATATTCGAAGGTAAAAACTTTTTTACTGGAGATTTCTCTGTGAAGGCCTTTTTTAACGATGCGTTTTACTGTTGGATGCGAGCTGAGTTCTTCTGTTCGTAGTGGATTGCTAGAATTAGCTACCACCGATTTATGTAGAGCTATCGTCCTGGGTGCTAGTTTCACTTCCGTATGAAGGTAGCCTAGGTATTTGGCCAGATCTTGAGGCTCAGGGTTATCTGCTGAGATACTCTTTGATAAAGCCCATATGCACCACCGTATCCAAATCGAAGGTCTTCAAGGTGGATGGCCTCCAAGAGGATTCTAACAATCTTATTTCGAGGTCAGACCAGTCTTTCACCTGTTTGGCCCAGCCTGAACCCTCCAGGCCTCTACTCCTGGAGGTGGAAGATTCGTGCGTAGGCCGATTAAATTCTTGTGAAGGTCTGGGATTGTAAACGGAGGTTTTTTCGTTTGTTGCTGGAAAACTGGTTTCCAAAAAGCCTTGTCCCACATCGGGGCAATCATGGTCTACTGCCCCTGCGACAACTCCAAGTGCCGTAACACGCGCGGAATTAATGCAGGTGGAGGGAAAATCCATCCCAGTCTGTACAGCCACTTCTTGCCGAAAGCATCCATGAATTGGCTCTGAGGATCGCCTACATCTTCGCTGACGTAATCTGGTACTACAGCAGACCTTTTTGAAGCGAACAGATCTATCTGCGCTGTACCGAATTTTTGAACATGGATAACTACAATCAACCTGCTGAGGTGCCATTCTAGCAAGGTTTTCTCTCGCGATAGGTTGTCTGCTAAACCATTGATTGTATACTCCCGGGATAATTATATCGGGCAACCGGATAACATTGCAGCTTCTCGCAATCTAGAAGGATTTTCATCGATGCTCGCAGCATTGCCTTGTTTGTTGATGTGCGCCACAGTCGTGCGATTGACGGACTGTGATATCACTGTTTTCCTAAATACTTCGCATTCTAAGCATTGACGGATTCCGAAAACAGCCCCTAGTTCTTTCATGTTGCTGTGCCAGTTCTTCTGCGCAAGTGTCCATTTAATTTTGTTATATAGAAGTCGACTGTTTGCTACAGCACCCCAACCTCAACCCTCGTTGGCTGCGTCGGTGGTGATGAAAATCGTTGGGTTGGTAAAATGAATAGGTGTGTTTCTGTGAGCGTTCTTCAACTAATTACTTAATCTGTCTTTGCTGAGATTGATATCGAAAATATTCGGTGAGGACGCCGAGGCAAGCGTTTCGAGGCGCGTTGTAGCCTCCGGCAATGGAGCCAAAGATGCGAATTTCAGCGTGCCCAGAATGACCTTCGCATCCATCCAACTCCATCTCATTTTGTCCAGAAGATCTAATATGGAGTTCTTTAACTGAAGAACCCTGACTTCCGACAAACCTTTGATGTTGGTAGCGGCAATAGTTGATATCTTCGAGTAATTTATTTGCCATCCCAATTCCGTCATGAAGCCTATCGCAAACTTCGCTTGGCTCTCTAGGTTTAAGGGATCTTCGTGAATGATGTGAATGATTAGAAAATCGTCTAGGTAAACGATCACCCGTAGGTGCTCTTGCCTCAGCTGCTGTGCCACCCAATTCGTCACCTTTGCGAATGCGGACGGCGAGCTTGGAATGAAGACATGTCATTTCGTAACTTATTCCCTGGTAAGCGAGGCAGAGGAATCGACGGTGACTTTGCGCTATTGGAATGTGAAAATACGCCTGTGAGATGTCTTTTTCATCATGTAGTCTCCCTTGTTTATGTGTGAAGGGATTTCTTGCTGATTTACGAGACGAAATCCTGGGGTGAAGACATATCGTTCAGCCTTTTCAAATTGAATATGGGACGATTCTCTCCATTTGTTTTCTTCTTCAAAGCAGAGACGATTATGAAGCTCTTCTGATAAATAGTTGGCTGAATGGCTTTAGATTCTAGGACCTTTCCTATTTGTACTGTCCTTTCTGAGGACAACTTTGTTTGGAATCTGAGGGTAGTTGTCCTTGAAAATTTTGTGAGAGGGGATCTTCTGAATGGAATCCGAAAACCGCTTATAATTTTTGGGATGCATGCGGAAGCCTTTTCCCATTTAATTGTGTACGTTGACAGACGTCCCGCTGCGAAGGAGCCATTTTTGGCCCTCCCCCCACTTTTCCCCCTTGAGTTAGAATTGGGGTTAAACTGTTTCTTCGCGCGGTCATTTGACTCGTTTCGTTTGGCCGTTTTTGCCGGCGTCTTTTTGGTAGGAAAAATAACTTATGTAGGTATGCCGCCTTGTTTTTTCACAGCCTCTGTGAAAGCTTTCTCCTCAAAGAGGTGGGTTTCAGAAGGTGGAATCTCGAGCAAGATATTCCTAAGTGTCTTGTCTCGAGGTTTGTAAACCTCTCTACGTTGTTGTAACACTTTGGCTCTACGCCCACATACATTTGTATTAATGCGTCAGAAGATTTCCGGAAGTTAGAATCTGCAGCAACAAAATCGTTCCCCACCTTCTTTTTGATTTCCCTTGGGAAACTGTCCAGAAGACTAGAAGATTATTCTTTGTTGTAATATCCGTTAGTGATTGCTCCCAGAACGAGGTCAGATCGTTCATGTATAGCCGATGATTTCCACTCGGGGGCAACGCCCGCTAGGAAGTTATTAGGTTTCAGGGCGCTGAAAGCAGGAGTGGCCTGGAACTGTTTCTGTGTTTCGAACGAAATACCGAACATTACGCCACTCAGTATCACGAAATCTCTGATATTTAAGACCGTACTCTAATGCCGTCGGATCTTTTGTACTTGTGCTACTGTAGTTAGCATAAAGTCGAACATCGGTTCGGTATCAGAGTCATCTGATTCTTGCATCTCTTCTAGTTTCCATTGGGCGTTACCAATTTTAACCCGCAGGTCGGCTTCCTTTGACTGTTTTAAAGAACAGGTATTTTCCGACATGGTGCTATCTTGTTGAGACTCGAAAGTGCTGTTTAGCACTGTTCTGCCATGAGGTGTTGCGGCGGCCCTGTCCGGCGATACGGATCTTTGTTGCAGTAAAAGTAAGTAAGTTCGTATGAGTAAGTGGCCAACTCTGGTGACGGAGTTTTTAGGCCGCCTAAAGGCCTCCGTCATGGCTTAACGACTTAAAGCTTGTTACAGTAATTTCTTAAAATTGTCATTCTGTGCCGACAACATTTTTAACATCGTGTTAAAAAAAGGTCGCTTGTTGGTTTAATAAAACAGAAGCAGGTAAGTGCTCTCCGGACCCTTGTGCTGGATTTTGAGGACGTTCAATACTTGGGGTTGGAGACACAGCCACGCGTTTAGGAGGATGAACTTCAGCTTTGACATCTTGTGCGGGGAGTGCAGGCGTGCTACCTAACAACCATTTCATGAAGGTAGATCTGATTGATCTATAACTGCGCTCCGACAAAGCTTTTGTTGTTGGGTCAAAAGCAAGCGCCATATCAACTGTAGGTATTGCGAATCTGAGCTTCACTTCTACTGCAGGAGGAACTTGGCTATCCCCAAACAAATCGTGAAACGAGTAGTTGTACACTCGCCAGTTTCGCCAATCATCAGGGTAATTCTTGTCCAAAGACGCGACGATGGCTTTGAATGGTAAATTTTCTGCCGGATATGTGGATCCGAGATCTCCCAGAGTAACTAGGTCAGGCATATCTAAAAATAAACAAACCAATGGTTGTTGTAAGGAAGGGGTAATATGCCGCCTTAAGTACTGAGTAAATGACATCCCATTTATTTACTCGAGACGACTGCGTCACCAAGCACGTAACATGGTACGTTGTCGCCTTGGTCAGAAGGCGCGTCGCCTTAATGATGTCGTCTCGGTAAGAAGACGTGTCATCTCAAAGTTGGACTGACTTTCATGACTCGACCTATCATATGGTCTTGACAATGTCGTCTTAGTCAGACGACGTGTTGTCTCAGTCAGACGACGGACGCGCCGTCTCAAAGTCTGAAGACTTGCGTGTCTCGACTTATCGTCGCTGGGCCTGAGGCGCCGAGCGGAAAATATCGTCACTGGGCCCAAGGGCGCCGAGTGGTATTGTCGTCTTAGTCAGACGACGTGTTGTCTCAGTCAGACGACGGACGCGTCGTCTCAAAGTCTGAAGACTTGCGTGTCTCGACTTATCGTCGCTGGGCCTGAGGCGCCGAGCGGAAAATATCGTCACTGGGCCCAAGGGCGCCGAGTGGTATTGTCGTCTTAGTCAGACGACGTGTTGTCTCAGTCAGACGACGGACGCGTCGTCTCAAAGTCTGAAGACTTGCGTGTCTCGACTTATCTGAGGATAAAATGTAGCCTCAAATTTTACCTTAGCCAGTACAACTAGCTAAGGTTCACTTCAAAATTACTTAGATGTGTTCACTGGACGAATATTGAAAGCGTACTGATGCAATGGCCGCCGCGCACTGCCTAAGTACTGTAAGACAAGGACAGGTATAGAAGACGATACCGGTAAACTACCCTAAGATAGAAAGAGATAGAAGATACTTACGACGAATATTGGGAGGGTAATCTCAAATGTGGTTCAAGCGTAGGCTCGAACACCTAAATAATAATAATAAAAGTGAAAGTAATTGTAAACAAATATTATTGTAGGTATCTTTATTGCACATTTCTCAGATCTAATGTTTTTAAATTTTGTTTGCAGATTCGAAAGGGTACTGGGCTTGTGTGCAGATATCTTGAAACGCAATATCGCACAATACAATAGTTTTGTGTCACTCTCGGTATAATAATGTTGTTTATATATTTTTTGTTAGTTTCTTATGTAGTAGAGAATTATAAAGCCATAAAAGATGTTATAATTGAGTTAATATTATCTAATTTAGCTTAGTTGAAGTAATAGCATTTTATCTAATCTTTGTACTTACTTGTAAATATGAGAAACCTACTTGCTTTAGTAATTTTTGGAAAATATTTGGTTGCTTGCAGCTTGCAGGTGAAATTGAATCCTAATTAGGTAGAATTAATGTTTAGATCGTTTTTAAATTTATGAGAAAAAGTAAATAAAGGTTTTAAAATTAAAAAATACACAACAGTTTCATAACAGAGCTGGATATACCTCTGGGCAAGTAGAACACGTGTGAAGCCGCGGGCAGATGCTATTACTTATTAGTAGGTAACATAATTTAGCAATTTTAAGGTTGTAATGTATATACCTAATTATTGTTGTAACAAAAATGTTGTATCAGTGATAATATTCTACTTATATCGTCCTTGCTGTTACTAACGTGAGGTTAATTTATTTCAGTAAAGTTTTTACTGTCTAACCATAATGGGTATGGTGTTTTATTTGTTACTATACCTACCTTACCTACTATCGTAAGTAGTAGTAGGTAATCTCAAATATTACTTCGTTAGGTATCTTTTCTTAATTTTGGATTTTCCTGCAGCACACGACAATGTAAAACATTACCACTGTACTGCTCGTTTTTCCACTTGCCGGCGCCGGCACCGGCACGGTTTCATACATTTTTGCATCCCCACCACCGGCGCCGGCGGTGCCGGTGCCGGTGCCGTGCCGGCTAGTGGAAAAACGCCCTATGTCGTATGTGAAGTGGGGGCATCAGAGAAAAAACGTCGACATATAGTCGGCGTCAGCACTGAAGTCCGATAGACGCAGCGCTGCTATCGCAGAACTAGGCTATGTAAATAATTACTGATTGGTCCAAATAGGGCTTGAACAATAATATTTAAGCAAGGTTATTGTAGGTTGTAGGTATGTTCTTTATTTCTACACACCAGAACAACTGAACAACCGTGACTAAAAGAGCTTAATAAAGTAATAACACAATTAGTTCCGGCTTTTGCCGTAGGACTTGAGTGCTGACGCCGACTTTGCCATAGATAATTTAAAACGCATCGCATTTTTTTAATTTTTTTTTAATTCATATTATGATATGAATGACGGGGATTGATCTTCGAGCATAAAGGATTGATTAATAATTACAATGTTTTTATTTTTCTAATTCATGCTAGGTTAATGACATGACTGATGAAAACTTGATTGACATGACGATCAGTGTTGCCAATTTAGCGACTTTGTCGCTAGAAATAGCGACTTTTGGACCTGTGTTAGCGACAAAAAATCGGTTTTAGCGACAAAAAATATTTAGCGACTTATCTAGCGACTTTTGGACTTCAACGCTTCGACCAACAAATTAAAAGTATTTTTATTGGTGGGCTTGGTGTCTGTCACTGGAAGTGACAGTGACAGACGCCAAGCGACAGTGACAGACACCATTAAAGTATGATATTGTCTTGCGTACATTTTGACGGAATCAAAATATCAATGTCAATGTCCCGCGTATCAATCTCTATCTACTTATCAAACTCTATCGAACTATGCTCAATGAATGCTGACGAAGATTTTCAATTAAAACTTTTTTTTGAGTTTACGTAAAAATATGCAGGCAACGTAAAAAAAATATAATCCCGAGCACGACTGTATTCCCAAGGTCCGATAGATGCTGCTGATGAACCCATTGATGCTGCACTACCTTAAAACAAGCACCTCCCCCCCCCCCCCCCCGCTAGCTCCTTTGCCTCTTTTAGCGACTTTTCGCACTCAATCTAGCGACTTTTATTTTTTGGAGTTGGCAACACTGATGACGATGTCAATGACAATTTGACACTTAATTTGGCGCGTATGAAGAGAAAAGAATAATCTTGTGAAAGAAAATAAAGTTGAGTTGAGTAGAATTTTGCCTGTGAATTTTGCTAAGTAATCAGTAAAATAAAGTATAATTTAATCACTTCAGACAATATTAATCATGTGTACTTGACAAACAGTGGCTAATTCTAAATAAATGGATCTCATCGAGTCAATAAAGAAAGATAAAGCTTATCTCAAGTGTAAACTAATAGTAAAAACATGGGAGAAAGATTTCAAAGGTATACATTCTCGCATTCCATCTAAGTTTGATATAAAAGAAGCTCCAGCAAAAATAAAATATGCGTATAGAAAATATTTTCAACTGAAAAGTTCAGCTTTAGAGAACTCTCTGTCCTTATGTGATTTTGGTGAGGAACAAGTTAGTAATGAGAAATTACCACCTACGATACATGGAAGTAGTGAACCAGATTTAGAAAATAACCAATTTGAGGTTCTCAGTCCCTCTTCAGACCAGCTGCTGTCTGTCCTGCCAAGTGGGCAAGAGCTTGAGAAGTTGCTCTCTGATCCAAAACCTTTAGATGCATCCATAACACAGACATTGCATCCATTCACTGAAAATCTTTCTAAGAAATTATTTCAAAACCGAAAATTTTTACTACGAAACCCCAGAAAGTTATCATTACCACGGTCTCAATCTATTATTGAAGATAAAATAAACACTTCAATTATACCAGATGATGGTAAGAACTACTTTAGTTGCTTTTCTAAAGACAATAAAGATGCTCCAAATGATTGTTCATTTAAAAATCTTGATTCTACCATGGACTTGTCAATTCCTTTATCAAGCACAGTTGGCAGCATAAAATCACCAGCTGTGAGACAGTTGAATGCAGCATGGCTATCCCGTGCCACAGGCTCACACTCTGATAAATTGCCTAGTCCTGCAGTTGCAGAAAGATTTGGTTTGAGAAATATAAATATAGCAACTGTAGAAACACCTGTGCCTAAAGCATGTGATTATGTAGAGAATAGCGAGTCTGAAGCAGAAGAAATTGATAAAATAAAACCAGCATTGAAGAAAAGAAAAATAACTGAAACAAAACTAGAGAATTTGAAAGAAGTAGATCATATTGTTATAGATAAATCAAAGAAACTAAGACAGAACATAAAATTATCTAAACCTAAGGAAGAAAACCAAAATAGTAAAGTGGTAAATCATCAAATCAAGAAAAACAAAGCAGGAAAATCAGATGAAGTATTAATTGAACATCAACCCCCAGATATAAAGGAATACATACCTTTTGGCTTAGAAGAAGTCACACCTCGTCACTCTAAAGTCTCAGACATTTTAAAATCACTTAGCTCCATTGAAACTACTCAATCTACCAACAATACAGACTCTCAAGCTGCTGAAAAACTAGAAAATAAAAGAAAATGTGGAACTTTAAACGAAAATTTTGTTAAAATTAACATTGAGAAAAAAGTTTTTGTTAGAGGCAAAAAGAACATAAATTTTTCAAAGTACAAGAAACAACAATGGAAAAATAAGAAAGCCTTACATGCTGGAATGGAATTCCCTGAGTCCGGTAAAGTAGCTTGTTTTAAATGTGGAGAAAGTGGCCATATGGCTAGGTATTGTAAGGCACATAAAGGGGAGATGTTATTGCCTTTAGATGACTGCAAGGAGGAAGAGATGCCTACTTTAGAAGACATGCAAAGTTTAGTTTTACAAGAAACAAGTAATGAAAAATCAGTAACTGAACAGTTATGTGATGTGTTATTTGAATCTAGCAAAATACCTGAATCTTTTATGAAGCTCTTAGGTGACTCTGATAAAAGTTCTGGCTTAACACCAGTTTATCCAAGCTTTGAAGACGTAGACTCCAAAGAATTATATGAAGCTCTTAAAATGTTTGGACATGAATCATTCCGGCCAGGCCAAGAAGATGCTATAAAACGCATTTTATGTGGTATGTCAACACTTTTGATTCTATCAACAGGTGGAGGCAAATCCCTGTGCTACCAACTACCTGCTTACCTATATAGTAAACAACAGAAATGTTTAACATTGGTAATTTCACCATTAGTGTCTCTTATGGAAGACCAAGTTTTAAATATGCCAGAGTTTCTCAAAGCGGGATGTTTACATAACAACCAGCCTCCAACACAACGTCGTAAGATACTGCAGTGTTTAAAGGATGGAGAGATAAATATCCTGTTAATATCACCAGAGGCTCTTATATCAGGTGATAACTCGAATGGTTTTGCTGGATTGTTTAAATCTTTACCACCCGTAGCATTTGTGTGTATTGATGAAGCACACTGCGTATCTCATTGGAGTCATAACTTTAGACCAAGCTACTTGATGATCTGTCGAGTTCTACGTGAAAAACTGAATGTCAAATGTATACTTGGACTTACTGCTACAGCTAGCCAAACAACAATTAAAAGTATTATCAATCATATTGACATTCCTGATGGTATTAATGGAGTTATAACAAATCCAACACTTCCAGATAATTTACATCTCTCAGTTTCATTTGAAAAAGACAAGGATAGAGCTTTAATATCATATTTAACATCAGATACAATAAGTGAATATAATTCTATTATTGTATATTGCATTCGGAGAGATGAATGTGAGAGAGTAGCAGCAATAGTTAGGTCTTGCCTTCAAGAAACTGGCAAAGTAACTATGGAGCAGCAGAAAAGGAAAAGAAAGAGAATGTCCTATACAGCTGAGGCTTACCATGCTGGCATGTCTGCTGCCCAACGAAAGAAAATTCAGAAACATTTTATGGATGGAACTCTTAGAATCATAGTTGCCACTGTAGCTTTCGGAATGGGCATAAATAAATCAGATATTAGATGTATCATACATTATAACATGCCAAGCAGCTTTGAATCATATGTTCAAGAAGTTGGACGAGCTGGAAGAGACAATAAACCTGCTAATTGTCATGTATTCATTAATAACAGCAGTAATGATGTGGATGAACTTTTGAAACATATCTATTCAAATTCAATTGATAGACCAATTATAAGAAAATTGCTTCAAAAAGTCTTTCTTCCATGTGATTGTTCAAAATCACAAAATAAATCAACATGTTCAACATTCAAATACCAATGCAAAGGCCATGAAGTTGGAATACCTATAGATGCTACAGTTGAAGAGTTAGATCTACCTTCTGAAAACATAGCAACTTTGTTATGCTATGTAGAACTTCATCCAAAGAAGTTCATAAAAGTGCTGAACAATGCGTACACTATGTGTAAAATTTCTTCCTATGGAGGACCTCAAAAAATTTTGGAAGCCGCAAAAACTTGTAGCCCTTTGGCAATGGCTTACTTGTTAGAAAGTAAAAGAGATTTAGATATTCTTAAACAAACTGTCCTTGAATTTAATGTCATAGAAGTTGCTGCTGCAATTGGATGGGAAAGTGGAATGACCAAATATCATTTGAAGAATTTAGAATGGACATCAGAGGGAGGCACCTCTAAAAGATCTCATTTGAAAGTGGAGTTTAATACACTCGGTTTCAGAATAAAAGCTAGAGGAGATTTAACACCATCTGAACTTGATAATATACTAGATGAACTCCATGAATCGGTTATTTTCCAAGAAAAGGCTAGATTGTGCCAATTAGAAGAATGTAGCAGAGCATTCAAAACTTTAGGAAATTATTCTCTAGAAAATGACAATTTAGATGATGATATCTTGTTAGAAAAATCTAATGAATTAAAAGGGACAATAAGGAATTACTTTCAGAGGGAAAATTGTTTACCTGAAGATATGGAACTGGAAAAAAGACCATTAGATGTAGAAAGAATTGCAAATGACGTAAGAGCTTTAATAGGTTCATACAGAGACTGTACTTTTACAGGACGTAGTATAGCAAAAATATTCCAAGGTATATCTTCTCCTAACTTTCAAGCTTTAGTGTGGGGAAGATGTAAATTCTGGAGGTCACACATCCAAGAAGATTTCAATGGAATAATAAAAATTGCAACCCAACAATTAATCCAAATGAAGATTTAATAAAGACAATACAATCATTTTGAAGATAATAGGTACATACTTGATTTTTACTTGCCCCATCTTTAACCGTTTTTTGGTTTCACTGAAAAAACTGAAAAGTCGAATTTTACTTAAATAAATAGAGGTGATTTAATAGCTCTTTCGATTTTCTTGACGTCATAGAGTAGGTGCTCTATCATCATCTCGAAGAAACTAAATTAAGCGTAATTCCAGGCGAACATCACTTACTGGGCAGGTACATAATGTCCGAATACTGAAACGCTACTTAAATATTTGAGAGGGTCATATAAATGACTTGCTCTATTTGCGCCCGCACGTTCAAAGCCAAGATTGGCTATACAGGGTGTGGCAAATTCTTGGTCACTAAAGGGTAGCTACCTTTTCTCTTGTAGTTAGAAAGTTTTGTTCTTAGGAAACTTCAGTTTTATTTTGAAGAAAAAAATAATTGCATTTTTAGATTTTTGAAAAAAAGTACAGTTAGCCTAAAAAATTACATTTGTCAAAAAAAAAACAAGTTGGTCTTAATCGACTCCATTTCCCACCAGGAACACTTCTCCCAAAGTAACTTATCAAATCAAATCGTAAGTTTTTGCAATAATTCAAAAAAACACATCTCATACATTTTCTATGAAATTAGTAGTTGTGAACATTATAATGCCACTTATTCGATGGTTATCAATTTAAATTCGTAACTGCTTCGGCATGCTGGGAGGCTATTGTAAAGCCTTAGGCGCCTAAGACAGCCGCAAGAGATAATGGTATGCATTGAGCATACCATTAATACATCTGCAGGGAAGCACTTTGTTCTAAATTTAAATACGCGCTTTACAATAGCCTACCAGCTTGCCGGAGCTGTTATGAAATTAAATTAAAAACTATCGAATAAGTGACACTATAATTTTTACAACTACCTACTAATTTCATAGAAAATGTATGGGATGTGTTTTTTTTTTAATTATTGCAAATACTTACGATCTGATTTGATAAGTTACTTTGGGAGAAGTGTTCCTGGTGGGAAATAGAGTCGATTAAGACCAACTTGTTTTTTTTTGACAAATGTATTTTTTTAGGCCAACTGTACTTTTTTTCAAAAATCTAAAAATGCAATTATTTTTTTCTTCAAAATAAAACTGAAGTTTTCTAAGAACAAAACTTTCTAACTACAAGAGAAAAGGTAGCTACCCTTCAGTGACCAAGAATTTGCCACACCCTGTATAAGTCATCTCAGAGTTCATCCTGGCATATATGCAGAATTGTGGTCGCCGTAGCCGAAACCGGCAAGGATGACTATTATTATTATAGGTACTTACAAAAATGAGAGTTATGCACCATTTAAACTAAGTAGCGTTTCAGTATTCGAGTGTGTTTGACTATTCAATTATCTTGAGTAAGGCCACATTCGATTTGTTAAGACCAGTCTTAGTCCTTTCCTTAGGCCTTTAAACATCTTTACTAGATGATTTATACAGTGTCAGGAGGCAATCTTTGCCTACACTTAACGGGACACTGTAGTGCCTGGGACAAAGTTGAGATGGAGTAGGCTTGCCCAGCACCTACACCATCCTCTCAGCTTAACCGGCCATATCCACAGGAAAGACTTTGTCAATACGTGTGGGGCTGACTAAGCCGCGGGTTTCCTCACGATGTGTGGAACGGACGTTTTCCTTCACCGTTTAGAGCTCGTGTTAATGCGCATATATAGTACCTCGACTTTCGATCCGAAGGTCGTGGGTTCGAATCCTGGCCGTGCATCAATGGATTTTTCGTTTCTTAATCATAATCAAGTGATAAATGCAGCAAACCTCCAAGTCAACCAAGCCGATTCAGACGATTCGTCTCGGGCAGGTAGATAGATAGTAAATCATTGGTGCGAAGTTTCAAACGGTTTTATGTAGCTGTACGTTTTCGGTCGATTCTTTCGGCGCGTTAGGCTCCGCTACACGCACAGAATAGAAAAAACGCTCGCTTACGCAAGGCTACACATGCGTTCACCTGAAGACAGTACCTACCGACTGGAAACTGGGAAGTAATTTTCCTTGCTGTCAAACTTTCGAACAGCTATATTTCTAATTAGGTAGGTACCTACATAAGATCATCAGATCAGATGAGGCTGGTTCTGCATCAAATTCCAAATATTTAATTCTCTCACAACAAACTCTAGTAGGTACCTACCTAATACAGCGAATACTTACCTACCTACCGACATACCTGCTCTGCATTGATTTTGTTTAAGTATTATTCTCATAACATGCTTTACCGGTAGGTACTGGTGTGCAAGGTGAAAGCCAGAAAACAGAGATGTGTCAAAATTAGAATTTGTTATTTACTTTCCTCATAATCGAAATGAAAAGCAGAGTTTTTACTTCGGGTGAAAGACCTTTACTTTAGGCACTCGGTACCAGGGACGTAGCTATAGCTTTGTTAAGGGGGGGGGTCCAAAGGTTCCAATATACCAAAGATCTTTGTTAAGGGGGGGGTCCAAGGGTTCCAAAATACAAAAATTGACTAGGTTTCCTCCGAACTTAATGGGCTAAGGGGGGGGTCCGGACCCCCTAAACCCCCCCCCTTATATACGTCCCTGCTCGGTACTATTGGCCACAGAATACCTATAGTACATTCATTCTAGATTTTTTAGCGGCAAAATTAATAATTAAGTTTTGATGCTGGTGTGTTATACCTATAGGTGAGTACATTAAAAAAAACAACTCTCCCTCCCCCTCCACCTTCAGCGTCACCCCTCCCCCCCTTGAAAAGTGTCCCGTTTTACGGATTTTCTCAATTTTCAGGAAAACTATACAAGCTATGACAAAATGGTCAAAGACAAAATTAGTTATTAATAAATTACCTACAAATAAATACCAACATTTATTTTGATACGAGTTATAGTTTTCAAGCTATAGAGCGTCAAAGTTTATTAAAAATCTGCGCTTAGCAAATACACAGGAAACAGCAATATTTGTTATTTCTTACAATTAATGCGTTTATATATTGTAATTATTTTTTAAAATAAATCAGTATCGTCATGCTTATCTTTTAAAGTTTTTAACCGACTTCAAAAAAGGAGGAGGTTCTCAAAATTCATCGAAATCATTAATTAATTAATTTTTTTTGTGCTTTTTTTTGTGTATGTTCAGCGATTACTCGAAGACGTTTGGACCGATTTGAAAAATTATTTTTTTATTTGAAAGGGTATACTTTCCGATTAGTGTCCTAAAAATTTGAAAAGGATCTGTTGAGGATCTTCGGAGCTTCTTCTACTTGTTCGTATGCGGCATCCGGGTTATTGAAAACGTTTATTGTACCTTGCAAGTCGATTTTTTTACTAAGAAGAACAGACTGAACCTTTCTTTTGCTGTAGAATGCTGATGCAGTATCGCAACCACTTATTGTGGCAATGTATAAGCGCATTAATTGTAAGAAATAACAAATATTACCGTTTCCTGTGTATATTGTTCATTTTTGCTAGGCGCAGATTTTTTGTAAACTTTGACGCTATATAGCTTGGAAACTATAACTCGTATCAAAATAAATGTTAGTATTTATTTGTAGGCAATTTATTAAGAACTAATTTTGTCTTTGATCATTTTGTCCTAGCTTGTATAGTTTTCTTGAAAATTGAGAAAATCTGTAAAACGGGACACTTTTCAAGGGGGGGAGGGGTGACGCCGAAGGTTGAGAGGGGGGGAGAGTTGTTTTTTTTAATGTGCTCACCTATAGGTATAACACACCAGCATCAAAACTTAATTATTAAATTTGCCAAATTTTCCATACATTGAAATCTAGAATGAATGTACTACTACTGAATTCTGTGCTATTGGCAAAACATCTCGTTATTTTCTACCCTTGTGTAACAATCTACTATTACTAAATTAGGTCGAAGGGAATTTTTGGTCGCTAAATGTGCAGGATAGGATAGAATAGCGTGTCCACAGAAAAGAAAAATGGCTTGTGGGTTTTTGGCGTAGGCTTTAAAAGACAAATAGGTAAACGATTTACGTAAGGTTCACTAAAATTATATTTTACAAAAATATATTTTCAGAATTAGTCCAGTCAGCTTAGCATATAAATGGTCTAAACCTCGGAATGACAGATAATAAGCTGAATTTTCGTATGTAGCTTCATTAAGGCGTCCTAAAAGTTGTCTCAAAAGTCTCATAAAATCTCGTGTCTGCGTCTTAAGTTATTCAAGGTCAAAGGTAAAAAAAATCGTTTTTCGCGAATATCTCGGTTGCTATTGGTCCAATGATGTTAACATCTATTATAAAGTTGTAGAGCATACAATTTGCGACAAATTTTGTTTAAAACATTTTTTCATGCGCTCAACCGTTTTCGCGATAGAGGAGGGTGAGTGAGCAGCGCTCAACCATACGCGTAGGTACTTAACGCAAAGTCAAACGTGAATATCTGTGAATACCTTGAATTTTGAATAATTTGTTTTATTTATCAGTTAATTATCGACCAAGCGAGCAAAGCGAGCTAAGATCTTACGATTTTGCTTTGTATGTTTGTATGTGTAATTTTTATGTTATCGCATAACTATCGAACCGTTAATCCAATCTGCATGAAGCTTGGTAGATAACTAGGTTGTGCTATGGAAATTTGATATATGACATATGAGCGTAATCGATGGAGGGGTTGGAAAGATATTGGGATCTAAAGGGGGTGAAAAAGATAAAAGTTACACAGATATATTGAGTGGGGTGTCATATGAAAGGACTTAATTTGTACATTCCGAAATAGTTTTTATTTTTGTTCTAGGAAGTATAGTTTTTGAAATACACATACTGAACGCTTTGCGCTCACGGCCCTGTATCGCAAAAACGGTTGAGCGCATGGAATTTTTTTTTCAATGAATTGGTCGCAAATTTTAAGCTCTACAACTTCATAATAGATGTTAACATCACTGGACCAATAGCAACCGAGATATTCGCGAAAAACTATTTTTTTTACCTTTGACCTTGAATAACTTAAGACGCAGACACGAGATTTTATGAGACTTTTGAGACAACTTTTAGGGCGCCTAAATGAAGGTATATACGAAAATTCAGCTTATTATCTCTCATTCCGAGGTTAATTCCTAATTTGACTGGGCTAAATAGGTAAGTATTATATAACATGTGCATAAAAATTAACAAATGGTCTACAATATTTTATCTACTATGTATAGCAATTATACCTACTACATGTTATGGTACTAACTTAATTTAAAAAAAAAGTCACATCATATTAGACCAGAATAGGCAATACCTACTTATAATTATTTAAATGGAGGAACTCAGTAATAATGAGTTAACATTAGGCGGGCCATTTGACTTTGTGACTGTGATGGCAAATAATTTTTTTGTTTAGAGCTGTCACTAAACTTTAATCACTTGAATTCAAATGAATTGGTCTATTGGACTACATAAGGAAGTGGGCACACTGCGTTTTTTGCAGATACAAACGCGATGCAAACACGCAGCTCGAAAACACGCTTCAGATAACGTCGTGTGCCACTCTCTAAATGTTTATTCCCAATAGTCATAAAAAACTGTCGTTTTAGAAAGGATTTGAAGTATTTTTTTCTAGTCACATGTCAATGAAAAGAAACATCTATTAGCCGTCTGTTCTCTAGGGAGCCTAGTAGTCTATTATGAATAATGGGGTTGGTCTGCAGCCCAGCTAAGAGCTTGTGTGTGGTACAGGCAATAATAGAATAGGTACCTATGTACTTACATTAAAAAATTCAAAAAACATTTTAAGTGAAGTAGGTGAGCAGGTACATATCAAAAGAAGTTTGCGGTCACTTTTTAAAGTTAGGTAAGTAAGTACTTAAATATTTTCTAATTCCTAAAATTATTAGAAAAACCTCTATGGATAAATATTATTATGTTTAAAAATACATGATTTAGAATTAAATATTGTACTTTTAACAAGGAATGAATTCAGTAGGTATAATATGTTATGTGGTTTTCAAACTGATTGCAAACTTTTTTTGATGACATGCTCCCTAAACTCATCAACTGGGACCGCAGTCCAAAAATAATTTAGCTACCCAAAACAAATGTTTAAACAGTCTTTTGTCATATTCTTTCTAGTCGACCGGTTTCTTTATTGAGTCTACCTACATTTCCTTTTGGATCTGGCGATAAAGAACTCCACTGTATTGATTCACAAATATCAAATTTATAATTACCACATTGGAATTTATCTTTCAAATTACTATTTTTTGTTACACACATTCCCAACACATTGTAGAAGTCAATAGTTAGTCCATCCACCCATTCTCTAAGATCGAGATGTATTCTTTTTATATTTGAGCTAGAAAATTTTTGCAACCTTCTGCTTTCTTCTTCAGTGGGAATAAAATTATTTTTGCCCACATATGAATACTTTTTGTAAGAAGACTGAGATCCACCATGAACAATACTGGCCTCTCGATGGGACAGTTCTTTTCCTGAGAAATATTCTAATGGAGTTATCAGAAATTTTGTTGACACTATTAAATTACTTTGTTCAAATAATCCAACTCTCCAAACACCTGGCAATAAAGGTGCCTTCAAGTTAGGTTTTATAAAATTAGTTAGATTGTTCTCATCTACATGTATACCATTAACATCAGCAATCACTCCTGATGGATCCAGCCACATAACAGTAAAATTCTCAGTTCTCAAAACAGCACTAGGAGCAAATTGATATAATAATACTGGCTCAGACATAGGTCCTAATATATTAGCATAATTTCTAAAAGTCATCTCTTTTTGATCATAATCAGAACTTACTCTAAATATTTTTATGTTATCTCTATATGAATTCTCATTGTTCCAATCCACATATTTCTTTGGCTTATACCATGTTTCTATAGTTATTTCCATTTCATTGTTCAGTACAGCTTTATGCAAAATCAAGTTTCCCTTATAAACATCTGCATGATTATATAGACTTATTTCAATAATTTGTTGAGGCACCACTTGACATTCTTCAGCAAGCAAAATTTTTGCATTGAGACGAGCAATGCTCTCTGCGTGCGTCAATATTGTGTCATCTGTACTTGATGTTAAGTCATCAATGTTATAGATACTCTGCCAATAGCCTTCTAAGTTATATAGTAAATAGTGATCTTTATATCCAATGTACTGTTCAACTCTGTTTATAATTTCTTGATTTATAATTGGTTCAAATTTTCTGGCAAAGAATAATTGTCTATCTTGGGTATTTTGTATTCTGGGCCAGTCTTCTGGTTTAAAGTCATTGGGGGAACATCCACACCAATCTACAACATGTTTGTATTGGCATTTGCATCCTAATTTCCTTTTCCAATTTGTAACATGCAAATTATTGTCGACATATGTATTGCAAAATCTTGAATTTCTCAGAACTGTGTGAAAATAGGACTCAGCTGGTAATAGTGTGTGTTGAAATATGATGTCCAATCCCTTAAGTAAATCATCATCCTTTGCTACAACATACTCAACAAGCCGAGGCGATAGCGCGAGCCAATCACTGCCGCCGTCAATGATTATGCCCTTCGGAAGTTTTCTCTCGCCCGTACGCCACATATGCGTTTCACATTCAACAAAAGTTTTATCTAAACCTTGTTTCTTGATAAATCTTTGAACTTCACGCCCATGTGACTTAACAAAATTAAGCCCCTTGTTGGCTGATAAAAATTGCTCTAAGCTTTCTAGAGATTTAATGGGAAAATCACTTTCACTTAGGTTAATTACGAAATCCCATTGCCATCCAAGCGCTAGAATATCTTTCATTGATGTTAAAAGCATTGTTAGCAAAGATGCACCTCCCCATATTGTGGAAAACCGGCTGGTTGCTAATTTTATGTTTGGAAATTGATTTTCTAGGCCAGACAGTTTCCTGTGTAGATAGTCTTGTCTCTGAAACATTAAACAAAGTAGATAAGCATTTGAAACTAATTATAAAGAATCATCATCATCAGGCATTGACATGATAAGAAGATGAAGAAATGTTAACTAAATTCATCATTATTAACAGTCTGAATTATATCTATAGATAACTTAGACATAACAAGGTGGCGTAGAAATCATGACGTGACTATGATTTTGTGAAACTTTATTTTGTAGATCCTACAAGTATATACCTACCTCCTCCGATGGATATTTTAAATTTTCAGTAGCGAATAGCGGATATAAAGGTATTAAGCTATGAAGGCCTCAAAACTCCTTCATCGCTGTTGGCCACAAGTTTTAATAAACTTTCTAGAGTAGACTACCTAATATTAGAGCTGCCCATTGCCAGTATGTATATAAAAATTAACCAAATTTAATCCGCATCAATTACAGTGTCTATAGTATATAGTCTACATTAGATATATTATATGTACATATGTTTACATTAGATAGCAAATTTCAATAAAGAGTTTAGGTAGTTATGTGACCATGTGAAGAATGCTAGTGATACCTATTTAAAAAAAAAAAAAAAAATGTACTTACTATGTCAACATGGATGTAGAAATAATGATTACTTCTATATAGAGCATTAATCAGACGGTGGACTTGTCTCAATGCCCTTCCATTTAATGTTAGTAGGAAAACAATCCTGATTTCTGTTCCTTTTGCTGTAGCTGGTGTTTTGGGTTCAAACTCTGGAATATAATAATGTTTTTTAAAGTATTGACTTACCTACGACCATATTATTGATGTAGGTACTTACTGTAAATTAACCTAGCCTTTTTGATAGAAAACTAGTAGGTATATTCTATTTTAATCCATATCAGTGCCATAGTCAACAAAGAACTTAACTGGTTGTCTGTCGGACGGAGCACAGATCTGGTGGAGAAACTATTTATTTTCTACTGAAACTACCACAGGCAATTTATTATTTTTATTATATATTGAACATTTCTACAATGGTTACAACACAAAGACGCCCACAATTCATCTTTAGGTGTTAGAACATGCATAGGTCAAGTCAAGGACATCGATTGATAAGAACACTATCAATATAATTATACTCCTTCCTGAAAAGGAATGTAAATGTTTTTCTGATAAGGCCACTTGAACCACATAACACTTACTTGTCAGACCAGTTTCAATTATATTCATAGTGAAATAGCCTCCACAATTTTCTGCAGTATTAGCTGGACATTTCATGTCACACAATTCATCAGAGACTTTAGATGTCACAGGCGGCATACTCTCTCCACAAAAACATTCTGACCTGAAATATCAATAAGAATGGGTCAGATGATTTGATAGATACAATCTCAGCTTAAAAAAGTGCATACTCATCAACTGAGATATTTGAAAATAGGCTAATTTTAATATCCATGATTCCCTAATAATAATTATTGAGCACCAAAGCAAGACAAATCTAATAGTACTTACGCATATTGTACACCAGCATACTGAAATCCACCCTGAACACATATGTCCAAACAAGCTGAGCGGGAATTAGAATTGGCATAGTTACCATAGTAGCCTGACAGAAGTCTGAGCTTCTTTTCATCTACATAGCATCCCAAATATTTACCATAAGTGACTCCATTGTGAAGACAGTAATTTGGTAGCTTTTCAGGATAGAAATGCCCTTCCTGTATAAGGCAGGTCTTGTTCAAAATTTGTTGCTTGCACATCTGAGTTTTAGCACGATGAATAGCTGATATTGCTTCTCTACTGTAGACCTCACATGCTGGTTTGAAATCTAATTCTTCTACCCTTAGATGAGCTGCAGGTTTGTTTTGTTGTTTGTTACTTGGAGAAAGATCTTCATCATCACTCAGGACAAAACTGTTTTGTCGAGCTGATATATCCGGAGTTTCGTGTCTTGCTAAGTAACCATTTTTCTCCAATAAATTATCATTCACAGATGGAAAAAAGCTGACTGCGACTAGTATTTGAGCAAAGAATGCAACAACAACGGATGCTATTATACATTTGGTATATTTATAGCATAATCTCCGTAAAAAGATCGCCATTTCAACAGCAATTCATGTTTTACATTATTATTAAACATCACATACCTACAATAATTTGCGAAATATTTCTACATGTAAGTATTTCAAATCAACTTTCAAACCAATGCAAATAAAAGAGCTACCCTTTTTTTATTGTCCGATCGCAGAGCGACTCCAAACCAAAAGTTCCAAAATAGAAAACAGCTGAGGATTGAGTGATGCTGATGTCGTTTTGACGTTTTGTGACAGAAAGATGACAACTTAGATGACAATGTCATCTGAGGATGTCTGATCTGACCCAAGGATTTTACAGTGCCACAAGTATAAGTTGGCGGTGGCGATTTGAGGAACTAAAACGGAAAAACGGAAAAAGAGTAATATGATGCGAAATATCATTAAACTGTCATAAACAAATACGCAAATGATTAAATCTTTCTTACATATTTTCCCAAATTTCGTGGTATTTTCTGTACAATTAATTATATTTTTTGAACACAGTGGCGCTCAGCCGCGCCAAGTTATACTTGTGGCACTGTATATATTATTTAGGTGAAGAGGACGCGGAGTGTAGGTGTGGATGCTTGCACGTTGAACGTGGTTGAACGTGGCGTTAAGTTGCCGTGTATAGGCATTCACGCACGCCGCGCCGCACGATGGTCCCGAATTTAGTGCTCCATACACATAGAAACCGAAACTCGATTTTTTAATTTTTTTTTATTGGGGATTGTTCTAGTACACTATTCTTATTCAAATATGTAGGTACAGTCACCATAGCAAGCTTCATGACGGAATAAAAAAATATTTAGTTTTTTTTTGTATGGAGGAGAACACATAAATTGGATTATCTCTCGACTCTTAGAAACTCAAGGGCTGCCGCTTATAGAGGGTGTACATCCACACGAGGCCGTCCTCATAAGCTACCAACCTTGCACGGCTGGGCACGGTTTTGGCGCCCAGAGCAAACTGAATATTCGAAAATTTGCCAACTACACCAAAACTAGAATTTCGTAAATGTTTGCGTGGTAGATTGTTCTAATTCACTATTTTTATCTAACTATGTAGGTACAGTCACCATAGTAAGCTTTACGTAAGAAAAAAAAAATATTTAATCTTTTTTTGTGTATAGATGAAAACACTTAATTTGGATTTTCTCTCGACTCATAGAAACTCAAGGGCTGCCGCTTATACAGGGTGTACACACATATGAGGCTGTCCTCATAAGCTACCAATCTTGCACGTCTGGGCACGGTTTTGGCCAAAAAACGAATAATTCGAAAATTTTACAGCAATACCGAAACCAAGATTTCAAAAAAGTTTGCATGGGGGATTGCTCTGATACACGATTTTTATCTAAAAATGTAGGTACAGTCACCATAGCAAGCTTTATGACGGAATAAAAAAATATTTAGTTATTTTTGTATGGAGCAAAACACTTAAATTGGATTATCTCTCGACTCTTAGAAACTCAAGGGCTGCCGCTTATACAGGGTGTACACCCACATAAGGCCATCCTCATAAGCTACCAATCTTGCACGGCTGGGCACGGTTTTGGCGCCCAGGGCCTGTATTCTATTAAATGACAACCGCTTTGGTTTTGGTTCGAACTCTTAAATGTCAGCCATTTGGTGAAATAGTAGAATAGCTTTTCAAAAATTTGTACTGCCAAAGTTCAAAACCTCACCACAACTGAGTCGTTTGTTATTAGTAGTCATGGAAACAGTCGCTTTAGTTGAGGTTTTGGTTGAGGTTGATAAAAAGTTCGGTACCGGAATCGAGCCCCAGAGCAAACTGAATATTCGAAAATTTGTCAACTACACCAAAACTAGAATTTCGTAAATGTTTGCATGGTAGATTGTTCTAATTCACTTTTTGTATCTAACTATGTAGGTACAGTCACCATAGTAAGCTTTGCGTAAGAAAAAAAAATATTTTGTCATATTTTGTGAATGGATGAAAACATTTAATTCGGATTTTCTCTCGACTCATAGAAACTCAAGGGCTGCCGCTTATACAGGGTATACACACACATGAGGCTGTCCTTATAAGTTACCAATCTTGCACGTCTGGGCTAGGGCTTGCAAAAACCGGGTAGTTTTGAAAACCCGGTTTTTTCGGATTTCCGATTTAAAAAAACCGGATAACCGGGTTTTTCGGTTTTTTCGCTGTTTTTTTATATTTGCCTCAATCAAATGAAAAACTTGCAAAATATAACTAACTTTTTATTCTACACCTTAGTAGATTAGAAGTTGTATGATTATGCCGCAAAACACAAAGACACAATCTTTGTTTTTGACCTATCATTGACTGAGCGAGCGAAGCGTCTCTGCTTCAGCTTGGACAAAAATACTTTCGTTTCTCCGCCGGATGTCTGTCTGTCTGTTCTCCTCTACAGGTCACATTTCTCAACTAATTCTCGTGAAATTTTGTGAGCAGGTTCGATAATTTTGTGGAATTTTTTTGTCGTCGGGGATTTTTGATTGGAGGGTACTTCCTCTAAAAAGGGGACTACTGGATAACTCCGCCTTAAGTTAAGACATCCGATTTCGATGGTTCTTAGTTTACTTAAAGGTTGTTGTTGGTCTCATAAAAAAATAATAAAGATCTGATGAGGATCTTTAGCGTAATGAGCAGAAAAGCTCCTCAAAATGCAATAAATTGCTTACTTTTAGATTTCTTCTAGTGAAATTGGCCGTTTAACTACTAGGTAGGGATTGATGGAGCACCTGGGACCATCTTCTCAATATAAAACTAGTGGCTCTGTGAGCTGTAGACCTCGCGAGTCTCTTTCGTTTTCGAGTACCTTTGCATAGCTTAAAACAGAAAAAATATTCACAATTCTCTAGTTTTGTGATAAGAAGGTGGTTCCAGGTGCTTCATCAATCACCTAGGAGTTATAGGGCCGAGTCCTACAGAACCTGCATAAATCAGATCATTCTCAACGTAAGATAATAATATGACAAAAGCGTCTTTGATACCTCTCCCTTTAGGGCAAAGGATAAGGTACAAAAGCATTCCTTCATGGACATCCTATACGCTGACGACGTTTGCCTCATGGCTGACAGCATTTATAACCTCCAACTATACATGTTTATGGCTGCTTAGCCTTGAAGAATCATGCCGTAAGTTTGGCCTAGTCATCAGTGTTTCCAAAACCCAGATGTTGAAACAACCGCCAAGGGGCGAAACAGCAGACCCCACAGCAGTCACTCTTAGCGGGAAACCTCTCGAAGAAGTCTCATCTTCCCGCTATCTGGGATCGACTGTTCGCAATGACAACCGACTTGTGACAGAAATCTCTTCACGTATAGCAAGGGCAGCTGCATCGTTTGGAAAACTTAGCAAAAGAGTCTGGGACTCCCACGATCTACAACTTCACACCAAGATAGCTGTGAATAAAGCAATTATACTACCCATTTTGCTTTATGCCACGGAGACCGTGCCTTTACAAGGGCAATATACGGCGACTTGACATATTACACATGAAGTGCCTTGGAGTCTATTCTCCGAATAAAGTGGCAAGATCGTGTGCCCAACTCTGAGATTCTTCAACGTACACAGCTGAGTGGCATAGAGGCAATGTCATAAATAAAGAAAGAAATCGTTTATTTGACACACAGTACACAGAGAACACGAAACACTTATCACTTATAAAGGGTGCGGTGATGTCCGTATAGAAAACACCAGACTTCCTAAAATGTTTTTTTTTTCTCAGAGCTCGCTCAGGGAAAACGCAAGTCCGGTGGGCAATTTTCTCTCTACAGAGACGTTTTGAAACGCCACATAACACCATGTGACAGTTGGGGGGAGCTCGCGCATCGCCACTCTGACTGGTGCAGTACATTGCATAAGGCCTGCGTACACTTTAAAGAAACGTGTCTTGAACATCTTGACGCCAAGCTCCAGCTGCAAAAAGCAAAACCCAAAACCGTCTACACATACACCACTCTTGGGCAATTGTTCTGTGCGTGCTGTAACAGGACATTTAAAAAGAGATTCCAAGCTGAAGCATAGACGCTTCGCTCGCTCTGTCAATCAGAGAATTGTGAGCATTTATTCGGTTCGGAAGACAGACTCGCGAAGTCTACAATTCACAGAGCCACTAGTTACTTTAACAATCAAGTTAGACTATCAAACAAATAAGCAAATTATAAAATTTTCAAGTAGGTTAGGTACTTATAGTAGGAACTAAAATCACGCTAGCAGTCTTGCCTGCCAGCTTGGCTCGACTGAGCCTGGCCATTATAATAATTCATTAATTTAGGAAGGGAAACGGTAGTTTATGAGTATTTTTTATCGATAAAAAAAAAAACCGAAAAAATCGAAAAAACCGGGTTTTACACCATGAAAAAACCGATCTTCAAATCAGGCGGTTACCCGGTTTTTTCGGTTATCCGGGTAACCGGTTTGCATGCCCTAGTCTGGGCACGGTTTTGGTCAAAAAACTAATAATTCGAAAATTTTACAGCAATAGCGAAACCAAGATTTCAAAAAAGTTTGCATGGGGGATTGCTCTGATACACGATTTTTATCTAAAAATGTAGGTACAGTCACCATAGCAAGCTTCATGACGGAATAAAAAAATATTTAGTTTTTTTTTGTATGGAGGAAAACACTTAAATTGCATTATCTCTCGACTCTTAGAAACTCAAGAGCTGCCGCTTATACAGGGTATACACCCACATGAGGCCGTCCTCATAAGCTACCAATCTTGCATGGCTGGGCATGATTTTGGCGCCCAGAGCAAACTGAATATCCGAAAATTTGTCAACTACACCAAAACTAGAATTTCGTAAATGTTTGCATGGGGGATTGCATGGGAGATTGCTTTAATACACTATTCTTATCTAAATATGTAGGTACAGTCACGACAGCAAGCTTTGAATTTTTCTTTCGGTGTAGTTTATAGATTTTCAAATAATCATTTGGCTCTAGGCGCCAAAACCGTGCCCAGCCGTGCGAGATTGGTAGCTTGTGAGGACGGCCTCATGTGGGTGTACACTCTGTATAAGCGGCAGTTCTTGAGTTTCTAAGAGTCGAGAGATAATCCAATTTAAGTGTTACCCTCCACACAAAAATAGAACTAAATAGTTTTTTTTTCTGTCATGAAGCTTGTTATGGTGACTGTACCTACATTTTTACATAAAAATCGTGTATTAGAGCAATCCCCTATACAAACTTTTTTAAAATCTTGGTTTCGGTATTGCTGTAAATTTTTTTAATTATTTGTATTTTGGCTCTGGGTGCCAAAACCGTGCCCAGACGTGCAAGATTGGTAACTTATAAGGACAGCCTCATGTGTGTGTATACCCTGTATAAGCGGCAGCCCTTGAGTTTCTATGAGTCGAGAGAAAATCCGAATTAAGTGTTTTCATCCATTCACAAAAAATGACAAAATATTTTTTTTTCTTACGCAAAGCTTACTATGGTGACTGTACCTACATAGTTAGATACAAAAAGTGAATTAGAACAATCTACCATGCAAACATTTACGAAATTCTAGTTTTGGTGTAGTTGACAAATTTTCGAATATTCAGTTTGCTCTGGGCGCCAAAACCGTGCCCAGCCGTGCAAGATTGGTAGCTTATGAGGATGGCCTTATGTGGGTGTACACCCTGTATAAGCGGCAGCCCTTGAGTTTCTAAGAGTCGAGAGATAATCCAATTTAAGTGTTTTGCTCCATACAAAAATAACTAAATATTTTTTTATTCCGTCATAAAGCTTGCTATGGTGACTGTACCTACATTTTTAGATAAAAATCGTGTATCAGAGCAATCCCCCATGCAAACTTTTTTGAAATCTTGGTTTCGGTATTGCTGTAAAATTTTCGAATTATTCGTTTTTTGGCCAAAACCGTGCCCAGACGTGCAAGATTGGTAGCTTATGAGGACAGCCTCATGTGTGTGTACACCCTGTATAAGCGGCAGCCTTTGAGTTTCTATGAGTCGAGAGAAAATCCAAATTAAGTGTTTTCATCTACACACAAAAAAAGATTAAATATTTTTTTTTCTTACGTAAAGCTTACTATGGTGACTGTACCTACATAGTTAGATAAAAATAGTGAATTAGAACAATCTACCACGCAAACATTTACGAAATTCTAGTTTTGGTGTAGTTGGCAAATTTTCGAATATTCAGTTTGCTCTGGGCGCCAAAACCGTGCCCAGCCGTGCAAGGTTGGTAGCTTATGAGGACGGCCTCGTGTGGATGTACACCCTCTATAAGCGGCAGCCCTTGAGTTTCTAAGAGTCGAGAGATAATCCAATTTATGTGTTCTCCTCCATACAAAAAAAAACTAAATATTTTTTTATTCCGTCATGAAGCTTGCTATGGTGACTGTACCTACATATTTGAATAAGAATAGTGTACTAGAACAATCCCCAATAAAAAAAAATTAAAAAATCGAGTTTCGGTTTCTATGTGTATGGAGCACTAAATTCGGGACCATCGTGCGCCGCCGCACGATGGTCCCGAATTTAGTGCTCCGTATACATAGAAACCGAAACTCGATTTTTTAATTTTTTTTTATTGGGGATTGTTCTAGTACACTATTCTTATTCAAATATGTAGGTACAGTCACCATAGCAAGCTTCATGACGGAATAAAAAAATATTTAGTTTTTTTTTGTATGGAGGAGAACACTTAAATTGGATTATCTCTCGACTCTTAGAAACTCAAGGGCTGCCGCTTATAGAGGGTGTACACCCACACGAGGCCGTCCTTATAAGCCACCAACCTTGCACGGCTGGGCACGGTTTTGGCGCCCAGAGCAAACTGAATATTCGAAAATTTGCCAACTACACCAAAACTAGAATTTCGTAAATGTTTGCGTGGTAGATTGTTCTAATTCACTATTTTTATCTAACTATGTAGGTACAGTCACCATAGTAAGCTTTACGTAAGAAAAAAAAATGTTTTATCTTTTTTTGTGTATAGATGAAAACACTTAATTCGGATTTTCTCTCGACTCATAGAAACTCAAGGACTGCCGCTTATACAAAGTGTACACACACTTAAGGCTGTCCTCATAAGCTACCAATCTTGCGCGTCTGGGCACGGTTTTGGCCAAAAAACGAATAATTCGAAAATTTTACAGCAATACCGAAACCAAGATTTCAAAAAAGTTTGCATGGGGGATTGCTCTGATACACGATTTTTATCTAAAAATGTAGGTACAGTCACCATAGCAAGCTTTATGACGGAATAAAAAAATATTTAGTTATTTTTGTATGGAGCAAAACATTTAAATTGGATTATCTCTCGACTCTTAGAAACTCAAGGGCTGCCGCTTATACAGGGTGTACACCCACATGAGGCCATCCTCATAAGCTACCAATCTTGCACGGCTGGGCACGGTTTTGGCGCCCAGAGCAAACTCAATATTCGAAAATTTGTCAACTACACCAAAACTAGAATTTCGTAAATGTTTGCATGGTAGATTGTTCTAATTCACTATTTGTATCTAACTATGTAGGTACAGTCACCATAGTAAGCTTTGCGTAAGAAAAAAAAATATTTTGTCATTTTTTGTGAATGGATGAAAACACTTAATTCAGATTTTCTCTCGACTCATAGAAACTCAAAGGCTGCCGCTTATACAGGGTATACACACACATAAAGCTGTCCTCATAAGCTACCAATCTTGCGCGTCTGGGCACGGTTTTGGCCAAAAAACGAATAATTCGAAAATTTTACAGCAATACCGAAACCAAGATTTCAAAAAAGTTTGCATGGGGGATTGCTCTGATACACGATTTTTATCTAAAAATGTAGGTACAGTCACCATAGCAAGCTTCATGACGGAATAAAAAAATATTTAGTTTTTTTTTGTATGGAGGAGAACACTTAAATTGGATTATCTCTCGACTCTTAGAAACTCAAGGGCTGCCGCTTATAGAGGGTGTACACCCACACAAGGCCGTCCTTATAAGCCACCAACCTTGCACGGCTGGGCACGGTTTTGGCGCCCAGAGCAAACTGAATATTCGAAAATTTGCCAACTACACCAAAACTAGAATTTCGTAAATGTTTGCGTGGTAGATTGTTCTAATTCACTATTTTTATCTAACTATGTAGGTACAGTCACCATAGTAAGCTTTACGTAAGAAAAAAAAAATGTTTTATCTTTTTTTGTGTATAGATGAAAACACTTAATTCTGATTTTCTCTCGACTCATAGAAACTCAAGGGCTGCCGCTTATACAAAGTGTACACACACTTAAGGCTGTCCTCATAAGCTACCAATCTTGCGCGTCTGGGCACGGTTTTGGCCAAAAAACGAATAATTCGAAAATTTTACAGCAATACCGAAACCAAGATTTCAAAAAAGTTTGCATGGGGGATTGCTCTGATACACGATTTTTATCTAAAAATGTAGGTACAGTCACCATAGCAAGCTTTATGACGGAATAAAAAAATATTTAGTTATTTTTGTATGGAGCAAAACATTTAAATTGGATTATCTCTCGACTCTTAGAAACTCAAGGGCTGCCGCTTACACAGGGTGTACACCCACATGAGGCCATCCTCATAAGCTACCAATCTTGCACGGCTGGGCACGGTTTTGGCGCCCAGAGCAAACTCAATATTCGAAAATTTGTCAACTACACCAAAACTAGAATTTCGTAAATGTTTGCATGGTAGATTGTTCTAATTCACTATTTGTATCTAACTATGTAGGTACAGTCACCATAGTAAGCTTTGCGTAAGAAAAAAAAATATTTTGTCATTTTTTGTGAATGGATGAAAACACTTAATTCGGATTTTCTCTCGACTCATAGAAACTCAAAGGCTGCCGCTTATACAGGGTATACACACACATAAAGCTGTCCTCATAAGCTACCAATCTTGCACGTCTGGGCACGGTTTTGGTCAAAAAACTAATAATTCGAAAATTTTACAGCAATAGCGAAACCAAGATTTCAAAAAAGTTTGCATGGGGATTGCTCTGATACACGATTTTTATCTAAAAATGTAGGTACAGTCACCATAGTAAGCTTCATGATGGAATAAAAAAATTTTTTTTTTTTTTTGGATGGAGGAAAACACTTAAATTGCATTATCTCTCGACTCTTAGAAACTCAAGAGCTGCCGCTTATACAGGGTGTACACCCACATGAGGCCGTCCTCATAAGCTACCAATCTTGCATGGCTGGGCACGATTTTGGCGCCCAGAGCAAACTCAATATTCGAAAATTTGTCAACTACACAAAAACTAGAATTTCGTAAATGTTTGCATGGGGGATTGCATGGGAGATTGCTTTAATACACTATTCTTATCTAAATATTTAGATACAGTCACGACAGCAAGCTTTGAATTTTTCTTCCGTCCGGTGTAGTTTATAGATTTTCAAATAATCATTTGGCTCTAGGCGCCAAAACCGTGCCCAGCCGTGCAAGATTGGTGGCTTGTGAGGACGGCCTCATGTGGGTGTACACTCTGTATAAGCGGCAGCTCTTGAGTTTCTAAGAGTCGAGAGATAATCCAATTAAAGTGTTACCCTCCACACAAAAATAGAACTAAATAGTTTTTTTTATCTGTCATGAAGTTTGTTATGGTGAATGTACCTACATTTTTACATAAAAATCGTGTATTAAAGCAATCCCCTATACAAACTTTTTTAAAATCTTGGTTTCGGTATTGCTGTAAAATTTTTGATATATTTGTATTTTGGCTCTGGGTGCCAAAACCGTGCCCAGACGTGCAAGATTGGTAGCTTATGAGGACAGCCTCATGTGTGTCTATACCCTGTATAAGCGGCAGCCCTTGAGTTTCTATGAGTCGAGAGAAAATCCGAATTAAGTGTTTTCATCCATTCACAAAATATGACAAAATATTTTTTTTTTCTTACGCAAAGCTTACTATGGTGACTGTACTTACATAGTTAGATACAAATAGTGAATTAGAACAATCTACCATGCAAACATTTACGAAATTCTAGTTTTGGTGTAGTTGACAAATTTTCGAATATTCAGTTTGCTCTGGGCGCCAAAACCGTGCCCAGCCGTGCGAGATTGGTAGCTTATGAGGATGGCCTCATGTGGGTGTACACCCTGTATAAGCGGCAGCCCTTGAGTTTCTAAGAGTCGAGAGATAATCCAATTTAAATGTTTTGCTCCATACAAAAATAACTAAATATTTTTTTTATTCCGTCATGAAGCTTGCTATGGTGACTGTACCTACATTTTTAGATAAAAATCGTGTATCAGAGCAATCCCCCATGCAAACTTTTTTGAAATCTTGGTTTCGGTATTGCTGTAAAATTTTCGAATTAAGTATTCGTTTTTTGGCCAAAACCGTGCCCAGACGCGCAAGATTGGTAGCTTATGAGGACAGCCTTAAGTGTGTGTACACTTTGTATAAGCGGCAGCCCTTGAGTTTCTATGAGTCGAGAGAAAATCCGAATTAAGTGTTTTCATCCATTCACAAAATATGACAAAATATTTTTTTTTTCTTACGCAAAGCTTACTATGGTGACTGTACTTACATAGTTAGATACAAATAGTGAATTAGAACAATCTACCATGCAAACATTTACGAAATTCTAGTTTTGGTGTAGTTGACAAATTTTCGAATATTCAGTTTGCTCTGGGCGCCAAAACCGTGCCCAGCCGTGCGAGATTGGTAGCTTATGAGGATGGCCTCATGTGGGTGTACACCCTGTATAAGCGGCAGCCCTTGAGTTTCTAAGAGTCGAGAGATAATCCAATTTAAATGTTTTGCTCCATACAAAAATAACTAAATATTTTTTTATTCCGTCATGAAGCTTGCTATGGTGACTGTACCTACATTTTTAGATAAAAATCGTGTATCAGAGCAATCCCCCATGCAAACTTTTTTGAAATCTTGGTTTCGGTATTGCTGTAAAATTTTCGAATTAAGTATTCGTTTTTTGGCCAAAACCGTGCCCAGACGCGCAAGATTGGTAGCTTATGAGGACAGCCTTAAGTGTGTGTACACTTTGTATAAGCGGCAGCCCTTGAGTTTCTATGAGTCGAGAGAAAATCCGAATTAAGTGTTTTCATCTATACACAAAAAAAGATAAAATATTTTTTTTTTCTTACGTAAAGCTTACTATGGTGACTGTACCTACATAGTTAGATACAAATAGTGAATTAGAACAATCTACCATGCAAACATTTACGAAATTCTAGTTTTGGTGTAGTTGACAAATTTTCGAATATTGAGTTTGCTCTGGGCGCCAAAACCGTGCCCAGCCGTGCAAGATTGGTAGCTTATGAGGATGGCCTCATGTGGGTGTACACCCTGTATAAGCGGCAGCCCTTGAGTTTCTAAGAGTCGAGAGATAATCCAATTTAAATGTTTTGCTCCATACAAAAATAACTAAATATTTTTTTATTCCGTCATAAAGCTTGCTATGGTGACTGTACCTACATTTTTAGATAAAAATCGTGTATCAGAGCAATCCCCCATGCAAACTTTTTTGAAATCTTGGTTTCGGTATTGCTGTAAAATTTTCGAATTATTCGTTTTTTGGCCAAAACCGTGCCCAGACGCGCAAGATTGGTAGCTTCTGAGGACAGCCCTAAGTGTGTGTACACTTTGTATAAGCGGCAGCCCTTGAGTTTCTATGAGTCGAGAGAAAATCTGAATTAAGTGTTTTCATCTATACACAAAAAAAGATAAAACATTTTTTTTTCTTACGTAAAGCTTACTATGGTGACTGTACCTACATAGTTAGATAAAAATAGTGAATTAGAACAATCTACCACGCAAACATTTACGAAATTCTAGTTTTGGTGTAGTTGGCAAATTTTCGAATATTCAGTTTGCTCTGGGCGCCAAAACCGTGCCCAGCCGTGCAAGGTTGGTGGCTTATAAGGACGGCCTCGTGTGGGTGTACACCCTCTATAAGCGGCAGCCCTTGAGTTTCTAAGAGTCGAGAGATAATCCAATTTATGTGTTCTCCTCCATACAAAAAAAAACTAAATATTTTTTTATTCCGTCATGAAGCTTGCTATGGTGACTGTACCTACATATTTGAATAAGAATAGTGTACTAGAACAATCCCCAATAAAAAAAAATTAAAAAATCGAGTTTCGGTTTCTATGTCTAAGGAGCACTAAATTCGGGACCATCGTGCGCCGCCGCGCCGTTATCAGTGCCGTTCGTGTAGAGGGGCCATTAGATTTAGATTCGGGATTATATTATAGGTAGTCTTTTACTTGTGCGTGCGTCCCATGATGATTCGGACGTGCAATTTTTTAAGGAGAGCCACAATGTCAAAGGTGTCTTCAAACTTTGTTCGTGGACATCACATTGATGTGAGGCTCAAAGGGAAAGTGGCTATCGTAACAGCTTCTACAGAAGGGTAAGTACCTGCCTAACTAACAACCTACAAATTAGCAACAACATAAATTTCTTCGTTGATAATCAAGGCCAAAGGTCAACCAAGATGCCTAGAGTAAAATCATAGGTAATAGGTACCTACCCTACTCTACTTATTATTATTAAGTAATAAGGTAGGTACCTACCTACCCACCTACTTACCTAAACAAGTAAGTAGGTACCTTCTTACATTTTTTTTTTTTTTTTTTTTTTTTTCCTAACCTATCTCGTCCCACTGCTGGGCAAAGGTCTCCCCCAAACTCTTCCAACCGTCCCTATCCTTCGCCGAGTCCCACCATCCATCGGCGAAGGTGACAAGGTCGTCCCGCCAACGCTTTCTCGGCCGACCCCGACGCCGCCTTCCGTCTATTGGAATCCAAGAGGTAGATATATGGGCCCACCTATCTGTCTGCATCCGGCTCACGTGGCCAGCCCAATCCCACTTCAGCCTGGCAGATTTATTGCCGACATCCACTATGCCGGTAAGGGAACGCAGCATGGTGTTGCGTACGCGGTCGATGCGTTTGAACCCGAGAATGCTGCGTTCCATTGCCCTCTGGCAGATCTTGAGTTTGGACTTCTGGTTCTCGGTCAAGGACCATGTCTGCGCACCGTAGGTTAGGACGGGCAGGATACACATGTCAACGAGTTTACGCTTCAGTGTCAAAGGAAGGTCACCCTTCATGTGCGCCTTCATGGACCAGTAGCTCTTCCAGGCATTCTCGATCCTACGACCGATCTCCTTGTCCTGCCTGTTTTCGAAGCTTGCTAACTGGCCCAAGTAAATATACTCGTCAACATATTGTATATCCTGTCCATCTACCACAACCCTACGTCTCGTGCTATTCGACATGACCTTAGTCTTCGATCGGTTCATCAGAAGTCCAACCTCAAGACTCGCCAAGCTCAGTTCCTGAAGCATCTCCTGTAGTTCGTATGCTGTTGGGGCAAAAAGGACAATGTCGTCCGCAAAACGCAAGTTAGTTAGGCGCTTGCCATCAACGTCGATGCCCTTTGTTGTCCAAGTTGGGGAGAGAGTCTTGAAGACTTCTTGGAGAACTGAAGTGAACAAAATGGGAGAGAGTGGGTCGCCCTGTTTTACCCCTTTCTCTATGTTAAATGTTGGACCTGTTGAATTTAATTTAATATCAGCTGTGCTATTTTTATATATTGTTTTAAGAATTTTAATGTAGGTTTGATCAATGTTTTGATTTTCTAAAGCTTTAAATATTGCGGAATGTTTTACACTGTCGAACGCTTTTGCGTAGTCCACAAAGGCAATGTAGAGAGGTTTGTGGTATTCTGTAAACTTTTCAATTATTTGGTTAAGAGTGTGTAAATGGTCTGAAGTTGAAAATCCGTTTCATTGAAAACCTTCTTACATACCTTAATATATTTATAGGTACCTACCTAGTCAGTCACCTAATAAATAAGTATATATGTACCTACCTACATAAAGAGTGTGACTGATGTAGGTACCTATAAATTTTATTGACTGAGCGAGCGAAGCGTCTACTTCAGCCTGGCTGGACAAATTAGGTAGGTAGGTACCTATAGGTATACCTACCTATAAGTACCTACATATCCTTCCTTTGCGTCGCGCAGTCGGGTAAATAAAATAAAAATACTTAGGTACTTACCTAAATAAAATAAAAATTATTTACCTACCTACTTACATAAGAATTTCAGACTTTCATCCATTATTATGTTGTTAGTACCTAGGTATAGTGACATAGTGAACTATTTTAGTATTTATGTAGGTATTCGGTAGGTGACTATGGTAGGAAAAAATAGGTAAAAGTCTCATTTTCTCTAGATAGGTATAGACTCTTATTTTGTATAGGTACCCAGATAATAATACTACGTCATAAGCAAGTAGATAGGCTAATCTAGATACCTAGCTAGGGTGCGGCGGGTAATTACGAGACATCATCCAATATTTCGGGTAATAAAAAAATACCTATTTAAAAAAAACAAAAACCCGACTGCGTCAAAACTAAAAAGAAAAAAACAAGCCTGCAAAGAATTACTCACAGTCGGTACCCATTCATTTTATTACCAATCAAATCTTCCCAATGTTATGGGTCCCGGGCTTGTTTTTTACCCGACTGCGCAAAGCAAAGGAAGGGTAATGTGTTTATCAGTCTATGTATGTATGTTTGGATGTTTCTATGTGGCACTCTAGAGGCCAAACGCGTGGACCGATTTTGATGATTCTTACGTCAATCGATTCGTCTGAACCTTGGGAGTGTTAATAAGGCATGACAGTAATCAAAGTTCACCAGTGCCACCACCAGACGCCTTAATGTCAAAATTAAAAAAATCAAAATCGTCACACCATGTCAAGTGGGGTATCGTTGAATAGGTATTTCAAAATCAACTTTATGTTTCTTTTACCATTTTTCATTTTAAGTAATAGTTTAGGAAAAATAACGGTTTAAAGTTGATTAATAATTATTCTCGCTATGGATGTTTCTATGTGGCACTCTAGAGGCCAAACGCGTGGACCGATTTTGATGATTCTTACGTCAATCGATTTGTCTCAACCTTGGGAGTGTCACTAAAGATATGACAGTAATCAAAATTCACCAGGGCTACAACCAGACGCCATATTGTCAAAATTAAAAGAATCAAAATCGTCACTCTATATCAAGTGGGGTATCGTTGAATAGGTATTTTAAAATCAACTTTATCATAACTAAAAAGTGTTACTTAAATAAAAAAATATTTTAAAAAAACAAAAACCCGACTGCGTCAAAACTAAAAAGAAAAAAACAAGCCTGCAAAGAATTACTCACAGTCGGGACCCATAACATTGGGAAGATTTGATTGGTAATAAAATGAATGGGTACCGACTGTGAGTAATTCTTTGCAGGCTTGTTTTTTTCTTTTTAGTTTTGACGCAGTCGGGTTTTTGTTTTTTTAAAATATTTTTTTATTTCTTTTTAGTTTTGACGCAGTCGGGTTTTTGTTTTTTTTAAATATTTTTTTATTTAACACTTTTTAGTTATGTTAGAGTTGATTTTAAAATACCTATTCAACGATACCCCACTTGATATAGTGTGACGATTTTGATTCTTTTAATTTTGACAATATGGCGTCTGGTTGTAGCCCTGGTGAATTTTGATTACTGTCATATCTTTAGTGACACTCCCAAGGTTGAGACAAATCGATTGACGTAAGAATCATCAAAATTGGTCCACGCGTTTGGCCTCTAGAGTGCCACATAGAAACATCCATAGCGAGAATTATTATTAATCAACTTTAAACCGTTATTTTTCCTAAACTATTACTTAAAATGAAAAATGGTAAAAGAAACCTAAAGTTGATTTTGAAATACCTATTCAACGATACCCCACTTGATATAGTGTGACGATTTTGGTTTTTTTAATTTTGACAATATGGCGTCTGGTTGTGGCACTGGTGAATTTTGTTTACTGTTATGTCTTTAGTAGCACTCCCAAGGTTGAGACGAATCGATTGACGTAAGAATTATCAAAATCGGTCCACGCGTTTGGCCTCTAGAGTGCCACATAGAAACAAACATAGACTGATAAACACATTACCCTTCCTTTGCTTTGCGCAGTCGGGTAAAAATAAGACATAGGTGGGTGGGTCGTTTGCAAAAAAGTTGTACAGTGACACAAAATAAACACAAAGGAATTTGTCACTTTCGTTAGGTAGGTATACAAAAGAAAAATGGTTAGGTACACAAAATAATAATAAAGAACACTTCATAATGATTTATGATGATATTAAATACAGCCGTATCCAATGTATAACCTCACACAAAAGGTCATCGTTACACAGATGTATGAAATATCACCGAAATGACACAACAAAAAATTTATTAAAAATAAAATATCGTCTATCTATTAGACTCTATTAGTACAAATTATCATTTGTATTATAATGTCTGTTGAATGAAACGGGTAGTTCCCATCTGATCATATGATCCGTTCTACACAACGCAGTAAAATATGTGTAGGTAAGTTTTACTTTAAATTCCCTATAATATTCGCGTAAGTTACACAAAAATACCTTGTGAAAAACCCGACCACCACCAATTTTGTTGAATGACAACTGAACCAAAATCGCTACGCTATATTTCCTTAGATTGGTAGCTTCCTCCAATGGGGCACTTTTAAAATAAATTATGCATAACGTATGCATAATTTATTTTAAAAGTGCACCATGACAACAAGCTAAATACCCCAGCTAGAGCGTTACACAGGGCGCGTTACACAAAATACCAAAAACAGGGGACACGACTTTAAACTCGAATAAATAATTCATTTTTAATGTTATACTTAATACTATTATTGTAATTTTTATACAGAACAATCATCAATTATCTAATGTAGGTACCCATTAACTAATCTAGTAATATTATGAAATTAGTAGTAGCATAAAAGCCTATGCCAGAAAGTGATGCCTTTTTTGATTCACGCGCCCATTATGCAAACATTAAAATATAAACTCTTATGAGTATAACAAACAATATTTGTGACAACAGTATACTGCTTTAGGGAGTGTCCACATTGCGTTTTCTGCAGCGCGTTTTTGAGCTGCGCGTTTGTATCGATACAAACGCGCGTTCGCAACGCGTATTTTTCCATACAAAAGCGAACCGGGAGGGGCTGCGCGGGGGGCTGCGCGTTCGCATCGCGTTCGAATCGCGTTTGTATCGATACAAACGCGCTGCAAAAAACGCAATGTGGACACTCCCTTACTGAGTCAGGACCGAGTTATACAGGATGAGTTTTTCAAGAGTGCCTCTAGGGCCAAATCTGAAACTATTAGCAATAGCGAAAAACACTCAAAGGAGTCTCATAAGTGATTTTGATAAAAGTAAAACTGCATCATTACATTTTAAGAATAATCATTTTCCTGAAGTAGAATCTACACTATCGGATGGTGTAATAATATAAAAAGTTTTTTTTTAACCAACAGGTTCGATTCTTGGCCAGGAAAATGATTATTTTTAAAATGTAATGATGCAGTTTTACTTTTATCAAAATCACTTATGAGACTCCTTTGAGTGTTTTTCGCTATTGCTAATAGTTTCAGATTTGGCCCTAGAGGCACTCTTGAAAAACTCATCCTGTATAACTCGGTCCTGACTGAGTGAAGCTGTATAATGTTCTCACAATATTGTTTTTTAAGGTAGGTTAGGTATCTTTCATTTATAATTTTTTTTAAAGAAAATTGTAAGATTTTTTGGACTGTCAAAGCTATTTTGTATTATTTTTACAGTTCTGTCTGTTGTTTTCTGAAGAAAGTTTTATGAGACCAACTATCAATCAAATAAAAAAAGAACCATCGAAATCGGATGTCATAAGGCGGAGATAATCCTATCGCCCCATCGAACCTGGCTAACAAAATTTCACGAGAATTAGTTGAGAAATTCTACCTGTAGAGAAGAACAGACAGACAGACAGACATCCGGCGGATAAAGCTGAAGCACAGAATCTGTGGCTGCTGAAGCAGAGACGCTTCGCTCGCTCGGTCAATAAAGTAGTAGAACTGAAATCAGGGTTAGTAGGTATGTATGATACCTACTTATGAGGTAAGTACCTAGGTAGTATTGAACTTAAAATCATTTGAGTAGGTAGGTATAATTAAACTTATCTAGGTAGGTACTTAAAAAGGTTTTTTATACTTACCTACCCTTCCTACCAAACCAACCATCCTTTTTAAAATCATTACCTACCATTTCAGCATCGGCTATGCGATCGCTCAGCGTCTTTGCAGCGAAGGCGCTTCCGTTGTGATTTGTAGCAGAAAAGATACTAACGTTGAAAATGCAGTGAAGAACTTGAGGAATGAGGGCCACTCTGTGGAAGGAGTGGTTTGTCATGTTTCGAATCCTGAACACAGAAAAAAACTGTTCGAAGTTGTGAGTTCCTAAATTACCTATGTACCTACCTACCTATTTGACACTAGCTGACCCATCGAACTTTGTATCGCCCTTATTATTTATTTATTTAATAAATAGGTAGATTTTATAGGCTAGAAACTCTCGCGGGCGTCCCTATACCTACCTAGGGTGAAAGCACCAGTGCTCGACACTTTAAGAGAAGTGTGTGACTAAAATTTGAAATAATTTCGTTATTTTTAACATTATATCTACAGCAGTTAGTCCAAATGATAAATAATATATTCAAGAAAGGTTAGGTAGCAAGTTTTTTCACATTAAAGCTATATGTTTTTACTCAGAAGACGAAAACCAAAATACCTACCGAATCTCCAGTAATGAACACCAATATTCCAGTGATAAACACTGATAAATCACCAGTTATCGACACTCCAGTTATGAACACCCAGTAATGAACAAGCACAAAACATGCAATAACTAACATTATTTAAACTACCTACCGGAAGGGAGGGACTTGCCCTGCAGTGGGACAGCGACTGCTAATTTTATTAATAATAAATAATAATAATTAATATGTATAATAATAATAATGTATTTTGCTGAGTTAGCTATGGGTGCATTTATGTTCATAACTCCGACGATCCTCAACATATCCTCACCAAATTTTTGTGGCACCAATCGGAAAGTATACCCTTACAAATAAAAAAAGAATTTTCCAAATCGTTCCAGGCATCTTTGAGTAATCGGGGAACATACATAAAAAAAGAACAAAAAAAAAAGATTCAGACGAATTGAGAACCTCTTCCTTTTTTTGGTTAAAAACTAGACAAGTCAGCCATGAGAAACATTTCTTATTATTTTATTATAATTAATAATCCATATTTTCACGTGTGTAGTTTTTTCTGAGAGGCATCTGAAACCAACTCCAGTAATGAACACTTATTTTACCCAGTGTTCGACACATGTTCTTTAGTGGAGAACATGTATCAATCGGTGAATTTCAAACATTAACGTAATCAGTTCATCAATTAGACTTAAATTTGGTTAAAAACTAAGAAAGTACGTAAAATACTAAGTATGGACACCTGTCGATTTCTGGAGAAGGTGAATTTTGCTGAACCAGTAATGAACATCGACTATAAAATTAAATTAAACATGTGTAGGTGCGTTACTGATATAAAATTAAATCCAGAATAATATAACCTTTCCATAAAATCAATCGAAATTCGAATAAATTGAATAATGCCAAAATTGCTGGCAAAAATGTAGACTTAACTTCTTAGTAATTTCGTTAGTAAAAGTGTATTTTGGTTCAGCAGCGCACCGACACACAGCTTTTTCTTCATAACTTGAAAACGAAATAGCCGATTTTCGTGACGTTTTCAAGAATAACAACTGAAAATGTGTTGTCTACGGTTTTGTGTTTTTACCATAGATTTATTCAACCTAAATCTTATTATAAGTCAATTAAAAAAAAAATGTCGAACACTGGTGCTTGTTCATTACTGGTGCCACCACCCTACCTAAGTTTCATCACAATCTGATCAATGGATTGGGAGAAATTAGACTTCAAGTTATTTACTTACCATAATGTGTAAGTATATGTATTCAAAAAAAATATATAACCGACTTCATAAAATACTTGCACTAAAAAGCGAAAAATAAGACTGCAAACAGATTTATTTAAACTGTTATAATGTTGAAATCGGTGTGCATAAAATATTAGTTCTGCGTGGGTGTGAGATACGCGTGCAATAAAATAAAACCAAAACCTACTTATTTTTCTGTGAGCAAGGGAACCGGCTAGCCATTTCAGTCAGCCATTTTTAACTGAATGGCGTTGTTCAACAACGCCATTCAGTTAAAAATGGCTGACCTTCGTTTAGCCGTAGTGTTGAACGTTGTGTTCAACTATTTGACTAACCGACGTTCAACCATTAGCAGCATTTACACGCAGAGATCGGCCTGCGGATTTTCCCGCGGATCGATCTCTGCCATTCCAACCTTTGACAGTTTTATCCGCGGATATCCGTAAAGATATCTTTACAGATATCTGTACAGTCCAGATCCGTGCTAAAAACTCTACCGTTTAAAGGCCGCTAGTTTTATCCGCGGATATCTTTACAGATATCTGTACAGTCCACACAACGATTTATTATCATAATCTTGGTTATAAGGATTGTTGGTCTTGTTGAGAGGCTTTCTTGGTAGCTTTGTCTCTTTCACACTCGTTGTTGGATTAGTAGTGTGCCCATGTCATTTAAATTTCAGGATATTTTTACTTTATCGCGCTCGACAAAATCAGCGCTTGGTTTCGATCCTTGAATTCGATCCTTTATTTTGATCCTTGATTTTGATTTCGATTTTGATTTCGATCCTTGATTTCGATCCTTGGTTTCAATCTTGGATTTCGATCCTGGATTTCGATCCTGGATTTCGATCCTTGATTCTTGAATTTTGAACCTTGAATCTGAAATTTTGAATCTTGAATCTTTGAAGTGACAGCTGTCAAACTTCAAATGACCATATCTCGGGAACTACTCGTCCTAGACTCCCCGTTCTCAGTTCAAATGAAAGCTATGACCAAGATCTTCATTTGAAGTGACAGCTGTCAAACTTCAAACCACCATATCTCGGAAACTACTCGTCCTAGACTCCCCGTTCCCAGTTCAAATGAAAGCTATGACCAAGATCTTCATTTGAAGTGACAGCTGTCAAACTTCAAATGGCCACATCGCAGGAACTACTCGTCCTAAACTCCCCGTTCTCAGTTCAAATGAAAGCTATGACCAAGATCTTCATTTGAAGTGACAGCTGTCAAACTTCAAAGCGCCATATCTCGGAAACTACTCGTCCTAGACTCCCCGTTCCCAGTTCAAATGAAAGCTATGACCAAGATCTTCATTTGAAGTGACAGCTGTCAAACTTCAAACCGCCATATCTCGGAAACTACTCGTCCTAGACTCCCCGTTCCCAGTTCAAATGAAAGCTATGACCAAGATCTTCATTTAAAGTGACAGCTGTCAAACTTCAAATGGCCATATCGCAGGAACTACTCGTCCTAGACTCCCCGTTATCAGTTCAAATGAAAGCTATGACCAAGATCTTCATTTGAAGTGACAGCTGTCAAACTTCAAAGCGCCATATCTCGGGAACTACTCGTCCTAGACTCCCCGTTCTCAGTTCAAATGAAAGCTATGACCAAGATCTACATTTCAGATGACTGATGTCATTTTGACAGCTGTTATTGAAAATGTAGATCTTGGTCATAGCTTTCATTTGAACTGAGAACGGGGAGTCTAGGACGAGTAGTTCCCGAGATATGGCGATTTGAAGTTTGACAGCTGTCACTTCAAATGAAGATCTTGGTCATAGCTTTCATTTGAACTGGGAACGGGGAGTCTAGGACGAGTAGTTTCCGAGATATGGCGCTTTGAAGTTTGACAGCTGTCACTTCAAATGAAGATCTTGGTCATAGCTTTCATTTGAACTGAGAACGGGGAGTCTAGGACGAGTAGTTCCCGAGCAAGGAATTTCTATACTACGTACCCGGAACGCTGACTGAGACAGAAAACAAGGTCCGCTTGAAATCAAACTTGGGCGGTGTGTCTCTTTCTTTTTGCAACTGTGTGAAAGAGACAAAGCACCCAAGAAAGCCTCTCAACAAGACCAACAATCCTTATAACCAAGATTAAATGATAATAGATCGTTGTTCAGTCGTGATAAGGTTCAAAATCCTTTGTACATTAAATGTCAGTTCGCACTCCAGTTGCGTAGCTTAGAATCTTCTTGTTCCCGAGATATGGCCATTTGAAGTTTGACAGCTGTCACTTCAAAGATTCAAGATTCAAAATTTCAGATTCAAGGTTCAAAATTCAAGAATCAAGAAAAAAACTTTGTAAATTTATACCGTTCCACGCGCCAATCCAAAATCTGCGGTTATCTGTACAGATATCTTTACAGATATCTTTACAGTCCGGATCCGTGGGAAAAACTCTACCGTTTAAAGGCCGCTAGTTTTATCCGCGGATATCTTTACAGATATCTTTACAGATATCTTTAAAGATATCTGTACAGTCCGGATCCGTGGGATAATCTCTATCGTGTAAATGCCGCTATTGAATGGCGGCGCTCAATGAAATGGCTAGGCATTTAATTGAATGGCTAATTCAACCAGTTAGCTGCGACATGTCCACTATTGACATCATAGCAAGTACTAGTATTCTGTGATCATAGGTAGATAGGTAGGTATATACCTACCCCTAAATAATTCTCATTATAATGTGAAAGATATTTATATCCATTCCAGGCAACCAAGAAATTCGGAGGGTTGGATATTCTTGTTTCCAATGCTGCAGTCAATCCATCTGTGTCGCCCATTCTGGATGTAAGTACAGTAGGTGTAACTACGCACAATGGACCTAGGCATTCGTGAAGTTAGCCGGCAGCACTGCACTGCAGCTTTTTCATACAAAATTTTCTACTGCGCCTGCGCATCGAAACGGCTAAATTCAGGAATACCTAGATTCATTGTGAGTACTGTAGGTATTAGAGGTACGTACCTTACCTACTTCGTGAAAAGAAAAAACATAACACTGCATAGTAGGTAGGTACCTAAACTTAAAATTATCGGTTTCCTCCGTTTCCTCTAAAATTACTAGGTACAAAAGTGTAGTTTTTTTTTCAGACTGATGAAAAAGTATGGGATAAAATATTTGATACCAACGTGAAGAGTTCTTGGTTGCTTGCTAAAGAAGCATATTCTGAACTTATGAAGAGAGGAGGTGGAAGTATCGTGTTTATTGCATCTATCGCTGGATACCAACCCATGGAAGTAAGTGCTCTACCTTATGACCTTTTATCTAAGTACGTACCTACTTACAAAGAAAGGTACCTACCTGTCTTACGTTGATCTTCATTGGTCTGTAACTGAGGATAGAAGGAACGATGCGATTCACACTAAGGAATCTTCTCTGATCGCAATCTTAGATAGGTGAGTCATTTGCAAAAAAGTTGTACATTTTCTTCTTTCACAAGGTATTTTTGTTTAACGATTTTACGTACTTTTGTGTATAAAATATCACCGAAGTGACACAACAAAAAAATTAATAAAAAAAAATATCGTCTATTAGTAATAATTATCATTTGTATTATAATGTACAGTCAGCGTCATCAATCGGTATCCCCCTATTGATTTTAACAAGGACCCTTTTCATTTCAACTTTGGATTTCAGTCGGATTTGCTAGTATAGGAACTCGAGCGAAATTAGATATCCATAAGTATACTAGCAAATCCGACTGAAATCCAAAGTTGAAATGAAAAGTGTCCTTGTTAAAATCAATAGGGGGATACCGATTGATGACGCTGACTGTACATTGAATGAAACTACACAACGCAGTAAAATATTTGTGATTTTTACTTCAACTTCCATAAATATTCGCGTAAGTTACACAAAAATATCTTGTGAAAAACCCGACCACCACAAATTTTGTTGAATAACAACAACTGAACCAAAATCGCTACGCTTTATTTTTAACCGACTTCGAAAAAAGGAGGAGGTTTTCAGTTCGTCGGAATCTTTTTTTTTTTTTTGTGCTTTTTTTTATGTATGTTCACCGATTACTCGAAGACGCCTCGACCGATTTCAAAAATTCTTTTTTTGTTTGAAAGGGTACACTTTCCAATTGGTCCTTTTGGTCATCAGGTCAGGATCTGATGATGGGATCTTGGAGAAATCGAGGTAACTCTTCAAATTTTATAGGCACACTTGAAGTGATTAGGGTATTTTTTAAAAGCTTTATAGGTTATCGGTGACAATGCAATATTATGGTAACATTGAGCTGATCTGATGATGGAGTCGGAGCTGTTCAACGGAACTCCTCAGTAAATAGGCCGATTGAGTTGAAACTCGGCACGTCTGTCAAGTTTCAACTAGAATGTAATAATATGGTCACAACGAGCTGATCTGGGGATGGAGTCAGGAGCTGTTCAACAGAACTCCTCAGTAAATAGTCTGATTGAGTTGAAACTTGGAACTCAGCATGTCGGTCAAGTTCCGACTCTAATGTAATAATATGGTGACAGCTAGCTGATCTGATGACGGAGTCAAGACCTGTCCAATGGAACTTCTCAGGGAATAACAGTGGAACATCCATGTTTGGGCTAATTTTAATTAGCTCACCCTTAGCCTTACCCAATAACAGTTTGTATTGAAGTCGGTTTTTTTAAATTTTTAATTTAGCCACTTGTGTTAGATTGGTAGCTTCCTCCAATGGTGCACTTTTAAAATAAATTATGCATACGTTCACAAAAAGCCAAATACCCCAGCTAGAGCGTTACCTCGCATTCACACGTTGGGGCCAACGTTGGCCCCAATGCCTCTCACCAACGTGTGGAGCTGACAAAATAGCTTGGCGCCAACGTTAGGGCCAACGTTGGGGGTTGGCCGTGCCGTGTCGGTTTTATCAAAGGAAGTTGGCGCGCCAACGTTGGCGATCCGTCCACACGTTGGCGCTATCCTCAGTCCCGTTTCGACGCGCATCGTGAGCGCACGTGTCGACTGACGAGCGAGAATGTCATCGTATTCCTTATTTATTGTGTTTGCAGAACTATCGGGCTGAAATTTTGCACACTTATAGATTCTCGGTGACAATTAAATATTATGGTATCAACAAGCTGATCTGATGATGGAGTCAAGAGCTGTTCAACAGAACTCCTCAGTAAATAGGCCGATTGAGTTGAAACTTGGCATATTTGTCAAGTTCTGACTACAATGTAATAATATGGTGACAGCGAGCTGATCTGATGATGGAGTCTACTATTATTTTTTTATGTTACGGGAACCGTGCAACTTTTTGGGATAAAAAGTAGCCTATGTCCTATTTCCGGTTATTATCTATCTATATTTTAAATTTCACCCATATCGGTTAAGTGGTTGTCGTGTTATAGAGGAACAAACATACATCCAAACATCCAAACTTTCGCATTTATAATATAGTGTGTTGTGTGAAGTGTGATAGTGACATGATGTGATGTGATTGTGATAAAATTGGTATTCAGTAAAATTGGTAGGTATTCACTTAGAGAAATTTCAATTTCTGTATCGGACGCGCAGACATCGGACGTCTGCACGTTGGCTCTGACGGAACAAGACTGGTGTATCGCCAACGTGTGGATGGTTCACGAAATCTTGGCCTCAACGTTAGGACCAACGTTGGTCCCAACGTATGGAGCCGGCGTTACACAGGGCGCGTTACACAAAATACCAAAAACTGGAACCACAACTTTAAACTCGAATCCATTAACTAATCTAGTAATAATATGAAGTTAGTAGCATAAAGGGCCATGCCGATTTTGTATGGGACGTTTATATGCCTTTTTTTTTCGCGCGGCCATCAACCAACCATTAAAATATAAACTCATAAGAGTATAACAAACCTAGGTATTATAATCCATGGTTTTAAAACATCTAAAAATACCTATAGATCTGAAAGAATATGTCTACCGCACCTTGGGAATACAGTCGTGATCATTATTACTTACCGACATTTTTTTTATTTTATTTTCAGCCTCTAGGAGCATACAGCGTGAGCAAGACAGCACTTTTAGGTCTAACGAAAGCTATCGCAAATGAAGTTACTAGTGACAACATAAGAGTAAATTGCGTAGCCCCCGGCATCATCGCCACTAAGTTTGCATCTGCTGTAAGTTTATTATTATTAAATTTAAGAGCTCAGCTCTTGTCGGTGTAACGATGCAATTCTCTCCATCTATCTCTTTCCAATGTCAGTTCTTTTGTTTCTTTATACGACATGACAGCGACCTTCTTCTTAATCTGACTCATGTAGGTAATTAATTCTTGGTCTTCCCCTTCCTCGTCTTCCTTCTACTTTTCCTTCTATGATGTTCCTTATCAAGCTGTCATGTCGTATAAGATGTCCAATCATTGCTGTAAGTTAAACACATGAAATTTTATTGGAGGTAGTAGGTACCTACTAGGTACATTTACCACTATTAACTACGGTTATTTTATTTATTACTTTTGTTCTATTTTTTGTTGTAGATAACAGACTCTGATGCAGGAAAAGATAAAAGTTTATCAATAGTGCCCATGAAAAGGTTCGGAAAACCGTCTGAAATCGCAAATGCGGTTGCGTTTTTGGCTTCAGATGACGCAAGCTACATTACCGGGGAAACAATCGTCGTGGCGGGAGGAGCTTATGCTCACCTCTAATTTGGGTACGTATGTACAGTCGCCTGCAAAAATATGTATACATTCCACAAAGTTTTCTATTGATTCCTCTACTTACTAATGCATTGCTAAATCATTTTTTAACATCCATAGGTTTTTTCTGAGTAATGATTTTAAAAAGTAGGTAGGTATACTGTGTAAACATATTGCAGGCGACTGTACGTAGCCTACCTACTAGCAGATTAATGGTTTACTTGATTGTGGTGTAAAAGTGCATAATATTGTAAGTAAGAGGGCTATAAGAAGGTAATAAAAGATTAACTTAGTAAAGTTTTTTAATTATTCATCATCAGAATCCAAGAAATCTGATTTGATATGACCTAATGTATTCATTAAGTTACTAGAAGGCCCAGAGGAACCTTGTTCCTCTCTCATACTAAATATTATATTTTTCAATATAGATTGGTTTTCTTGTAAGCTAGCATCATTCCCTTGAAGTTTAGCTTTCAGTTCTTTGTCTAGTTCATTATCTTCTGATACAGGCACACCATAATCATCATCATCATCACTGAAATCAGAGCCATTTTGTTGTTCCCCAGTGGACAGCATTTTCAACATTTTGTCTATAGAATTAACAAATTGTTCAGGATCAAATTCAATTTCACTGTTTTTTTGTTCTTTTTCAACTGTTTCTATTCCTTCGTAATCTGATGATTGTTTGAGGAAATCTGTTAGTTGCATTGAGATGTTCTGTGGTGTGATAATATCTTTGTTTTCAAACTTATTTTTTTTGCCATATCGTGAGTTAAGCAGATCGGTAAGCTGATCAGGATGTATTTTCAACCAATCTTCATTGTCCTCTAGGAGGTTTGGGGAAGTTGACATTAGTAATGAATCTTTGGCTTCTCGATATTTATCGGAGGTTATTATTTCCGAAATCATATTAGCAACACTTGAAGTTATAGGACATTCTACAGAAGAAAAGAAATTGTTTGCTTCTTTTAAAAGTTTCTGGTACTCTTGTGATCCTTCCATATTATCTTTGAAGTACCCATTATCTGTTAAGCTTTTAATAAATTTGTGATATTCTTTGGAGGAGAAGATATCAGATGAGCTGTTCATGATCATTTTAAAACCACAAGTTATTTTCTTACCCAGAGTTATACTTTTCTCCTTTTCTGTAGAATTCATAAGATGTTTGATATTTTTAGAGTGCAAAAGCATTGCATAAAGACATTTAGTGAATTTTACTGATACAGTTACACTGTTTTCGAAATCTAAAGTTTTACATGTTTTTATGTCAATGGCATCATGATGGCAATATGTGTCCACAAGGGGTGCAATAAGTTTAGGTTGCATTTTGAGCAAAGCAGCAATTTCAAGAGGCAACTGTACAATGGCCTTATGAGTATTTTCTACATGTTTTTTGGGGTAATTTCCAATTCTACTTAAAATTGCATGTTGTACCTCGGGTGCTGCTATGGTTTGTTCTTCATTTTGTACTACATACTTCAAGGCATCATTGAGCTTCAAGTCTTCATCAACACTTGCTAGATTTGTTGGGATAATATGAATGTGGTTTTTGTAAATGAAAACCTAAAACAAAAAGTTCCTTTCAAAATGATTGAAGGTATCAAAGATAGGGGTATACAAAAAATATATCATAAACATACCTAGCTCAATTGACAAATAGTTCATTATCATCATCCACAGCCCATAGGTAGGGTGTACCCACTGCACTGTAGGCCTCCCTTTGTATACGCCACATACTCCAGTTTTGGGCTGTGACAAGCCAGGAAATGCCCGCAACTTGTCTACTGTCGTCGACCCACCGTGCCATTGGATGGCCACAACTCCTTTAGCTGAATACCAGCGAAGTTCAAAAACAGTCCATGGACAGTGACAAAACAGCATTTAGTTACTGTCCATGGACTATAGACATTTTTTTTGGAATAGCATCCAAGAACTGTGAGCTTGTAGGTTATACAAATAAATAGCTTAACAAAATCATTTCTTGTTAATATAGAAGACTAGTAATGAAACTTGATCTGCATAATTTTCAGAGATAAAATACAACTCAAAATGGTGTTAACAGTATAGCTTTCTATAATAGGAAGTTGAATGATGTTCCAGAGATTACCTCCTACAAACACCAAATAACCTTATAATATTATTAGCATAGACTACATACCCTATTGTCAGTACTATCAGGGTTGGCCCAGTTAGGCAGAAAATCAGCAGCTTCTATCAGAAGAAAGTCACCATCATTATCTTTTACTTGCACAATTATATCAGTAAATTGTTTTGTCAGTTCCAATATAATGTGAACAATAAACCACTCATCTTCTATGTTGTCACCAAAACAAGTGTTGCTGGTCAGGTATAGAGGGACATCTGTAATTATAATACAAAATATATTAGTGTTGTTATGTACTTCATACACACACTTGGTACCTACATTACCATTTTTCCAACATTGGTTGCATTGTACCTACCTTCGATAGGGTTTTCCAAAATTGGTATGAAAACTTTGAACTCGTCTCTGTGCCATAAATAATCTTCTGCTATTGCTGCTATTATAGTGTTTATCTTCTCACACAGTTGTGTCGATGATTCTTGTTCAGAAAGAACTAACGAGAAAAAAAAGCACACTAGGGTATCTTCACTTGCAGGCTCAAACTGACGGGGTTTGTTCGACATCGACATTGTAAATTACAGACTTCAATCCAACCAAGAACAAGCTCAAGAATGTTGATTGATGTAGCACGCACGAGCACGAGATGTATTTTGGAAACGATATTGTTTAAAACGAAATATTCCGAAATGTTTTTTTTTTGTTAATGACATTGACAAGACAAAATGCAGCGCTTTTTGTTGACATTGACAGACAAAATTATATGTCACAATCGTCTAATCAAGTGTCAAAGATGCGTTCAATACTGTCACTGTCAACTGTCACAGATTTAACATTTCAAAATTTAAAAAAAACATAATTTATGGAAAAGAAAACTCAAGGACGGAAAGGAAAACTATCTTGGATTGGTTGGACTTGTTGCAGAAAGACTTTTTAGGTGAATACCTTTCTACCATAAAATTACGGCTGGCCAATTCGTGATACAGGTACACGCCCTGAAGCCGAGAGAATAGGTACCTTGTATCTTTCTAATGTCTGCCCTAGCATGTATTTGTGAATACAGCTCTGATTCCGAAACAGAGTCATTCGAAGTTAAAAGGTGTTTATCTTCATTGACCTTGCCATAATAACCTACCTACAATAACTAATAATTTATGAGTAATTTTTACGTGATGCTACACAAAGCACATCTTATGTTTTATCAGAGCACTTACCTTTTATTACCTATGTATTTTAGAGCAAAACTGCCTACTCCAAATCTGAGCAAAGTTTCCATTGTTGCTTCTGAAAAACATGTGGATGACCCTCTCCAGCATGGTGGTCGAAGACGTTCATTTCCCCATGTGAGAGGAAACTGGGCTACATTTGTTTTTGTTAAATGTGAGTACCTATGTATGTAATGTTCTGTCATTAGACTAATCAAGAACTCAAAGAGTTTGTAAGCTAGCTCTACAAGAACGGAACAATCTACTCTCTCTGTCTCATGAGTTTGGTTCAAAACTTTGAAGATCTGATTCTGCTTGATTGGTATTTAGAACAATTGCTATTGCCATATTATTTGAGACTAGATTCAGAGAGAGCAAAGACATAATAAATTCTTAGGTACTAATGTTTTACTTTCTTACTAATATTTACAGATCCTAAAGAAGATTACCTGCTGAAGCTTATTGAGAAACTAGAGAAAGTTGTTTTACCTAAAAGTGAATCTTGGCAAAGGTGTGGTGATATTCACATTAGTTTGTCAAAAACAGTCACTTTGTCCTACCATCTTATAACACCATTTACTAATAATTTGCAGAAAGTAGTAAATGAAACAGAAAGGTATGTTATTTGGATTATCTTGTAATACCTGTTAGGCCGGCTGCACTTTGGATGTGTTTTTGTATAATACAAAATGTTATTGGATATAAGTAATTATGTTTAGTCTATGTTTACAATGTTTATGACTGTTGTCTAGAGGTATTGTTACCCCACTAGACAACAGTCATAAACATAGCACTACTCACAGTAACTCCATGTGCCATGGGCATCAGAATAAGTACAATAGGACCATAAAGACTGATCAAATACAGTACGGCCAACGGATCTCGGCGTGTGTGGAGTTAGCCGTTTCGATGCGCAGTGCAACTTTTTCATACAAAATTTTCTACTGCGCAGCGCAGAGCCTGACTTCACGTACGCCTAGATCCGCCGGCCCAACTGTAACTGCATATAATTTGATTATCCAACTGCACAAATCAAACCCTTACCTCTTGCAGTTATAAGTAGGTACTTACCTAATTATTTTTCCAGCGATGTTGAAGTTATTCTGTTTTTATTTTTAGTTTTGAATTGGAGTTTAGCAGTGTAAAAGTTTACTGCAATGAAGAAAACACAAGAACATTTTTAGCATTGGCAGTGGATCACTTTTGTCACAGACATCTATTAGAACTTACTCAGAAAGTGGATGAAATATTGGAAGACTATAAATTGTCTAAGTTTTATGAGGTTTGTATAATTAGTAGTATTCTTTGGCATTACCTAGTGAAATTTTTATTTTATTTCATCATCAACAAAATGAATAGTAAGTGATATTTTTTGCAGGATCCATCATTTCACATGAGTATTTTTTGGGCTAATGGTGATAAAAGATCAGAGATTGCAAATATTTTGGACGAATTGAATATTATTGTAAGTAAAAGTGAAGATCAAAAGGCTGAATTAGTTGACAGAGTGTGCTGCAAAAGTGGAAACAAGCTCTTTCAGTATTATCTGTTATAAAATGTCTGACCATTATACATATTACAATCAGAATCAAATTACAGATAGGAAAATTAATAAGGTTTATATTAATCCAAACTTTAATAGATTAGATGCACCTACAAATATCTCATCAAACAATATGTATTTCAATCCTAACTTTTCTCATAATGCAACAAATTCATTAAACCATCAAAGTGTGCAAGACCCGAAAATTCAAACAAGTAAAGCCAGAATTCATGTTAATCCCAATTTCTTAAGAAATGCAAACATTTCTAAGACAGAGATTTCAAATAATCCTACAAAAAAAATAGCTATACCCTCAGCTTCAATCAGCAACTCTGTTCTTTATAAAGAAAAACCCCAGAGTCAAAATCCTATGACATCTATGCATGTCACCAAGTCAAGATATTGTTTAGTGAGACCAAAAGAAAATGTTATTACTAATTCTCCTGCCTCAAAGCCTATTACAACAACTGTCAAAGTTAACAAGTATAAATCAGTTTCATTACATGTAATAAAAAATAATCTTGAAACTGGTAAACTCACTAGTACAATCAATGCTTCATCTTTGCGAAATGAGAAGTACCAAAGTTGTAAACAAAAAGCAGCTCCCAATAAAAATAGATTCAAATTTGTTAAACCTAATACTGACACTGTCTTGAATCAGTCTCAGGCAAAGCATGTTGCTGTTAGAAGATACTCGTATCTCAAGAAAAGTATACCCAAAACACCCTCCAGAAAGATAAACAACAGGCTTGTACTAAAGAAAAACAATATACCATGCCCCTTGTTCAAAAAATATGGCAAATGTTTAAGGAAAATACGAGGTACTTGCGAGTACCTACATGATAAAAAACATGTGTCTATTTGTCGTAAATTTTTAAAGGGTGTTTGCCACAATAAAGATTGCTTACTTTCACATGACCTAACTGACAAGAAAATGCCAACATGTTATTTTTATCTGCAAGGTGCATGCACAAAAGAAAGTTGTCATTATCTCCATGTGAAACTTAATGAAAAGACCAAAATATGCCAAGACTTTCTCGCAGGTTATTGCGAGAAAGGAGATAAATGCCTATTTCGCCACATCAATGTTTGTAGAGATATGGCTTCAAAAAAAATTTGCCCAAAAAAGCAGTTCACTTATTCACCTGCCAGTGAAATAAATGTAGTAAAGGTAAAAAACCGAAAGAAATCACAGGTCATGCAAAGACAAGAAAATAATCCCACCAAAAATAAGGTTGATGACCACCACACAGAGGCTCATAGATATTTCAAAGAATCAATGGAAGATGCACAGTCAGGTGAGACTGAAAAGTGTAACATGATAAAACCCAGTAGAATTAAGTTGGGTATATTACCAGCTTTTATTCAGTTATAATTTAGTTAAAGGTGCTACAAAAAAATCGATGTTGCGTAGCTCAGTGCAGTGGTGACGCCGTCAATGTAAATGTAAAACATATAGGTAAAACTAGGTAGGCTCAGTAAATTTAGATATATTGCTCTTGTTAATTCACAGGTTTCTCTTCTGAAGACAATTATCGTGACACCATTGTGATTCAAATAATTAAAGGTATTTTATATTTAAAAAAGTTTTATTACATTTAATAGTTAATAAAGTCCTCTAATCAATTTTTCAACAATTATTCAGAAAATTATACATAGAAATTAATGTGTTGACATGAAAGCTCACTATTTATTTAAACCATTTTGGCAGTTTACTACTTTTAGATGTAGATGGCCCACTTGATTTTTGTGAGTCGTTTGATTCATCCAATTTTCGACGACTAGGTGCTCTGAAAACAAATTTCACACTGAATTCAAATTATTTAATATTTTAAAATTTCGTAATCTTTTTACTTTTATTTATACATCTGTTACTAACCTATATTTTGACGCCAATAAGCTGGCAGCGTCACTTGATGTCTTCTTTGAGTAGATCTCTTCTTTCAGATATGAAAATATACCTTCTTCTACCCATTTAAAATGCATATGAACACAAGGAACAAATTTTGCTTCCAATAATGTTGTTTTAGGGTCAAAGGCATCTTTAAGTGGTGTTGTGACTGTAACAGAGATGATCGAAAATAACTGTCATGACATTGGTTTTTTTAAAACATTTACTATGATAAAATAAATAATATAAAAAATAAACTTACAGATAAGAAACTGTTTATCAGGAGTCTCTAAATGTTCTTTTACAAAGTTGTTTACCTCTTGAATGGTATTTGATGGCTGGAAAACTCCTTGAAGTATCATGCTATCAGGAAACTGTATTCTTACAACAACATTTTTATAAACATTGAATTTCTGATCTGATGCCTGAAACACAAACACATAGGAAATGAAATGAACTCACTTCTGTCAAAAAGTGCTTGGGAGTATTGTTCAGTTATAAAAATTAAACAATAACATTTTAATATGTTATGGCAAATAGATATTTCATAACACTGATTAATTTTTTTTGGATCAAATATGTTAAGGTACCTGTTTTTCTAGTTCTTCCTTCTTAGAAGAAATAACTAATGGTGTGTTTTCTAATGAAACACGCTGCTGCTGTAGATCGTGGTACAGCCTGCGCACTTCTTCAATTGACAGCTCATAGAACTCATCAGGTAGATCTTCTAATTCATTCTGTGGTTCATCAGGCTGCATAAATGCTATGGCCTTCTGTGAACCCAACTGTTAACAAAAAAAAAGTAATATTGTTATCATTCCAAGGAAGCTTCTGAAAGTATTTAGGATCAATGTACATACAAATGCAACTTCATCTTCAATATTTAGGCGTCTTTCTAAACTTTCTTCTGTCATTGCAGTTTTTGATGAAGATTCTTCAATTTTCAAATGAGCCTGCCTACTACGCTCAGTATCTGCTTCTATTTTACTCCATTTATCATTATAAGTGTCATTGTATTTTTCATTTGATGTCCCAGGCTCATTCTCGCTCTCAGGTTTGGGATTGTTTTTCTCATGTCTAACCAGTGCTATAGGATCAAATGTTTTATGTGATGGTTCTGGAAGAACCTCTGGTTTCTTTGCGGTTTCCTTTTCACTCTTTGGTACTAGGCTTTCAGAAACTGGTCTTCTGTAAATTGCTGACACATTTGCTTGCCTGAAAATATAGGTTTTTCAAAATATTAGTTAATAATAATATGATTTGTATTATGTTTGTTTTTGTCACTTGCATGTAGTTATAGATGTAAGTGAAAAGTAAAATATATGAAAAGAAATGGCATAAAGTGCAATTCAGATCATGATTCTGCTTTAACAGCCTTTCAGCCCTACTAATCACATTGTTAACTATTTCAAAAGTACTTACTTAGCTTCTTCAGCTTTGTCCAACAGTCTGAGTATAGCTCTGCCTCTAATCAATCCCAGTTGTCTGAGTGTTTTATCCCTCAGAGCAGTCAAACCTGTCACTTCTTGGCGCATATACAAAATTGAAGGGTTCTGTATAGATCTCAGTTCGGATGGAGCCAATGATGTCACAAGGTCAAACAGTGCTGTGTTAGGAGGGAAATCAGCTGTTCTTCTTTCACCTAGAATGAGTTTTTCAGTTGAAAAGTATAGTTACCAATCAAATTACTAAACTTACTGTATCAGTTTCCTTGAGACCTCTGAGATAGGCAAGAAAAAGAATTTCCTACATGCCTAAATACATTATAATTTTAGCTTAATGTGTGGTGGACTAATCAAATTAAATATAAGTACCTAATTTTTATCAATAAATAAATGATGCTGATCATTTCACACAGCATCATCTAACCCTAAAGTAAGCTATGGATTAAACAATAGAAATACATCCAGGTCTAAGACAAATATTTTGTCACCATAGAGCGAAAAGTGTTTCTTACCATCTTCTAGTAATAATCCAACTGTAACGTTTGATTCTTCCCTCTTTCTATCAGCTTCTACCATTTCCACTGTTGCTTTGTTTGGCAAATTAGAAAATCGAATAGTTGTAGTCAGATCAAGAATACGATTATGATGTTTTAAGTCATAATCAGAAGGCCGAAATCCTTGTTTGCGGCAAGTATCTTCCAAAATCTATATAAATAAAGTAAATAAATGGTTATATTGGTAGGTAGGTACCTACTTCGGTAAAGTTCGGTATCGGTACTTTGATTTTTAGGCTTTTGTGTTCTATGAAGTGAAGCCAGCAGTTAAAGTAGGTACGTCTTTTTAAAGGGATTAGGTAAGTACTGAGAGACGATGACACAGCAAATCAAAACACTATTTCGTTCATCCGAAATGGATTTCGAATCATTCAAGTGAAGACATACCTGTAAGATGCTGGTGTCCGGCGTACAATGAATTTTTTGTCGTCTACCATTGGGAGCGAGAACTATGATATCTTTGGACATTGTGAGGCACAAAAGCAAATTATAGGTCTGAACCTCTGAATTAAAACCCGATTCCCGAATGCAAGTAAAATAAGCAAAGCAAGCAAGTGAAAGTGTATTATTTATTGGAAGGAATGACAAACAAATTGGAAATTTGTCAAATTTGTGTTTTGACATTTCCAATTTTCGGTAATGTCAATTTTCAAATTGCCACACTGACAATTGACACCTATAGGGTATTTTACACCAAGTAAGAAAAAGGGCTTTTTGGCGGGAATTTGAGAAGTCAAGTTTCATTTTTGTTTTATTTTCCAAAACTTGTGTTTCTTCTAATGTTAATGTGTAATAATGGTGGATTATTAACCGTTAGGCTTCGTTCACACGGCATTGTCCTGCACGTTTTTTTGTAATCGTTTTTTTAACGTATAGTCAACCGGGTGTTCACATGGTAAATTTTCATTCGTGTAAAAACGAATAGCCGCAGTTTCCACACAGTTATCACAGTGAGTAAACGTCACTGATGGATCCACGCTTGGTTGTACTTTTATATTGGTATCGAAGGCGCCAACGGTCTCGCCGCCGACAAAACAGAAGGTTTTGCGTACCTACATCCTATTAATCAAAAATCTGTGCGTACGATCACATTTGAAAAAATATTCAAAAATCTCAGAAACGATGAAAAAATGTTTTTTAATTACTTTCGAATGTCTATTGAAAGGTTTGAAAAGTTATTAACTCGACTGGAAAATTCAAGAATGGAAAATTGCTATTCGATAAAAAACGTATGACATCGTGTCGTGTGAAGGAGACAAAGCTATACCATATGCCACTGCGAACCGAATACGTCAAAGTTCATTCGATTTGCTTGACAAGTCCGTTGAGTATGCGTTTAAACGTATAAACGGTACACGTTTTTTTGCAGTACAATCATCGTGTGAATGGATCTATGTACGTTGTATGGTCACTATATATACGTTAAGACGTGTACTGCAAAAAAACGTGCAGGACAATGCCGTGTGAACGAAGTCTTAAGTGTTCGTGAACGTGCAGAAGTGTGGGGAAGTGAAACAAAATTGGATAACATTGCTTTTCAAGTTCTCCCAAAAAGTCCGTGTTGATGTTTCAGTAAAGCCCCACATCTTTACCTACTGAGGCACAAGGGGTGGGATATTATATTTATGTAATGTAATATGTATTTATATATCCTATATAAACTTGACACAGGTCAAGTAGGTACCCGAAAGCTGGAAGGAGGGGATCATTATCAAGCTACCCAAGAAAGGTGACCTATCCCAGTGCTCGAATTGGAGAGGAATAAACTTGCTGCCTGTCTGCTCTAAGGTGCTATGCAAGGTCCTGCTGAACAGAATGACGGCGGCTGTCGATTCCAAGCTCAGGGATGAGCAGAGTGGGTTCAGAGCGGGACGTTCGTGCACGGACCAGATAAACGTCTTACGCATGATATTAGAACAATGCAATGAAATGCAAAAAGAGCTCCATGTCCTGTTCGTAGATTTTGAAAAGGCTTTTGACAGGGTGAAGTGGACAAGCATATGGCGAATACTGAAACAAAGGGGAATACCAGACAAGGTCACAGATATAATTAAGTGCCTTTATGAGGGATCCACCTGTCGAGTAATGCACAAGGGCCAACTGTCAGATCCGATACCCGTCACTGCTGGAGTCAAACAGGGCTGCTTGCTGTCGCCTTTGTTGTTCTTGACTGTTTTGGATGATGTGATGCGCAGAGTGACAAACCAAGAGGAAAGAGGTCTGCCATGGGCAAATGGTAAAATCCTTGAGGACATTGATTTCGCAGATGACCTGTGCTTATTCGCAACATCACGAGACCATCTGCAGTCGAAGACTAATGATCTAGCCAATGCCGCTGCTAAGGAAGGTTTGCGTATTAACTGTTCCAAAACCAAAGACATGCGCCTAAACACCCATAACATAACCCCAATCCATGTGAACGGTGAGCCGGTCGAACAGGTAAAGAAATTCACTTACCTCGGGAGCGTAGTGGACCCACAAGGAGGAGCAGAAACGGACGTTGAAGCGCGCATTAATAAAGCCCGTGCCGCATATGCGCAGTTAAAACCCGTATGGACATCCCCAGTTATCACTCGCCGTACAAAGCTAAGGGTTTTCAACTCCAACGTCAAGTCGGTGCTCCTATACGGATGTGAGACATGGCCCGTCAAAAAAGATATCACCAGTAGACTCCAGGTGTTTGTAAACAAATGTTTGCGGCGGATTCTGGGAATCTACTGGCCACGGACCATCTCTAATATAAGTCTATGGGAGTTGACCGGCCAAAACCGAAGAGATTATCCTGAGGAAATGGCGCTGGATAGGACATGTGTTGCGAAGACCAGACAACCACCTATCCAAACAAGGTCTGACGTGGCAAGTTCCCGGGAGAAGGAAACCAGGTCGCCCTCGTACCACCTGGAGGCGCACAGTGGAGAAGGAGGCGGCATCAATTGGCCTCGGCTGGAAGGAGCTGGAGGTTGCCGCGCAGGATCGAGTCAAATGGAAATCCCTTCTGAGAGCCCTATGTCCCTGATGAGGGACAACAGGATTTAATCATCATAATTCGCACCCTCGGAAAGACAAGGTCCGAACTCGCGAAATTTTCAAAAATGAGGTTAATATGCAGAAGTGCTTTACAAAGTTTATAAAGCATTTCTGCATATTTAACTCAATTTTGAAAATTTGGCTAGTTCGGACCTTGTCTTTCCGAGGGTGCGATATAAACTTGAAGTTTATTTAATTACTTGACACTGGCTGAATGCACAACCGTGCGAAGCCAAAATTAAGAAAAGAAAAAAAAAAAGTAAGAAAAATGTATTTTTTTCTGTAAATAAATGTATTTTCTCAAAGAAAAAAAAAAGTAAGAAAACCTATAATAACTTTTTTAAACATTAACGAGAAATGTTGAATTCTATTCATAGAATAGAATGCAATAAAAGTAAAGGAGAATGGGCACTTTTGGGCGTTTAGCGGCCATTAATGAAATTAGTGTCAAATGAAAGTACTGTTAGTTAGGAATAACTTTTAGTATTGGCGGAACGTTGTAGCTCAATTAGGAAAAAAGATATTCAAAGACGTGACACTTTTTCGTGCGTAAAGCTGAATTGATTTCAACTGTGCTAGGGAAGGTTTTAGTTGAACTTGAAGCAACAGGGGTGTAGCCGTGTAAGGGTGCGTTTCCATTCCACTGAGGCGGAGCTGTGCTGAGCGGAGCTTAGCGGAGCATGAATTGACCAATCAGGGTGCATTTTGTCGCGTGTCGATTTCATCTTTTGACGTGTGATTGGTCAATTCATGCACCGCTAAGCACCGCTCCGCCCAACTCCGCGTCAATGGAAACGCAGCCTAAAGGTATCGCTGGTTGAGTAGTAAAGTACCTAGGTACCTAAAAAGCCTCCCACCGGTTGTTCCATCCACGGAAATTATGCGCAAAATGAAGTAGGTAGGTAGGACGAAAACAAAAACATAAGGTTTTGTCAAAAAATATATTTTATTGTAGTAGACAACACTAGGACGTGCGCCTGGCGCCCAGCCTGTGCCGTGCGCACGTCCGAAACAACTCTTCGCTATCTACGTCCAGCTCTCTTGTTTTAATAATTGGAATATTTTATTTAATAATTACAACTCTTCTTTTATCTGTCCGTATTTTTAACATTAGGTATAACTACTTCGTCTTGTATAACTTGGTGTAAGAACAGCCTTCAGGAATTGAATTAGGGTGGCGCAAAATGCGCCTCACAGCACTGTTTCCATTTCTACTCGTGTCCGCTCTCTGAAACAATACAAGGTTTTGAAAAGTAATGAACGTGCGCATTAGCAACGCTCTCTGATGAAGGGAAAGGAAATTATTCAAGGGCGAACCTAAGCCTAAGCACAGAATAGTACCTAGGTACAAAGTTTGAATGGGAACTTTTTAATGAGTTGTACCTACGATTTGTTTGAAACTCGGTGCGGACGGATACCTTACCTATTTTATCTAAATGCAAAGATTTACCTACATACAAAATTGGAAGCAAAGACCTGATACCCGTATAAGGTCTTTGATTGGAAGTTTGTGCGACCAGCGCAGCGGTTTAGGTAGGTAGTACCTACATCACGCGAGTGAAGCCGCACCAGTATGCTAGTTTAACTATTTCAAGGGGTAATTAATAGTAATAGGCATTATTGGTAAATAAATGTTGAATACGTACCTCGTGCGTAAGTCGCCGCAAGAGAGCGGACGGTCGAGATCGGGCAGTAGGTCAGCGGGAGGGCGCAGCGTGCGCGGGTGCGTGGCGTCGTGCGCGCCGCCGGCCAGCAGCGCGGCGGCCGAGGCCAGCCGGCGCGGCGGCGCCGCCAGCCCGTGCGCCGCCAGTGCAGCTGCCAGTTGCCGCGCGCGAGCCATCGCCGCATCCCGCTCGTGACGCGCTCGCCAGACCTGGTGAACATACGTGCACTTATTCAAATTTCCTGTACGAAGGTATGAATTAAAACATCGACCAATGAGCGCAGAGCTCATTAATGGTTTTCGAAAATAAAAATTTAAGGTTGTGCACTCATTTTCTTTAATTTATAGGTACCTGCGCAGCACAAACGGCGGATCGGCAGTGACCTCTTCCGCCGGCTCCGTAACCTCTGGTTGCCGCCTCCACCACAGCCCCGTGAAAAGTGAGCGATTGCCCTAAAATAGTTTTAAAAAAATTGTAGGGTTGTGTTGGAGGATCTAAGAAAAAATTCAACATGAAGCATGTACAATGCACAGTACCTAGTCACACACAACCTATCTTCGTCTCTCTGAAGTTAGCTTTTAATATGTTTTAGTCTAGTTTTTTACAGGTGTATTATGTACACTGTCCATAATTATATTTAAAACAAAAAGAGAAATGTTTCACTTTGTCTACAGATGTGTAGGTTATGTACCTACACAATGAAACATCAATTTATACCGGATGTTTCAAACATTATACTTGCACATACTTAGTTGATGAATGTGTGTTTGTTATTCTGCTCATCACGCTGAAGAGTGTGGAGTTGGACACTTACATGGGTTGGTGACCTCAATCATAAAATCGTTTAGATTAGTTTAGACTTCTGGTCTTTGGGCATCTTGAAAATGATATCACCTGAGTTTGGCCAATAATTCGTAGGAATTTCATATACGAGTACCTACCTGCCCATATTGTTGGATAAACGACTTACTTACCCATGGATAAAGATACTAGGGCACAACACGGGCCCGCGCTGGAGGCGGCGAGGTGCGATCGCATGTATCTGAAGTAGACGTGCTCCAGACCCAGTAGAATCGCTGCGAGCAGTATTCCAGCCATCAGCAATAAGAATGCCGACAAAAACTGCTCGAGCGCCAGCGGGTCTGACGACTTGTGCTCTTGCTTGTTGGGCTTACAAGTCCCCGTCATCCAATACCTGGAATAGACAGAAATATTATTAAAGCCTGTACAATCTCCTTCGAGTCTCTTGAAATCGGGGCATTGTAAACATTATTTACTAACCTGCGTAACCGCTCGAGGTCCCCATTAGAACGTAAATCGAGTAATCTTTTATTAAACATACTGAGGTATTTTGAATTTCGCGTGAATGCCAGTCCGTAGCCTGACATTGCATACCATGAACCTACAGTCAAAAGTCGACAGTCTTCGTCCTGCATAGAAAAACATGAGTTAAGGAGTAGGTAGGTATTCAATAATACAATGAACATTATTAAATATAGGTAGGTACGTGTATGGATGAAAACAGGATTGGCTTACTTGGGATACTAAGTAGTCCAATACTGTGCCATCGTAAATGAATGCATCCAGTTCTGCTGTGAGGACACTTGTAACACCCGCACTAACTGTACTTCGATTGAACCTGGAAATATTTTTTTATTGCAAACACATAGGTACGAATAAAGCCGACATTACACCATGCTGAATTCAGTGCACTAACTGCTCGTTCATTCATAAATTAGTGCTCTGTCTAGCTCTTTCGGCTAAGAATTGCGCATTGTGCATCCTTTTACCAATGCTTACTGACTGAAGTAAGCCACAGTTAGCCTCAGTACCTAAAAGTAGGATGCACAATACGCAATTCTTAGGCCAAAGAGCGAAACAGAGCGCTAATTTATTAATGAACCAGCAGTTAGCACTAGCACACTAAATTCAGCATCGTCTGATGTCAGTTTAAGTCTTGAACACGAATAAAGTGAAGTAAAATAAAATAGTCCTTACTGTGTCATATACGAGTGTGGATCAGTGAAGTATTTGGACAAAGTGGCATCAGTGTGAGACCAGGGTACTGTCCCGAACTTGAGCGCAGGTCTGTATGATAGAGGCCTCGCTATCCGTGGATCATCTAACCCACTCAGTTCATGAAACTCTTCCCGTGTTATCATGAACGCGGCCAAGTTTGCAGTGTAGATAGCGAGAAACACCACAGCAAACATAGCCCACATGTTAGTCATGAAACGGGAAGTGAAACCCCTCGGCGAATCCACGTGAACAGAGGCCTGTTGAAACAAAAACAAATACCTATCAAGCAAGATACCTACATAAATAATGTAGTTTTAAGTTGAAAAACATGACATTTAAACTTACCTGAAAAAGAACAGCCCAAACGAGCCAATATGTTCTACACAGAGAAAACCGATTCTGTGGAACTCTCTTTGATTCTTGGCCTGTGGAACAATCGAATCCGCTTGGTGACATCCACTCAAAGAAGAATATCATGAAGGTGGCAGCTTGAATAGCCACTGCGCCAACTAACATCCACGATGCGGTATCGAAAGGTTCCAGGAACGCGGTGGGCGAGATGATACCAGTTCGTTTCGCGACCACTATTGCTACCCCAGTCTCCATAAAAGGAACACTGAAATCCACAACTGCTTCTCTATCTGAATTGATGATAAGTGATGTTAGTACCTGAAAAACGACGTTTGGTTATTTTGAGAGGTCTATTTTTGGCTAAAAGATACCGTGGCAAATTATTTTCATCTTTCAATAGTACCTAAGTAGGTAAGTACCTACATAAATCTATCCATTCGATCCAATCCAAAATATTGTCAACGAATTAATGGCTTGTTTCCTACTTACCATATCGGTTTTTTTATTCACTAAGTCTGATATTAGGCCATTCCATTTGCCATTCTGAAGTGTCCCCCAGCGACCGTCTTCCACACGCACGAGCTCGTAGGTAAAGCCTAACTGCTCTGCTAGCTGTTGTAGTAAGTCTATGCAGAAACCACTACAGCACTGATATAGTGAACTGTTCCCATGAGCTGCTCCAGCTTCAAGTCTAAAAATTATAAAATGTTTACCTAGTTTAGTTAGGTAAGAGTTTTTCAAGAAAGTGTAAAATAAAACTAGTATACCAACCGCTAGTATAACCGCAGAATAATAGTACTGTATAGCTCTTACCCCGCGACTTCAGTCTCCGGCGCAATGCGACAAATTATTCCTCTATCTAAAGAACATCGCCCGCTCACAGGATCTGGTGGCGCAAGATTAATGTAAGGGGGTTCTTCCAAAAACGTGATCCGCATGTGAAACTTTTCAGGCACGCCTTGTGGTGGTGTATGCAACCCACCAGGCCAGACAATATCTTTTATTATGAGGCGCTCCTTCGGGTAAGAATTCCATGTGCCAATTTCTTCCCACACCAACTAAGAAACAAAAAATAAACAGTAAGTATTATAAAAATAGCGTTTTGAGCATTTTTAATAGTTAATTTCCTTTATTTTAGAAAACACCCTGAAGGTAACTTTACCTGCTCTCCGATAGATGGCCTCAGATTCATAATCTTCAGCTCAGCAGCCCGCAGCTCACCGTCAGGGGTGAACTCTATGCTGGGTCGTCCCGGTTCGTTGTCGACACTGACGTTGCGCAAGTGCCGGTAAAATCGTTCACCCGTCGACCATCGCGCCTCACCAGCGCCCGCTCCACTGCAACTCAGACGAGTGCCGAGTGGATGTCGAACATTCTCCGTCTCTGACACATATGACTCTACGCCATACGCAAACACTTTTACAGCCGTTGCTATTTCAGCGATAAGTGACGAGCTTGATGTGTCGAAATGTACACCTATGAGTAATGTATTTTTTTAATTAGAAAAAAAAATACAATCAAATCACTAAGTTAAAAATAAGAACCGGTTCCTTACCCAGCATACCAACAGGAAATTTGTTCGGTTGCTGCATGGACCCTAACACACTCTGCGTTACTATCCAGACAAAATTTTCACCGGTGAGGTGGAGGTCGCCGGCAGCGGACAGGATATCTGCGGCTTCCTCGCGCGTCGCGTACAGTAACATCACGCGCGCCTCACTCGTCACCAGCTCACTTAAGTCTGACGGCCTTTTCACTACTATGGCGTTAAGTATTGTAAACTTGAAACGATCCTAAAAAAGAAAAAATACCATTAGATACGAACAACGCCACATGAAATGTGGCAGTGATCAAAATGACGAAGAGCGAGCAGGTGTACGTACTTGGAGAGCTGTAACTCTTTCCCGAACAGCTTGTATAAAATCGTCGTGACCAGCAATAGCTGAAGTAACGACACTAAACTGGTGCCACTTATACCGCTCTAATATAGAGAGCATGGCGGCTGTCTGGTGTTCTATGGACGGGGCCAGCTGAAGACGCAACGACGCGTGTGAAGCTCGCTTCTCGAGGCCACTGTTATCTGCGTTCCACGCTATGACCTGTGCCAACATTCCAATTCTTTTAATTTATCTAACAGATTCTTGTCCGCTAACATCTTTAAAAGCTTCGGTAGGTATCATACATAAATTTTCAAATGTAAGTACTTAGGCTATTATTATCTGTGACTTAGGTAAGTACTTATGTATTTATTTTACATTTACTAACATACCCTTTGGTTTGGTATCTACAACTACAGCATGACTTTAAAATGTAGGTATTCATAAAAAAAATACTAAGTATTTACTTATCGAAATAAACTTATTAGATGATACAATACATGTATAACATACAATAGTACAAGCTTTGCTTAGTTTGGTTGGGTTGGGGTTAGGTGGCGCTGTGTGAAATGTCCAGCAATAGGTCGGTATTTATATTTAAGTAGGTACTTATATACAGGGTGTGGCAAATTCTTGGTCACTGAAGGGTAGCTACCTTTTCTCTTGTAGTTAGAAAGTTTTGTTCTTAGGAAACTTCAGTTTTATTTTGAAGAAAAAAATTATTGCATTTTTAGATTTTTGAAAAAAAGTACAGTTAGCCTAAAAAATTACATTTGTCAAAAAAAACAAGTTGGTCTTAATCGATTCTATTTCCCACCAGGAACGATTCTCCCAAAGTAACTTATCAAATCAAATCGTAAGTTTTTGCAATAATTCAAAAAAACACATCCCATACATTTTCTATGAAATTAGGAGTTGTAAACATTACAGTGCCACTTATTCGATCGTTCTTAATTTAATTTCATAACTGCTCCGGCAAGCTGGGAGGCTATTGTAAAGCGCGTATTTAAATTTAGAACAAAGTGCTTCCCTGCAGATGTACAAATGGTATGCTCCATGCATACCATTCTCTCTTGCGGCTCTGTCTTAGGCGCCTAAGGCTTTACAATAGCCTCCCAGCATGCCGAAGCAGTGACGAATTTAAATTAATAACCATAGAATAAGTGGCACTATAATGTTTACGACTACTGATTTCATAGAAAATGTATGGGATGTGTTTTTTTGAATTATTGCAAAAACTTACGATTTGATTTGATAAGTTACTTTGGGAGAATCGTTCCTGGTGGGAAATAGAATCGATTAAGACCAACTTGTTTTTTTTGACAAATGTAATTTTTTAGGCTAACTGTACTTTTTTTCAAAAATCTAAAAATGCAATTATTTTTTTCTTCAAAATAAAACTGAAGTTTCCTAAGAACAAAACTTTCTATCTACAAGAGAAAAGGTAGCTACCCTTCAGTGACCAAGAATTTGCCACACCCTGTATATTTTACTTATATTTATTGTATTAATACTCTAAATGCATAGACAGAGATAGAAAAAGCATTTACCGGTATGCCGAGATACCCGGCGAGTTGTAGAAAATACTGTGCAGAGGCAGTAGAACGCCCGTATTGTTCATGATTCATAAGATAAAGGATAGCAGACACGTTGACTGCTAGAAATTCTTTACATAGCGAGTCCAGGATAGCTGAAAGCGTATAAAAAATAGTCAGTAGACTCTAAAGGTAGCATTCAGAAGTAAATCATTGCGTTTTTCGGGCGTGCATATCTAACACTTACACATAGGACTAGGGGTCAAGCCCTGCGTCGAAAGCGTAATGTTTAGGCGCACGTGCGAGAATAGTTTGAGTTTTCGCGGCAGTTTGGCGAGTGCTGCTTTCTCGGCTTTAGTGTAGTCGCGGGTGCCAAAGGCTTTGTGTGGCACTACGAGCGCCGCGGTGATGACAGAGGGAGCGCGGGGTGGGGGTGGCGCGGGAGAGGTGCGCGCCCGTCGAATGCCGTCTCCTCCGATCCGCACGCCGCCGCCGCGGCCTCCGTCACGTGCGCTGCCGCCGATCCCGCCGCCTCCGCCAATTTTGATTCCACCACCGCGCTCCGCCGCAATTGCCGCCGCCGCCGCTACCAGCGCTCCCAGTACCGCCAGCAACATCACTGTTGCACGCGTCTGCATCTTCATATTCGATGCTGAAACATAAAAAATCCAGTTGATAAAGAAAGTAACTATGTAGGTACTATAGTTACCTGTACTGTACCTAACCTACCTTAAATAGGTACCTAATTGGTAAGGTGGTAATTGGTGGTAGGAAATTAGTGAAATTGGCCATTTTCACAGAATAAATAGGTTAAATTATTAGGTACCTACCTACTTACCATCTTTTGCGCTTTTCTCTGTGGTCTCGTTGATGCCCTGGTTCACACGCGTGCGTGCAAACAGACATTCAATTCAACGGGTCATTTACTTATCTTCTTTCGCGTTCGGTCGGTCTCCTTGAAATGAAAGCGACAAACATATCTACTTCGCACTCGCTCTAATCATATCTCTGCTCCTTGCTCTGCTCTGTCTTGTTTAATTGTCTGTTTGCACCACGCGAGCGTGTTAGGGTGCGTTTCCACTGAGGCGGAGCTGAGCGGAGCGGAGTTTAGTGGCGCATGAATTGACCAATCATGTGCATTTTGCCGCGTTCCGATTTCTTCGTTTGACATGTGATTGGTCAATTCATGCACCGCTAAGCACCGCTCCGCCCAACTCCGCGTCAATGGAAACGCAGCCTAAACCGGGCATGAGATGAGAGTGACAAAGCTACTTGTAAAGACAGCAGAATACAGTTGCTGACTACTGAGTGGTCAGAAAACTGGTAAAAAATAATGGAAACGCAATATATGCAACCGTAGTGTGGGACGTCCACCGCGCCGACATACAAGATGGACAGACGACCTTGTAAAACTGCAGATCGGCGGTGGATGCAGGCCGCTTCCAACTACAACACATGGAAATTTTTGAGGGAGGCCTATGTCCAACAGTGGACGTCTAACGGCTGAGATGATGATGATGATGATGACGCAATACATTAGTACCTAGGTACCTAAGTACCTAGTGTCTATTTTGTTTATTTTTAAGTAGGTAGGTACAGTCAGCGTCATCAATCGGTATCCCCCTATTGATTTTAACAAGGACCCTTTTCATTTCAACTTTGGATTTCAGTCGGGTTTGCTAGTATAGGAACTCGAGCGAAATTAGATATCCATAAGTATACCTACTAGCAAATCCGACTGAAATCCAAAGTTGAAATTAAAAGGGTCCTTGTTAAAATCAATAGGGGGATACCGATTGATGACGCTGACTGTACCTTACGTGCCTACCTAACGTGCCCTACGTACCTACGTAGTTTATTTTCAGGTTTCCGGATAATTCTTTTAATTTTTTATCATGAAAATATTTCAAGTAGGTACCTACTCAGCAACTAAAATCATTGCAAACCGAACCGCAACGATACCACTCTTTTCTATAGGTAAGACCGACCAGTTAATAACTATGAAGACATCGAAACTCTATCAAACGGGAGCTCTGGCAGCTTTGGTTTCTTAATTTTTTTCTTTTGTCGTATTTCAAAAACTACATCCTAGAGTAAAAATTAAGTCCTTTCATATGACACCCCACTCAATATATTTGTAAGTAAGTATAAGTAACTTATATTTTTTTTACCCCTTTGGGAACCCAATATCATTACAACCCCTTCATCGATTACGCTCATAAAATATGATCTACCGTAAATTTTCATACCACAACCTATTGTATTGATCTACCAAGTTTCATGCATATTGGATGAACGGTTCGACAGTTATGCGAGGACAAGAATTCCTGAAACATACGAAGCAAAATCGCCCAACTTGCCACAGATCTTCGATCGCTTCGCTCGCTCGATAAAGACAGTCTGATCCTGAGTACCTACAGCATTGCACCCGTGCGAAGCCGGGGCGAGTCACTGGACTGAAAAAAGTTTCTTAAATTCCCTAATAGGTAGTAGGTAGGTAGGTACTTTATTTTGTTACGGTATTATTGTAAGTAGGTATTTAAATAAACTTACTTCCTTACTGGTATTAAAATAGGTAAATAGGTAACTAACTACCTACTCACAACGTAGTTCGTTGTGTAAGCAAAATAAAATTAAATAAAGTAAAAACTTAAGTAGGTAACCTACCTATTTTGATGTTTAAGAGGATTTGAACACGGACCCTTTTCATTTCACTCGGGTATCACACTCACACACAACCGCTATTTCATCGGCTCCTATAGGAGCCGGAGCGAACTTAGGTACAATATTGTACCTACCTAAATGATATTATAATCCGTAGGTAAGTGAGCAATGATGAGAAATTTTATAAAAATGTTACTTAGGTATTTAACTAAATGTTTTTACAAAAAATTGAGATCAACGGCTTGCGAACCGACATCTTACTAGGGGGGATACTAATTAATGGCGCTTTCTGTACATAAACAACGCTCAGAGTTATGATGAGATCCTATACATCCTTGAAGAGAAGGATAACAGGATTATTTTATTTTGTTATTTCGAGTAGGTAACCAACATTTAGTTAAGTACCTACTTACATAAAATAAAGGTTTTTGTAAAGTGACTAGGTACCTACAGTGTGTGACCTCCACTATTGTACCTAGTAGGTGCCTACCTACGTTTAGGTAGGTAGGTAACTTCCTTAGATGGCTTGCAGTGTGGTAGGTGGTGACAGAATCTTTGAATGGTCAACCAAAAAATCCTGTAGATTACCTACCTAGGTAGGTACTAACTGGTTAGGTATTACTTACATTACTAGGTACCCCACCAAAGTACCAACCTATAAGCGCAATAGTCGGCGGTGGCGGCAATGGCAGCGGCGGCGCGACGCGACGCTTGCTGCTTTCCACATAAACTCAGGTGGCGGCGCGGGCCAACATGGGGTCGTTCGAGGACGGACGTTGGCGCGGCTCCGCGCCGCCTTCAACGCGAGTTGTGTATTGCGCGTGTTTATGTAAGCGCCACGCCCCGGAGCCACGCTCCGGCTGTTTGGGGCGCGGCGCGAAGTGCGAAAGCACCTCCAGACGCCGCTAAGCGTCGACTGACGCGCCCTTACCTCACCCCCAGCGTCCTTGCGATACCGCGCTTGCGTCGACTACCATCACCATTATACCTACCTATTAAATGTAGGTATAAGTAAATACTTACCTACCTCTACTTTTGGTTTTTGGAAAAATATACTTACTAGGTACTTGTTTAGCTATGTAGGTGGTATTTATTTTAATTTCTAACAATATAGGTACCTAGTTGTAGGTACCCACCTATTTGGGATTCCAAATAGTAGATACTAGTATATTACCTACCTACCTATTAACTTAGGTATCTATCTGGTGCTATTAAATAAGGAGTAAAACGGTACACGCTAATGGCATTACTCGACACCGAATTCAGAGAATTCAGCAGCGGGGCTAAAAAGGCCGCTTTAGCAGAATCACAATAGGAATTGAACTACATTGTGGCGTCTCTTTTCATAGACAGAGTGACAAGAACGGCATTTATTGCAATTCCTATTGTGATTCTGCTTTAACGGCCTTTTTAGCCCACTGGGCTATTATGATTCACACCTAAAATGGCTAACTCGGATTACTGCCTTTACATATCTACTTATTAAGCATCGTTTCCGACTGGGCTGGGCTTTAACAAAACCAACCTCCATACTAGATCTATTTTATAATAAAACTCGCACTACAATACCTGCTTAATAATTAGATAGGTACTTTAAAAATTACTCTCTCCTCAACAAATTAAATGAGTTAGATAGGTACAATAAGCTATGTGACGACCTCTGTGGCGCAGTGGGCGAAGGCCCGCCTGTGACGCAGGAGGTTGCGGGTTCGATCCCCGCCGCGGGACAAATGTTTGTATGATTTGCAAATATTTGTCTCGGGTCTGGGTGTTTTCTATGTATATTATGTATGTATTTACAAAAAAAATGTATAAGTATAAGTAGTATAATCAGTCATGTGGTTGCCATAACACATGCTCTGCTCAGCTTGGGACTACATGATGCTGTGTGAAATGTCCAGCAATATTTATTTATTTTATTTATTTCAGCATAGCCTATTTTAATAAACGAGCAAAAGTTTGATGTTTGGTTCTCGAAAACGGCTCTAACGATTTCGATGAAATTTGCAGTACGGGTGTTTACGGGGGCGAAAAATCGATCTAGCTAGGACTCATATCTGGGAAAAGCCGTTTTCTCGGCATTTTCACGCAAAAAGATTTACAAGGGCAATGTGGTTCGTAATTGAACCACTAGATGGCGTTATGCACCCGAGCAGAACTCGGTCACCCAGATATTGTGTATGTTATACGTGGTTATACTTATAGGGTAGATTCTCTTCTAAAATGTTATTTTCGCGCATATGGGGAAGCCAGTCCTTTTAGTACCTTCTTCTTCTCAGTCGGCATCTTCATTACTGAAGGTCGTGTCTACTCTGAATTTGAGTTCATCACTCGTTGCACTATGCTTCTCCACGTTTTCCTGTTTTCGGCGGTCTTCAAAGCTTCAGGTATGGGCAGGCCGGTGAGTGATTTTACTTGGTCTGACCAACGGGTAGGTGAGCGACCACGAGGTCTTTTCCCGTCGACCTTACCCACTACCATCAGCTTTTCCAAGTTGTCAGGGTCTTTGCGAGCAACGTGTCCGAAGTAGCTGAGTATGCGTTGGAAGCATGTAGTGGACAGCCTTGAGGTTATTCCGAGTTCCTGGAGAATGGAAATGTTGGTTCGGCGCGCGGTCCAAGGTATACGCAGCATACGTCTCCAGCACCACATTTCGAAGGCGTCGATTTTGGTTCTTTCTTTCTTCCTTATAGTCCAGGATTCAGAGCCGTAGAGGAATATTGAGAATACCAGCGTTCGCACCAGCCTCACCTTAGTCTTTCGGGATATGTTTCGGTCTTTCCATATCCTGGTGAGCTTTGTCATGGCTGCTTTGGACATTTGAATTCTCCTGCTGATCTCCTTGTCGCTGCCACCCTCGCTATTGAGAAGAGAACCAAGGTAGACAAACTGATCAACAAATTCTAGATCTTTGAGATCATTGGAGCGAGTCAAAGTACCCGATCTGTCCACTACCAGCACCTTGGTTTTCGCCTTGTTTATGCTGAGGCCGACTGACTCACTCTCTCTCTCTACTCTAGATATAAGTTCAGCAAGTTCTTCTTCTGATGATGCGAAAAGTGTAGTGTCGTCTGCGTATCTCAAGTTACTGATCTTCCTGCCACCAACAGATATTCCACCCTCCCATCCATCTAGGGCTCGTCTCATTATATATTCTCCATAAATGTTGAAGAGAATCGGAGATAAAATACATCCCTGTCTGACCCCTTTTCGTGGTTTGAAGGGCTTCGACATAACATTATTCACCTTGACAACTGTATTGCCGTCCTGATAGAGGTTTGCAATGAGAACGGTGAGGTGGCGGGGTACTCCCATTTCCGTCAAGATGTTCCATAGGCATTCCCATCTTACACAATCAAACGCTTTTGAGTAGTCGACGAAGCACATCAGCATTGGAATGTTGAACTCGCGGCACTTTTCTGTGATCTGCCTGACATTTGCAATTTGTTCCCTTGTGCCCCGCCCTTTTACAAATCCCGCTTGTTCTACTGGAATCTGCCACTGCAAAAAAGTTTTGAGGCGTTCGTTAATGATGTACAGTAGAATTTTGCTTGCGTGGGATATTAGCGCTACAGTCCGGTAGTTTCCGCAAGACTTAGTTGAACCCTTTTTGTGTAATGGAATAAGAATAGACTCCTGCCAGTCACTGATCCATTCTCCCGTCTTCCAAATCTGATTGCATAGGCCCTGCAGAATACATATACCGGTGTCTCCTATGAGTTTCAAATCTTCGGCATAAATACAGTCACTTCCGGCCGATTTATTCGCTTTTAGCTTCTTCAAAGCAAACTCAATTTCCGATTTCAGTATTTCAGGCTCTAAAGGGACATCGGTCATGCTGTGTCGTAGGAGTGATGTTGATGTTCCGTCTGTGTACAGATCTTCGCTATAGCGCCTCCACCTCTCTACCACCTTATCAATCTCTGTTAGCAAACTCCCATTTCCATCTTCTATAGCCCAAGTCTTTGCCTTGAAGTCGCGCGTAATACTTTTTATTTTCATGAAGAGATCTCGAGTGTGCATCTTCTGGGCATGATCTTCAATCTCAATACAAATGTTGTTGAAGTACTGGTTTTTGTCTTTTCTGCAGCAACGTTGTATTTCCTTTGAGAGATTTATATACCGTTCACGGCTGTTATCTTTTGAGAGGTGTTTTAATAAATCTTTCCTTTCTTTAATAACGTTCCATGTCTCATTCGATAGCCATGAACTACGGGGGAGATCACGCGTGACCATCTGACTTTCTTTGTGGGCAGATAGCAGCAGTTCTTTCATCTTCTTCCAATTATCATTGATGCTTAAGCTGTTATCCAAAAGTGCTTCCGAGCTTACTCTTTGTTGAAAAAGTGCCTTAAAACTTATTTGTTCCGCAGGTGTGAGCCTTCGCTTTTGCTTGTCTACAATCCGATGACATTTTTTCAGCTTTATTAGCATTCTCGCGACCAGAAGTGAATGATCGCTTTCGCAGTCAGCACCTGGGTAGGTTTTGGTGTTACTTACGCATGATTTCCATCTTTTGGGGACGGCAATATAGTCGATTTGGTTTCTAGTTCTATCTCCAGGTGAAATCCATGTATAGAGTCGACGAGGATGGTGTTGGAACCAAGTATTCATTATTGATAATGAGTTAGCCGCACAGAACTGTAACCATCGGTCGCCTCTGTCATTTCGTACGCCTAGTCCAAAGCGTCCAACAACATCTCTCAGATGGTTCTCGTTTTCTGTACACCCCACTTTAGCGTTCATATCTCCTATAAGGATATTTATTTCCCTTTTAGGTAGCGAATTGTAAGTATCGTCCAGCTGGTTATAGAACGCGTCAATATCTGTCTCGCTGCTTTTTGTAGTAGGTGCGTATACTTGAATGATGTTCATTCGACAAGGCTTAGTATTGAGTTTCAGCGTTATTATACGGTCGCTTACAGGGTTGTATCCTAGGACGCATTTTTCGACTTCAGGGGTTACAGATATCGCCACACCTTTGCTACTTTCGTCATCAGGGCCAGAGAAATATATAGTGTGCCCTCTGTCTGTTTTGTAAAACCCTGTGCCTCTCATATGAGTCTCGCTAAGGCCTAATATGTCTAGTTTGTAGGTCTGTTGTTCTTTGTCGATCATTTCCTTTTTCTTTACCTGGATCATGCCTCGAACATTCCACGTTGCAAGTGTAATTATCTTTCTCAGTGATCGATGGTTCGTGGATGGCTTTAGATTGTCACCAGTAGCATTTTGTCCACACTGTGCCTGGCGAGTCACGCCAGTATGGCCAGTAGCATATTTCACACCATGCGACCTGGAATCAACATGGCGCCGGGTGGTAGCCGGATTGCATGCCATCTCGCCTTTATTTGTGTTTACTTTCATCGTAGATTTCTTGGAAATATAGTGCAGTGGTTTCCCGTTGCCTTCTGCACCAGACCTTTTGGAGAGTATTTGGCACCCCAGGCCGCTGTAGCCTCTACGAGAAGGTTGTCCTACTCGGTGTTAGGTTATACCGCCTATGCTCGGTCGCCATTGCCTCGTCGGTTGTCTAGCAGGGAGCACCACGACAACCCCGGGGGGTCGCCGCCGCTGGCTATTCTGAAGAGAACCACCAGCGCGTGCAGGTGAGGATGACTATTGGGACAGATAGATGTTGATTCTGTTCTCCCCTTACTCCCCGTTTTAGTACCTAAATTTTTCTATTATTTCTATGCAGTTGGCATAGCTATTGTACTTAAAAATAAAAGAAATGCTTTTCCAAAATAGGTAAGTAGGTACAGAAAGCGTCATTAATTGGTATCCCCCTAGTAAGAGGTCGAGAGTTCCTAAACAAAAATAGCTGATATTATACACGACTGAAATCCAAGATTGAAATGAAAAGAGTCTTTGTTCAAATCAATAGGGGGATACCGATTGATGACGCTGACTTGTACAGTCAGCGTCATCAATCGGTATCCCCCTAAAGATCATCATAATAATCAAATTTTGAAAAAATTGAGGTGAAATTAATTCCGAATGATGCTTACAGTAAAACCAGAAAAAGAATGGTTTTCGTAAGACATCAGAAACAATCGCATAAAATTACAAAAACGATTGACGAAAAGTCATTTGGAAATGAAAATTACTCATAATTTCAACTTTATCGCAAACAAATAAATATCAATGTCATTTTTAAGAAAAGCAAATTAGTTACAAGACGTGCTGATAATGACGTGCACTTTAGTCACATTCTGCTTTGTGGAATCATACACTGCTGTTGGACATATTCAGAAAACACGAACATAACCGAGATCCATGCTAAAGCTTGAACTACTGTACCTACCTACTGATCGATTATTAATACAAAAGTCATGACTGTCCAAACAGACAAAACGGCTCATCATCACAAGATTTGGTATTATTATAAAAAAAAAGAAAATCCCCATTAATGCAATGGAAGAACATACCTAGTTATTTAGGTACCTAACCTACCAAGGAGTATAGAAAAAAATTAAGCAATAAGATAAAATTATTAGGTACAGAATACTGAATAAAAAATGGGTTTACTTTCTAAATTCTAATACACCTAAGTTTGAAATATCTTTGGTCCACTTAGAAGCACATAATTGAAAAAATATCACAGATATTGTCCTCAAAATATGAGGCGCTCGGTAACCATGACAATGTCCACAGTTCACATCTTCCTAAATGCATCAATAGATTTGAAAATACTTATTATAATATTCAATAGGAGTCGAAATCACTGCACCTACACAGTTAGGTCCAATACCCTGTTAGGAAAATTCTTTATCAGCATAATTTACAGCACAGCAGCTGTAATAGTCCAAATAGGTATTCCCTAACTCTTATTCAAATTGTCCCTTTAAAATTGTCCTTTTAAAGAGTTCTTCACCACACACACTTTATTTAAGAAAGTTCAAAGTTTATGCACAAACTTTTATTTTTCAATTATCATTATCAATACATTGGTGGTCACATAATTTAACGGCGATCACGGTATGACCTGTGTGAATCACGTTCACGGCTGCGACCTCTAGAGCGTTCAGAAGTGCGCCAAAGAAATTCATCCACAGATCGTTCATACGATCTTTTGTCGTAAACAAGCACTGGTCTGGGATACTCCGGTACCTCATAATATCGTGGAGGTGGAGGTGGTGGCGGAGGCGGCAAACCATCGTAACTTGAGATTGTTCCGCTATATCCTGGTGGCGGATAGGGCAATGGAGGGAGTTGATGATGCATTGAGCGCATATACTCCGCAACATAGGCCTCTGCTGCAGAGCTTGTTCCATAATTGTCCCGGTTTCGAGTAAACCATGCTGGTAAACGGTCTCTCATGTTATATGGTGAGGGTGACCTTCGTTTAAATGTATTGGATGGTAATCTACTTCTGTTAAACATGAAAGGTTTGCGCCTGCTCCTTGTTGAAGTGTTCAAACGGTTTCTGAAACCAGAGCCTCTGGATGACATCGGGGCACGGTATGTTTTATAGTTGCCACCACTTTTCATGTATGATTTCTTAGATGCCTCCTTAGATTTCCGCAATATTGGTGTCATTTCAATGCCCTCATCTTCAGCAAACAGTCTACACAATTCTTCTGCAACTTTAGGCTCTATTTCCTGACCATCTCTGCCAATTTTAACTGGTTTTCCTTCGTTCCATGGATTGTATAAGTGTAGCGTGCTACTAAAAGGTAAATCTTTCCGGCAAATCCAATCTACCTTGAAAACACCATCTAAGACTTTAGCAGATAGACCTGGTGGCAATACCCATGACACTGAGGGAACATCACGACGAGACTCGCTGGCAAGTCGAGCAAATCCGGCAAATTTGCCACTTTCCTTTACTGAAAATATCAGCAGTACATTTCTTGATTCTCTATAGGCCTGATTTAGGTTTGCCTCATTTTGGGGTAAGGTTGACCATACGCCCTTCGCTTTTGACAATGTTATGTTTTCAGCATTGTTTGACTTGATTAGGAAAAATCGTGTGTCTCGAAACAAGTAGTTGAGTTTAGTCATATAGTCGTACGTTTTTATCTTATTACTGGCACCAGTAACGCGTCTTCGTTTCTTGTGTGTAGGAGACTGACTTTCGGATTTGATACGCTTGCGATTGCCGCGTCTCTCCTTAGATTTTGTGCTCACTGAACTTATACTCGGATTCGTAGACTCACTAGATGTTGAACTTGACACCTCGCTGCGAGTATCAAAATCTTTTCCCTCTTCTAATTGCTTAAGCTCTTCGCCGATTTCTGCATCTACTTCACCGACGCCAAGATTCACAGCATCGGTGTTGTTTGAGGACTCCATTTTTTGTTCACTTTATTACAAAACAGAACATTGATGAATTATCAATTAACGTAAAAACGTTAGCACAAGTTGATTTAACGTTTCCGTTTGAGTTTTAGTCTCATTTCCTTGTAAATTAAAATGATAACTTACAAATTCTACGACGCGAAAATTTAGATTCCCGATTAGAATATAATATATTTTGTTGTATTCTATTCAGTCAGGTGGGTCAGGCAGGGTCAGTCAGACTTCACTTCACTTACAGTCCGTTCACAGTTATTTTACCTCTAGCCGTCATGTTGGCCAACCTGGGCGTAGGAACAAATTTGCTATGACCTTGTAAAGTTTGTTCCTACGCCCAGGTTGGCCAACATGACGGCTAGAGGTAAAATAACTGTGAACGGACTGTAATCTCTTCAGTTTCAGTAATCAATCAGTCACAGTCAGTCAGTCATCAGTCCAGTGTTGCCTATTTAGCGACTTAATCGCTAGAAATAGCGACTTTTGGTATGGTGTTAGCGACTTAAAATCAGTTTTAGCGACAAAATATATTTAGCGACTTAACTAGTGACTTTTCGACTTCAACCTACACACCAAAACAGTATTATGGCAAGTAATGTGGTAAGCAATGTGTAATAAAGTAATGTGGTAGAAAGGACAAAAAGTCAACTTGAAAAAGTAGGTACCTAATTAAAGAAGTCTAATTTTCATATAAGTCGGGTATGGATGAACTGCCGTTGTAATTTAGGAAGTGGTAATTCTTTTACGACAGACGATGTATAACGTAGGTACAGTAGGTATTTAAGAATTTTTAATTTTTTGTTACAATGTAGGGGAGCGGAGGGTATTGCCGTACAGCGGTCAATACCGTACAGCGATTTTTAGGGTAAAGGAAACGAGATAAATGCGTTTATAACTGTCGAACACATCAGTTGTATGTAGTTTTGCATCTTTGCAAGTTATTGCGTCAGTCTGGGCTACGTCACCGGTGAAATTTGTTGACAAGTGTTTTCGCGCTCGGATTTACAGATTTTTCACATGAGAAAATAAGCTGTAAGTGCATATTTTAAAAAATACTGTAGTGACGGTGTTTTATTTCATTTGTAGGTATATTTGGGTGTGGATTATGCCTAGTTTCTTTATTCTTTATTCTTCAAACTATTATAACATTACAGGCATAAGAGGTACCCAAATAGTTGATCACTTCATTGCATATACTTTTGTTTTTACAGATCGTTGAAGTTCAAAATTTGGTTTCGGATAAGTTCATACACTGTACAGTATTACCCGCCATATAAAAGTTACCAACATTGTGTCTTCGTTTGTTTTTTTTTTACATTTTCTTACTGTTCCAGATTATTCCAAAAAAGAAATGTGCTTGATTACCACGAAAAATCAAAATAGCTGTTATGGCCGTCAAAATTACTTTATTATTATATTTATTACTAAATTTATCGTGCAGAAAGTGGGCACATGCTTTGTGAAGTGAAGAGAATTGAGTTCTGTGAATAAATGCAAAATTGATTCAAATAAATCTTTTTATTGTAATAAAATACCTCTAATCATGCTTTTTTTTAGCCTAAAAACGTTGTATGATATTAGACGAACGGCGTACGGAATTACACGCAGGTGTCAGGTAATTTCGTACATTCTCACTTTTTAAAAAACTTGATTTTGTTCGTTCCACGTTAGATTCATTTAGAAATGTTTTTGCTTATCTAAAACTTAAATAAAGGGTGACTTGGTACCTAATACTTGGCCTTTTACTAGGCAGATTCGATAAAAAATGATGTTAAAAGTTAGGTGTACGGCAATACCCTCCGCTCCCCTGAACAAAAAATTTTCTGGCAAACTAGGACTAAAACGTCATTATTTTGAATAAAAAACCCCAACTATTATAGCTGTTATTTTTACCCCCCCCCCCCCCCCCTGGTTAGAATCAGTTTTTAGCTTCTTTCTGGCGACTTTTCTCATTGAATCTAGCGACTTGGATTCATTGGAGTTGGCAACACTGCATCAGTCGGTCAGACAGAGACAGTTGAATTTGAACGAATGGAATCCTCGAATCACTCTCTCCCTGGCTTTTTGGCGGGAATTTGAGAAGTCAAGTTTCATTTTTTTTTTGTTTTATTTTCCAAAACTTGTGTTTCTTCGAATGTTAAATGTGTAATATTGGTGGATTATTAACCTTTAAGTGTTCGTGAACGTGCATATGTGTGGGGAAGTGAAACAAAATTGGATAACATTGCTTTTCAAGTTCTCCCATAAAGTCCGTGTTGGTGTTTCAGTAAAGCCCCACATCTTTACTGAGGTACAAGGGGAGGGGTGGGATATTATATTTATGTATTGTACAGTGCTACTTTTATTACATGAAACGGAACTAAAATTTCATTCATTCATTCATTGCACGGCAACCCTTTATTTCTACTTATCTATGGTAAAAAATGTTTCTGAAGACGTCAGTGAGTAGTAAAAACTTGTTGTTTTTAGTGAATTCTTCAATTTGGCGTATTTGTTGTGGATAAAAGTGTAATAGACATGAACAAAACATTGAAGAGTGGCACCAGAGAAGTTGTTTATAAAGTGTACAAACGTTGCTTGTTAGAAAAGGAAGCTGGAACAGTTCTAACAGATCTAACTCATGTTTTTGAACGTACCGCTGAATTAACCGGTATTTCATTTGATACAATTATTTTATCAGTAAAAGTTGAATGTGTAAATCATTTATTACTGGTTATTAAACTTTAAATCACCGTAAATTGATAAATTATAAGACGACTAAAATAGGTTATGTTTACATCTTAGAATAGAGCAATATGGCATTTTTGATACTTTACGACTTTAAAAAAGTTCGTTTATATTTGCAGGTAAATCTTTAAGTACAGTTAGGAGAATTGTACAAGAAGGCGTACAGAATAACAGCAGGTTCTCGACGCCCAAGAAACACAGATCAGGTCGTCCCAAAAAAAAATTGGATGACTTTGATTTGTGCTCCATAAGACAAAAAATTCAACATTTTTACACAGTTAAAAAGCAGGTAAGCATTATAAATAGGTTACTTTTTGTTAATTTTGCTATTTGTGTAATAATATATATTGTAGGGGAGAGTGGGTAACAGTGAAACACGGGGTACAGTGGATTACTCACTATACTTATACATACTTAACTCTGTTTGTCTGCATCAGCCTTCAACCTCCACCAATGACAGTTTTTTTTTGTTTTTAGGTTAAATTTTAATTTTGAAAATTCGGGTGCAAATGCACCCGAGTAGATTTCGATCGCCCAGATATAATAAATAATAATGCTGGACATTTTCACACAGTAGCCCCAAGCTAAGCAGAGCTTGTGTTATGGGAGCCACATGACTGATATACTACTTAAATACATTTTTTTTGTAAATACATACATAATATACATAGAAAACACCCAGACCAGAGACAAATGTTTGCAGATCATACAAACATTTGTCCCGCGGCGGGGATCGAACCCGCAACCTCCTGTGTCACAGGCGGGCCTTCACCCACTGAGCCACAGAGGTCGTCAGATATTGTAATGTACCTATCAAGTTGCAACAATCCTTTTACTTTATTTAATTTTTTTTTCTGTATGTGCTAAATCAACGATTCTTTCCACTTTTTGTAAATTGTTTTGTTTTGTTTTTTTTACCTGCATTGTTGTGTTGTAGGTACCAACTTTACGAAATCTGCTACCAATAGTCAGAGAAGATTTGGGTTATACTGGAAGCCGAGATCATTTGAGAAAAGTATTAAAAGCTCTGGGATTCAAATTTAAAAAATGTCAGTCTGAGAGGAGTGCCCTTGTTGAAAAATATCATATTATATCATACAATAAAAATTCAGATTTATTTAAAAAAAAATTGTTTTATTAACAGACATTTTGGTGTAATGTAACATAGAGCAATTACATACAAGTAGGTTGTATAAATGCAACAATGCACTTGTGATAGGTACCTACCGATTTTGTGAAATAAAAATAAAATTATCAAGTATCAAAATCGTTTATCATCATATTTTGGGGTTACCAACTAGTTTGCACAGTGGCGCCCCCATTTATGTCTATTAATAAAAGTAGCACTGTAATTTGTATTTATATATCTTATTTATCTATTATAAACTTGAAGTTTATTTATTTACTTGACACTGGCTGAATGCACAACCGTGCGAAGCCAAAATAAAGAAGAAAAAAAACCACTCCCTCCTCCCCCCCCTTCCCCACTACAAGACGTTTTTGCACCCTCATGTAAAATCAACTTTAGAACTAAATAAAAGCGTCTTCAGATTAATAGTTTGCACGGTTTGCACCCTTGCACTTGCACCCTCTTTAATCCTGAGCTTACACCACTGACTGAAGTCCGACAGACGCGGGGCTGCTATCGCAGAACTAGGCTATAGTCGTATTGCTAAATAAACGGACTAAAATTGAAGGAAAAAATGTCATTTTTCCTTCAATTTTGATTAGTTTTGATACGTTTTATGTCAAAATTGAAGGAAAAATGAAATTTTTTCCTTCAATTTTAGTCCGTCTAATTAGCAATACGACTATAAGTAAAAAATTACTAACTCAAATAAGGCTTGAACAATAATAATTTAATTACATAGGCAAGTTTGTACGTTCGCTAGAATAATTCTACACACCGAACAACTAAACGACTATGACTAAAAAAAGCTTTACTAATATTAACACATCTAAGTGGTTCCCGCTTTTGCCGTAGGACTTGAGTGCTGGCGCGGGCTCCTAGTTCAGTGCTGCCAGTTACCAGACGGCTGCCGCCGGCAGATTGCAACTTGCTATGATTCATGAGCAAGTTGCAATTTTAGCTAGGGCAACCGAGTGAAAATTGAACCCTCTCTTGGTCAGCTGATTTTATTCGTTAAGTTGGTACCGCCTATTTGTATTGTAAAACCGCGGGTTTCGTCAAAAAGATCCCGGGTTTTCTTTCGATGGGTTTTTTGTAAATATTTTTAGTTGAGCGGTAGCTTAGTAGAAAACAAATTAATTTCAAGATGCACTATGTGCAGAAGTATTTGGAAAAAATGACAACATTCAAAGCACAAGTGCCTCAAGCAACAAGTGATAAAAAATCAAATATATCTCTTTACTGCAATTACTACAGCTTTTATTCCCAAAAGGTATGTTTAATTCATATTAATATAGGTACTACTTATAATAAGTAGGTATTTAATTGCAGCGCATGAATTATTAAAAGTATATAGGTACCTAAGTAAGTACCTAGGTACTTTAGGTAGGCACCTATTAAGTAGGTAGGTACTGAGCCGTGTTGGCCGAGGGGTATGGTACCTCGACTTTCGATCCGAAGGACGTGGGTTCGAATCCTGGCCGTGCATCAATGGATTTTTCATTTCGAAAAATTATACGAGCTCTAAACGGTAGAGGTAGACCAAAGAAAAGATGGATGGATTGTGTGAAAGTTGACATGAGTAAGAAAGGAGTGAGTGTTGAGATGACGGCTGATAGAGGGAAATGGAAGAAGAATACATGTTGTGCCGACCCCACGTACCTAAGTGGGAAAAGGGCAGGAAGATGATGATGATGATACGAGCTCTAAACGGTGAAGGAAAACATCGTGAGTAAAACCCGCGGCTTAGTCAGCCCCACACGTATTGACCATGTCTTTCCTGTGGGTATGGATGGCCGGTTAAGATAAGATAAGATAGTTGTTAAGGTTAAGCTGAGAGGATAGTGTAGGTGCTGGGCAAGTCTACTCCATCTCAACAATGTCCCAGGCACTACAGTGTCCCGATAAGTGTAGGCAAAGATTGCCTTCTGACACTGTAGGTATACAGGGTGGAAAAAATGAATGGGCCCTTGAGGGAAACTAGTTTAAATCCTTAAGATAGAGTAGTTTACTTAAAGGAAACATTCCTTTATTTTTAAAAAGAAACATACCTGCATTCAAAGATTTTCTAAAATTCGCTTGCTTCACCCAGGAATCGAAGCAGTTAAAAATTCAAAATTTAAACACTCCCTATTTTATTCCACTAGTCGATACATTCCATTTTTATTTTATTTTTTTATTTATCATAGAATCAACAGCACTTATACTTTCTAAAATAAACAATTAGACTTAACTTACTGCCAGATTCTTACTTTTTAAAAAGAAATTACTAAAATAGTCGCTAGGTAGGTAGGAAATGAAAAACATTTACGTAAAGGTACGCTAGTTACATGAGTGTGAATTACCTACTAAAGATAAAACTTCTCAAAGAAACATGAGGTCTTACACTCGTCTGTCATACAAGAAATCCATTAAATGTAATATTCAGTACTTAGGGGCTTTAATTGCAATTTAGCTCTACAGTGGAATGGTGAGAGGTATCCAGTAGTGTGATTCAGACCTTCTCGGAATGTATTCCGAATTCGGAAAATAACGTTTCTTCGCTGAAAAACCGTCAACTTTTCGAAGAAAATCATCGAATCGGATGCGTTTTCGGAAGTCTGAATCTCACCTCATATAGACAAATACCGTTTAGAAAAGTTTTGTCGCGAATGGTGAAATAATAAAAATTAATGAAAAAAAAAACCGGTCAAATGCGAGTAGAACTCGTACGCCGAGGGTTCCGTACCTACCCATTATACCCATTATGTTATTGTAGCCCGCTAATTTGTATGAGCGCCCATACAACTCAGAGGACAATCTTAATTGGCGTCAACTATGTATGTATGGGAACACCCTTTAATTTTCAACTTTTTTAACTTTTTGGAATTTTTCCTTTATTTGTGCTATAAGACCTTGCTTTTTGCCAAATTTCGTGATTCTAGGTCAACGGGAACTACCATTTAGGTTTTCAACCCAAAACCTCTAGGGTACTTCCGGTTGACCTAGAATTGTCAAATTTGGTTACAAGCAAGGTCTTATAGCACAAGTAAAGGAAAAATTCCGAAAAATAAAAAAAGTTGATAATTAAGGTAAGTTTTGGTACTTACAAGTTTTCACGAAAACCTAAATTTGCCTATATCTTTTTATAGTGTTGACTCAGGACCTTGATTTTTATAGTCACAATAGGGACTATAGACCTCAGTATTTGGTATAAATTTCAACTTGCTAGCTCCACCCGTTCCTGAGATAATCGATGGTGACACACGGACAGACGGACAGACAGACAGACAGACAGACAGACAGACAGACAGACAGACAGACGGACAAGAAAGTGATCTTATAAGGGTTCCTTTTTTTACCTTTTAAGGTACGGAACCCTAAAAATTGTGAAAATTAATGTTAGATTTCATGATCTTTTTTATTTCTAAAATTCCAAATGTGTGTTATAAAGATTTTATCCTGACATTAATCCTATCGATTAGTGGTATTAAATAGAGCGAGGTTTGTTATTTAATTTTTAGCTGGTTCGATTCCGGGTGAGGCAAGCGAATTTTAGAAAATCTATGAATGCAGTTTTGTTTCTTTTTAAAAATAAAGGAATGTTTCCTTTAAGTAAAATACTGGATATAAAGTAGTTTTCCTCCGGGGCCCGTTCATTTTTTCCACCCTGTATATATTACTAGGTACCTACCTATACCTATCAAAGATACCTACCTACACTAACTTTATCTAGCTCTAAGAAAATTACAACCTTCACAAGATCAACACCACCACGACCTCAACTGTTTGTTTATTACGTTTTTCCCTCTACCTAACAGTCTACACTACAATAACCAATGGGGATCAATCACTAAACGAAATATTGGGTTTCTAAGTATGAGGGCGTATACTCTTTAGCATTCTGAGCATTCTGTTTTTTAAATAATTAAAATCCATCAATAAATGACGAAGTTATTCAAGTTTTCTTTTCGGCCATTTCAAAACGCGCGCTCGGAGCTTCGCGCTGCGTCTGACGTCACCAGGCGCCCGCGGCTCGGTCTACTAGTACAAAATCGCTAGTTAATTTCAAACTAGCTTCCGCCCGCGGCTTCGCTCGCGCGGCACCTGGATAAAAAGTAGCTTATATCCTATTTCAGGTCAAGAACTATCTATGTTTTAAATTTCAGCCAAATCAGTTCAGTGGTTGTCGAGTTATAGAGGAACAAACATAAATCCAAATATCCAAACTTTTGCATTTTTAATATTAACTAGCTTCCGCAGCGGCTTTATTCGCGTAGTACCCAGATAAAAAGTAGCCTATGTCCTATTCCTGGTCATTACCTATCTATATTTAAAATTTCAACCAAATTGGTTTAGTGGTTGTTGAGTTATAGAGGAACAAACATCATCCATCCAAACATCCAAACTTTCGCATTTATAATATTGGTGTGATTAGTGTGATAGTATGATTAGTGTGATGAGAAAGTGTGATAGTGTGATTTGAAAACCAAGTTTAGGTAGGTAGGTAATGTATGTGATTATTTTGACTCGAACATACAAATTATTAATTAGGAATTACGATTAAAAGTATGTATAAAAAATACCTATTCACTAAAAAGTTTAAAGGCGAAAATTATTTTTAAGTAGGTACCTACCTAGGTAAGTAGTAAGTAGGTAGGTACCTACTTAAAAATAATTTATGTAGGTAATAATTTAAGTAGGTAGGTAAAAATTTAGGTAGGTAAAGTTAATATTAGTGTGATTCGACTCCTGATTGTTAGTTTTGTTTGTTATTTTTTTCGGTAAGTACCGGTACTTACCTAAAATACCTGTTCAGTAAAAAGTTTAAAGTCGAAAATTATTTGTAAGTAGGTACCTACCTAGGTAAGTAGTAAGTAGGTAGGTAGGTACCTACTTAAAAATAATTTTCGCCTTTAAACTTTTTACTGAATAGGTATTTTAGGTAGGTACCGGTACTTACTGAAAACAATAACAAACAAAACTAACAATCAGGAGTCGAATCACACTAATATTAACTTTACCTACCTAAATTATTTACCTACCTACTTAAATTATTACCTACATAAATTATTTTTAAGTAGGTACCTACCTACTTACTACTTACCTAGGTAGGTACCTACTTAAAAATAATTTTCGCCTTTAAACTTTTTAGTGAATAGGTATTTTTAATACATACTTTAAATCGTAATACCTAAAATTAATAATTTGTATGTACGAGTCAAAATAATCACATACCTACCTACCTAAACTTGGTTTTCAAATCACACTATCACACTTTCACAATATTTTCCTTCACCGTTTAGAGCTCGTGTTAAAGCGCATACCTACTTAGGTACCTACTTATACATTTTTCGAAACAAAAAATCCATTGATGCACGGCTGGGTTTCAACCCACAACCTTCGGATTGAAAGTCGAGGCACTAGCGCACTCGGCCAACACTGCTTCTCTACCTCTGACTACCCGCTTAGACTTTTTCAACGGATCTAAAAATTCCTAAAAGATCTGATAGAATATGTCTACTGTGCCTTGGGAATACAGTCGTAATCATATTTAAAAATAAAAATGAAATCATTTATAACTTTTTTAAATCTACAAATCTGCATAAGTACTTACTTAACAAAAAACGTGAATGACCTCGAAAGTTTGGATGTTGGGATGTATGTTTGTTCCTCTATAACTCGACAACTACTGAACCGATTTGGCTGAAATTTAAAATTTAGATAGGTAATGAGCGGGAATAGGACAAAGGCTACTTTTTATCCAGGTGCCACGCGAGCGATGCCGCGGGCGGAAATTAGTTTGAAAATAACTAGGGATTTTGTACTAGTGGAGCGAGCCGCGGGCGCCTGGTGACGTCACAGCCAGTCGCGGCCTTCTCGCGAGCGTTTTTTAGATTGGTGCACTAAAATCTCTGTAACTCGGTCATTTTTGATCCGATAAAAAAACCAAAAACACAGTATTTTTTGTTTTTTTTGTATCTACAAATCTGCATACTCAACTAAAATCGTGAGTCTTTCTCATTGGGCCATCCAAGGTTACAAACGTTCTATCTAGGTATTATAGATATAGCAGGGGCGGTCGCAGACTTAGATTTTGGGGGGTCACGTTATTTTCTAGTACGTACCTACCTATATTTGGGGGGGGGGGGGGGGGGGGTCACGTTATTTACTAGTAGGTACGTACGTACCTACCATAACGTGTGGAGCCGCGGTGACGAAATGCGTAGCCAAAGAGCGAGACAGAGCGATGATTCCTAGGTTGGCTCTGATAAATTGAATATTTAGTGTAACCTCTGTGTAATCTCGCAAAATCAGCCCCAACGTTGGGGCCAATGCAATTTTGCTAGATCCACACGTTGGCGAGTGACATTGGGACCAACGTTGGCCCCAACGTGTGGAGCCGGGGTAAGAGAACTACTTATTTTAAACTTTCGCGACATGAACACATTTTTAAATTATTATTAACGGGATTTAATCGCGTAATGAAATTATTTTATTTACCTCGATGTTTCGGCGACATTACAGTCGCCGTGGGTGGTCACGATTAGTAGGTAGTAAGTAGTAGTAAGTCCCCTTAATAATAATTTAAAAATAAGAACTAGGTACTTTACACTATCAATTTATCGGAGCCAACCTAGAAATCATCGCTGTGTTTCGCTCTTTGGCCTACGCATTTCGTATTGTGCACCCTACATTAATCGTCCTAACTGTTGCCAACTTACTTGCCAACTACTTGGCAGGTAGGTAGGTACAGAAAGCGTCATTAATAGGGAACTCCCACAATTTTTTTTTATGATTTTATACGATAGGTTAAATCGTCAAATAACCGTCATAAAAATTCCAGCGCCGAAATACTAAAATTTTATAACAAAAATATTTTTTGAAATTTACCAACATTTTCACGCATCTGAAACACGATTATTATTGTTGTCACAGATTACTGTTGTAGTAACAATTTGTGAACTTTGACGTGTGACGTCAAATTGATACTAAGTACAACAGTAATCTGTGACAACAATAAGTTCGAGTATGGGCGGATTTTTTTAAATTTGTACCATTCTGAAAATGTTGTAAAAATTTTTTTTCTTCAAATATCTATTTCTGGGTATAATGATCTTATAGCAAGATATGTAAAGTTTCATGAAAACCCAAAAGTCATGTAATTTACTGAAGAAAACTTGATTTATTGGTATTTTAATACTGATACTGTGGTCAAAATTGTCCAATGAGTAACGAAATTGTTTTCTGGATAAATGAAAAAATAAAAGACGTATAATCGTAAAAAGCCTTTTATTTGAATCCAATTTAAAATCACAATAGAATAATCAGTGCATATTCTTTGAATATTAACTAGAAATATTAAATATTTCAACTTTTATGTCAGGTGACTAACTTTTGGTCAAATTTGTCTCAGTCTTTTTAGTGTTTCTTAGAATTTAGAACCTGTACAAAATCAAGTAAATTACACATAATACTATTTAATATTATCTCACCAAGGAACACAAAAGTTTGTTAAAAAACAGTAAGCTTAATATCTAAAATACGATTTCAAAAAACTTTTTCGAGAGGACAGTTAGTCAGTGGACCGTCGATGTTAGTCAGAGGACAAGTAAGGCTTGTGTTTACAATGGCAAGATATTCTGACTTTTACAACTATAGAGTGAGCGTTTTATTAATAAAATACGTCTATTTTGCATAGTACTTTGAACTACCTCTCAACCGTGAAGTCACTGATGATGCCCGGGATTGCCCCACGGTACCACATTTATTTAACAATTATGACACATTTTCACTTAAATCTAAGATAATATTCTATCTTATTTATGAGATCCGGTAACTTTTATAACAAAAACTTAAAAAAAAACTTAAATACCACTTAATCGGTACTTATTAGATAATAGAATAGAATAGAAAAGAGTTTTATTTTCGCCACTATACGGTACATGCACTTGATCCAGCAGGTACATTTAGGTACATACATTGCAAGTTAAATAAAAGCTTTTAATTTTAAAAACACAGTCAACTTGAGAACCTCCTCCTTTTTTAAGTCGGTTAAAAATACAAAAATTCCGCAATATGCACTTGACTTTACAGGTCAGATGACTAACAATTTGTTCGGATGACTAACGTTTTTGCAAATGTTCCTCAGCTGACAGTAACGAAACCGTGGCAAGGAAAATGTTTTTAACTTTTCTGCCGAATGTAATAACATAATCCTGTGGAACTGCTATTATTTCATGCAACCGGAAGTTAAACTATTCATTGCGAACTAGTAATATGCCAAAAAGTTGTTTCTTACCTTCAAAAAACAGCAGTTCATCAGCGGACCTCGGACAGCACTTCACCTACCTACACACTTCACTGACTCATAAAACAGTCTGATTACATCAATACATCAGAGTGGCAGTCAGAATGCCAGCAAGAGTACCAGTTTATTCAAAAACATACCACATTAGTAGGATTGCAATAATCCAAGTAGCTCAAAACCCGTTAGTCAGCCGGACATGTCCAAAAATGCCAAAAATCTGGACTGAGGTTTAAAGCTAAATATCTAATAATTTAATTAACTTACATGGTTTTGCTGTCTATTATTCGAAAAACAGTGAATTTATCATGATAATAGACTAGAAAATGTGTCTCAAAACTCGATCTATTGAGTTGTAATGACACGATGAAAGTTGCAAACTGACGAGGGGACATGGTAAAAATGCAGTAAAGTATTACTTATTTTGCTTTATTTGAATTAAAATTATATGGTACCCTATACAGGGTGTGGCAAATTCTTGGTCACTGAAGGGTAGCTACCTTTTCTCTTGTAGTTAGAAAGTTTTGTTCTTAGGAAACTTCGGTTTTATTTTGAAGAAAAAAATAATTGCATTTTTAGATTTTTGAAAAAAAGTACAGTTAGCCTAAAAAATTACATTTGTCAAAAAAAACAAGTTGGTCTTAATCGACTCTATTTCCCACCAGGAACACTTCTCCCGAAGTAACTTATCAAATAAAATCGTAAGTTTTTGCAATAATTCAAAAAAACACATCCCATACATTTTCTATGAAATTAGGAGTTGTAAACATTACAGGGCCACTTATTCTATCGTTCGTAATTTAATTTCATAACTGCTCCGGCAAGCTGGGAGGCTATTGTAAAGTGCGTATTTAAATTTAGAACAAAGTGCTTCCCTGCAGATGTACAAATGGTATGCTCCATGCATACCATTCTCTCTTGCGGCTCTGTCTGAGGCGCCTAAGGCTTCACAATAGCCTCCCAACATGCCAAAGTAGTTTCGAATTTAAATTAATAACCATCGAATAAGTGGCACTATAATGTTTACAACTACTAATTTCATAGAAAATGTATGGGATGTGTTTTTTTGAATTATTGCAAAAACTTACGATTTGATTTGATAAGTTACTTTGGGAGAAGTGTTCCTGGTGGGAAATAGAGTCGATTAAGACCAACTTGTTTTTTTTGACAAATGTAATTTTTTAGGCTAACTATACTTTTTTTCAAAAATCTAAAAATGCAATTATTTTTTTCTTCAAAATAAAACCGAAGTTTCCTACGAACAAAACTTTCTAACTACAAGAGAAAAGGTAGCTACCCTTCAGTGACCAAGAATTTGCCACACCCTGTATATGTTTACGTTGAAAATGGATAAAAGATTGTTAATCTATCCGAAAAACACCATACCCGTACCACAAATCTATTAGAAGTATTAAAATAATGCACTGGAAGTCGATGGACACGCTGAAAATGCAATGTACAAATTTAAAAAAATCCGCCCGTATAGGAATTGTGAAAATTAAAAAAAAAACTTATCTATGGATCGTCATATCTGACTCGTCCTTGACTTTTCTTATGAACTCGTGTCGTCACATCCTTTCACATCCTTTTCAAGTATTTTGAAATTCCTACTATTTTTTGCAATTTTTAAAATTTATTTTCTAATCGAAAATGGTTTAATATTAAAAAATAATTACACACACATACCTCTAAAGCAACAATGTTCATAATAAAATACATTTAACCCGCTTTTGAATCAGACGCATATTGCCTATTGGTATCCCCCTAGTAAGAGGTCGGTTTGCAAGCTGTTGATCTCAACTTTTGTAAAAACTTTTACATCCTTGCTTACATATTGTTACCTAGCAACGTGTGCCAAGACGCGGAGCTGGGGTAGCTTCGTGACGTCATGCGGGGCGCGGGGTGCGCCCGCGACTCCAGGCTGTTCCCTTTTCTCGCTCATTGGTGACAGACGTGTACATTCGAATCATAATTAAATCAATGTTTGTTTGTAAAGATTATTTTATTCGATAACAGGTTATCTAATTTCGCTCGAGTTCCTAAACAAAAATAGCTGATATAATACCCGACTGAAATCCAAGATTGAAATGAAAAGAGTCTTTGTTCAAATCAATAGGGGGATACCGATTGATGACGCTGACTGTACCTATCAATCTACTCCCACCTACCTACTTACATTTTCTTTATTTACAGGTGTTGATGGCACTTTATGAAAAAAATATTGACTTCGAACCTCTACCTGTTGATATTATCCAAGGAGAACAATATTCCTCTTGGTTCCTTGAAATTAATCCAAGAGGAGAAATTCCAGTCCTCAAAGTGAAAAATGAGACCATACCAGACTCCACTAGAATACTAGATTATTTGGAGTTTTACTTAGACCCCGGTAGGTACAGTTGTCACAATGGATCTAGGCATTCGTGAAGTTAGGCTTTTTGCTGCGCAGTAGAAAATTTTGTATGAAACAGTTGCACTGCGCATCGAAACGGCTAACTTCACGAATGCTAAGATCCGTTGGTTGGAAGAAGTACCTCCCTATATAAGGACAATAATTGTCCTTGTATAGGTACTTCTTCCAACCCACCAACCAACCAACCACATTATTATTATTTTGCGGTTTAATAATTATCAGCTTAAAATTCTATATTAAAGTGTTTATTAAACCGGTTGGTACTAACATACTTTTACCCCGGCTCCACATGTTGGGGCCAACGTTAGCCCCAATGCCACTCGCCAACGTGTGGATCTAGCAAAATAGCATTGGCGCCAACGTTGGCCCCAACGTGTGGGGCCGGGGTTATTTCAATCATGTAGTAGGTAGTACCTACACATTATACACACTCCCATGCTAGAGCTAGAGATGATATTGTGTGAAATGTCCAGCATTATTTGTTTAATATTAGGTACTTAACTTTACTTTTCAGAACTGACTCCATTATTGAATGTATCAAATGATAGTAAAGTTATACGCAGCATAAACAAGTTCAGAGAGTTGCTAGAAGCATTGCCGGCTGGTGTGATCACAGTGGGCTCGTTCTTTCATCCTCATCTATGTGGAAGCCCTAAACTGCCCTTCGTCTTGCCTGTCCGAGAAGTATTAAAAAGTAATCGCTTACTTGCATAAATACAAAATTATGAAACGTCAAATAACTCTTAGCCAACTATGAAGGTCATGGTTATGGTTTCTATCTACGTAAGTAGGTAAATCTACATACCTAAGTAAATAAAATTAGGTACCTACTAGGTAGGTACCTACCTACTTACTTAAGTAGATACATATCTAACCATGTTCTGTCACAGAACTTCTGTGTCTCTAACTAACCTATTTGGTGTACTTACTGCTTTCTACTTAAGCAGGTCTCGGTGTCGTAGGTATCTAGCCTAGGCATTCGTAAAGTTAGCCGTTTCGCTGCGCAGTAGAAAATGTTTTATGAAAAAGCTGCACTGTGCATTGAAACGGCTAAATTCACGAATTCCTAAATCCATTTTGAGTGAGTAGTGTACACTTCTTCCAACGGATCTTGGCATTCGTGAAGTTAGCCGTTTCGATTCGCAGTAGGAAATGTTTTATGAAAAAGCTGCACTGCGCATCGAAACGGCTAAATTCACGAATGCCTAAATCCAATGCAAGGTGAGTGAGTAGTGTACACTTCTTCCGACGGATCTTGGCATTCGTGAAGTTAGCCGTTTCGATTCGCAGGCAGTGCAACTTTATCATACAAAAATTTCTACAGCCCAGCGAAAAGCCTAACTTCACGAATGCCTAGATCCATTGTGAAAACTGTAGGTAAATGAAATGAAATGAAATAATTTATTTGCGTGAAGTTACCTACCTACACCTAAGTAACTTCCTTAAATTTTTACGATGCACTGTTTCTTATCAGTAGGTAGATATACCTACCTAACTTAAACGTTAGCATTGACATCATAAGATAGACTACATAGGTAGTTATCACACAGAATACTAGTACTACGTAGTTATCATTATCAACCACGTCCACTTTTAATTTAGACAGTCCGAAAAGGGCCAAGTGTGTTTTTTCTCATTTTACCAATTTGTATAGTACCTACCTACTTACCTATTCAAAAATTGAGTCAAGTAAGTAGGTAGGTACCTATATAAATTATGCCCAAAATAATACCTATAAACACATTTTATTATTTTCGGCATAATTTATGTAGGTAGGTTCTTACTTAAATATATAATATATCTACTTACTTAAAAATAATGACATAGACAAGGTTTTTTTTACATCCTGTTTAAATCACTTCATCCGAGATTACGAACAAAACATGCACATTGATGACTCTAAGTGATTTCGTACTCCAGGTGGAGATTTAGGTAGTTCCAGAAACTTGAGGAAATTGGCTGAGGAGAATCCGAAGGCTAAGAGTGTGCTGCTGTACAAAGCAGAAATCCAAGACCGGAAACACGAAATTCTTTCGAATGAAGAAGAATACCTCAAAATATTGAATGTAGTGGATCGAGTTTTTACACAAATTGAAGAACAATTAAAAACTCAGCAGGAAGGTGAGTTAAGCGAAAAGTATGTAGGTAGGTACCTACCTACTTATCTAAGTAGGTAGGTAATCTAAAATAAAATCCCTTGTGTTCCATAGTCTACAGCGGGCGATAAAGCAGGATCACAATAGGGAACTGCCCTCTTTTCATAGGCTGAGTGGCAAGAACGGCATAACTATACCTACCTATAGACCGGCATATATATATTGCAATTCCTATTGTGATTCTGCTTAATTCTATTATAGGTAGCAGCCATTTTAGCCCAGCAGAACAGGCTAGAAAATTGTAAACGCTCAAACACACGTTGGCACAGGCTCGCATTGCTCTATCGCTTTCGCCTTATCGTTCGCGCTTGCCTAAGCTGGCCTAGACTGGCCCAACATATTGTGTTTGAGCCTTATAAAGGCGGTAACTCATGTTGGGCCAGCCTAGGCCAGCTTAGGCGAGTGCGAGTGAGAAGGCCAATCGATTCAAGGCGAGAGCGATAGAGAGGCAATGCGACCCTGGGCCAAATTGTGTTAGCACCTTAAAAGCATGCACATGCACCAACTACTAGTGTAGGTAATGTAGGTATATAAGGTAGCATCAGATGGTTCACTCAAGTGGAAGATCACTCGAATGAAAGCTGGGGTTTTCTATGACACTTTTCTCTTTTTCATATGTTTAATGTATGTCACATTGAGTGAAAGATGCCGAATGAAGAACAGAAATGAACGAAAAGTGAATCGTCTGATTCCACCTTAATAGCCCTAACACACGATCGGACCATACCACGGATCTATACGAGCGCTAGCGAGAAGGCAAATCGATGCAAGGCGAGAGCAATAGAGGCAATGACCAAGTCCGCTGTACGGTCCGACTCGTCTGTTAGCACCTTAAGTTCGAATCCCAACGTTGGCCCCAGCGTTGGCGCCAATGCTATTTTGCTAGATCCACACGTTGGCGAGAGGCATTGGGCGTGTTTCCAAGCCCGGCACGGCGACGGCGACGGCCCACGGTGGTTCCGAAAATGGTGTTTCATACACATACGAACTTTTTATCAATCTCAACCAAAACCTCAACTAAAGCGACTGTTTCCATGACTACTAATAACCCCGGCACCATACGTTGGGACCAACGTTGGCCCCAATGCCTCTCACCAACGTGTGGAGCTGACAAAATTGCATTGGCCCCAACGTTGGGGCCAACGTTGGGGCTGATTTTGCTAGATCCACACGTTGGCGAGTGACATTGGGGCCAACGTTGGCCCCAACGTGTGGAGCCGGGGTAACAAACGACTCAGTTGTGGTGAGGTTTTGAACTTTGGCAGAACAAATTTTTGAAAAGCTATTCTACTATTTCACCAAATGGCTGACATTTAAGAGATCGAACCAAACCAAAGCGGTTGTCATCTAGTAGAATACAGGCCCAGAGCAAACTGAATATTCGAAAATTTGCCAACTACACCAAAACTAGAATTTCGTAAATGTTTGCATGGTAGATTGTTCTAATTCACTATTTTTATCTAACTATGTAAGTACAGTCACCATAGTAAGCTTTACGTAAGAAAAAAAAATATTTTGTATTTTTTTGTGTATGGATGAAAACACTTAATTCGGATTTTCTCTCGACTCTTAGAAATTCAAGGGCTGTCGCTTATACAGGGTGTCCACACACATGAGGCTGTCCTTATAAGCTACCAATCTCGCACGTCTGGGCACGGTTTTGGCCAAAAAACTAATAAGTCGAAAATTTTACAGCAATACCGAAACCAAGATTTCAAAAAAGTTTGCATGGAGGATTGCCCTAATACACGATTTTTATCTAAAAATGTAGGTACAGTCACCATAGCAAGCTTCATGACGGAATAAAAAAATATTTAGTTATTTTTGTATGGAGCAAAACACCTAAATTGGATTATCTCTCGACTCTTAGAAACTCAAGGGCTGCCGCTTATACAGGGTGTACACCCACATGAGGCCGTCCTCACAAGCCACCAATCTCGCACGGCTGGGCACGGTTTTGGCGCCCAGAGCAAACTGAATATTCGAAAATTTGTCAACTACACTAAAACTAGAATTTCATAAATGTTTGCATGGTAGATTGTTCTAATTCACTATTTGTATCTAACTATGTAGGTACAGTCACCATAATAAGCTTTACGTAAGAAAAAAAAATATTTTGTCATTATTTGTGTATGGATGAAAACACTTAATTCGAATTTTCTCTCGACTCTTAGAAACTCAAGGGCTGCCGCTTATACAGGGTGTACACACACATGAGGCTGTCCTCATAAGCTACCAATCTTGCACGTCTGGGCACGGTTCTGGCACCCAGAGCCGAAATATTAATAATTCAAAAATTTTACAGCAATACTGAAACCAAGGTTTTAAAAAAGTTTGCCTAGGGGATTGCTCTAATACACGATTTTTATCTAAAAATGAAGGTACAGTCACCATAACAAGCTTCATGACAGAAAAAAAAAAATATTTAGTTCTATTTTTGTGTGGAGGATAACACTTAAATTGGATTATCTCTCGACTCTTAGAAACTCAAGAGCTGCCGCTTATACAGAGTGTACACCCACATAAGGCCGTCCTCACAAGCCACCAATCTCGCACGGCTGGGCACGGTTTTGGCGCCTAGAGCCAAATGATTATTTGAAAATCTATAAACTACACCGAAAGTAAAATTTAAAGCTTGCTGTCGTGGCTGTACCTACATATTTAGATAAGAATAGTGTATTAAAGCAATCTCCCATGCAATCCCCCATGCAAACATTTACGAAATTCTAGTTTTGGTATAGTTGACAAATTTTCGAATATTTAGTTTGGTCTGGGCGCCAAAACCGTGCCCAACCGTGCGAGATTGGTAGCTTATGAGGACGGCCTCATGTGGGTGTACACCCTGTATAAGCGGCAGCCCTTGAGTTTCTAAGATTCGAGAGATAATCCAATTTAAGTGTTTTCCTCCATACAAAAAAAAACTAAATATTTTTTATTCAGTCATGAAGCTTGCTATGGTGACTGTACCTACATTTTTAGATAAAAATCGTGTTTCAGAGCGATCCCCCATGCAAACTTTTTTGAAATCTTGGTTTCGGTATTGCTGTAAAATTTTCGACTTATTAGTTTTTTGGCCAAAACTGTGCCCAGACGTGCGAGATTGGTAGCTTATAAGGACAGCCTCATGTGTGTGGACACCCTGTATAAGCGGCAGCCTTTGAGTTTCTAAGAATCGAGAGAAAATCCGAATTAAGTATTTTCATCCATACACAAAAAAAGACAAAATAGGTATATTTTTTTTCTTACGTAAAGCTTACTATGGTGACTGTACCTACATAGTTAGATAAAAATAGTGAATTAGAACAATCTACCATGCAAACATTTACGAAATTCTAGTTTTGGTGTAGTTGGCAAATTTTCGAATATTCAGTTTGCTCTGGGCGCCAAAACCGTGCCCAGCCGTGCGAGATTGGTAGCCTATGAGGAAGTCCTTGTGTGGGTGTATACCCTCTATAAGCGGCAGCCCTTGAGTTTCTAAGAGTCGAGAGATAATCCAATTTAAGTGTTCTCCTCCATACAAAAAAACTAAATATTTTTTTATTCCGTCATGAAGCTTGCTATGGTGACTGTACCTACATATTTGAATAAGAATAGTGTACTAGAACAATCCCCAATAAAAAAAAATTAAAAAATCGAGTTTCGGTTTCTATGTGTATGGAGCACTATTTTCGGAACTACCGTGCGGCCGGGTGGTGGGGATGCAAAAATGTATGACGCCATGCCTAGGGCTTGCTATCCGGATATCCGGATATCCGAATTATCCGGATATCCGCCAATTTTCAAATCCGGATAGTGACGACCAGTAAATCCGGATAATTCGGATAATACGGATAGTAAAAATAATCAAAAAATACGATTTGAATATGGAATTAACCCATCAAAACAACAATTTATATGCACTACGTAGACATATCTAACAGGGAAACACTGTTTATCCTTTGTTTTTGTAACATTCATAAAGTTGCACGCTCGAATCGCGATACTAACGTCTTGTATGTATGTATGTATGGGGGACTCCCTTTTCCGCAATAGGCAATATGCGTCTGATTCAAAAGCGGGTTAAATGTATTTTATTATGAACATTGTTGCTTTAGAGGTATGTGTGTGTAATTATTTTTTAATATTAAACCATTTTCGATTAGAAAATAAATTTTAAAAATTGCAAAAAATAGTAGGAATTTCAAAATACTTGAAAAGGATGTGAAAGGATGTGACGACACGAGTTCATAAGAAAAGTCAAGGACGAGTCAGATATGACGATCCATAGATAAGTTTTTTTTTTAATTTTCACAATTCCTATACTCGAACTTATTGTTGTCACAGATTACTGTTGTACTTAGTATCAATTTGACGTCACACGTCAAAGTTCACAAATTGTTACTACAACAGTAATCTGTGACAACAATAATAATCGTGTTTCAGATGCGTGAAAATGTTTTTAAATTTCAAAAATTATTTTTCTTATAAAATTTTAGTATTTCGGCGCTGGAATTTTTATGACGGTTATTTGACGATATAACCTATCGATTAAAACCATAAAAAAAATTGATGCATATTGCCTATTGGACTCAGAGGTGGTCCTTTTTGCGTGGGGATGACCTGGCTCACTAGATATGGAGCCAGCCTAGCTCCTCCCAGAAGCGCAGAAGATTCCTGGGGTCTACGGGTCTACGCCCACGCATTCCAGGACTACGTGGGCTGCTGATTCTTCTTCGGTTAGACATCCTCTGCAGAGTGGGCTGTCCGTGATACCGATGTTGTACAGGTGTTTATTGAGGGGGCAGTGTCCCGTCAGGGTCCCTGTGATTGTCTTGAGGTCTTTCCTTTGTAGGTTCATCAGGCGACGTGTCAGTCGTGGTGAGGCCGCTGGTACCGCTGCTCTGGACTGTCTGCAGATCCAGAGCAGTGTCCATCGATCGTTGTGAAGGTTTTGGGTGTGTTGTCGTATCCAGGTGCGCAGCTGGGAGAACGGCAGAGGAAGAAGTGGGTCTGGGCCCTCCACTTGTGTTTCCGAGCCCCTCCTGGCTAGTTCATCTGCGGCATCGTTTCCTAGTGATCCACTATGTCCCTTGATCCATTGTAGAGTTACCCTGTTCTTTGCGGCGATACTCTCAAGGGCAAGGTGACATTCGTATATGAGCTTGGAGTTGCACTTATGGATCTCCAGTGCTTGAGAGTTGCTGTGCTGTCGGAGAGTATCCGTATACCGTAGTCTTCTATCCCTCTCCGTTGGACAGCAGTAGCAGCTGCGGTTATGGCCACACACTCACATTGGAAAATGGAGCTATGTGAGCCGAGTGTCATAGATATGTTGATGTTGAGATCCAGTGAGTGTACTCCGGCACCTGTTCCTTGCTTGGTCTTTGATCCATCAGTGTAGATGCGGACTTCGTTATTTCCTGACTGATCTCTTTGGTTTTCATGCGTTTGTATTCTGTAGTGTTTCCGTGATATCGATTTCCTGGGGGTTTTATCACACGGGGCACATAATAGCGGATCGTGTGTTATAGCTCTGTCCAGAATAAGTGCGTGAGAACCCAGCAGCACGACGGGCTGGACGACATAGCATGGCCGGAATTGGATGAGGTGAGCGGCGCCGGCGGACTGTGGAGATTGGCATGGCACACGCAAAGGGAGGGTTATACCCAGCAGTGAGTGAAGTCGGGTGTTTAATAAGTTATTTGGTGTACATTATGCATCTGCAATCTGCATTCACAATCAAAATACATCAAATTGCATCGCGTTCGCTTCGCTTTAGGAGAAAAATTCAGATCTTGTTACGTACCTTGTTTAACCGCTGCGGTGACCCGCCCCCCGGACCGATTATGACGTTGGATGCCCTACCCTAACCCAACCTAACGTACCTAGCTCAACCGTCGCCCGCGCAACTACAGTAATCAGCGGTTTAACTTTTTTTGCCAGTGATTTTATTCCTGGACTAAACCTGTTTGTAGTATCATTGGAATCGGAATTTAACAAGCTTATTAAAAATGATTCAAAATTTAATAGTGATTGTTCGGATAACTTAAAGCTACGACGTTTAATGTATTTTTTAACTATTATCTTCGTTTGTGTCCGTTTGTAAAAAAAAATCGATAACTATCCGAATTATCCGGAAATCCGGATAGTAAAGTGCTCTACTATCCATATTATCCGGATAACAAAATGGGGCGGATAATGCAAGCCCTAGCCATGCCGTGCCGTGGTAAGTGGAAAGACGAGCCGTACATTTTCATACATTTTTGCGTCCCCGGTCCGTGCCGTCGCCGTACCGTGCCGTCTAGTGGAAAGACGCCCATTGGGGCCAACGTTGGCCCCAACGTGTGGTGCCGGGGTTAATTTAAACTTACCTTACCTACCCATCTAAAAGCACAGAAAAGTAAAATGTACCTATTTGTTTACCTACAGGAAGCTGGTTATGCTGCGAGAACTTCAGCATTGCCGACATCAACCTAACAGTGCTTCTACAGCGACTGTGGGAGCTGGGTCTCGAAGAAAGATACTGGACCAACGGAAAACGACCTTTGTTAGAAGATTATTTTAACCGCGTAAGACAACGTGAATCTTTTAAGTTGACTATTCCTAACTTACCTTATCATATTAAAATGATTATCATGTCGCAGCCACCGACATATCTAGGGGCCGCGGGCGCTGTCTCTTTAGCTGCTGTGTTGGCTGTAGCATATGTTTTCAAAAAGATTATTTATTAGTTTTAGTGTAGATTTTACCTTTTTACAGTAGATAAATAGGTTAGGTATGTAGGTACCTACTTTGATGAAGGTAGTAGAATGTGTTACCTAGGTACCTACCACTACAGAATCAACTAGGTAGGTAGGTACTTACCTACCTAACTAAACTTTTGAATTTTAAAATCTGAATGTTAAAATCTGCAGCCACGCACACCACTGTGGGGTGTGTTGCCAGTGTGAGAACCGCCATTGTGACATGGGGACACAAATTAACTAAAAGTAATACATTATGTGACTCTAAGCTAAGATAATTAAGCAACAATTTAGGTAGGTACCTACCTAATTAAAAGTTAAAATAGGAAAAAATATGGTACATGAAATACATTAAAATTACTACCTATTGACTTGGTTTTATATCGTCTTACATCCTTTCTGCTTTTTAAATCCAGTGCTGCTGGTAGGTATACAGACCAAAGTAGAGAAAACTACAATATTAACACAGCACCTTTTTATTTTTAGTAAATATTATTGTTATAATAACAAACAATCGTAAAAAAACAACCATTTTCCAAAGAAAGAAAAGTTAAAAACTTAAATGCTTAATCTATTTGTAGTCAGCATTATCAACTGATTACTTCCCATTTACATTGGATAAGTTTTCACAATAGAGAGTAGATACAAGAACAGTGGCAATCATAGAGTCACCATCATTTGGCCACTAGGCATGAAACTAGAAAACCCTCTAGGTATTGATCACTTGATAATGCTGTTTGTACTGTACACTTGCCAGTATAGAACTTGGGCGTTGGTATGTTTGGTGGCTTGTTTATGCACTCATTTGAAAAAAAAATGATCCCTGCGCCCAAGATCCATGCTATTAACTGTATTTACACTAAGTTATACACTACTTACTCCAAGGTACACATAATTCTTATCTTGTATCTTCAGCAGGTTCAATGTTCTCTTGACTCTTGCTGATGGGCATTCCCATGAAATGTTTACTCCCATTAGTGGAGCTCATTCTTTTCTTATAAACAGGTGTAGTCTGCACTGGTTTATCCTTATTATATTTAAATAACCCATCTCCAGGCAAACTGGGAAAAATATTTGGAATTGTATACCAAACTCTGTATGTCACAAACCAGGTAAATATTGCTAATACTCCACTTATAAATTTTTCAACCATTATGTGATAGTACAATATTGTTGAAACAAGCATAACATCCCAAAGGACTTGAAGTAATGCCATGCCTATAAATAATCCTCGTACATATGGAGTATAATTCTCATAAGACATTTTTAAGATGTTGAGTTCTTCTGCCTTGATATTCTTCAGAGGATTTGTTCTCAGTGATTTATCATTTACACTTCGAGCATATTTTTCATCTCTTATAAAATCTTTAATGCGCTCCCATCCATTTATAGCTCGAGCCTCTTCTATCAAAACCAAGCTTGAATATATGAGTATAAAACAATGTCCAGATATATCAAATCCATTCCAAAAGTGCCCATTTTTCAGACACGTTATTTTATCATTAATTGTTTTCTGGTTGCATCGGCCATAGTTAGTTTCAACTACATTAAAAAGTGTTGTCCATAAATACCAGAAAAAAGTAGCAATTAAAAGCCTTAGAAGATGTGATGTGATCATCATTCGCCGATTGCCGCAACATGTTGTATAGGATGTCAAAATAACAAAGGGCACTGAAAGGAAAAGTGTCCAAAACCAACCAATTTTCACAAAATATTGGTTAAATATGTTGTCGCTTCTTGAGAAATATGATTTCGGAAATGTCAGTACATCTGCTATAAGAGAAAGCAGGAAGAGAGCTCCCAAATATACAGCTATTTTTAAATTGGTGTCAAAGAACAGTATCTTCTTACAAATGTGCACAATCATCAGAGCGAATATTTCAAGAACTGAAGATGCTTCTCGAGTAGGCTTTGTACCTTTCCCTTCCGGTTCATTTTGTATTTTAAAATTCATTCTATTTTTATTACTGAAACTGGCTCTGCTAGTCATGATTCCAATTCAAGTCAAGATTATTTTTGTAATGTTCTGCACTGCACTTCGTCGAATTTATAAAACTACTGCTGCTGCAGTGTTGCCATAGATAAAACACAACTTCGCCGCGTTTTAGAGCTTTTTCTAATGAATCGCGTCTATACTATAGGGTAAAAATCTCATTGTATCCATGTAGGTATGTTTGTAGAGTCGTCGTCAGCACTGAAGTGAAGTCCGATAGGATAGACGCAGCGCTGCTATCGTAGAACTAGGTTAGGTAAAAAATGACTAATTGTCCAAATAAGGCTTGAACAATAATAGGTCAATAGGTACCTACCTAATACCCGCCGAAGTGCCCGCGTCCGATATAGGGGCCGTATAGCGAAACGCTCCGAGTGCCCCCGGCCCATATAGCGGCCGAGGCGCGGGGGGTCGACTTGCACCACTAAAATCACGATTTCTATGGTGTTAGGGCTTCCCTATTCGTCGGGAGTGTCTTTATTTGTTGGTATCATTATTCTCCCACTGCTGGTAACACTAAAAGTCATAGATAATAGATAACATTTCTACAATGTGTCAAAAAACCGGAAGAGAAAAATACGTTTTCAAACTTTATTTTTGAAATAAGGTTTAAATAAGATTTTCAGCGATGACCTATACCTACATGTTTTGCATTAATTAAATCTTACAGGTATTTAGGATAATTACTGAACCATTATAACCCCGTTATATAGTTAATTGATTCAGGCGTGACTTTGCGGAAGTCCATATTCAGATTTTTTTGAAAATTTCAAAATATCTATACCCGTTATATAGTAAAAAAATTGAATTTGATCAACATTTTGAATGTTGCGGGTAAATTTTCTTTTTGAAGGTCGGCTATTGTGATTGGTGTGTAGTACTGATGTGAAGGAGGTTTGTTTTGTTCGTTTTGTTTGCTAACTACATATTTCTACCAATCAGAAAGACTTCACACAAGGCTATAGGATGAGAAATGAACTACAGTCCGTTCACAGTTATTTTACCTCTAGCCGTCATGTTGGCCAACCTGGGCGTAGGAACAAATTTGCTATGACCTTGTAAAGTTTGTTCCTACGCCCAGGTTGGCCAACATGACGGCTAGAGGTAAAATAACTGTGAACGGACTGTAGTATTGAATTTTTATTTGCCGTGAGCGCCCTCCCGCTCCTCGCGCGCGGAACAAAATGGCGTAATTTGGCCTTTTGCGACGCGAATTAGATAATTGCTTTTAATGTCGATGTGTATATGTTTTGTGTTAAATAATAAAGGTGTGTAGTGTACTAAGTGTGTGCACCATGTTGACGCAGATATTTGCTACCAATTTTGAACAATTGTGAGTTTTACGGTGCAGGGGGCCAAACATGTCTACGGAATATATATAATATATAAATTCATTTATTTCAGATAACACAATCCATAGTACATAATTTAGAATTAGAATTTCAATTTGAGAATGTCATGCTGCAATTATAATTTATCTACAAAAAACCTACAATTATCAGGAATGGAGGATACAATTTATTTGGTGGTGACAATGGAATCCCTTTGAGCAGGTAAGTAAGTAGTTAATAAGCTTGTTAAATTCCGATTCCAATGATACCACAAACAGGTATATTCCAGGAATAAAATCACTGGCAAAAAATTAAACCGCTGGCAACTGTCGTTGCGCGGCGTAGTTTAGATTAGGTTAGGTTAGGTAGGCTATGCTAGGGCACCTAACGTCAAAATCTGTCCGCGGGTGAGGCGTGTACTGGTTATTAGGTATGTTCTACTATTTCTACACACCAGAACAACTGAACGACCGTGACTAAAAGAGCATAATATTGTGTAAATAAAACAATTAGTTCCCGCTTTTGCCGTAGGACTTGAGTCCTGACGCCAACCTTACTATTCTTAATTTAAGTCAAACCCTTATTTTGGTCACTGAACCTTGAGCAAAAGTCGTTATTTCTAGCGACAAAGTCACCAAATTGGCAACACTGCGCACTGCTGTCTGTCGAGTCCAGTCGAGTCGTGCTTTTCCGTTGTCCTATCCATCAGATTGCGCAGCTGTCAAGTGTTATGTCAAATTTGTGTCAATAACATAGAGTAGTACTATCTACAGGAAGTCAATAAAAAGACTAGTTAAAAAGAAAAGAACTCGAGTGATTTTTTTCTTTCCTTATTTTTTTGGCTTCAACGCGAGTGATCTCATCATCATAGAATACGTACCACTGAAGTGACTGAAGTCCAGTAGACGCGGCGCTGCTATCGCAGAACTAGGTCAGGCAGGTAACTAATTGTCCAAACAAGGCTTGAACAAAAATAATTATACAAGTTTGTACCTACGTTGGTTAATAAACACCAGAACAACTGAACGACTAAGAGCCTGTCCAGATGGAGGCGTTTCACGCGCGTAAACTATTGCCATCCTCTTTTGTTAGACAGTGAAAAATAAGGATGGCAATAGTTTACGCGCGTAAAACGCCTCCATCTGGACAGGCTTTAGAAGAGCGTATTATCAATCATCAATCATGGAGATGAATTTGGAGATACAAATCATATATTTTTTGCCTGCCCCCAATATATCCATGTCTCTTTCTTCAATGATTTATTTTCTTGTAATGTTCCTCTTCCGACAAATATACCTGTTCTCCTTTCTTCCTTAGATCCTAATCGATCGAGCGAGCGAAGCGAGCGAAGATCTTAGTGGCAAGTTAGGCGATTTTGCTTTGTATGTTTGTATGTTTATATGTTTGTATATTTGTATGTTTCATTTTTATGTTCTCGCATAACTATCGAACCGCTTATCCAATCTGTATGAAACTTGATAAGTCAATAGGTTGTGCTATGGAAATTTGCTGTGGAGCGTATGAGCGTAATCGATGAAGGGGTTGTAAAGATATGGGGTTCCCAAGGGGGTAAATTTTTTTTAAAGTTACCCAAATATATTGAGTGGGGTGTCATATTAAAGTAGGTAGGTACTCAATTTATACATTCCAAAATGATTTTTAGTTTTCTTCTAGGTTCTATAGTTTTTGAAATGCAATGAAAAAGAAAAATTATGAAAACCAATTAACGGAAGTATGGAGAGAGCTCCCGTTTCATAGAGTTTCGATGTATTCGTAGGTCTGGTTAACCGAGAAAGAGTGTGGCATCGTTGTGGTTTGGTTTGCAATGATTTTAGTTGGTAGGTAGGTACTTGATATTTTTTCTTGAAGATTGAAAATAAAAGCCGTGTTGGCCGAGTGAAAGAGTGCTCGACTTTCGATTCATAGGTCGTAAGTTCGAGTCCTGGCCGTGCTCATCAATGGATTTTTCGTGTAGAAAAATGTAAATGCGCATTAACACGAGCTCTAAACGGTGAAAGAAAACATCGTGAGGAAACCAGTTAACATTCTAATAGCGGCCCCATCCCGTCCACCCCATCCCCATCGCCGCTATTAGAAAGTGGAGGGGGAGGGGGAGAGGGAGAGGCAGGGGGAGATGGAGAGGGAGAGGGAGAGGGGGAGGGGAGATGGAGAGGGATAGGGAGGGGGAGGGGGAGGGGGGGGGGAGTTGGAGAGGGAATTGATTTTCTCATCCATTTTGTATTGAACTGCTATTTTAATAATTTCTCGAACTAAGAGGCCTTCCCTGAGGCGCGGTACGAAGTTCGCGGGGTCAACTATTGAATATAAAATAAAGACGGACAGACGGACAAGAAAGTGATCTTATAAGGGTTCCTTTTTTTACCTTTTAAGGTACAGAACCCTAAAAATAGACACGACTTAATGTATTGCATTAACGTAGGTATAGGGGTAGTCAGAAACAAGTCCAAATCTAGGCTATCAACGCAACGGTGCGTGAGGTCTCTAGTATATATTTATGTTTAGAACTACTAGTATATATTTATGTTTAGCTTCATTTATTTGTGAAAATAATATCAATATATAATTATTTTATAAAATACCTATCTTGTGTTGTAAATAATATACATACATAGGCAGTTTTATATATCCTTTAATTTTTCTGATCCCATCCTAGTCCCCCGTCCGTAGTTCACGAATTTTTATTACCTTGTTTCCCTAATTTTACATCAAAAATAAAATAAAAATGGACTTACACAATCATCAGGGCTACCGTGTTATACATCCACTATATACAAAATTTCTGAGCGTGTTGAGATAATTTTCAGCATTTTATTCTACAATACTATAATTTACCAGTATCGAGACAACTATCGAACATCGATTTCATCAACAATCGAAAATGATCGATCACCAACACGTAAACAACACATCACTAACGACGCGCACCTATTCTTGTGAGCCAACCAAGCATTTTCCCTCCTTTTGCGTCGAAGATTCTGAAGAATTTATTGTGTTGTTGTACTGATCAAAAAAGAAATATGCGCAAAATATCTAAAAACCGTGCAGATGAAGATGTAATATCTTCAACGAATGGATCAATGCTAAACGATGGATCTGAAGCTCCTGCCGCTGAAGCTAACGACGGCGGCGATGGGATGGCCGATTCCGAAGAAGAAAAAGATAACAACGAAGAAAATGATCGTGAGTCGGATGTTTCCTATTCCGAAGGAACTGTGAAGAAGACCAAGCCTAAGAAAAAGAGTAAGAAAAGAAAGTCAGGAAAAGCAAAGGCTGTTGAGGAAGAGTACGAGGTACGGATATGGCGCGAATTTTCAAATGAAGGACGCGTGTGCTATTCCCTTATTAGATCTAAAAAATGTACGTTTGTTCTTATTTTTAGGTGGAAAAAATAATTGATTCAAAGAAAATCAAAGGAAAATTACATTATTTGATTCGCTGGAAAGGATACAGTGCAGACAGCGATACTTGGGAGCCTGAAAAGACTGTGTCTTGTCCAGAATTGATAACTAAGTTCAAAGAAGAGGTTTGTATGCTTTACCTACATTAAAAAAAATAACTGAAATGAATTTATATAATCATTTCTTTCCCATAGGCTAGGACAACAGATTTCTACTTGCTACAATCCTAATGCATATCTTTCACCTCATTCACTCTCATTACATTCTTCACTTTTGACCTGTTAATGAAAAATATTTTTAAAAAGTTACACTCTAAGAGTAAACATGGTCCCCCTTACTTATGAAAGACGTTTAAAGTTGAGCGCTGGTTGAACAACGTCCTGTCTCTGTTTGTCACTATCCACAAATAAAGACGGGACGTTGTTTAACCAGTGTTTCACGTTAAACATCTTTCATAAGTAAGGCCCGGTATGTTTACTCCCTGTCTGAGTGTAGCTTTTTAAAATACATTGACTGCCTGTGAGTGACTAAATGACCTAATTAAGGTTAGTTGCACTTCTTCCAATGGATCGTGGCATTCGTGAAGTTAGCTGTTTTGATGCGCAGTGCAACTTTTTCATACAAAATTTTCTACTGTGCAGCGATAAGCATAACTTCAGGAATGCGTCCATTGTGACAACTGTACCTGAAGTTCTGTTGATTTCAATGTGCTTGATGATAGGTGTACTCTTGATGATAGGAGAAAAGATCAGGATTAGCCTTGTGTGATGTACTCATGGCCTTCATTCTATGTTTGTGAGTGTAAATCCTGTGTTTATCAATAGTTTCTATACTGTGAAGTGAATGTGTACATCGACTTATGCTAGATTTCTAGAAAGTGGTGAAGAGCTTGTAACCTTGGCTTCCTTCTGCGTGATAATAGACCAATACCTACTCATTTTATGCCAAAAAATAAAGCAATACAATTTTCCTTATCAGAAAGATAATGCTCGCAAGTCCAATGCTGAGAAGAAACAATCTAAGAAAAGTAAGAAAAGAAAATCTAAGGATACCAACAAGTCACCTGCTAAAAGACCAAAGACTGATTGGGATACCTCTAAAGATGATGAAAATGCTGAATATGAGGTAAAGTTGTCCTTTTTATTATTTGTACTATCTTAATTATTTTTATTAAAATTAGGAGGATCTTACAATATTCAATGTACCTATGTTAAAATGGTGATTTTTAATTATCATGATCAAGTTACTTAAACATTTTCTTAGTATTAATTAGTATTATTGCTGGGTATCATAGCGAAGTGTGTGGATCTAATTTAGATAGGAGAGGTGTAAGTTCTTTGTGCACCACACTTCACGCAAATAAATCATTTCATTTCATTATATTAAACATAATAAAGTGGAAGAGTTTGTTTTTTGAACACGCTAATCTCAGGAACTATCAGTCTGATTTGAAAAATTCTTTCTGCATGACAGCTCAACTCTTGAGGAAGGTTATAGGCTACCTATCATCATCATTATCACCATATATATCACTACGGGGGCAACGCCGCGAGGTCGCTGCTAGTGCTATTTATAAAAAACTTGTTTCATTATTCAAATATTTTTTTAGGTTGAGCGTATAATGGAAGTTCATCACAAAAAAGATGGGTCACGCGAGTTTCTCATCCATTGGAAAGGGTGGTCTAACAAATTTGACTCCTGGGAGCCTGAGAACAATTTGAACTGTTCTGATTTAATCAAGAGGTTCATGGATAAGGTGCAGTAAACTGATGGAACTTTTTTGATTCTAGCATTGCTTTTAGATGCTCTTCTTTATTGTATGTGTCTTATGGTTTATTCAGGTAGATGATGCGCGCAAGACTCAGTCACGGAGCCTGAGAGTTGCACCAGAGTCAACAAACCGGTTTACGTTGCAAGATCCAACTTCTGGTCGCAGGCTAAGCAAGAGACGCGGCCAGCGCCAAAGGTATGGTGACTACAAAAATCTATTATTTTAATGTGCAAAGAAGAACTTTACACTAATCTTGCTGCGCGAGTGATTATCTGCTTATTTTTTGCGTAGTAATTCTTTTAACATATTTTCTGAAAATAATGTCATAAGTAAAATTTAATCCCAATAGGTACCTAGTTACACCTTCAGGATTTTTATTTACTTCAAAAAAGTAGGAGGTTTTTATTTCGTCGGATTTTTTTTAAATTTAGCATTATTATAAGCGCATTAACACGAGCTCTAAACGGTGAAGAAAAACATCGTGAGGAAAGCCGCGGCTCCAGTCGTTTGCGTTTAATGTGGCTGTCACCATGATGAAAACGCTTGAAAATATAATCTGGATTTAGTAAATGTTCTAAATGCATTGTGAATTTGATATCAGATTTTGTGACAATCAAATAAGCTAGATATAGGCGAAAGCGTCGGTCACCTGCAACTGTTAAACTAGGCACATTACAGAAAAAGTTTTCATTAGAAATGAAAAATTTCTAATGAAATAATACCAAAGTGTGGTTTAACACTCCTGGTACTGTATATAATTTATACAGTACTGTTCTAGTTGATTTATACAATAAATCAACCAGTAAAGATTTTTTTTTTATTTTTTTTTATTCTTTATTTATTTAGGGACTTTGAGTCTTACATTAAAACTATGTCAGTCCCATAGGAAAATCTAAACGTAAAATTATTCATTATTGTGAAGTATCTTGTATGTGGACTTATAGAGCATGACTGCTGCATCAGAAGTGGGTGCAGCCAGTATACTTTGAAATAAGCCCACATCAAGGACATTGATGTGAAATTTATCAATCAGCTCCCGCCTCATAGGTCCGCTCCGGGAACACTCCACTAAAAAGTGATATGAGTCTTCAACAACACCACATGTTTCGTAAACAGATCGGTAAACAGACATAAACAAGCAATTTATTCAAAAATAAAAAAACCCGGCTGAACTGAAAAGTTGGAAACAGCATTATCTTATCAATCAGAAAACAAAATTAAATTACAATTTTATTATTATGTAGGTGTCTAGGGTTCGATGCCGTGCGCATTTTCCTAAACGTTGTTGTCACAGTTGACACATAGATGGCTCTGCGAGTACTTAAATTAAATGCGTAAGTTATTTCTTAAATATGAGATATCTCCTAAATGGCTGAACCAATTTCAATGCAGTTTGTTCTAAACGTTGCGTGTGACTAAATAGAAAGTTTTAGTATGCGTTTTGGTTAGCAATTCTGTTTAGGGCGAAAAATAGATTTTCAAAAATTTTGAGACTCGATTTAGTCTTCGAAGATGTCATGTTAGATTAAAAAAAAAAAATATTTGATATCAGTCCACCAACCTCTTGATTTTGACATGGATTTTGATATGATAGCGTGATTTTCATTTTGAAAATTCACACATTGTTGCATTTTTTAGCCGCACTTCGATTTATCGAAATAAAAAGTATTCTAAAGCACAATCAAGATGGAGACGGTTCTAACGATACCTCATTCATCAAAATCCATCCAGCCGTTTAGGAGCAACGTGGTAATAAAGAATATTACATACATACCCACATAGAAATGCGCGATCTACATAACCCGGGTGACTTGACAGTCAGCCGGGTAAAAAGCATAAAGTTATTTGTTGAAATTAGTATTATTCAGTAATTATTGTTTTTTTTTTATTTCAGGGTTCGGTATGATAATGCAGAGTAGAATACTTTATTTTATGGTATAGTAGTACCAACATTTTAATTATAAGATTTATTTACACTAAATAAGTACTGTAAATGTGCCCACAATGTTTTTTGAATATTATGTGATCATTGAGAAACATCGAAATAAAAGTAATAAGTACACCTGAACACCACAGCTCCACTGGTCTTTGGCTTTATTTAGATGTTTCTCATTGATTATGCATCTTAGATTCTGCTTCTTGGAAATTGTAGTTACAGTTTAAGGCTTATACGATCTTGTTTTTTTATTTTGCATAATGTTGAAACTTAAATTTATAAATAAACCACGCCCTTGTCATGTTTACTTTTAGTCCAAATTAGCATACACCATAGATGGTTTATACAATATGAATATCGACATTAAGATACGTTAGATAAAAATGGCTTGTTTGTTTTTGTGTTTATACCAGTAGGTATTAAGCAATCACTGATAGATCGTAAGAATCGATAGCTGACGCATCAGAGGTTTACTACGTTTTGTGACATAAGAGTATAATGCAAGAAGACTTGCTTACCTGCAAAGCTTTTTATAATTTCTGGACAAGTCACTTTAATTATTTGATTCATAATAATGTTTCTTGTTTGTTTTAAAATGGCTATCGATTTTAATAAATTAATGTAAGTAAGAGTTTGCTAAAAACCAAGTTGATGTCATTTACAAAGCTATATTTATTTCAATAAATAGTAGGTACGATTTGAAAAGAAACTAAAATACTACTAGCATTTTATTTCGAAAGTCAATAGAAGCGTGATCTAGGAATAATTGATGTAAAAGCAACTTCATCAGAATAAAAACGGACCTCGTTAAAGTGACATTAAGCAAAGCATGGTTTCTGTGCTACTGGATCCTGAGCTACCTAATTCCGTTGGACTGCACAGAATTGGCATTGAAATTAAATTTTATATGGCACAAAAATAAGGTAATAACACCTACTTGATTTTGTATGTTAGGAAATTATTATGTTCTATGTTACTAGTTAGTAGTTTTTGAGAGCCAGGTTGAATATTATTTTATTTCGTGTTTTTTTCTTGACTTGGCCTGGATTTGTCTGAATTAGCCTGGAGATGTTTATATAAATAGATTTAAAAAACAGTACTATATTATTTTTAATTCTTTATGGGGTGTTTACACGCTCGTGTGGAAATACACATTCAACGGGCACGTTATCTTTTGTCGCGTTCGGTCTCCTTGAGATGATAGTGACAAAGCTACTTCGTGCTCGTTTTGATTATATACCTGGCTCGTTGAATGTTTTTTTGCTCGGAAGCGTGTGAACGCGGTATTAGATATGTAATAAGATAATACAACATAATTCTATATTACACACTGCAATATATTGTTTTATCTTGTAACTTTAATTTTAATAATTTTGTACATGTTATTGTAACAATATAATACATGTCAACAAAGATTTGCATGTAGGTTGATAATTAAAAAAAAAGTTGTAGTCTAATTTGGGTTAGTTTGGAAAATGAATTTTAACAGATTTCAGGCATGAATGTGGTGTTAATTGAGAAAAAAGTAATGCTAATAGTCATTTGTATTTTGTTACTTACCTAAAAAGTAAACTCTGCAGTCTCGCAAATTATTGTCATATTAATTTGATGTAAACCCTATCATTAGGGCACCGGTGCTATCGCCCCGGCGAAGCTACTAGCAATCGTCTATAATTCTTTAGCTAGAACAATGTGTTAGAAGATTTGAATTATTTTATACAATTTTAGTGTCTTTTTCTTCAACGTGTCAATTTCATGATGCATGCATATTTTAATTTCATCAAATCAATTTTACATTTAAGTTTACAGGTGAAATTGCATTATGAAACAAAATTGGTGGAGAAGTTATGAAACATGCAATCGTGTTTATATAACTTACTAGCTGACCCGGCAAACTTCGTATTGCTTCAAGCATAAATGGAGAGAAGCATGTATAAAGAGAAGCATGGAAGGAGAGAAGCAGGGAAGCATTGAAGAGAGAAAACCCATAAACATATCACCAAAAAGTTCCATGAAAGTCCTGACTCCATCATCATAACAGCATTGTTTCACTCATCAAGCTCTTTCATTTGAGACCCATATCACTAAAAAGTTCCATTCCATCTGAAATTTTGAATCTTTGAAGTGACAGCTGTCAAACTTCAAACCGCCATATCTCGGGAACTACTCGTCCTATACTCCCCGTTCTCAGTTCAAATGAAAGCTTCATCAGGCTTTCTTTCATTTTGCATGGCTTTTGAGGGTATTTTCGTGGTGTTGAATAGCCTATAGCCTTCCTCAATAAATTAGCTATCCAATACAGAAAGAATTTTTCAAATCCGACTGGTACTTTCAGAGATTAGCGCGTTCAAACAAACAAACAAACAAACTCTTCCGCTTTATTATAATAGTATAGATAGTATAGATAATATATTCAGCTAAGTCACACGCACGCACATTCACGTGTATGTGATATAACTCCCATTTCAACGTAAGTCCTTTAAAAAATTATGCCATTCTTTTAGGTATCTAACCGACAAGACGAATTTCCTACGAATGACTATAGGGCATTAGGCACTTTTTTCTTAAGGCGCGTTCACACGCTCGCGTGCAAACAGACATTCAACGGGCCATTTATGTTCTGTCGCGTTCGGTCTCCTTGAAATGAGAGCGACAAAACTACTTCGTGCTTGCTCTAATCATATCTCTGTCTCGTTGAATGTCAGTTTGCACGCGAGCGTGTAAACGCCGCTATAAATGAGGATGAGATAAACCTTTCATACCTACTCTACAATATATTGTTGTGTTCTTTGTATGAGTTATTGACTATAATAAGGTAATAACATGGTACTGTTTCATTTTTAGAGTTGGTGTGTTTTGATGTATTGTAATTGTAAGTAAAGAAATAAAAGTTATTGCAATACATAGTAATTTTTATTTCCACTTTTTATCGTAAGAACCTTGTTGGCTTGGAAGTAGGTTATTTTTACAGTTTTTGGACGTAGTCGCAAACTATACAGCGGTATTGTGTCGCTACCGCAACGTCGCCACTTCATTTTGGCGCGAATACATGCTGGGCTAGTGCGAGCGAGAAGGCGTATCGATGCAAGGCGAGAGCGAGAGAGAGGTAGCGCGTTTACTCGGCGAGCCTGCGCCAGCGTGTATACGCGCCCTTAGTTTTCTTTCGATACAAACCATGAACTAGTGTTGTAATCAGTGGCATTGTGAACGTCTATCTAAGGGAGTGTACACATTGCGTTTTTTGCAGCGCGTTTGTATCGATACAAACATGAACGTGCTTTTGTTAACACATTCCGTCACAGCTCTGCTCGCCTAGGGTGTCATGCATCGTAGGTACCTAGCCTAGTGCCTACATACTTGTCGCAGTGGATAACAAACCACCGTATTCATAAATAGTAGATACTTTCCTTAGGTTTAGTTTAACTCTAATAAAAATCTCAGTTTTGAATAAATATTTTTGTATGAATCATCCGATCGTACACGTCACACGACGCCTTCGAGGTCGGGTCTCGGAGGCGCCACCAGAGCGAGTTCAAAGTCTTGCGGCGCCTCATCCGCGCGGCGCACGCGTGGCGGGAGCGGCACCGCGTGCTCCGGCACGCGTCGCCCGCACACGCCGCACGTCGCCGTCGACCCGCCGGCGCACTCCGCGTGCAGAGCGCGCGCGCAATGCGACGTGCGCGCCGCCCCGCCTCCCAGAGCGTCGCCGCACCGCGCGCACGCGCCGCGCACGGCGAGCGCGCGCCCCGTCGCGCCGAGCGCGCGCGCCAGCGTCGCGTGCGCCTCCCTCTCCGTGAGGCGCGCGCAGCTCGCCCAGAGACGTGCGCCGCGCGCCGCCGCCGACGCCAGCGCCAGCGCGACGCCGCGCGACACGCACGCGCACCGCAGCGCCTCCTCCGCCGGCAGGTACGCCAGCGCCTCCAGCAGCAGCGCGGCCGGCGGCTCCGCCTCGCGCACCAGCCTCGCCCACAGCCGCGCGGCCTCCGCCGGCGGCACGGTGGGCGCCACGCGCGCGCACAGCGCCCCCGCCTCCTCCGCCGCTCCGAGGCGCAGCAGCGCATCCAGCGCCGCCGCCGGCTCGCCCGCCGCCTCCAGGCAGGCCGGCTCCGCGTCCGGCGGGCCCAGCTCGCGCACGACGCGCAGCGCCTCCTCGGGCCGCACGCGCCCCGCCTCCTCCGCGAGGAAGGCGCGCACGGCGGCGGGGCGACGCGCGCACAGCAGGCGCAGGTGCGCGGCGGCCGCCTCCCCGCGCAGCAGGCCGGCGCCGCGCAGCGCCTCGCCCAGCTCGAGCGCGCGCTCGGGTGCGGCGACGCGCAGGGCGGCGGCGGCGGCGGCCGGGTCGCGGGCGGCGGGCAGCGCGGCGGCGGCGACCGGCCGCAGCTCCGCCAGCGCGGCGAGGTGCGGCGCCAGCTCGTCGGCCGGCTCGTGCGCGCGCAGGAACTCGAACAGCTCGTCGAGGTCGGTCCGGGAGGGCTCTCGGATCTCCCGGAAGCGGTCGAGCGCGGCGGGCAGGCGGGCGTGCGCCGCCTCGAGACGCCACAGCACGCGCGCGCGCGGCGGCGGGGGCGGGGCGCGGTCCCCGGCGCGCGACCGCAGCGCGAGCCAGGCACGGTCGGCGCGCTCTCCGCTCGTGCTCGCCGCGAGCGCGAACAGCTCGGCGACCAGCGATCGCTCGGGCGGGAGCGCACCCGACCGCAGCTGATCGGTCAGGAACTCTAGAATTTCGATACGATCGTGGTCGTCCTGGAAATTGGAAAGAAGAGATCGATCACCGATTCGGTCTTCGGTTGACCTGTGATGCCGGTTTCGCACATTTATTCTACATGAGATACCTCAAAATAGGTAAGCCTTTGCTTTATAAATTCACATGAGTTAGCGGTCAAGTTCAACTGTTCGGTGACGGTTCGGTCGCGCGCCACGCGCAGTCGGTTGTGTTTGGCGAGCGGGCCGGCGAAGGGCGGCTCGCGCGCGGTTGTATAGTGTGTGTGTGTGTGTGTACTGACTCGGGCACCGGGCAGCGCGGCGAGCAGCGCGCGCGCCACGCGCAGTCGGTTGTGTTTGGCGAGCGGGCCGGCGAAGGGCGGCTCGCGCGCGGTTGTATAGTGTGTGTGTGTGTACTGACTCGGGCACCGGGCAGCGCGGCGAGCAGCGCGCGCGCCACGCGCAGTCGGTTGTGTTTGGCGAGCGGGCCGGCGAAGGGCGGCTCGCGCGCGGTTGTATAGTGTGTGTGTGTGTGTGTACTGACTCGGGCACCGGGCAGCGCGGCGAGCAGCGCGCGCGCCACGCGCAGTCGGTTGTGTTTGGCGAGCGGGCCGGCGAAGGGCGGCTCGCGCGCGGTTGTATAGTGTGTGTGTGTGTGTGTACTGACTCGGGCACCGGGCAGCGCGGCGAGCAGCGCGCGCGCCACGCGCAGTCGGTTGTGTTTGGCGAGCGGGCCGGCGAAGGGCGGCTCGCGCGCGGTTGTATAGTGTGTGTGTGTGTGTGTACTGACTCGGGCACCGGGCAGCGCGGCGAGCAGCGCGCGCGCCACGCGCAGTCGGTTGTGTTTGGCGAGCGGGCCGGCGAAGGGCGGCTCGCGCGCGGTTGTATAGTGTGTGTGTGTGTGTGTGTGTACTGACTCGGGCACCGGGCAGCGCGGCGAGCAGCGCGCGCGCCACGCGCAGTCGGTTGTGTTTGGCGAGCGGGCCGGCGAAGGGCGGCTCGCGCGCGGTTGTATAGTGTGTGTGTGTGTGTGTACTGACTCGGGCACCGGGCAGCGCGGCGAGCAGCGCGCGCGCCACGCGCAGTCGGTTGTGTTTGGCGAGCGGGCCGGCGAAGGGCGGCTCGCGCGCGCACTGCTCCATCAGTCGCACCGCCGCGGCCGCCTCGTGCCGCACCAGCGCTACCAGCGGGGACACGCCGTCGGAACCCTGCAACGACATCACCGTTCAGACTATCGAACGACGATTTCAGTTTAGCATTTGTTCTGCCAGTTTTGTAAGTGATTTATGTGATTTCGATCGTGACTCCGGAAAATTTATGAACGCATCGTTACGAGTAGGTACTAAAGTTTAAAACAAAAAATGTATTTTTTGGTGTGACTACTGCTACTTCATTAGAGATGGACGATGGTGACGGCACGTCGATACCTCATCGAGCAGCGCGTGCAGCGCGTCGTGTCGTGCGGAGGGACGGCGGTGGTCGGGCAGCGCGCGGCCGGCCAGCGCGTCCGCGGCGGCGAGCACGAGCGCGGGGCCCGCGCACGCGCACGCGTTCCCGCCCTCGCACGTGCCCGACACGTGCGTCGTCAGCTCGCGTAGCGCGTGCGCCCATCCACCTGACACAACACGATACATGAACACGAGCTCCTATCTATCTGTTAGGTGAGCGTGACCACCCAGCGGGGTTGAAAAGGCCGTTGTAGCAGAATCAGTATAGTAATTGAAATACATATGCCGTCTCTTTTCATAGACTGAGAGTGACAAGAACGGTATATTGTGATTCTGGTATAGCGGCCTTTTTAGCCCCGCTGATTCAGATAAGCTTTAACGGGGGTATTTTATTAGGTAGGTACCTATCATTCAGTGAAGATCCGTTAGACAGTTCTTAGCTCCATCTTAAAATCAGCTTTATATCATAATGTTATTGCTTGACAGAGTTGACAAGTTTCGATTTAGGATTTCCGACACGACCTTTGGAGCCAAAATGATGCTCTAATTTCTTTTTTATTCACACTTTCTCTTCACTTTAATAGAAATTCACACTGTGAATCCATTGTTACAGAGCAGCGCGTAATAAAAAGTTGGTAAACGTTATTCTCACCAATAGCTGCAGCTATTGCACCAACGCCGCGCCACAGTTTCTTATCGCGAGTGAAGACGCTTGCCCGATGTGGGTCCAACGACGTTAGCGGCACAGACGCCACGACCCGTTCTACGAGAGTCGGCTCGAAGTCTGCCAGACTCTCGATCAAAGCCTGTAAAGTACAAGATAGATCAAGTGTAGGTCAACTAGAGCACCTATATAGGGTTCCGTTTGTGACAGGCTCGTAAATAAATAAATAAATTATAAAGCCTGGCGTATTTGCATTAAGAGCAATTTCACAATTGAATGGTGTTTGAGAAGTAAACTGAACTGCATACCTAACCTACGTGCGATATACACGCACGCATTTTGTGAGCCCTGTGTGGGTTGGTAGCTCCAGTCGTAGCTACATGAACTATGTAATTCGCATAATATAACACGTAAACAGATCGACAATGATAATACCTAAACCTACATAGAGATAAGAGACATTATTTCATAATTCAGGTACCTTCCTATTTCTCGTTGGCGATAGATGATGTCCTCCGCGACGTATCCGTCGATGGCGAAGCTTGCCAAGCATTGCTGTTATGCCTTATAATGATCCCAAAATTGTAAGTAAAAATCTGTCGATCGTTTCATTTACCTGAGTAGAGTCAGGTGACGGTGGTATATTGGCAAGCTCGCCGCGAACCACAGCGTCGCCCAGCGCCTCCACAAACGGCCTCACACACGAGCACTGTTCCCACAACGTGTTCCATAATTCATCACTGAAACATTGTAATACAAATGAATTCATTTTTTTTTAAACTACTGCTACCTATTTGCATTGTGGTTTCTTAAAAAAAGTTAAAGTAAAAATAAGAAGAGAACTTACCCAAGGTCGTATCTGATGCATAATCTCACAACTTGATCGGCAACATTCTTGTTGTTCAAAATGTGGGGGCGCTCTGAAATATTTACGATCAGCTTGACAATCAATGCTTTAGCATCCGGCCCGTCAGTAGTGCTGAGCAGTTTGAGTGCTTGCAGATGGCGTCCCGCGGAGAAGAAAGCCTGGGCCCTCGCGAGTAGGTCCCTCGGGCGGACGCGCACCACGCCGCGGCGACCCAGCAGGGACAGGGCTCCGTCCGTCACGCACGCGCCCGCTAGCGCGCTGCCTCCCGCTACGCACATAGCGCGAGACACGCGACCGTCCGTCCAATGCCCCTACAACATTACCACTTAACAAATAAAACAATTACTACATTCGTATTTGTAAGCAATAACATTACGTTTCTTAATATTTAGTAAACGACTTTTACAAACCTTAAAAAAAGCTGACGCATAAACCGGTTCAATATCGGACAATTCCAAAGGTTTATCATAATCATCACCCCATAGCCGTAGATTTTCGTCCCTGTCGAAAATCGCCAACGAGCCTCCCAGCCAGCCCATCCAGAGAGGAATCGTCTTCAGTTCCGCTTGTTTCATTGGCTTGATGGATATGCAGGATCCTGTGATGGTCAAAGACAGCCATTGAAGTGTAGTTGCCCGTGCGCAAACTAGTACTCTTTCGTCTGTTTCGCCCCACTGAAGCAGCGGCAACGTCTCGGGCGGGCCGGTGAGGCGCAAGCCGGCGGCGCGTCCACCCGCCACTACGATGACCCGAGTGAGCGTAGCCAGCGCCAGCACGCGAGCGCAACGAGCGGCCATTGTCACCACCTCTCCTCTAGCACCGGAGAACAGACACGAACTTCTGGCAGAGCGCACTCCAAGAGGCCGCGAAAATTTTATCAGCCAAACTGAACCACCTGTATCCAGAGCGAGCCCTGAGGTAGCTGCCCATGTCACTCTCAAAATCCCCCACATTTCCCCACCTAGTGTGATGCGTCGCAATATGGTTCCTTGTGAGCTTTCATACTGACAAATAAGGCCTCGTGCGTAGCCTGCTAGAAGTCTTGAGCTGTCTTTATTGTATGCTAATGATGCAACGGCACCACTAGAGTCAATGTTGGAATTGCAGACCCATCTCAATGTTTGGTCAAAGAATGTTAAAAGCTGTCCCTGAGCAGTGCCCACAGTAATTTTTCCATCAGTGCCCACATCCAGAGCTGTAGCAGCACCAGCAGACGATCTCTGCTGAAAGCAAATTTTCCATTGTAATGAAAAATTGTCTGAGAGTTCAACAGTTTCACCCAAGAGGATTATGTTAGATTACATGAACCACTCATCTGCTTTATGACGGATCCGCTCGAGACACAATTGATTTTCTATTGTGTCTGGAATCCCGACAGACGAGGGATTAATGTATAAAAAGCTGTTTAACTTTCTATTTTAGTGTAGTTGATAAGTGTCATTATTTTAGAATGTTGAACAAAAAAAGAAGTGTTAAAACAAATATTTTTTCTAGATTATTATAATATTATATTCAGAGACATTAGGGAACCTCAATTTATCATTCACCTGTGCTTGCTTGATTTGCTGCGATACAGCAAGCAGGAATTCAACTTGGAGTGCAGAGCAAGTGGGGGGCTCTTCTTCATATTTAACTTGTTCATTTTCTATTCCTTCTTCTTTTGAAGAGAGCACTTCCTCCAGTGTTGGAGCCTCACTTGCAGGAAGTGCATATTCTACTTCATCTAGCTGGAAACAATGTACCTATCTATTTGAATATGGTACTTGCTTGGTGAAATCAATAAGTAGTTTAAAGGGGCGTTTCTCACCTCTTCAATATCAAGATAATGAAGACTACCAACAGATTCTAAGTCAGAGTCCAATAATGATTGCACTGATGGAGTTTTTAACAAATCCATTTTGAGGAGCTGGTTGGTGAAGAGCAGTAGGTATGGGTAAAAATTTAAAGTACCTACATACTTATTGGTGGATATGGCTAGCACTACTTTACTACTTTAGAAAGAAAGAAAAATAACAGGAAATATAGCGGGTAAGTAAAGTAGTAACGTATTTGGTAGGTTTGTTCTTGGTAGGTATATTAGATACTTAGTACTAGTAAGTAACACGACAAAAGTCCCGGTTTTCGGCCGAGTTTACTGCAAGCCTCAGACTTGTATTCTGAGCTGGGAGAAGAAAAGACTGAGTGAAATGAGAAGTCCTCAGTCCACAGAACACTATCCTCAGTCGTCTGTCAGACTTCTTCTCTTCTCCAGAATAGATGGAGCTCTTCTGTAAATTCTTCTTTTCGGATGAAAATCGAATCGGAAATAAAATGATTCTGTTGTGTTGTTGTGAGTTGACTTTTATAGCCGTAACAGACGGCACAGACCAAACCACAGATTTGGTCTGCGGCAGACCAAAGTGATGGTCTGTGTCACTGTCACAATGATATGACACAGACCATCAAACGATTTTGATGGTTGGCCCCAACCGTCAAAAACCACGACAGACAAATAGGGAGTGATGCCAAATGGGGGATTTCCTGCAAATTCGGGAGTTTTAAAATAAATTAGAACCGAGGGCCTTACTTATGAAAGATGTTTAAAGTGAAACACTGGTTAAACAACGTCCTGTCTTTATTTGTGGATAGTGACAAACAGAGACAGGACGTTGTTCAACCAGTGTTCAACTTTAAACATCTTTCATAAGTAAGGGGGCGACTGTCTAGGTTGCCTATTTATTGTTAGCAGGCTTTTAGCAGGTATCTATTTTATTTAATCTTACCTACCTACTAATTATATAACGTTGGTTGGTAAATATGTACGCGCCTTTCTAATTTACACAAGTGAGTGAGAAGGAAAGTTTTCCTTCTCACTCGCACAAAACAAAGAAGGATATATTAAAACTATCTTTCTTTTTTTTGTGCGAGTGACGAATGAAACAGGAGGCTATCTAAAGATTGTTGTTTTCAATCTGTAGATGTTAAAGTAATTTAGTTGACTTTTTTAGGGCTTTATGCTTGGTTGGGTTTATTTTCGGAAAGACCTATTTTTCGGAGGGATTTCCATCTAAGTTTAGAGGTAAATTCGTTTAGCCAGCTGGCAACACTCCTCATTTGGACCGTGGTTACTATTATGTATTCAAGGATCCGACCGTCTGCCAGACCGTCTGGCAGACGGTCTGCCAACGTGTCTGCAGACCGTGTGGTAGCACTATTAGCCGTAACAGACGGCACAGACCAAACCACAGATTTGGTCTGCGGCAGACCAAAGTGATGGTCTGTGTCACTGTCACAATGATATGACACAGACCATCAAACGATTTTGATGGTTGGCCCCAACCGTCAAAAACCACGACAGACAAATAGGGAGTGATGCCAAATGGGGGATTTCCTGCAAATTCGGGAGTTTTAAAATAAATTAGAACCGACTGTCTAGGTTGCCTATTTATTGTTAGCAGGCTTTTAGCAGGTATCTATTTCATTTAATCTTACCTACCTACTAATTATATAACGTTGGTTGGTAGGTTGAAATGTACCTACAAGCAAGATTATTCTTTCGTTCACAGTAAGAGCGTTTGTCCACCGCCGCCGTCACCGTCACGTCAACGAGAACGAGATGACGGCGCCGAGGTAGCGACCATACATTTACTATAGCCGCCTGTCCACCAGAAGACCGTCACGTCATCTTGATCTCATACAGAAATAATCTCGTTGACGGTGACGTGACGGACAAACGCTCTAAATGGGCGTTTTTCCACTAGCCCGGCACGGCACCGGCACCGGCACCGGCGCCGGCGACGCAAGAATGTATGAAAATGTACTACTCGTTTTTCCACTTGCCGGCGCCGGCACCGGCACGGTTTCATACATTTTTGCATCCCCACCACCGGCGCCAGTGCCGGTGCCGGTGCCGTGCCGTGCCGGCTAGTGGAAAAACGCCCATTATGTTGATTTATGTTGGGTTATTGTGATTAAGTAGGTACCTATTTATAGGTACCTATGTAGATAGGTAGGGGCAAACAAACAAATATTTTTCGTATTATCGTACAGAACTTCAGATAAAGTAGGTACATAAGGCTTTTAGACGTAGACGCAGGAGGTTGCGGGTTCGATTTCCGGCTTGGGAAAAATATTTGTAGGTATGAACTTCAGATCATGGAGGTGGATTCATTACTCAAGTCCTACTGCGAAAGCGGGAACTACCTAATTGTTTTAATATGCTCTTTTAGTCAAGGTCGTTCAGTTGTGTGTACAGAGCTAACGAACGTACAAACTAGCATAATTATTTTTGTTCAAGTCATATTTGGATAATTAGTAATTTTTTAGTTCTGCGATGGCAGTGCTGCGTCTATCGGACTTCAGTGCTGAATCCGACTCTACAAGCAAATTGTATCGAGTTAGGGATGTTCAATGCGATACGATACAGTTCGGCCGACGGATCTAGGCGTACGTGAAGTCAGGCTCTTTGCTGCGCAGTAGAAAATTTTGTATGAAAAAGTTGCACTGCGCATCGAAACGGCCAACTTCACGTACGCCGAGATCCGTTGGCCCTACTGTACTTGCGTGTATCGATACAATGGCATACGATACATCCGATATTTGTATCGATACAATAGCACGATACGGCGTATCGTTACAACACGTGCAAGGTGTATCGGATCGAATGTATCGTCTCAAATTGTTTTGATATCAAATTGTAAATTAGGCTTGTTTCACTCTTCAGCGTGTCGCCCGCCGGTCGCGTCCGCAAGTTGACCATTCACAGCACAGAGAAATTAATTTTGACCAATTACAGCACAGAGAAATGTGCTGTGAATGGTCAACTCGCGGACGCGACCGGCGACACGCTGAAGAGTGAAACAAGCCTTAGTATTATTTTCGGAAAGACCTATTTTTCGGAGGGATTTCCATCTAAGTTTAGAGGTAAATTCGTTTAGCCAGCTGGCAACACTCCTCATTTGGACCGTGGTTACTATTATGTATTCAAGGATCCGACCGTCTGCCAGACCGTCTGGCAGACCGTCTGGCAGACGGTCTGCCAACGTGTCTGCAGACCGTGTGGTAGCACTATTTGGTTGGTGACTTATAGCCGTAACAGACGGCACAGACCAAACCACAGATTTGGTCTGCGGCAGACCAAAGTGATGGTCTGTGTCACTGTCACAATGATATGACACAGACCATCAAACGATTTTGATGGTTGGCCCCAACCGTCAAAAACCACGACAGACAAATAGGGAGTGATGCCAAATGGGGGATTTCCTGCAAATTCGGGAGTTTTAAAATAAATTAGAACCGAGGGCCTTACTTATGAAAGATGTTTAAAGTGAAACACTGGTTAAACAACGTCCTGTCTTTATTTGTGCATAGTGACAAACAGAGACAGGACGTTGTTCAACCAGTGTTCAACTTTAAACATCTTTCATAAGTAAGGGGGCGACTGTCTAGGTTGCCTATTTATTGTTAGCAGGCTTTTAGCAGGTATCTATTTTATTTAATCTTACCTACCTACTAATTATATAACGTTGGTTGGTAAATATGTACGCGCCTTTCTAATTTACACAAGTGAGTGAGAAGGAAAGTTTTCCTTCTCACTCGCACAAAACAAAGAAGGATATATTAAAACTATCTTTCTTTTTTTTGTGCGAGTGACGAATGAAACAGGAGGCTATCTAAAGATTGTTGTTTTCAATCTGTAGATGTTAAAGTAATTTAGTTGACTTTTTTAGGGCTTTATGCTTGGTTGGGTTTATTTTCGGAAAGACCTATTTTTCGGAGGGATTTCCATCTAAGTTTAGAGGTAAATTCGTTTAGCCAGCTGGCAACACTCCTCATTTGGACCGTGGTTACTATTATGTATTCAAGGATCCGACCGTCTGCCAGACCGTCTGCCAGACCGTCTGGCAGACCGTCTGGCAGACGGTCTGCCAACGTGTCTGCAGACCGTGTGGTAGCACTATGACTGACAATGACAAGACAACAACAAACAACAACACAACAATCAAAACAAGTAGGTAAGTCAAAGTCAGATCAGAGGCACAGCTAGTGCTGCCAACTCGAATTGTTGAAAATTGGTAGATGAGGGGCCAAAAATCGGTATAAGTTGGTAGAATGTAAATTAAAAATTGGTAGATCTTTAGTATACCACCCCAATTCAGATGATTTTAGAGGATAACAAATATTTACCTATTATTTAAATTATGTAATGTAGAGTTTCAAAGTGACTGTTGGCTTTTGCTGGCATGGCAACCAAGTAGGGTAAACCATGTAGTAACTGGCCACTTAAGCACTTTGACCAATTTAAATTGTTATATTTGCTTTAAATGTCCTAGAAGTGTTATGTTTATAGTGTTACGGGAAAGAGAAAACGTTATTACGTATTACAAATTATAAGAAAAACGCGTATCATCAGTTGAATTTTTTTTATATTAATTTAAATAAAAATAGTGGTTTTAGACCAGTAACTGGCCGCGAAAATTAGTAACTGGCATGTTCTTTTTCAGTAACTGGCCACAAGATTTCTTTGACGAAATTACTAAATTTAATATCAAATTTTAAGAAAATAATATAGAACACAATATCTGGCTAATAGAACTATTAAAAATCAACAAAATAGCATACTTCTCACTTAAATAAAACAAATTTAAATTAGGTATTATGAGATCTAGGCTTCATCTTTGGTAGTTTTGGTACTTAATTACCTACACATTATCAATACCCTTGCTTTTTTGCTTCCTCGCGAACAGCATGAAATGATAATATGATTTATTTGCGCGAAGTGTGGTGCACAAAGAACTTAAACATTTACTATCTAACTTAGATGCACACACTTCGCTAGGAAAGAAACTTGGTAGGTCAATAGGTTGTGCTATGGAAATTTGCTGTGGAGCATAACGCCGGCTCCATACGTTGGGGCCAACGTTGGTCCCAACGTTGGCGCCAAGATTTCGTGAACCATCCACACGTTGGCGATACACCAGTCTTGTTCCGTCAGAGCCAACGTGCAGACGTCCGATGTCTGCGCGTCCGATACAGAAATTAAAATTTCTCTAAGTGATTTTACGTTACTGAATACCAATTTTATCACAATCGCATCACATCATGTCACTATCACACTTCACACAACACACTATATTATAAAAGCGAAAGTTTGGATGTTTGGATGTATGTTTGTTCCTCTCTAACACGACAACCACTTAACCGATATGGGTGATATTTAAAATATAGATAGATAATAACCGGAAATAGGACATAGGCTACTTTTTATCCCAAAAAATTGCACGGTTCCCGTAACATAAAAAAAAATAGTAGACTCCATCATCAGATCAGCTCGCTGTCACCATATTATTACATTGTAGTCAGAACTTGACAAATATGCCGAGTTTCAACTCAATCGGCTTATTTACTGAGGAGTTCTGTTGAACAGCTCTTGACTCCATCATCAGATCAGCTTGTTGATACCATAATATTTCATTGTCACCGAGAATCTATAAGTGTGCAAAATTTCAGCCCGATAGTCCTACAAACACAATAAATAAGGAATACGATGACATTCTCGCTCGTCAGTCGACACGTGCGCTCACGATGCGCGTCGAAACGGGACTGAGCATAGCACCAACGTGTGGACGGATCCCCAACGTTGGCGCGCCAACTTCCTTTGATAAAACCGACACGGCACGGCCAAGCCCCAACGTTGGCCCCAACGTTGGCGCCAAGCTATTTTGTCAGCACCACACGTTGGTGAGAGGCATTGGGACCAACGTTGGCCCCAACGTGTGGATGCGGGGTAATATGAGCATAATCGGTGAATGGGTTGTAAAGATATTGGGTTCCAAAGGGGGTAAAAAAATTAAAGTTACCCAATTAAATTGAGTAGGATGTAGTAGGATGGAAAAGACTTAATTTGTACATTCCAAAATGGTTTTTATTTTTACTCTAAGATCGTTTTTGAAATACGACTAAAGAAAAAATTTAAAAACTAGAGCTGCCAGAGCTCCCGTTTCATAGAGTTTTGATGTCTTCGTAGTTCATAAACTGGTCGGTCTTAGAAAGAGAGTGGCATCGTTGCGGTCTGGTTTTCAATGATTTTAGTTGCTACTTGAATTTTTTTCATGATAAAAAATGAAAATAATTGTCCGGATACCTGAAAAAAAAAACTACGTGTGGAGCTTACGTTAGGAAGGCACGTAAAGTATCTACCTAATTGAAAGTAAACAAAATAGACATGACTTAATGTATTGCATCCATGCCTGTAATATTTACCATACTGAACTAGCGCATCATTGTGTAGAGACTGAACTCAGCAGACGTAGCATGTAGTCAGAAACAAGTCTAAATATAAACTATCAACGCAACGGTGCGCGAGATCTCAGTTCGGGGCGAACTACTAGTTTAATTGTTATAGTGTTAATTATTTTCAATGAAGCATCAGATATCTTAATCAGACAAGTCTAAATTGCCTACCCTATAGCATAATGACACAAGAAACAATCATCAGCATCAGTGGGAATGTGGGTTTGGTGAAACATAGGTACCTATACAATTTTTATGGAACTCGCATTTATTACACTCTAGCTTTTCTTAGTTATACCAGCGGTACAGGCTTCACAGATCGATATATCATTTTCTTCAATGTTTCTCTCTGTTTCGTTAGTAATTGTTGCTTCATCAACATTATAAATTATGGACTGACTTGTTTCAGTTTCTGTTTTTAGATCTGAGCCCCTACTTTTTCTCTTCCCAATAACTTTTCTTTTTTCCATCCATATTCAGCACATCTATTTCTGACTGTTAAAAAAGTAGAAACCATCAGTAACTGGCCACTCAACTGGCCACCTATGCCAGTTACTGAAAAACCCTAATAAAATTTCACAATATTTTGTCACCTATTATAAGACCTGATTATCTTGCACTACAGAATGTAATTTTGATCAATTTTATAGAGAAGTCATTTTGTTAATAACTGGCATGTGTGGCTAGTTATTGAAAATTTAAAGTTTTTTATTTCAGTTACTAGCCACACTATCATTGCAGGCTATAAGAATATATCTGAATCAAAGGCGACTAAATTACGATAATACTACCTAAATGCTAACTAAATCACCATAAATTACAAAGATACCTAGTTTGATACAAGTTTAATTGATATTTTCATTAAACAAGATCCTTACCGTTTTGACCACTCAACAGTCATAGACCATCCGGCTCGCCGACTGTTAACCATTAACGAAATATTTTCGCGTAAAGTTGTTTGGCTGGTGACGGAAATCGGTACTAAAATTAAAGCTAAATATATAAACAATTCTCTAAGATGATAACTTATGGCTTTCGTCCCACTAGTTGCTTAATTTAAATGTTAAAGCGTCAACATGGCTAGTTACTGAAGGTGGCCAGTTATACCTAGATTTACCCTATTTTTATTCTATTCTGTGATGGCAACTGGCAACACTAACGCAGTGTCGTGCAGTGTTGCCAATTTAGCGACTTTGTCGCTAGAAATAGCGACTTTTGGACCGTGTTAGCGACAAAAAATCGGTTTTAGCGACAAAAAATATTTAGCGACTTATCTAGCAACTTTTGGACTTCGACCAAGAAATTAACAGTATTTTTACTTGTGTACATTTTGACGGAATAAATATACGGAACTTCATGTGCGTGATCACTACCGTGTATGTTAACTATGCTCAATGAATGCTGACGAAGATTTTATATATACAGGGTGAATTTTTGAGACGGGGCAGTAAGGGCAGCTACCTTAACCGTTGTAGCTAGAGGAAAACGTTCTTAGGAGACCATCCTTCATTTTAAAAAATATTTCGACCTGCATTCACAGATTTTGAAAAAAATGTACAGTCAGCGAGAAAATGGGTCATTTACACAAAAACTTTTTTTGATGCCAATCGATCCTGTTTCATCTAAGGATAAAAAGGCACTTTCAGACCAACTGAGGTTAGAGTACTAGAAAAGTCAGAAATCGCTAAAATGTATTTCTGAGATAAGACAGTAAGGGCTACCTTAACCGTTGTAGCTACAGGAAAACGTTTTTAGGAGACTATCCTTAACTTTTGAAGATATTTCAACCTGCATTCACAGATTTTGAAAAAAATGTACAGTCAGCGAGAAAATGGGCAATTTACACAAAAACTTTTTTTGATGCCAGTCGATCCTGTTTCATCTAAGGATTAAAAGACTCTATCGGACCAACTGAGGCAAGAGTACTAGAAAAGTCAGAAAACGCAAAAAACTTTGATCATACATTTCGTACGAAATTATTTTGTCATTTGTCATAATTTTTCATCATTTTGTCGAAATGTCTTCAAAAATAAGGTTAATCTCCTAAGAACGTTTTCCTGTATCTACAACGGTTAAGGTAGCTGCCCTTACTGCTCCGTCTCCAAAATACATTATAGCAATTTCTGACGTTTCTAGTACTCTTAACTCAGTTAGTCCCATAGAGCCTTTTAATCCTTAGATGAAACCGGATCGATTGGCATCAAAAAAGTTTTTGTGTAAATTGCCCATTTTCTCGCTGACTGTACATTTTTTTCAAAATCTGTGAATGCAGGTTGAAATATCTTTAAAAGTTAAGGATAGTCTCCTAAAAACGTTTTCCTGTAGCTACAACGGTTAAGGTAGCCCTTACTGTCTTGTCTCAGAAATACATTTTAGCAATTTCTGACTTTTCTAGTACTCTAACCTCAGTTGGTCTGAAAGAGCCTTTTTATCCTTAGATGAAACAGGATCGATTGGCATCAAAAAAAGTTTTTGTGTAAATGGCCCATTTTCTCGCTGACTGTACATCTTTTTCAAAATCTGTGAATGCAGGTCGAAATATTTTCAAAAATTAAGGATGGTCTCCTAAGAACGTTTTCCTCTAGCTACAACGGTTAAGGTAGCTGCCCTTACTGCCCCGTCTCAAAAATTCACCCTGTATATTTTTTTGAGTATACGTAAAAATATGCAGGCAACGTAAAAAATATTTTCCTTTTTGGCGAATCGTCCTCCCCCCCCCCCGCTAGCTCCTTTGCCTCTTTTAGCGACTTTCTAGCGACTTTTCGCACTCAATCTAGCGACTTTTATTTTTTGGAGTTGGCAACACTGGTGTCGTGATTTCGTCCTCAGATTAGGTAGAGACAGTGTTGCCAATTTAGCGACTTTGTCGCTAGAAATAGCGACTTTTGGACCTGTGTTAGCGACAAAAAATCGGGTTTAGCGACAAAAAATATTTAGCGACTTATCTAGCGACTTTTGGACTTCGACCAAGAAATTAAAAGTATTTTTATTGGTGGTGAAAAGTGACAGTGACAGACGCCAAGCGACAGTGACAGACACTATTAAAGTATGATATTAGCGGCCTTTACACGGTAGAGTTTTTACCACGCATCTGGACTGTACAGATATCTGTACAGATAACCGCGGAAAAAAACTGTCAAAGGTTGGAATGGCGCGTGCTATTTCCCGCGGGCCGATTGTCTTTACAGATATCTGTACAGATAACCGCGGATAAAACTGTCAAAGGTTGGAATGGTGCGTGCTATTTTCCGCGGGCCGATCTCTGCGTGTAAATGCTGCTATTGTCTTGTGTACATTTTGAGACGGCATAAAAATAGGGGACTTCATGTGCGTGATCACTACGGTGTTAAAATATGCAGGCAACGTAAAAAATAATCTTTTTTAAAAGATTGAGAGTAGATTTTATATTATTAAAATATAAAAATATAGAATATTTATTTTTAAAGACGCCTTTGAGGAGACTTTTTGGTAAATCTCGAAGAGCAGAGATGTTGAGAGGCAGAGGGATTTGGGGAAGAACTTTGCCCAGCAGTGGGACGACATAGGTTAAATAAAAAATAGTTTTTTTTTTTAATTTGGGTGCCCCCCCCCCCCCCCCGCTAGCTCCTTTGCCTCTTGTAGCGACTTTCTAGCGACTTTTCGCACTCAATCTAGCGACTTTTATTTTTTGGAGTTGGCAACACTGGGTAGAGATACTACGGTGTCGTCTTGTAGAGTTTGTTCGTATAATTATTTCAAAGCATTCTTTTCCCGGAATTTATTAATTTTTAGTTTTCTAATCAATGTATTCTGCGATCACTATCTATTTTCTGTGTTGTATGTGCATAAACTAAGAGTGTATTATCTCAAAGACGGACAAAGCTCCCCGTGTCCGTGAAGTAGGTAGCCATTTTGTTGTGAAACTATAAAAGGTCATCGTAAGTAGCTTCGACTTCTACTTCTGTAAATCTGTAGTGCATACGGAAATGTCTGAAAGCAATTCAAAGGATCCTCCTATACAAACAATGAACGGCATGCCGCCAAATCACAACCCATGGATGTACGGCATGTATAACCCTTATAATGGATATCATGGTGTTTATCCACCACAATATAACCATTACTTCAATCACATGGGTAATAATGCAGGATTCCCAAACGGCATTCATCAATTTCAACAAAATCAAGACCATGGACATCCTCAATTTTCGAAGCCTCCCCCGAGTCCCCTACTGGGAATGTCTCCTCTTGATACAAATCGTCCTTTTTTCAATCAAGCACCGATTAGATTTAATCTAAACAGTGTTAAAAAACCTTCTCCCCTGTTGAACGAGAATCCCCTCAACACTAATAATCCAAAAAAGAAACGCAAAAAAAATAACAACAATAATTTTCAACAAAATGATGAGCTAGCACCATTTTCGAATGATGTAGCTCCCCCTCTGCCGGATCAGCCTCCGCCGTTGCCCCCCCTGCCTCCCCCCGATGCTCCCCTGCCTCCTCCACCGCCGCCACCTCTAGAAGTCCCTCTGCCTCCGCCGATAGCTACCGAGGACATCCCTGAGCCACCAGCAGAGCCTGCTAATAATTGTGATCAAACAAAAGAGACAGATGTTGACAGTAGCAAGACTCATCATCTGAATATTCTGAACTCACAATTTACCAGTTCAGCTGGCTTATGGCCAGATAGCCTTGAGAGATACATCAAAAGATGTTATGTTAAATGCAAGTCAAGTTTTGACCGTGACCAAATTGATATATGTTTGAGGGGACGAATTACAGCAGCAAGTGCTAAGGATGAATTATGGACCAGGAATTGGGATAATGAGCCAATACCTAGTGTCCATAGTGAGCGTAATAACTTGGCTGTTAAACCCAATAACTTGAGTGTTAAGCCTGTTCGTGGTACTTTGAGTTTATATCAAAAATGCGAAAACATAGCCGATTCAAAGAGTAGATCTGGTAGGAATTTTAATGGACATAAAAATTCTCCTCAACGGAGACGCAGGTTATATTCTAGGAGTAGATCCAGGAGCCCGCCCAGGAAGAGACTGAGGTAATTATTTTTTATAACTTTCCTGTTCTATTTCTATAACGATTTAAATGTTTCCATTTCGCTTTGCGAAAAAATTAATGATTTAAAAAAAGAGTTTTAAAAGTCGTAAGGTGGTAGTCAAGAGGTATGTGCAAATCCATAATATGGTACATGTCCACATTTTGCAGAAGTTAGCATACCATATTATGTGACAGGTTGCAAGCTCATCGCCGCTACCAGAAAGCTAACTGGTTTTTTCACAAAGTTTTCCTTTACTTCACAGTTTTAGCTAGTATTGTGCTTAAAGTTTTCCAAAATGTCCTAAAAAGCGTTTGAAAAGCTCTTATCTCTTATGATCCCTCAGAAAATAAATGATTTGTAATTCATTTGTTTCAGTCATTCTTCTACATCAGGAGATGAAATTGAGGAAAGGAAACCATCCAAAGGTAAAGGGCGCCTTAAGGTAAAAGACAGGTTATCTTTAGATCAGAAGAAACCAGAAAAATACAACAACAACAAAAATGCTAAGAAGAAGCAATACAATCAGTTCATTGTGGAGGATATTCAGGGTAATGCTGAAAGACTCCAGAAAAGAGCTGAAAGATTTAATGGTTCTACTAATGTTCCCTCCATAGCAAGCTCAGTTCAAGGGGGCAATAAAAGAACTGAACTTTCTGTGAGAAAACCTATCATACAAGATACTGACGGAGATTATGAGTTGAACAACATGCACATAGTTGGCACATGCTTAGACGTGGAGAAATCTTTTCTAAGGTTAACCAAAGCACCTGAAGCATGCGAAGTTAGACCAGCCCATGTGCTCATTAATTCACTCAAAAATGTCAAAGAAAAGTGGATAGAAAAGCAAGACTATAGATATGCATGTGATCAGTTGAAATCAATAAGACAAGACTTGACGGTATGTAGCTAGACTTATTTTGTAACAAGAAGTGTCTATATCTGTACATTAATTATTAAATAAAATGATCCTAATATTTATTTTTTTGTATAGGTGCAAGGTATAAGAGACAACTTTACTGTTGTGGTGTATGAAACACATGCAAGAATTGCTCTAGAGAAAGGAGACCATGAGGAGTTCAATCAATGTCAAACTCAACTAAAAATGTTGTACAGTGAACTACCAGAGAGTAGGTCTAATGCTGCTGAGTTCACTGCTTACAGAATTTTGTATTACATATTCACAAAAAATACTCTAGGTGAGTTACATTTTAAAATTAAAAAAAAACAAGAAAATATCCAAACAGATAATTTTATACTTACAAAATTATCTTTAGACCTACAAAAGACCGAAATATTATTTAGATTTATCTTCAAACCATGCAATGCAAGTGTAGCTGCTGATTAATTTTATTGATTCTTAAACATTAACCTTCTTTTTCAGATTTATCAACCATTTTCCAATTTTTATCAAAGGAAGACAGAGAACATGAATGTATAAAACATGCCCTTGAAACAAGGGGAGCATGGGCCACTGGAAACCTGCACAAGTTTTTCTTATTATACAAGACTGCTCCACTTATGGCTGCCTACCTCATGGACTGGTTTGTCGACAGAGAAAGGAAGCTCTACCTCAAATACATCATAAAGTCGTACGTCTTTCTATTATTATTTTATACTTGTTTTTCGATCGAGCGAGCGAAGCGGGCGAAGATCGTAGTGGCAAGGTGGGCGATTTTGCTGTTTGTATGTTTCACATTTATGTTCTTGCATAACTATCTAATCAGCATGAAACTTGGTAGGTCAATAAATAGGTTGTGCTATGGAAAACTGGAGAACGTATGAGCGTTATAATTATAATTGATGGTTTGTAAAAATATTGGGTTCCCAAGGGGGTTAAAAAAAAAGTTACTTACACAAATAAAAGATTGAGTGGGGTGCCATATGAAGGTACCTAATTTGTACTTTCCAAAATGGTTATTATTTTTAGGGTTCCGTACCTTAAAAGGTAAAAAAAGGAACCCTTATAAGATCACTTTCTTGTCCGTCTGTCTGTCTGTCTGTCTGTCTGTCTGTCTGTCTGTCCGTCTGTCCGTGTGTCACCATCGATTATCTCAGGAACGGGTAGAGCTAGCAAGTTGAAATTTATACCATATACTAAGGTCTATAGTCCCTATTGTGAGTATAAAAATCAAGGTCCTGAATCAACACTATAAAAAGATATAGACAAATTTAGGTTTTCGTGAAAACTTGTGAGTACCAAAACTTACCTTAATTATCAACTTTTTTTATTTTTCGGAATTTTTCCTTTACTTGTGCTGTAAGACCGTGCTTGTAACCAAAATTGACAATTCTAGGTCAACCGGAAGTACCCTAGAGGTTTTGGGTCGAAAACCTAAATGGTAGTTCCCGTTAACCTAGAATCACGAAATTTGGCAAAAAGCAAGGTCTTATAGCACAAATAAAGGAAAAATTCCAAAAAGTTAAAAAAGTTGAAAATTAAAGAGTGTTCCCATACATACATAGTTGACGCCAATTAAAATTTTCCTCCGAGTTGTATGGGCGCTCATACAATTAAGCGGACTAGCTTAATTGGCACCGTGGCTAGGTACGGAACCCTCGGCGTACGAGTTCGACTCGCACTTGACCGGTTTTATTATTGTAGATGTAGATTGTATAGTTTTAAATAAAACGAAAAATGAAAAATTAAGCAACTGCTGCAACCTGAGCTCTGTTTGTTAAGAGTTTTGATGTCTTCGTAGTTCAGGTTAACTGGTCTTAGAAAGCGAGTGGCAATGCTGTGATTTGCAATGGTTTTAGTGGCTACGTGATATTTCTTCTTTATAAAATAAAAATTATGGTCCAGGAACCTGAAAATAAACTAGGTAATAAAAAAATAGACACGGCATAATGTGCATGCTTACTATACTGAGCTAGCGCATTATACATCATTGTGTAGCGAACTCTGCAGAAGTAGCACTTAAACTTTTATATGGGTAGTCAGAAACAAGTCCAAATCTAAGCTATCAACGCAACAATCATAGTTCTGGGCGAACTACTAGGTAGTTAGAGTTGTGTTGGCCTAGTGGGTCAGCCTCCACATTGGGACTGAAGGTAATGGGTTCACCTGGCTTTGCATGAATTCATTTTTCATTTTGGAAAATTAGTACTTAATGCAATAACACTTGCTATAAACAATGGAGGAAAACATCATGAGGAAATTATGGGCAGTTAGATTCACACTATATCACTGAATAGTATGAGTGGATGGTAAAGGTGCTGAGGAAGCCTCACACTAATATTATAAATGCGAAAGTTTGGATGGATGTATAGTTGTTCCTCTATAATTGCCTGAAATTTAAAATATAGATAGATAATGACCGGGAATAGGCTACCATTGACCCGGGTACCACGCAAGCGAAGCCGCGGATGGAAGCTAGTCTAAAAATATTTCTTGGGACTTTTGGGGCATACATAGGCAATGTATCATCTGGAATAGAAAAACCTTATTTCAGCTCAATTACTTGTGCTTGTTTGATTATTTTATGCTATTCCCAAATATATGCTAAATACCAATGATGATTCACATAATTATATGCACAGGTATCACAAGTGTGTGTGTTGGTTTGTGACATTTCGAAATAGCCAGCAGATATTTAGTTTACATTAGTAGTGTTTATCACTGTTTTGTTTGTGTGTGGCACAGGGTTATTAAACTCATGATCAGTTTCAAATCTATCTATTCAATACGGGTTCAGCATTATGGAACAAATGGAAAATGCTCATGTTTATTTTATTTATCCGGCATTGCTGGTTGTGTTTATTAACAACATTTTCTATGTACAGCTACAGGCAGAATGTTCCTGTGGACTTCATCATTCGAGAATTGGCGTTCGAGTCGAGTTCTAAGGCTATTGAGTTCTTAAATAAGTTTCCTCTGTTGTATGCTGGCAGCGATCAAACTCTAATTGATTGCAAAGCTAGCACTCCAGCTTTAGCGAATATTTAACATTTTCTGTTATGCAGTCATCCTGTTACAGTAGCATACTCCTGTGTGGTGATGTAATTGCTGTATACAACAGGATGCGTCACTTTAGCGAAGCCGGTGTCGTCCTTGCGTCCAGTCTTACTCTCGCCTCATTCTAATCAGCTTTAATAGGAATAAGTTGGCAGAAAAACTTCACTGAAAAAGATGTGCTGCGAGGAAGAAGACCAATTGCATCAAGAGGAAATATTTACACCACTAATGTTGAAGCTGGGTACAAGTGCAGTGCAGAATGAACTGTCATGGACTTAAAAAAAAGTGCAAAGACTTAAAAAGTGTTGATGTTTTAGCTCTTAAAGTACCTACCTATTTGTAAATTGTACAAAATTGTCTAAACTCATTACAATTTAGATTTTAAGAAAAACAGGTGCAGTGCAAAATGAACTGTTATGAATGTGCAAAGACTTGTTAAGGTTTTAGTTTTTAAAGTATTTGTAAATTGTATAATCATCCACTCATTTCAATTTAGTTTTTAAGTAAACCTTAAAGAATGTAATTATATTAAAAATAATTTATGATTTTTAGAAATGTGTTTTATGTTATCGTCACTCCTATTCAACTAAGTCATTTCATAGCAGATCCTCTTGCTAGCCAGTTTTGTGTAGGAACTACAAAGGAAATAATTAATCTATGCCAAGAAACAAACGCATTAGGATTCCAAATAACCTAGGTACAGTATTTCCAGATATGTAATGGGTATCGGAAAACGTCGGAAACAATCGCATAAAATTACAAAAACGATTGACAAAAAGTAATTTGGAAATGAAAATTATGTACTCATATTTTAACATGTCATTTTTAAGAAAAGCAAATTGGTTGTAATCCGTGCGAGATGCGCAGCTACGACTTGTGCTTCTGTCACATTATGTCAATACTGCCTAAACGCTGTTGGTCATATTCGGAAAACACTAAATTAGACAATGCCCATTACTTATTTGGCATTACTGTACTTTGGAGCTGTCTCATGTTAATTAACATGCATTTATTTAAAAACGTTATTATTACAATCACTTTAATAGTAATTAATTATATAATTTGGAATGTTCCTAAAACAATACTGCTTTAACAGCAAAATAAATTAATGATAATTACATATCTACATGTATTTTACATTTTTTATGAACAGTTACATCATTCCGACTAAATAAACTAATGCTATAATTTATTATTATTAGCATTGAGATTCATAATCCTACATTATTCTTATATAATTAACATTTTACAATAAAGAACTAGGTAAGTATTCTATTCTACATTCTATTTCAGAAATGAGGAAGACAAACTTTCCCAGCAAATAGCTCTGAAATAACTGTGATCCATAGTGATAGTACAAACAGAATGTAAGATATTCCCACTTGGTGACTGTTAGGTAGCTGGTAGGGCTGGCCTCCTATTTCATCCACATGGAAACCCATAGGGAAAATCACTGCAGCTAGGCAAAACACCACCACTGTAAATGAAATTAATAAAGCAAATTAATGGTCTTATTAGGCCTTACACATGTTAGGCCAGCCTAGGCGAGTGTGAATGAGAAGGCGAGAGCGGTAGAGAGGCAATGCATCCCTGTGCCAACATGTGTTAGCGTCTTAACAAGTTGATCGACTTCTACAATAGCAGTTTCTGTGAAAGTCATTGTAAAACCACTAACACTGACTAGGTAATGTCATTAGATGAACCTTTGGAATGTTCTAGGAACACTAAATTAGCGCAATTATTATTTGAGAATAACAGTTAGTTTAATGTGTTGCTGTACTGTAGTAAAATATACTTACTTGCAGCGAATCCAACCCATCGAGCATATGGAATTACATTCCGATCAAAATGACTTGATGCTAATAAAATTACAGTAGTTGTGATACATATGCATCCTATGAAAATAAATATTGATGCAAGTAGCCATTCAGGTTGTAAATCTGGAGTGAAACATACTTGAGGTCTGTTATAAAGAGTTATACAGGACCACATCAACCCCAATCTTGTATCACCTGAAATGTAGACCACAAGTTAATAATGGCAACAAAATTATAAAGTAGTACAGGATTTGGACATTTAATTTTCATATCACTTAAGTAAATTGTGAATATCTAAGGGTCCTAATTACCTCCTACATCTGTGATGATCCAATCGGGCATAGCAAGGCTCACAATAGCAAAAACATCTGCAGCCATGAACAAAGTTCCTGAAATCACTGTAAGCTTATCCATCCTGTTGTTTTTATTTTATTGCATGTTGTTACATTTAACAGAAATTTCCACTTTGAATATCAAATAGAACTGATTCTAAATTAGTTTTATCTGCGTTTTTCTTTTGTTTTATTTTTTATTTGATTTTTTTGATCAAGCAAGATTGCTTGCTTGAATCAAGCCATAAAAGGGATGTTCGATACGATACGTCGTGTATCGATACTTTGGCATACCATACGATACGGCGGCGTATCGATACAAATGCAAGGTGTGTATCGGATCGAAAGTTGGTGTAAAATTGTAAGAAATATTAAAAAAAATATATAAATGATAAAAAAAATATTAATATTTTTTTTTTTTTTTTTTTCACCAATACAACCCCCTCCCCCGGGGGGGTCCTACCCCCCCCCCCCCCTCCCCCTCTCCGAAATACACATGGTCCGTATACTGCGAAACTTCCTAGATAGGCTTTTCTTAAATTTATTTAAGAATATTATGGACAAAAAGGCGCATGAAGCTGATTGCGCCTTGCGCCGCCCACCAAATGAGTTAGTTGTTGTGTTGTTACCTAATTATGTACCTACCTAGGTATATAGGCTTTTTTTAATTTCTTCAGGCACAGGACAAAAAGAAAGGCGTAGGCATGGACGTATATAAGGGGGGGGGGGGGGGGGGGGGGTTAGGGGGTCCGGACGCATGAAGCTGAGAGTGAGCCTACAGCCTACCGCCCCGTAGTACTAGTATTCTGTGCTACCGCCCCGGGCCATGGCCCTCTTGGCCCAAGGGTAAACGCATGAAGCTGAGAGTGAGCCTACAGCCTACCGCCCCGGGCCATGGCCCTCTTGGCCCAAGGGTAGGTAAATACGCCCCTGAGTCCATTCATCATTCGAACTTCTGCATTCATACCCCTAATATAAATGTGAAAGTGTGTTTGTTTGTTTGTTTGTCCTGCTTTCACGTCAAAACAGAGAAACGGATTGACGTGATTTTTTGTGTGGAGATAGTTGGAGGAGAGAGCTGGAGAGTAGGTAACATAGGCTACTTTTTATTCCGAAAAAATGCATGTTTCTTAAAAAAGTACCTAGGTAATCCACGCGGGCGAAGCCGCGGGCGTTTGCTAGTTTTATTATATTTTTTTGCAAAAACTTACGATTTGATTTGGTAACGGTAGGTAAGTTACTTTGGGAAAAGTATTCCTAATGGGAAATATCTAGAATCTAGAGTCGATTAGGTAAGACTAAGTAAATTTTTTTTTTGACAAATGTAATTTTTTAGGCTAGCTGGGTAGGTACCTAGGTACTTTTTTCAAAAATCTTAAAATACCTACTAATAAGTATTTCTTTAAAATAAACCAATAGTTTCCTAAGAACAAAACTTTCTAACTACAAGAGAAAGGGTAGCTAGAAGTGCCCAAAAATTTGCCACATTTGTAAGTAAGTATAGGTACCTACTTAGTAGTAGGAAAGGAACCGAAAGGCTAGGATAGGTACCTACCTACCTCCTGTGGAAATGAAATGAACACCTAGGCAGATTTGAATAAGCACAATTAGGTAAGTTCATAACATCATTATGATTGCTTTATTATTTAATTATTTATAATATAATTAGGTACCTACCTACTTATATTCAATAGGTAGGTTTTTAAATCATTGCCATTAAACATGCCATGTCGTCTTAGTCGTCTAGATTAAGCTAAAATAGTTGTTTTATACCTAAGTAGGTAATATGGAATAATGTTTCATTTGGGTAGGTTCCTAAGTACGCATCTGAAGGTTAGTAGGTAAAGGTATAAATAAGTACCTAAACTTTGAGCGCAGCCTGCAATGTGAAAACGGTTTGAAACATTAGTACAATAGCAATTAGACTCATGTGAACAATATTGAAAATTAGATGGACGTTCGTTGCGAAGAAGTGTTTAGGTATCTAAGCTGCAGCAGTCGGTGGTGCGCTGCTGTTGACAGTGTTGCTTGTGGCCGTAGAGCTGGAGTCATCGGGCTCGTCTATTTGAAGCCAGGGCATACGTTTCTGAAGTTCTTGTCTGAAAACAGTAGGGGAACCTGTTGAACCTTGGCTACACTTTTTTATTAGATTTTTTGTTTATAATGATTGGAATTAGGTTTACCAACTATGGACACACTAGCGGACGCTTGCGGCTTTATCCAGGTGCACTACTATTTTTTTTTATCCCACGGGAACCGTGCCTTTTTTCGGGATAAAAAGTAGCATATGTCCTATTCCCGGTCATTATCTATCTACATTCCAAATTTCATAAAAATTGGTTTAGTAGTTATGGAGATACGTGGGAACAAACATTTACCTACACACACGGACTTTCGCCTTTATAATATTAGTAGAATGTAAAGATACACTATTTGACTAAGTACATATTTATGAAATATTTTTTGTATTTTTAATGATAGGTAGGTACTTTAGAAGATAAAGGGACTTGAAAAAATAATAACTGGAAAGTGTCCAAGGTACAACGCACCAGATTCGAGTTACCTTGGTCACTGCAAGATGTACCGTACCTTGGCCTTACTAGTCTTTTGTCATGAAATTACCATGCTATGGAATCAAATATGTACCTAACCTATTTTTAAATTAATGGAAAGAACATTTATGAGGTAAGTATTTAGGTACCTACTTGAGATCAAAAAACTTAATAAGTAAGTAAGTAGGTAAGTACCTACCTAATTAACATTTTTATCTTATGATAAGCTATAAGTAATAATCAAAATAGGTAACAATGTGATCATATCACGTCCTACTATTTATATCGCCTCGAACTGAGATCTCGCGCACCGTTGATATTCTAGATTTAGAATTGTTTCTGAATACGTTGGTTTCTTCTGTTTGTTTCTAATAAGCTGCGAACTGGTGTTGGTCCAAGAGCAAAACCCAGGTTTTCAACATGCTTGCTGAAGGGCAATGTAACGCCGTCAAAGTACCTACCTAACACCGCGGTGCGCAGCTAGTTAAAAATAAATACCTACCTAGTTGCCTGTAACCTTCCTCAAGAAATGCGCTATCAAGTGCAGAATAGTAGATTGTTGCACGAGGGTTGAAACTTGAAAGTAACCTATTGCGGCACGAGATGGTTTGGCGCCTGAGCGTAGCGAGGGCGCTAATAGTTCGAGTGCCGTAATAGGTATTTCACCCGAGGTAAACACTCTGCTTTTCATTTCGAATATTAGGAAAGTAAATAAAAACCTGATTAGCTCATTTTATAAAAATCTCTGCTCTCGATCGACAAAACAGATAAAAATCGAATTGGTGCTTTAAAAAAATACTGGCTGGTAGCTTGCCACTGAAAAAAAAAAAACAAAAAGGCGCCCACCTTTTTTTTCAGCCATTATTTTTTGTCATTGAAGATGGTAAATATTTCAAGCTCAAAATCTTGTTTAAATAATAATAATTTAGTGAAAAGTAATTATTAATAACAATACTTATGTAATAAATTGTTCAAAATATTTTTTACAGCAATTCTCAATAAAAAGGTAAAATAGAAATGTCAAATATTACTTTTGCTGTGTAAAAAGTTTCAATCAAATCAAATCAAATCAAATCAAATTAATTTATTGCGTATTATGGGTTAGTAGCAGGTGTTAGTGTTACAGTATCAGCACGGCCATAATCAGCGCTTTGCGCATGCAATAGTCTTTACATTAAATATTACATTAACTAAACTAAGTAGTACATTAATTTGATTTGTTTATTATTTGATAGTTTCAACATGACTCAATAGAAATGTCAAAATAGAATGATTTTTTTTTTATTTGACAGCAGGGAAAATTGCTTCCCAGGGCGGAAAAGTACTACTTTCATCCCTCTGTTCAGGTAACTTCAAGCGTACTTTCCGTGTATGAGAAATGAAAATAATTTTTCAACCCAACTAGCAGTTTCAGAGATTAGCGCGTTCAAACAAGCAAACAAACAAACTGTATTTATTCACCTGTATTTTGGATGACTGATTGCGTAGACCCACGGATCTATGCACGCCACCGCTTTGCAAGTCACCGCAGGAATCATTGTTACCTGAAAAAAAAAATTAAAACAACATTTTTTTCGCATAGAATAAATAATACTTCAAAGCTAGGTATAAGCACAGAATACTAGAAGCTAGCTAGATTAACATTTTTGTTATTGCAAGTTACCTAGGATAAAAAAAAAAACGCTCGAAAGAAGGGTCTTGACAGACAGATTCCTATTGCTGCACAGAACCCCAAAACCAAAACATAAAAAAACACGAGTTTCTACCCCCTGCTCCAGACACAGCATGAAACATTTGCGCACTTTTTGTCGACTTTGCAAAGCTTTGAGCTCACATTTGAACATTTGGACTTTGCGCAAGTGTGGCCGGCTATGCAAACATTTGAACAAATGTCATCTTTGAACGCTTTGATGTGCGCCAAAAAACCGATAGGTACCGCTTGGCAAAGTGCAAATGTTTGTTCAAACAAGTTCAAACTTTGCACAAATAGTCAAAGCATCCTGCCACACAGCTACGTACCTATATTCAAACAAGTGTTCACAGCAGTGAAGCTGTGTATGGCGCCGGCTTACATGCAGGTAATGTTGTTTTCACTTACACCAGGAGTAAGTAGCTGTTGGTCTCCGAAGGCTCCGATGAGCGACATCACGCCGTACGGCGTCCACGACGCTACGTACAAGAAGCACACTGTCAGCGCTGCTTTGGCAATCCGGATCTCGGCAGACTCGGCACCCGCTTGTTGGTTAGCGCGTAAAGACTCAACATTCATCTTTTTCGCTTGTTCTCTGTAAGTAAAATATTTTACCTGTAGTAAAATATCTGGGCGACCGAGCTCTGCTCGGGTGCATAACGCCATCTAGTGGTTCAATTACGAACCACATTGCACTTGTAAATCTTTTTGCGTGAAAATTCCGAGAAAACGGCTTTTCCCAGATATGAGACCTAGCTAGATCGATTTTTCGCCCCCGTAAACACCCGTACTGCAAATTTCATCGAAATCGTTAGAGCCGTTTTCGAGAACGTCAGTAGGTCCAAACAAACTTTAAACATCAAACAAATATTGCTCGTTTAATAGAATAGGATAAGTAAGCACAATTGATTTTAGTACCTAAGTAAATAATTGTTTGAAGACTAGAATTACCTCCTGCAAAGTGAAAATAATGCGTGACTAGGCAGGGCATTGAACAAATTTTGAACATGTATAATTACATACCTTAGAGCAGCTTCATGAGCGAACACCTGCTTCACTATACCGCTGTAGAAGTAAATAATCATCGACATCGGGAACACGTAGCTGCACACGAATATGCAAGCCACGAACAGCTTCGTATCGAACGTGGTGGTGAGATAGTCGAATGAACACGATGTTAGGTATCCCTCTAGAAAAAACATGTGCAGTTTGTCATGTGCTGGAAAATGGTTAGAAATGTCCACCATTTTTATTTTTTATTTATTTAAATTGCGATAAGTAAGTCCTTATAATTTTACTACCTGGAACATATCGGCCCCAGATTTTGAAGAGCGGCAGCAGAGCCCAGGGCGTCGTGTAAATCCAGATGCAAGCAATCATCAGCAAGACTTTACCTCTTGATAGTCTGCCGTCCAAAGGTCTTGTTATCGTAGAGTGCCTAAAAACAAAAATAAGCTGTATAAAGTATTAGTATAAGGTATAAAGTATTACTTAGGTACGTACCAGAATGTAATAGAGCGCGTTGATGTCTTTATTATGAAAATTTCAGTTCGACGTTTGTAAGTGCCACTAGGGAGTTTTAATTTTGATTTAAGCGTTATTTTGTACTAAGTTCTCATACACTTACCGGTCATAAGCGATGCAAGCGTTGGTCATCCCAGCCCCGATACCACTGTACGAGCCCATCAGCGCAAAGACTTGACAGCCGATATTACCTGCCGCAAAACCTCTCATAGCACTGTTGTAAATGAATATGGGTGCTTTTGCCATCATTATAAAATCTAAAATAGCTAATTGTAGGATCAGTAGATTACTTGAGGTTCGTAAGCTTTTTGTCCTGCAAAAAAACAACAAGAATTACATAAGAGAACTTTATATAAGAGAACTTTATTTAATCCGATCGATGTTGTTAGGATATTCTTACGTGGAAAATATAAAAATGACTAGTCCATTGCCGACAAGTGCTGCAGCCGTGAAGAATATATATAGTAATGCGAGGGCAGTGTGTGCGGAGGCGGGTGGAGCCTCATACGTGAGCCAGTGCTCGGGTATAGCTGCCAGGTCGTCCCCGGTGAGACCAGCGCCCAGCAACTCGATGTCCCCGGGGCCGCCCGACCTATGCAACAGAAAATATTTAGATTTTGAATTGCTACTTAATTTATCAAGAAGAAACTATTACTTAAAGCGTTTGCTGCTACGTTCTGTGGTAGGTACGCTCCAAAGGAACATCGCCATTAGGAAGTAAACGTCGATCGGTGGCATTCAACGAGATATTCTATATTATACCTTATTATACCTATATTCTATATTATACTATATTATAGGTAGAATCTATAAGATCACTTTTTGGTAGTTGATAAGGCCTTTTGATAGTTGATTGGAGTGTAAAGTTGAAGTGGCAGAAGACGCATAGTAAAAAATTCTCAAGAGAACACGTCCAAAACATTTAAAAACGTAAACGAAAAATTTAAATAGGTACGAAAGTCGCTAGAGCTTTTTGGGTGCGCTCAAATTCTCAGTAACAGCTCATATTATGCAAAAGGGTAGGTACCCTTTTTTGGATACCTTAGGAGTTAAGATAGTGCTTAAAATGTTGTGGCTATTGTAGGTATATACTTACTTGAGTGCTGAGAAGTGGGCGCCATAGTAGTAACCTTCTGTATGGTTCTCCATGTTGTGGATTGTGAGCAGTCCTCGGTGGCAGTGCGTGCACCCCCTGACTGACTGCTGGCCTAAGCTTACGAGTCTCCAGTTTTATATCAGTTGTTCACTAACAAGATTCAACGGATAATCCCCCTGACGCCCTTTATAGGATTAGCCGAGGTTTTGGCTCACACACTGACACAGATTTGTGTTTATTGAAACACAGTCAGGGGCGTATTTACCCTTAGGCCAAGAGGGCCATGGCCCGGGGCGGCAGGCTACGAGGGGCGGCGCAAGCTGCCCCTCGCTCTCAGCTTGCGCCTTTCTTTTTGGCCTTTGGCCTTATAATACCAAAATACATTTTAAAAAAAGCTTACTAGGTACCTAATTAACAAAAACTAAAATTTGGTTGGCGAGGGGCGGCTGGCGAGGGGTGGCTTGCGCCGCCCCTCGCTCTCAGCTTCATGAGCCTTTGTTTTTGTCCTTACATGCTAGAAGAAATTAAAAAAAAGCCTACCGAACTAAAAAAAGGTAAAACTTATTTGGTTGAGAGAGAGGGGGGCTTGCGCCGCCCCGTGCTTTCAGTTTCATGCGCCTTTCTTTTTGTCCTTATACGCCTGAAGAAAGTAAAAAAAAGTTTACCTAACTAACAAAATCTAAAACTTATTTGGCTCGGAGCGAGGGGCGGCTTGCGCCGCCCCGCCGCCCCGCGCTTTCAGTTTAATGCGCCTTTCTCTTAGTCCTTATATGCCTGAAGAAATTAAAAAAAAGCTTATTTGGTTGAGAGCGAGGAACAAAAACAAAAACTTATTTGGTGGTAACGTTTTAGACATCAAGACTATCTGACTGGCCATTTTCAGAGATTTTCATTTAACAGGAAACGTAGATTTTCTTTTAAGCTCAAAGGGATAATTTGGTACAATAAATAGGTATTCTGGGAATAAATCCTCGAGACGATTTTAGGAAAACATTTCTTTGGGTGTCACATGTTGCATTTTACTTTAAAAAATTCGGTTCGCTTCGCTCGAATATTAGCTTCATCAGTGTTTTACGAACAAATTGAGTTATGTCTGAAAGCGAAATAGGAACCGACAAATAGCCAGCCTTTTCTTTGAGCACGTAAGCAAAGTCAAGTGTCACATGTTGCATTTGTCATAAAAAAATTTGGCTCGCTTCGCTCGCATATAGAATAGGATACAAGCTGCCAACCTTTTCTTTGAGAAACGTAAGCAAAATCAAGTGTCACATGTTACATTTGTCATAAAAAAATTCGGCTCGCTTCGCTCGCATATAGAATAGGAACCGACAAGCAGCCAACCTTTTCTTTGAGAACCGTAAGCAAAATCAAGTGTCACATGTTGAATTTGTCATAAAAAAATTCGGCTCGCTTCGCTCGCATACAGAATAGGAACCGACAAGCAGCCAACCTTTTCTTTGAGAACCGTAAGCAAAATCAAGTGTCACATGTTGCATTTCTCATAAAAAAATTCGGCTCGCTTCGCTCGCATATAGAATAGGAACCGACAAGCAGCCAACCTTTTCTTTGAGAACCGTAAGCAAAATCAAGTGTCACATGTTACATTAGTCAAAAAAACATTTGGCTCGCTTCGCTCGCATATAGAATAGGTACCGACAAGGAGCCAACCTTTTCTTTGAGAGTGTCACATGTTGAATTTTTCATAAAAAAATTCGGCTCGCTTCGCTCGCATATAGAATAGGAACCGACAAGCAGCCAACTTTTTCTTTGAGAACCGTAAGCAAAATCAAGTGTCACACGTTGCATTTGTCATAAAAAAATTCGGCTAGCTTCGCTCGCATATATAATAGGAACCGATAAGGAGCCAACCTTTTCTTTGAGAACCGTAAGCAAAATCAAGTGTCACATGTTGAATTTTTCATAAAAAAATTCGGCTCGCTTCGCTCGTATATAGAATAGGAACCTACAAGCAGCCAACCTTTTCTTTGAGAACCGTGAGCAAAATCAAGTGTCTGTTGTTGTCTTAAAAAAAATCGGTTCGCTTCGCTCGCTTATTAAAAGCTTCATGACTATTTTGCGAGCAGAGTGCAAACCAAGTTTCAAGCTCGAGACAAATATTTTCAGGGGGCGGCAAACCTTATTGGCCTAGGGCGCTGAATCTTAAAATACGCCTCTGAACACAGTTCCATGCAAGTAGATTTAAGATATCGTAGCATTTAGGAAACCATACAATACGTTAATATGTGTTCGTTTTATGGTCTTATCGTTCCCACACACACGTTTAAAACTGCGCTAACTGTTTGCTTCCAGTTTGCCTCCCTATCTATATCTACAGGGTGAATTTTTGAGACGGGGCAGTAAGGGCAGCTACCTTAACCGTTGTAGCTAGAGGAAAACGTTCTTAGGAGACCATCCTTAATTTTTGAAAATATTTAGACCTGCATTCACAGATTTTGAAAAAAATGTACAGTCAGCGAGAAAATGGGCCATTTACACAAAAACTTTTTTTGATGCCAATCGATCCTGTTTCATCTAAGGATAAAAAGGCTCTTTCAGACCAACTGAGGTTAGAGTACTAGAAAAGTCAGAAATCGCTAAAATGTATTTCTGAGACAAGACAGTAAGGGCTACCTTAACCGTTGTAGCTACAGTAAAACGTTCTTAGGAGACTATCCTTAACTTTTGAAGATATTTCAACCTGCATTCACAGATTTTGAAAAAAATTTACAGTCAGCGAGAAATGGGCAATTTACAGAAAAACTTTTTTTGATGCCAGTCGATCCTGTTTCATCTAAGGATTAAAAGACTCTATCGGACCAACTGAGGCAAGAGTTTTAGAAAAGTCAGAAAACGCAAATAACTTTAATTATACATTTCGTACGAAATCAATTTGTCATTTGTCATAATTTTTCATTATTTTGTCGAAATATCTTCAAAAGTAAGGGTAGTCTCCTAAGAAAGATATGCTGTAGCTACAACGGTTAAAGTAGCTGCCTTTACTGCTCCGTCTCAAAAATAGATTTTAGCAATTTCTGACTTTTCTAGTACTCTTACCTCAGTTGGTCCGAAAGAGCCTTTTAATCCTTAGATGAAACAGGATCGACTGGCATCAAAAAAAGTTTTTGTATAAATTGCCCATTTTCTCGCTGACTGTACATTTTATTCAAAATCTGTGAATGCAGGTTGAAATATCTTCAAAAGTTAAGGATAGTCTCCTAAGAATGTTTTCCTGTAGCTACAACGGTTAAGGTAGCCCTTACTGTCTTGTCTCAGAAATACATTTTAGCGATTTCTGACTTTTCTAGTACTCTAACCTCAGTTGGTCTGAAAGAGCCTTTTTATCCTTAGATGAAACAGGATCGATTGGCATCAAAAAAAGTTTTTGTGTAAATGGCCCATTTTCTCGCTGACTGTACATCTTTTTCAAAATCTGTGAATGTAGGTCGAAATATTTTCAAAAATTAAGGATGGTCTTCTAAGAACGTTTTCCTCTAGCTACAACGGTTAAGGTAGCTGCCCTTACTGCCCCATCTCAAAAATTCACCCTGTATACTTACCAATATACAAAGCGGAAGAGTTTGTTTGTTTGAACGCGCTAATCTCAGGAACTTCCAGTCGGATTTAAAAAAATATGTCAGTTCTAATTTGCTTTTCTTAAAAATGACATTGATATTTATTTGTTTGCGATAAAGTTGAAACTAGGTACCTAAGAGTAATTTTCATTTCCAAATGACTTTTCGTCAATGGTTTTTGTAAACGCATTCTTTTTCTGGTAGTACTGTACGCAGTTTGCGGCGCCGGTGTTTTCCTTGCCAACTCATTTAGTGAGTGGCATTTCTTTCCTTTTCTTCTGATTTTGAATTTTATTGGACACTTCGAGGTTTTTGGTGATGATGATGATGATGATGATGAAAAGTATTACCTTCATCGCATGCGGAAATAATTTTTCAAATCCGGCTGGTAGTTCCCGACATTAGCGCGTTTAAACAAACAAACAAACTCTTCCAATTTATTATACGACTGACTGTCAGCTGAAACCTGAAAATAAACTAGGTACTTACCTAATTGAAAATAAAAAAAATAGACCTTAATGTACATTATAGCATGCATGCCTGTAATCTTTAACATTCTGAGCTAGCGCATTAGACATCATTGTGTAGGTACTACTCAATGTGTAGTGAACTCGGCAGAAGTAGCACTTTAAACGAGTTAAACGTATACTTAGGGATAGTCAGAAACAAGTCCAAATCTAGGCTATCAACGCAAAAATGCGCGAGATTTCAGTTCGGGGTGAATACTAGTGAACTATAGAAAAGACTTCAAACGGCTGCACATATTTTCATGAAACATTTCAACAAAGACACCATTCAAATTAAAAAAAAAAAATCGGGTCATCCGTTCAAGAGCCATGCCACACTCAGACACACAAAGCCACAGATACACACTACAAACTTATAACACTCCTCTTTTTCGTCGGGGGTTAAAAATGAAAGGAGTGTTCTGTTATAAACTAGCCATAACTCTATATCTGTAGGTAATTGTAAAACCTGTAAGAATTCAAGGACTTTTGCTACTTGGTGAGATACTTAGTAGGAAATTAAAATGGCTTTGCCATCGTTAACAAACTTTAATAGACATCACAACAACCATTTTTGGATTGAGTAGGTACACATTGCTAGTTTTAAAAAATTACTCTAAAAGGTGGCTATAAATTACACTTTAAAAAGAAACAGTTCTGTTAGTCATATCATAATCATATCCTGCTAGTTCTCGAACTCTGGTTTTTGTAATTATTAGGGTGATACTGAAATTGTGCCACTATAGGTTTAAGTCATTTTGCACTTCCAAGATCTGTTTAAAAAGGTTTACACATTTAGGCCGTGCTTATTTACAGTGTCCCGTTAAATGTAGGCAAAGATTGCCTCCTGACACTATAAATAATCTAGTAAAGATGTAAAGGCCTAAGTTTTATTTAAGTACTTAACATCTAAGAATAAGATTCATACAAAAACCTACTATTCATACGATGTACACACGCGTATGTAAAATAGTTAGCTAAATAAAATAATATGGTTAGGTATGTAAAGTATACAATAGAATGTCATTAGAATACATTTTGAAAAAATACAAAATATTGATAGGTACCAATAAATAACTGGACGAATCATACGTACGAATAAATTATTTACGAATAAGTTATTTAAGTACAGCATATTTTAAGTAAGTAGTACAAAAATTAGAAAGCATTTTTGAAATTAAAAAGTACTGCCTATATCCAAATTCTAACATAGAAATTACGAAAAATTAAAAATAGAACATAAAAAATATGATTGTGGGCGAGTTGGAAATAGCACGCCACAATATTTAAATAATTTTCACTACAATAAAATCGGCTCAGCCGTGTTTTGTAAGTAAATATTTTTTTTATTTAAGTAACATAAATAAAGTGATTCAATAATCATACCATACTTTAGTTTTCTATAATTGTTGTCCTACTTCAATTAGAAATGAAGTTTTTTACTTCCATCGCTTTGTGTAGAGTTATCAAATCACTACTTCGTTTCGTTTATCTGAGTTTTATTGTGCGAAAACAAAAACAAGTTGTATTATTCATCATTTACTTACGGAATTTTAACTACTTTATAATATGTTTTATTTGTCATTTAAGAATTATGATGTTTTATTAAAATTCGCTTTATTCAGTCTTTTTAAAATACTAAATGATGAAATTACTATTGTTTCATTATTTTTCAATTCATTATTGCAATCTTTATTCAAATAAGTTAGGGCTACCGGGAAGTCTTTAGAATATATTTCTTAGAATAATGAAGAATGTTATGCTGTGCTTACTGCCTAATTAAGGCCGATTCACACATATCAGTGAATTCACAGTTCCGGCAACGTGTTCGCTCAGTTCAGTCTCTGTGTATTCTATCATCAATCCACTGTGTCGTGACTGACAAGTGGGGATGCGTTCATAGAGAATGTATTAGAGATGTATTAATATTTCGCACTGTGCCGGTACTGTGGCAGTTCTGACAGAACGGTGGCTTCACTGATATGTGTGAATCGATCTTTAATAGTTTTATTTTTACCAGAACATTTCCTAAAGTAACCATAAATAACCATGGTTACTAGCTACGAGTGTGTGCTACGAGGCTACGATGCTACGGCGCGTAGCTATCATAGCACGCAAGAGCAACTTTACCAGACGAGTCTTTTGATCTGCTAAAATTATTTGGCACTCCAACATGGGGTTTTTGGATGATATCAAGTGAAATACATATCTTGATCACTACGAACTAACTAATGCTAACCACATTCATAATAACCTAACTATTACAATTTATATAACAGTGATTCTAAAAAATAGGTAAGTATAATAACCGTCGTCGCTTTTACAAAGACACATCGAAAAGTTCACAAGTGAGTATATACCAAATACTTACTTATCTAGTATACTGTAAACTGTAACAAGACATTGTAAATTTATACAAAATTCAACAAGAGTCGTTGGTCGCCTCGTCCGAGCGAGACGGAAGCTGTCCTCATACATCTGGAAGAGGCTCTTGCTCTTGTTGCATGGGTGTCTCCTGTCTCTCCGCGTCTTCATCCAAATTACTTTCAGTCGCTTTGTCTGATTGTTTTTCAGTCGTTTCTTCAGTTAGTTCTTCTATCGCTTCTCCAGGTTCTATCTCATTTGTTCCTACAGAGAGTATGCATGTCTCATTTTCAGATTGTATTTCTGTAGCATTTTCAGATAGAATTTCTACAATTTCTTCTAATTCTCTTTCTAGCTCTTCATTAGACTTTCTCTCAATTGCTTCGTAAGATTCCGCATTTTTCGCTTCTTCGGATTCTCCCAATGTTGCTACTTCAGATTCTCTATGAGTCGATTCTGCTAATTGTCTCTCTGATTGTTGCACATGACTGGTACTTTCTTCTAATGGATTAAAATTATAAGTGAAAGCTAGACGTGAAATAATATCTATATCTAACTCTTCTTGCAACCTTTCTAAAGAGAATTCATTTCCAGTATTTAAATCAAAAAGTGATGGATATCCTGTAACTTCCACCACCTCACCGAGACGTCGGACCAGAGCAATGTCTTCTTCAGTTAGGACTTGTTCAGCATTTTGTGCCTCTCCTTGTCCACCTGTAATCACAGAATCGTCTCCATCCACGCCTCCATCGTCAGCGATTTGATTGTCCTCCGCCTGAGCAATTGCCACGATTATTTGTAGCTCAATTTGCCTCTCTATCTCCTCGTCTGCTATTCTGTCTCTGTTCTCATGAAGCGCCACAAGTTCATCTACATCCATATTCACTACAATTTCTCTCGACAATACCTTGATTTCATCTTCTGTTTTACCCCTTAGCGCGTCAGTTTGTTTTTCCATTTCTTGTTTTGGTTGTTGTAAGCGTTGTTCGGGGAGTTGTATGGTGATGCATGTGTCTGTGTTTGGGGAGGGCAGAGTAGGCGAAGGTAGCGGGGAGAGGGAGACGTGGCTCGGCGGCGGCGCACTGCTCGCACGCATCTCTCCTTCCACAGACAGGTGGGTGCTATCTATCGTAGCATTTGATTCCTGACCGGGAGTTCTGTAATAGGAATGAGTCCAATCAGCTGTGTATTAAGATTTTTAGAGATTTTTTCTTGGATTAAATCGGAGTATGGTGTTTTTGTTGATTTAGTTTTTATAAACTTGAGGCCAAAATGTTTTTTAATGTCTGAGAAGATTTACAAACCCGCGGCTTTGCAGGGAACGGGTTAAATGTTTGAATTTTTAATTTATTATTGTTACTTACTGTACCTATCTATATGCTATCATAGGTACCTACCTATTATTTATTATTTATTTATTTAATACATACTTTGCAGTTTCCTCAGTGTTGTTTATGTTGGCTGTGCTCCCACGAGGGGTTGCTATAAAGAAGATGCATATATTTTAAAATGTTACACAATTTACGCTAGCAGACAGGTGGCGAGTCAAAATCCACTTTTACAGAAAGTTAGAAAGTATTTTTCTTATAGAACTTTTTTAAAAATCTAAAAATGCAACTAATTTTTCTTCCAAATTAACCTATAGTTTCCTAAGAACAAAACTATATAAGTACAAAAGAAAAGGTAGCTAAAGAGTACTTAAAGGCCCAAAATTTTGCTCTATAGTCGTATTGCTCAATATACGGACTAAAATTGAAGGAAAAAATGTCATTTTTCCTTCAATTTTGATTAGTTTTGATACGTTTTATGTCAAAATTGAAGGAAAAATTACATTTTTTCCTTCACTTTAGTCCGTATAATGAGCAATACGACTATACACCTTTTAACTATTTAGTTACAGTGAAGGCCCCTTTAGAATAGAATAATAATAGAAGAATAAAGGTATATTTCTATTACCGTATCTAAGTTTAGCACTAGTTTTGTTTACATGAATGTGTAAGAAGGTTGTTTTACATGCAAGTAGGTTATTCTATATTAATGTGGTTGGCAAGGGTGGTTGAAAGGTTGTGTGTGGATAAGGCTTAAATGGAATAAGGAGATTGTGAATCTAGCAGGGTGTCGAGGCGCTGTTGCCTCGCAAGTGAGCGGCGGTGATTGTTGTCTAAAGGTAAGCGTCCACATGTCGGTATCGTACGCTTCGGACGCATCGCACGCAACGGATCATAGTATTATTTGTATAGAAACTCATATAAGTGCGTCCACCTGTCCGCATCGTACGCATCGCATTACACAGATAATCCGCTTGATGCGATCCGTCCGCTGCGTGCGATGCGGGCCTGTGGACGCTTACAATAAGGCGTCTTACGCACGCTCTGTGCCTGCTGTATAACGAGAAGATATACTGCTCTAACGTATAGGTACGTTGGAGTACCTATAGCTGACTCTCGCTCGATGCTTCTGCCTACGACCTCGGTGGGACGTACGTCAGAACAGAGCGTGCGCAAGTAAGATGCAAGGAGGATCTCTTACATGACTGTATCAGGAGGATTTCTTACGTGGTCTCTTAGTGGATGGCCCGCAATGTGTATGGAGGTTGACACATGAGTGTGTTCATAGGTTATGTTACCTAGCATGGTGTCGTCCCGCAGTCGTTGTTGCCTGGCGAGCGGGCGGCGGCGCGTGTTGTCGCGCACGCGCAGAGTGACGCCTGCGCACGCGCCGCTCGCGTGCAGGTCCAGGGCTAGTGATGACTGCGACCCGCACTCTGATTCCGCCGCACTAGCGCTGCATGTAGTATATCGATTTGTATTAGCAAAGACTCATTCAATTTTATTAATAACCACACCTTGACCTTTGCCCAGTAGTGGGTCATATCACACAAAAAACAAATTAAATAATAGTTCGCGTCACGTAAATAGAATGCTGGAAGACAGTGGAGATCCATTCTAAAGCTTGATGTACTTACCTTATTTTAATAAATATAAACATAATACACTACTTATTTATTTAAATAAAATTGACACGAAATTGTCTGCGCATTAAGGTTGAATAAGAATAAGCGCACGACATTTTAATAATTAATTCAATAAATTAGGTACTTATATAGATACTCGTTCTTACATTTATTTGACCATAAAAAATAACTAATAAAAATACGTACCTACTAAGTTGAAGAAAATTAATTGTTGCACTCTATTTTCTAAACTAAAAATTGAATTGTATAGGTATCTTGTTAATGTGTTAATAACGCTTTAACAAGATATTCAATTGTTAATGTGTTAAAAACACATTAACATGATATTCAATTGCCTAACAAACCACCTAAAGATCATGGCACATCTACCGTCTTTGTCTATATCGTAATCAAGTAGCAGTTATTTGATTACGATATAGACTAAGACGGTTTGACTTTTTTGCTTTATAGCTGCTAAGTGGTCAAAAGCAAAAAAAGATAGTAAAACTGGTGGCAGTATTGCCAAGCTCTATGGCAACGTTGATGAACTAAGTTTCGTCAGATCACGCGTTGCTTTGACTAGACGAAAATGCAAAATATTTTTTAGATCTTCACCCGAAACTATCGCTTCGACTCGAATATCTACCACTTTCCTAAGAGGCAAGAGTCATTATGTACTACAGGACGCTTACCATCATACACATATCAGACCACTTGCTTCCAGTAGGGCTGGTAAGCGCTCATCAGATGACGCAATGTCAAGCAAGTCTTCTAAGAAGCCGTGTTTCTAAAGTAAATAAGAAGTAAGTACCTAAAACTGAATATAAATAAAAAATAAAACACCCCCTAAGATCTAGTTAGTTTTAAGAAGAAACAGAGACAAAAGTGAAAGGGTCTACTACAACAACAGAACAATAGACGATTGAGCAAGTAAACTATTGCGAAGGACCATCAAGCAAATGTGTGAGAAGGTAAGAGTGCGAGCATTCTATACCTGACTGCAGATTGGGGTGGCTCGTCTACGGAGAGAGCGTAGCGGCGTAGCGGGCGGCGTAGAGCGGCTACGGGCAGCGTAGCGCGGCCGCTGCCGCTACGCAAGTCGGGCGCCGAGCCGAAGCGGCCTTTCCCCTTCACCCTCTCTTCAGTATTTCTGTGCCAGACACACTCACAGCCCTATGCTTCAAGAAGCCTGCGATCCACGAATTACAGACTACTTGGCTTCTGCTTCCGCCGAAGGAGGCATGAATGGTGACTTTACGCATTACTACTTTGTGCATTAGGTACGTTTAAGTCTATATCTTAAGCCTCTGATCCATTGGCGAGTAATACCGTTGGTACGCCATCGATCTTAACCTTGCTTTATATCGTAAGTGAAGCCATATTGCCTAAAATCTATGGGATTATTTTTCGCAAGTGACAAAAAACTCACCAATCGATCACCCCTTCTACACCTTCAACTTTCCGTTCTTAATAATGCATGACAAATCCTATTGTTAGGCTTATACACTGGGTTATTACATTGGTTATAAAAATATTCTGCTTTACAGGGAACTAAGTACGGCAAGAGTGTCAAACTATTTAAGTGCAAGAGGATTAGGGAGTCTCAAAACTACAAAAACGTTGAAAATACTCGTATCTGGTTTCGGACCCTTTTTACCTTTTAGTGATAAATACACTCAACAAACACACACTGACACAAACTGTTAGTCAATAATGCATTCGCTTGATTTTCTTGTATAAAAGCAAATGCATTAGAAAACCAACATTAGTAAATGCGATTTCTGAACAAAGCTCTTTACCTTTACAAGAATGTTGTTTCGTTTGAAACTAAAATTACATCATTAAATCTAATATTAAACTATCTCTGCTTTCATAAAAAAATATCTTACCTACCTACCTAAAATCTTTGTAATATTATATCTGACTAGTAGTATTGTCCTAAAGCAGATCAGCCAAAATAGTGTAGGTAGATAGAATGGACTTTCAAGACAAAGTTCTTTTCTATAACTTTGAGGAGTACTTAGGAAGGTACTGAAAACGATTGTTTACAGCATAATATAAGTAAGTATAAAACGGACATTTGTTCAAGTAAATTATTACACAATCAACATTTTAATTAAATCTGCTTTTAGAAAACGTACTTGTACACATTTTGATTACAGCTCACGTTTGCATCATTCACAATACCCTCAAACTCGACTTCACTGACGATCCATAGTAAGGCTAGGTTCAGATGGCAAAAATCTGACGCATAGTTAAATCATATAAATTATGCTTCGATCGCAAACACAAAGGATATCACGCGCAGCAATACCATGGACCTTTGGTCCATGGCACTACGGCACTGCAGAAAACATATTGTCACTTGTGTAGGTTTATTAGAAAAAATCGTCATCACTAGAGGTGTCTCGTCGTGCATGTCTAAAGATTTTTTCTTTCGCCTTGTTGTATTTACCACTAAAAATTGAATTTCCATTTATTCGGACTAGATGGCGCCCGCCGGAAATTTGATTTTTAGGGATAAAAAGTAGCCTATATCCTTCCTCAAAGTTCAAGCTATTAGGTAGGTACTAAATTTATAATACCAAATTTTGTTAAAATTTGCCAAGCCGTCAAGCCGTGATAGCGTAACAGACAGACAGACAGACAGAGTTACTTTCGCTTTTATAATTATTAGTACTTATGGAGTATTGAGGAGTGGATGCATTGGAAACGAGATTTCCTACGTGCATCTAGCTAGAATTTCTACGCGTCAGCTTTTTGACATCGAACATAGTAGCCTTAACAGCCGTTCACATGGTTTAATTGTTACCTGACTTGCAGCGGGCGGTGCCTGTGCAGCGGCACGAGCGGTAGCGCGTGCGGCAGCGGCAGAGCGTGCGGCAGGCGGTATACGCCGAGCGTGTCGAGGCGCGCGGCGCACGGTGGCCGCCCGCGCGGCAGTGGTCGTGGTAACGCGGTGGGCCGCGCCGGTGTCACCTTCGCCGCGCTGTCGCGGGCCTCGAACGTCATCACGCACGCTGCTACTACTATAAACCCTAGAAAATATCAATAGATTTTAAAAATGTTCAAACTACAGTCTGCCAGTGTTTTTAAGACAGTTATTGCAATTTCAAACTTCCTCGCTTCAACCATCATCGGTAAGTGTAAAAGTGTAAAAGTGAATTGTGTTCTCATAGTGATTTTCCTATTGTTTAAATTATCTGGGTGACCGGGCTCTGCTTGGGTGAAAACAGAAAAAACGATTTTTACCGCAGAAATGAGACATACTCGTACGTATTTATTTTTATAGAAAAACAAAGAAAACTGACAAAACGAAAAAAAAAATCAGCTGGGTTTCGAAACCGCAGCCTTTGGTGTTGCAATATTAAGCTCTATATTATAACCATTCGGCTCTCTGACGACAACAGTGACAGTAAAGTTACGAAACATATCGCACGGGAAAATCTTTTTGTTTGAAAATAGAGAGAAAACGAATTTTCCCAGATATTCATGAGACCTAGCTATATCGAATTTTCATCCCCGTAAACCACCAAAATGCAAATTTTATCAAAATCGTTAGAGTCGTTTTCGAGAACATTTTGAAATGCAAAAGCTCAAACTTTGCACAAATTGTCAAAGTACCCTGCCACACATAGCATTCAAACAAGTGTTTACTTCAGTGAAGCTGTGTATGGCGCCGGCATCAAAATAGTAATACTTACTTACCTAAATTTTGAGTCTGTGAAAATCATACTTTTTATGAAATAGTAATTCACCTCCGAATCCCATGACGATCGGTCCCACATACGACAGGTTGTTGAGATGGAAGCCGCGCGCCTCGTCCTTCACCGACACCGTGGCGTTCCCGCGGATCTCCTGGTCCACTGACAGGATATCTGCGTAGTAGCCTGGAAGACCATGAAATAAACATTAGGTAGGCACTTACGTCATTTACATAAAAAAATACCTTTAATAAAAAAGAAAAAATTTAGATGCAAAAAGTGTGTCACCGAAAAGAGTGATATTTACTTACATTCAAACATAGTGCTTCGTCTATTTCATCGCAATGAAATTAAAAATGGATCACACAGTCACAAAGCCTACGTACAACACACGAGCACAGTTCGATGAGCACGGCCGGAGGCTTATCCGGAAGTGTCAGCACCGGAACATTCGCTCTCGAGCCGGAAGCGAACGGCCGACAACCGTCACATACCGACTTGTATCGAAACCTATCGAAATGTAGCCTGCACCTCTATTCACGAATGGAATGTCATTTATCAAATCAAAGCATACTATGGTGTTTTGATGATGCTATCCTATCCTAAGGTAGTTTGTGTGGCTTGGTAAAAATACAAATAGCAGTAGATAAGTAGGTAGGTACCTAATACTTAGTTAGTGTAACGAGAGAGCAAAGTTGATTTTTGCTGTGCGCTCACAGGAAACAGCTCACACAAACAACTAAGTATTAGGTACAAGTAACAAATGAGCAAGCGAAGGATTCTAGAATTGCTTTCATTGGCACGAGATGTAAAAATATTTGGTCTTGTGTGGCAAAATACAACTTTTCACCTCAGCAACAACAACATTAACTTTGTACTAAATGAAGCAACTAATCCATAATAATAGGTACCTATCTATTTAAAAACAACGTATTTTATTTTAGAATATAAACGTACAAGTACCAGTGTTGGGTAGAGTAATTTGGTAAATAATAAGTTACTTACCTGTTTTGTTTGGAACTTACGTGCTTCTCAGGATAGAAACTTATTTCAGCACTAGCAGCGTCCTCGCGGCGTTACCCCCGTAGTGATGGCATAATAGTGATTATGATGATGATGAAAAGTAGCCCAAATGCAGAGAGAATTTTTCAAATTCGACGGGTAGTTTCGGAGGTTAGCGTGTTCGAACAAACAAACAAATAAATATTGGTATTGATGAATTACTTAGAGGTTTAAATTTTATTTTTACAGACTACAACTGCAAAGTTTCAGGAAAAGCACTTTAAATGCAGACGGGATTCTTTAAATGGCTATTTTTAATCATCATAATAATCACCAATACCATCACTACTGGGGCAACGCCGCGGGGGCGCTGTCCTAGCTGCCTAGTGGCTAACACGAAGGCCTCCGTCATGGCTTATTAGATAATACGCTGGTATTACTCGGTATAAAAATCGAACAATTGGTAAAATTCACTTTTTTTAAAACTGACTTCAATGTTACCTGAGCATTTCTGTTCATAATTCTGAAAATCTTAAATAGATCCTCATCAAATTTTTGTGACACCAATCGGATAGTATACCCTTTCAAACAAAAAAGAATTCCAAGTCGGTCCAGGCGTCTTCGAGTAATCTGTGAACATACATAAAACAAGCGCAAAAAAAAGATTTCTACGAATTGAGATCCTCCTCCTTTTTTTGAAGTCAGTTATTAGAAATACATCCGAACAAGGTAATCTCACCGATAACAGCCATCGCAGCTCCCAAGAGCATCAACAGCAGACCGGCAGAGAGCGCTCGGCATGCATGCCACAGGCATTGTGAGCTCATCTTGCCTCGCACCACCTAAAATGTAATAATTTAGTTGCGTGAAAAAGAAACTTTTGAATGAATAAAGAAAAACCAAACAATAACATAATGTAGCCTGTAAAATGTGTTACTTTTCTTTTACGTGAGGACATAATTAAGCTGTTAACAGCTTAAATTGGTAACAAACTATAAATAAAAGAGAACTTTCTTGATATCATTACACTAATATTATAAATGCGAAAGTTTGGATGATTGGATGTTTCGATGCTTGGATGGATGTTTGGATGTATGTTAAAACTCGACAACCACTGAACCGATTTCTTGAATGAAATTTTACTAAGTAACTTACTTAGTAAAATTTCATTCAATATTACCACAGAATACTAGTACTACGTAATACTACTTAGTAGGCGAGTAGAATTCGAAATTGTTTAAACCAAAGTTACAAGCTTATTGATTCAATTCAATTGTATCTCGAGTTCTCTCTTTTCTAGTTACTTTCCATCTCCTAGATAGGTACCTAGTACGTTAGTTTTAATGTATTCAAGGATTGTAGTCATTCATGCAACAAGTCTTTGGGCAACTGTTGAGTTCTTGCTAACCTACTATTCTAAAAGTAATATTTTTTTCTCAAAATACTCCAGGACACTTCAACACGACTTACCCACCCTTACCGACAACCTAGTAGGTCTAGGTACATTGTCACACTAATATTGTAAATGTGAAAGTTTGGATGTTTGGATGGATGTATGTTTGTTCCTATATAACTCGACAACCACTGAACCGATTCGGCTGAAATTTAAAATATATGTAGATAGATAATGATCGGGAATAGGACATAGGGTAGGTACTTTTTATCCGGGTACCACGCGAGCGAAGCCCCGGGCGGAAGCTAGTTTTATTATAATTTTCCATGGCACACAAACTACGTAAAAATTACAATCTTCATAGTCAACTCATACCAAGATTTGGTAGGTATCAAAAATAATTTTGATAAAACATAACACCAATAGCAATATTTTCATTAATAAAACAAAATGGACTCCAAAATAATGCATCCAATGCACATCATCGATTGAAGTTGATGAATGATAGTTTTGAGGTGTGAATTGACTGTGGTGGTATGAGAGGTGTTGGTGAGTCTCGGAGTGGAAGGTGTACCTGGACGTTCCAGGTGGCCCCGGAGGCGGGGTGGGCGCGCCGCAGCGGGCCGGTGACGCTCCTGGCTCGCTGCATGCTACTGCCGCGTCGCCGCCAGCCTCCGGAGCCCGCGCGCGCATGCGCACACACACCCACACACAACATCCCCCGCCACACACCACCAGCACCTGCCTCTTAAATCTGTTAACATTTTTGTAAAGCTTAAGAACGGGATCCGAACTCAATGGACTTAATGTATGCCAGTTAAAAATGTCCGTGCTCTACATTTTAAGTTCGCATTAATTTTAAATAAACATTTTTTGCTTGAAACGACTGGTTAACTGGATAAGAAAAACGAAATTTGTACCTAAAATGTTATTAAAAAAATGTAAGTAAGTAGCTACTTAAGTAAATATTTTTGGTAAAAATAAATCAAAGTTAAGAATTTTTCTAAAGTACTTAACACATATCTCATAGGTATGCACAAAGCCTACAGGCAAACGACAATCAGTTAGCAAAGCACATTGTGTGAGCTTATTTGTTTGAAATGTAAGTATAGAAACCGTACCACAGCACCCGCCTCTCTCCTAACAACCCGTGCCAATAGGGAACATGCATGCGTCTGATTCAAAAGCGGGTTAAATGTATTTTATTATGAACATTGTTGCTTTAGAGGTATGTGTGTGTAATTATTTTTTAATATTAAACCATTTTCGATTAGAAAATAAATTTTAAAAATTGCAAAAAATAGTAGGAATTTCAAAATACTTGAAAAGGATGTGAAAGGATGTGACGACACGAGTTCATAAGACGAGTCGAGGACGAGTCAGATATAACGATCCATAGATAAGTTTTTTTTTAATTTTCACAATTCCTAAACTCGAACTTATTGTTGTCACAGATTACTGTTGTACTTAGTATCAATTTGACGTCACACGTCAAAGTTCACAAATTGTTACTACAACAGTAATCTATGACAACAATAATAATCGTGTTTCAGATGCGTGAAAATGTTGGTAAATTTCAAAAATTATTTTTGTTATAAAATTTTAGTTTTTCGGCGCTGGAATTTTTATTACGGTTATTTGACGATATAACCTATCGTATAAAATCATTAAAAAAAATTGTGGGAGTTCCCTATTGTTTACATTTTCACTTTGGTTGGCGTTGGCGAGTCCGGGCAAGGCGGGTGATGTTTCGCATATTTCGAGAGAACTAGTGACGTTTCCGATCAATCACCTTTTTTATTAGGTTGGAAATAAGATGCTGTTTTTTCATTGCAAAAGAAGGGGGATACTGTGATTTTAAAGTACTTCAAGCTTTAATAATTAATTAATTTAAATTTAATTTAAATTTAATTGCTGAGAAAATCCAATTTAGTCAAAATTGTTTCAAAAATACTTTTCATAACTTCTCTACACGGAATCTCACTCTGCATACTCGTACATTCGATCCATATCTTGTCACGAACACTCATACTAGGTGCCATCACGAACACCATATTAATAAGTACAAACATACTCATACACTCCCACTCTCTCTCACGCACACACACACACACGCTCACACACATACATTTTATAATACACCCTCACTCACACACATACGCTCAAATTCTAATTAACTTCTTCGCATTGTTAATAAAATATACTTACCTACCTGTTTCTTTTAGAGAGTGTGCACATGACGTTTTTTTACGCGCGTTTTTGAGCAGCACGTTCACTGCGCGCCCTTTGCGCATTTTCAGCGCGTTTTGGCAGATTGCATGCGTTTGTCTCGATACAAAAGCGCGTTCGAAAAACTGCGTGTGCACACTCTCGAACACGATTGATTTACTAAAGTACCTACTTACCTAAGTACCTGTTATTTTCTTAAATATTAAAAGTAAAAATATTTCCCAATTTCCGAAAATAAATTCATTTAACATTTTATGGTTACCTACGTAGAAGTATTTCTTTTTCATAATTACACAATTAGGTACTAATTTAAAATTGTTAAATTTACATAGTAATATTAAATTAATTGCTTTATAATTATGTTATAAGGGTGAATGGTAATGTAACTTTATCAAATCAGAACAAACTATTTCAGCATGTAATCGATCGATATGTAATCGAATCGAGTCGATCGAGCGAGCGAAGCTGTGTGCTATGCAAGTGCTATGGAACGGTGAAGCATTATGAGCTTAATCGATGAAGGGGTTGTTAAGATATTGGATTCCCAAAGGGGTAAAAAAACGTTAAAACAAATAATTGAGTGGGGTGTCTTATGAAAGGTATTTACTTATAAGTAGGTAAGTAATACTTACATTTCAAAAAGGTAAGTAGGTAAGTACTTATTTGTATTCTAGGTTGTATATTTTTTGAAATACGACGAGAATTCATAAAAATTGAATAAAAATTAGACACGACATCTTATTGCATGCATGTCAGTATTTTTTACCATGACGAGCTAAGCGCAGTAGACATATAGTCCGACACAAAATAATAGAAATAAATGGGGGCGCCACTGTGCAAGCTAAATACGCGAAATAGATAAATTCTCTTTTAGAAGTAAATTATTACTTCTGACTGACGTCTTCGGCACCTGTACCATAGACAAGAAACCTGTACTTTACCATAAATTAGTAGAGAAAGGGTTTCCAAAGTACAGAAATTTTAGTTGCCGTGTCTACCCGTTTTTGCCGGACTATAATCGGCAGTAGCAGTATCTATTAAAAGTATAGGGGTAGTCAGAAGAAAGTCCAAATGTAAGACATCTACGGTGCACGAGATCTCAGTTCGGGGCGAACTACTAGTATTTTCTGATTTAAAAAACAGAGATACAACCTGAAAGAATGGGTACAATACAAATGTCGATGAATGATTTCGATTTTCGATCAACGAAAATAGAATCTGATTTCAATTGCTAAAATGTGTTTTTATAGAATACTTAACATAATTTCAGAAAATACATAGGTAAGTCCATCTACTTAGAAGTAGGCACACCTATAGCTATGTCTAACAACGGCATTAAGTTTCGTTTATTTAATCAGCAATCAAAACCCGGCAGTTGTAGAGCGACGATTGTGCATCTGAAAGATGTGTCCGGCGGCAGCAGGCGGGCAGTGGGGCGCGCGGGGGAAGTTGTCGGGGGAGGCGCAGGGGGCTGAGGGCCCACGTGAGCTCGGGGCGCCGGCGCGGCCGGGTCGCCCGGGCTCGAGCCCGCGGCCCGGGCGAGCCACGCGCGGCATTACCCAGCCGGCTGCCTCGCGATGCACGCCGCCACGCGACTACCCGCGCTCGCCGCGGCTCGCTGCTCCCCGGCCGCGGTCCGGACTCGTCTCGAGGGCCGCATCGGCGGCGCCGAGCCGCGCTAACAGACGATTTTTATGGTGGAGCGAACCGGGCGGAGTGCGGGGAGGCAGGTGGCGTCGCGCAGGTGCGGCCCGCGCCCGGCCCGGGGCCGAATACGGAGGCGCGGGCACGCCGCAGCGCGCGCCCGCCCGCCTCGTCGCGCCTATGGAGCCGCCGTGGGAGCTCGAGCTCGAGCTGCGGCGGCACATCGAGACTTGCGCGTGCACCTGCGACCACATGGGTTACGGGAACTATATGGACTACCAGGTGGCGCCCGCGGCGCACGCCTGCATGTGCCGCGCGATCACCTCGCCGCACGCCCACGTACGTGTCCGTCCGCCTGCTCGCCCGCCAGCCGTCCGGCCCCAACTCCGCATGACCCCTCACTGTCACCGCCGCACTCGCTGGCCCGATAGGGGCTCTCCTCATGCTGACTTGTTGTTAGTGTTCGTGTCATTCCACTTAGATTTCTAATCTCGAATGTATGTAAATGTTTACTTATTATGTGTTTTAATGTGCATTCTATCTACTTGTAGCAATTTGCAAGCTTTGTTTTAGAACACATTGTTATCTAGTATGTCAGCTAGTATGTCAGCTGAGTTTCATGTCTAGTATGTCAGCTGAGTTTCATTCAACTTAAAAAGGTCATTCCTTTTGCCAACAAAAAAAAGGGTACGGCCACGTTTGGGAAGTCAATCCGAGTATTTTTCATCAAGGCACCAAGTCTCTAAACTCATTAGATACCTACTTATTTCAGTAGATTTTTTTACGAAGAAAAATCTGGTTGCTATACATTTTAGTAGAAGAAAATTCCCTGCTGATTATATCTGACATAAGAATCTTATTTAACAGATTGAATTCCAAGTTAAAAATCTCAAAAGCTCGAAAAAAATCTTCTAAATGTTCTGTCAGCAGAGATTTTATTTTTATGTTCTTATATTTATTTTAGGAAGACCATTGGCTTAAAAGTAACAAAATAGTAACTAATTTAGGCCACTACGAAGCCATTGAAAGGTATCTTTATAAAATATATGGAATTTGCATTTTTCTTCGTAAAAAATCAAGTGAAAGAATGTTTTTAGAGACTTGCAGTGCAAGACTTCCAAAAATGCATCCAATTCGATGGTTTTCTTCGGAATGTTGACGTTTTTTCAGCAAAAAAACGTCGTTTTCCGAATTCGGAATAGTTTCCGAGAAGGTCCTTGCCCGAATGAAAAAAACTCGAATTAACTTCCCAAACGTGGCCAAACCTTTTTAGGGTTCCGTAGTCCTGACAAGGAACCCTTATAGTTTAGTTATGTCCGCTGTCTGTCTGTCTGTCTGTCCAAGGTTTGTACTAGAAAGCTGTAATTTTGTAGGGGTGTGAGTTTTAATTAATCAATTACGCCGACAAAGTGGTAAAATATTTGGGAAAATATTTTTTAGGGTAGCTCCCCTAAATCTGAAGTGGGGATGAATTTTTTTCGTCGTCTACCCCAGCGTGTGGGGTATCGTTGAAGAGGTCTTTTAAAATAACTTAGGGGTTGATAATACCTACTATTTTTCAATTTAATGCTCCATTTACGAAATAATAAACTTACAAATTAAAAATTTGGAAAAATTCATGATGATAGTGAATTTCATGAATTTTAAAGAAAAACTATAGCGGTTAAGATAACTTTATTGGTTTAGCAGTAATAGTTGTTGAACTTGGGTGTTGGATAATTTTGTACCAAATACAAAATCCTTAGAATAAATCCTTTAAAGTGACAAAGATGAAGTAGTTGCTTGTAGTAACGGGCTAATACGGAACCCTACACTGCGCGTGGCCCAACACGCACTTGGCCGGTTTTTTTTGTTGGCCGACACTTTTGCTTTTGGGCCCAACCATGTATGAAGCCTGAATGACCTTGTAAACACTATAAACGGGATATTTACCATGATTTTTGGATTTTCGAGTCTCTCAATATTTCGGCACACTGAATGACCTTTTTCATTTTCAATTAGGAATGGTTGTCTATATTATGTTAAATAGACCAAAGTTTAAAGTCGTAAAGGGACTTTGATATGTAACTTCTAACATTGCAATAGGTAACTCTAATATATAATTGACTTTTCAAGCATTATAATTCCACATAAATAGCAACTACTTACATCAAACCGAACGCTGGAATCGAGAGCAATTTCACTCACTGAGCATCTGTCCACTCGACTGAAAACCTTCTGTTCGTTCCCATACCTACGTCCATTAGCAAAAACAACGATAAATTCTACCTTTCTCGCTCCTTTCGTTTACAGGGAACGTGTATCACCTACCTAACTATTAGCACACTATTAGTAGATAGGTAGGTAGGTAGGTACCTAACATACCTACCACGGATAACTGATAACTACTATACTAATGCCTCTGTGAGCTGTAGACGTCGCAAGTCTGTCTTTGCATAGCTTAAATCAGAATGTTCACAATTATCTAGTTTTGTGATAGGAAGGTGGTCCCAGGTGCTCCATCAATGCCTACCTATAGTCGTTTCACTGGTAGAAATCTAAAAGTGAGCAATATTCTGCATTTTGAGGAGCTATTCTATTCATCACGCTAAAGATCCTCATCAGATCTTTACCAATTTTTTATATAACCAACTTAAAGTTACAACTCTTCAAACAAAAAAAGAACCATCGAAATCAAATGTCGTAAGGCGGAGAAATCCAGAATCCCCCTTTTTGCCCCTTTTTGGAGGAAGTACTCTCCAATCAAAAATCCCTGATGACAAAGAATTCCATAAAATTATCGAACACTCACAAAATTTCACGAGAATCGGCTGAGAAATGCGACCTGTAGAGGAAACAAAAGCATTTTTTGGCCAATCTCGAAACTAAGACGCTTCGCTCGCCTGAGTCGCCTCGCTCGCTCGGTCAACCTTCCATACTTTTATATAATGTACATCCGCAATAAGTAATTAGCACGATAGTTATCTCTCATGATATTTTTAGTATTCGTTGGTTGATTTCAGGTGGCTATTCCTCAAGAAATCAAGGCAATGTGTCCAAGCTATAGCTAGCGTGTAAATATAGCGTATTCGTACCGACCTAGTTATTTTTGTAAACGGATAAGGTAAACTTGGTATATAATGCCTCAAACTGGATTTGACTCAGTAGAGTCAATGGAAATTTTATCACGGGATCAGTGGATCCCGTTGCACCTACGTCTCCATCAGTCACGTAGGTAGGTGCAACCTCCATCAGGAGGAATAGCCACCTGGGGTCGTATTACCAAGTCTTAGAGCAATGTCAAAGTAAGATTACTTTCGTCCGTACTTAGATAAGACTGAAGTAAGACTGACGCAGGCATAAATCAGGCCTAAATCAACCTTGTTTTAATCCTGCCTTAGGACGGAAACAATCTTAACGCAGGGATGTTTTGGTGACATGACCAAGGAAGTTATATACCTACGTAACTGGAAGGTTAATTGAGACAGAAAACGCGGTCCGCTTGAGAGATAAAACTTGGGCGGTGTGTCTCTTTTTAAAGGGTGACCATAATTTATAAACTAAACATCCCTAAAGTCCCTAAGGGGCCTTTTACATCATTTTCTGATTTACGTGATGTTTCAGAGCATGATTTTTCAATTAAAATACTGATACAATTTTGATCCTTGATTTTGATTTCGATCCTTGGTTTCGATCCTTGAATTCGATCCTTGATTTCGATCCTTGATTTCAATCCTTGGTTTCGATCCTTGATTTCGATCCTTTATTTCGATCCTAGATTCTTGAATCTTGAATCTTGATTTTAGAATCTGAAAACTGAAATCTTGAATCTTGAATCTTTGAAGTGACAGCTGTCAAACTTAAAATCGCCATATCTCGGGAACTACTCGTCCTAGACTCCCCGTTCTCAGTTCAAATGAAAGCTATGACCAAGATCTTCATTTGAAGTGACAGCTGTCAAACTTAAAACCGCCATATCTCGGGAACTACTCGTCCTAGACTCCCCGTTCTCAGTTCAAATGAAAGCTATGACCAAGATCTTCATTTGAAGTGACAGCTGTCAAACTTAAAACCACCATATCTCGGGAACTACTCGTCCTAGACTCCCCGTTCTCAGTTCAAATGAAAGCTATGACCAAGATCTTCATTTGAAGTGACAGCTGTCAAACTTCAAATGGCCATATCTCGGAAACTACTCATCCTAGACTCTTCCTTTCTAGCTCAAATGAAAGCTATGACCAACATCTACATTTTCAATAACAGCTGTCAAAATGACATCTGTCATCTGAAATGAAGATTTTGGCCATAGCTTTCATTTGAACTGAGAACGGGGAGTCTAGAACGAGTAGTTTCCAAGATATGGCGGTTTGAAGTTTGACAGCTGTCACTTCAAATGAAGATCTTGGTCATAGCTTTCATTTGAACTGAGAACGGGGAGTCTGGGACGAGTAGTTTCCAAGATATGGCCGTTTGAAGTTTGACAGCTGTCACTTCAAATGAAGATCTTGGTCATAGCTTTCATTTGAACTTTGAACGGGGAGTCTAGGACGAGTAGTTTCCAAGATATGGCCGTTTGAAGTTTGACAGCTGTCACTTCAAATGAAGATCTTGGTCATAGCTTTCATTTGAACTTTGAACGGGGAGTCTAGGACGAGTAGTTTCCAAGATATGGCCGTTTGAAGTTTGACAGCTGTCACTTCAAATGAAGATCTTGGTCATTGCTTTCATTTGAACTGAGAACGGGGAGTCTAGGACGAGTAGTTCCCGAGATATGTCCATTTGAAGTTTGACAGCTGTCACTTCAAAGATTCAAGATTCAAGATTTCAGATTCAAGATTCAAGAATCAAGGATCAAAATCCAGGATCGAAATCCAATATTGAAACCAAGGATCGAAATCAAGGATCGAAATCAAAATCAAGGATCAAAATCAAGGATTGAATTAAAGGATCGAAACCATGGATCGAAATCAAGCGCTGATTTTGTCGAGCGCGATAAGGTAAAAATATCCTGAAATTTAAATGACAAGGTCACACTACTAATCCAAAGAATCAAGGATCAAAATCCAGGATCGAAATCCAATATCGAAATCAAGGATCGAAATCAAAATCAAGGATCAAAATCAAGGATTGAATTAAAGGATCGAAACCATGGATCGAAATCAAGCGCTGATTTTGTCGAGCGCGATAAGGTAAAAATATCCTGAAATTTAAATGACAAGGTCACACTACTAATCCAACAACGAGTGTGAAAGAGACAAAGCTACCAAGAAAGCCTCTTAACAAGACTAACAATCCTTATAACCAAGATTAAATTATACCTAATAAATCGTTGTGTAGTCGTGATAAGGTTCAAAATCATTTGTACATTAAATGTCAGGTAGCATTCCTGTATGTATATAACTTCCTTGGACATGACATCGACTAGATGCAGGACTGCGCATGTCCTGCTCGGTGTCATCGAGCAAGACATGCGCAGAGAGAGCGGTCAAGACCAAGGCAGGAATAAAATAAGATTGTTTTCGGACGAAAACAATGTCAAATCAAGCTTAAGGCAGGAATGGATTTCACCTTATTTTGACATTGCTCTAAGAGCTCATAGTACGGTTACTGAAATCAACCAACGCATTGGATTATTATTATAGGTAAGTTGGAGTTGTAGCTTGATGAGATATTCCGTTTACTCACCATTTGCAGGCAAACAATCATCATTGTAATACTGCGTGCCCTTAATAGAGACATGAAGGTTAACTAAAATCAAAATTTTACATTGCGTAGATAATTGGAATCACTGATGACACGACACCTACTACGCCACAGTTTGACTAATGCATGAAAAAAAAACTTGCTTATAAATACCTACTTATTAAATCTAACTTCAGCTTATTATTATTATAATTGTGTCATTGTGTCCCACTGCTGGGCAAAAGCCTCCCCTTGATCCTTTCAAACTTCAGCTTACCTAGCGGAAAACAAGCACCATTTGTCTGAGCATCGGCCTCTGCCCACTCAACTGAAAATCCTTTATTCATTCCCGTACATCCATTAGCAAAGGCAACGATAAATTCTACCTTTCCTCTCAAACTTCGTAGTAGACGAACTCTAATCATCATCACTTGCTGATTGTCTGTGAAGTGGACACCGCATTACTAATTCCGTAATTAAAAGAATAATAAACTTCTGTGCTAAGTATCTCAAATAAGCCCGACAACAGAGATAAAAAAAAAACGGCTAAGTGCGTGTCGGGCCACGCTCAGTGTAGGGTTCCGTAGTAGACCCCCGTTATAAACAAGCAACTAAGTATTTCATCTTAGTCACATTATAGGATTTATTCTAAGGATTTTGTATTTGGTACCAAATTATCCAACACCCAAGTTCAACGACTGCTAAACGAATAAAGTTATCTTATCCGCTATAATTTTCCTTTAAAGTTCATGAAATATACACTATCATCATGAATTTCCCCAGATTTTTTAAGCCAGCAGTTTAGCTTTTAGAGGGGAGGGGGGGACGCCCTACTGGAACAAAATGAATGAATGAATGAATGAATAAAAACTCCTTATTGTACAGAACTTAAAATAACATTAAGAAAGGACTAACCCAATGAGTAATCGTACAATGGACGGTCTTATCACTTAGAAGCCATCTCTTCCAGCCAACCTTTGGATTGAAAGAAAAATTTGCTTTAAATTTCGTTAATGGAATATTAAATCGAAAAATAGCATTAGCAACCCCTAAGCCATTTTAAAAGAGCTATTCAACGATACCCCAAACAATGGGGTAGACGACGAAAAAAATTCATCCCCACTTCACATGCAGGCTTACCCTAAAAAAAATATTTTCTTAAATTTTATTTTACCACTTTGTTGGCGTAATTGATATACACAAAACTACAAACTTACAGCTTTCTAGTACTAATGGTCTCTAAGGCTTGTTTCACTCTTCAGCGTGTCGCCGGTCGCATCCGCGAGTTGACCATTCACAGCACAGAGAAATTAATTTTGACCATTCACAGCACAGAGAAATGTGCTGTGAATGGTCAACTCCGGCGGCAACGACCGGCGACACGCTGAAGAGTGAAACAAGCCTTACTCTTAGCAAAACCTCGGACAGACAGATAGACGGACGGACAGAAATAAACTACTTAGGTATAAGGATTCCTTGTCAGGACTACGGAACCCTAAAAACCTTGCAATTAGTCGCTTAGGTCGTATGTCTGATAAACTGTCGAGATTTTGCTTAAAAACTCGTGAAAATCCAAATCCACGTTGTCCGACGTGTGCGGTCCCGAAATTCGTGAAATGTGTTTACGGGCGGCTGTCGTCATGTCTGTTCGGGAGGACGCAGACGGCGCGCCACGTGCCCGTGCACGTTTATTTGAAACGACCATTCCAACATTATCATAAAAGTTTTAAATTAAGTACCTAAATCAAGGTGAGATTGCTGAAAAGAAAATGTACCGGTGAAAAAAATGCTGAAAGGTCCAGAGTTAGCAGGAAGTTGTGTGCTTTCGTGGTTTATAAGTTGAGTTACCTAGTTGTTTTTGTTATGTATGATTTGAGTCTGATATTAAGTTTGCAGGGCATGGTGACCATACGAATCAACAATCGATAAAAACACATCACATCGAATCACGTTGTTAGGTTTAGGTTCAATTCACGTCATCATTTTCTTTAGGTAAGTAAATCAGTTAAAATGAGAAAACACACTCTGTGCCATTTCTAGACCGTATTAAAGTGAACATGGTCAAAAATATAAGTTTGTAGTGAGAGACTGAATTTCTACCTGTAGCCGTACCATGAGCTCTTAGAGCAATGTCAAAACAAGGCGAAAACCATTCCTGCCTTAGGCTTGTTTTGTCATTGTTTTGGTCCGAAAACAATCTTATTTTATTCCTGCCTTGGTCTTAACGCAGGATTGCAGCAGGACATGCGCGTTACACTCTCTCGACGCTCTCTCTGCGCATGTCCTGCATCTAGTCGCTGTCATGTCACCCAAACATTCCTGCGTTAAGATCGTTTTGGTCCTAAGGCAGGATTAAAACAAGGTTGATTTAGGCCTGATTTAGGATGGCGTTATGCCTGCGTCAGTCTTACTTCAGTCTTATCTAAGTACGGACCAAAGTAATCTTACTTTGACATTGCTCTAAGACTTGGCAGTACGACAGCTGTTGTGAAGAGAGACAACATTAAGTTCCCGTACCTAATCAATCAATTTACTACAAAGCAACAGACAGATACTTATTACTTACATAATTTGTTTTTACCCTCCGTAAAAAGTGACCTGTGATGTAAGCAATTAAGATGTCAGTGAGGACAGCTAAAAGCGTGTCGAGGGACGCGTTGTGGGTTTCACCAAGCTATGGTAGTACCTACCCTTTCCTTTCATATACCTACACGTGTAGGTACACCACAGAATAATCATAGCTAGTTGGTCGGCTGCGGGAGCCGAGGGTCAGGGGCCTCTGTAGGAGTGCCACATGGGAGTAATCAGGTTTCATATTCCGCGAATCCACCACAAACTCTCCCAGAGGTTTTATAATTATTATAAGGGTGGTAATGCATTTTACTACAGGCTGTTGTGAGTTTTGAGAATTAAAATAACTTGGACAATGGGGCATGTTAACGGGGCACAAATTACTTAGCATGTTTTAAAGGTAAATTTAATCTCAGTTTAATGAAGTTTGGTATAAAAACATTACAATGGTAGCTTCGACATGTTTAACAGGTCTTCGCTCACTGCGCAGTATCATAAGCGGGCCGAGCCATGACCGAGCCCGTCACGAAAGTAGCACCTTACACACTAAGACCGTATCAAACTAGGACCGTCTCATAACCGTTTTGCGAAGCGTAATCCCGAGCCTATACCACAGTAATAGACATTTTGTTGGTTTTATGCTAAATACACAATTATTCTGAAAGCCCATTTTAAAACTTATCACTCAATTTTTTTTGTAAAATACTATAGTAAATATAGAGCGTTTACAAGCTAAACCACACTAAAATACATATTGCACACATTTTGTCGGGTTTACTAGCAAAGTGTAATATTTCATCATATTTTGTGTAACTTTAAATGGGAGTTTTATCTACAAGGTTTAAAAAAACAGACTTTTAAGAAACCCTTTTAGAAACCCAATTATAATCCATAGTGATGGCATAATTATTATTGCGATCATGATGATGATGATGAAAAGTAGCTTATATCCTTCCTCAAAGCTCCTGAGATTAGCGTGTTCAAAGAAATTAACAAACAAACTTTTCCGCTTTATTACTGGTTGGTTGGTATAGATTAAGTGTACTTTCACTCTACATTCAAGGTTTTATGAATAACCTCTTCTGGATATTTTTTAATTTGTAAGCTTATCTTTTTTCTCGAAATCGTGTTTTTGCTGTTACTACACTTTAATTTCGGAGGGCAGTATGGGATTTTGACGTTTGATAAATGTCACATAACGTGCGGAACGCATTCAGTGATGCTAGATGGGGGGTTTTCAATTCAAATTTGGGGTATTTATCGACTCAGGAGGAAATCCTTTGGGGGAATTTTCGTAGGTAAAAATTAAAAATTATATACCTACTTGATATTTAGGGGTGATACTTGATAGGTTTTTAGAATGTGTACATGTACATGTGTATAAATAGGGGTACTTGAAAGACTTTGTGAAGTGAGAAAAATAACTGAATTATTATCTAACCAATATTGGAGCGTTTCCCCTTGCTCCTACTCGATTCTCCTACTGCTTCTGCACGAGGACCAATATATCCTTATGCTCCTACCAGTAGGAGCATAAGGATAAGCATATCCTCGTGCTCCTACTAATGGACAGTCAAGGTACAATACCCCGAAATAAAACTATCAAATAGGGGCACAGCTGCGAAGCCGTATTTTGATAAACTTCAAAACAAGATAACATCTTCATCATCAACAAAAAATAAAATCGTTATTGTTATAAATAAATACTTATGCTTATGATCAAGATCTACATTTAAAGTGACAGCTGTCACCAAATGTACCAATATAATGCATAAAGTTTACTGATGAATAATATCAGATGTTAAATTGACAGATTATGTCAAAATGACAGATTAGGACAGATTAAATTGACAGATTGGCCATATCTCGAAAACCACTTCTCTCAGACTCTCCGTCCTCAGTTTAAGTGGTTTAAGTGAAAGCTATTGAAGAGATCTACATTTAAAGTGACAGCTGTCAAATTTTAAACGGCCATTATCTCGGAAACTACTCGTCCTAGACTCCTCATTCTCAGTTCAAATGAAAGCTATGACCAAGATCTACATTTAAAGTGACAGCTGTCAAACTTTAAAAGGCCATATCTCGGAAACTACTCGTCCTAGACTCCTCATTCTTAGTTCAAATGAAAGCTATGACCAAGATCTACATTTAAAGTGACAGCTGTTAAACTTTAAACGGCCATTATCTCGGAAACTACTCGTCCTAGACTCCTCATTCTCAGTTCAAATGAAAGCTATGACCAAGATCTACATTTAAAGTGACAGCTGTCAAACTTTAAAAGGCCACATCTCGGAAACTACTCGTCCTAGACTCCTCATTCTCAGTTCAAATGAAAGCTATGACCAAGATCTGTATCTATGAGAACGGAGAGTCTGGGATAAGTGGTTTACGAGATATGGCCCATCTGTCATTTTAATATACACCTAATCTGTCTTTTTGACATAATCTGTCATTTGGACATAATCTCTCATTTTGACATGATCTGTCATTTTGACATAATCACGGGCAGACTGCCCGCAACCACGGCTATTGTAACAGCCAAAACGTCGTGATAAATAAGGTAAATTACGCGATAAAATCCCGTGTCCATAAATCAACATCCAGTACCAACAAAACGAACCAACTCGGTGGCGCAGTGTGCGAAGGTCCAGCTAAAACACAGAAAGTTGCGGGTTCGATTCCCACTGCGAGGCAAATGTTTGTATGATTTGCAAATATATGTATCGGGTCTGGGTGTTTTTCTATGTAATATTATGTATTTACAAAAAAAAGGATAGGTACCTACAAGTAGTTTATCAGTCATATAGTTTCCATACAAGGTCTATTTACCTTGGAGCTAGATGATGCTGTGAAATATCCAGCATTATTTATTTATAGAAAAAGGCTGAAAAGCTGCCCCTAGGGGCTGACCTGGCTACGCTACTAATATGATGGTTATATGGATTGACAGATGGGCGGGGCTTGTCATTGATCGTCAGCAAAATAATCATGGCGGCCGGAGATTGACAAGACGGCCATGGCACGGGCAGGGCACGCGACGGTGTAGGAACGGTGTGGTGTGGGGCGTCGCGTACATTTCAATACAAAGAATATCATTTGAAGGGCACAGGAAAAAAAGGAGCTCATTAACATTTTCACCTTTTTTGAATTAACGGTACCATTACTTCATAATTCTATGGCCAATCAGAACACTTTATTTTAAACAGGATAAAAGGACTCATTACACTTAAAAGTTCATCTAAAAAAATCCTAGTTCAGAATAAAACGAGCCCATTGCATTCCATACCAAGTTAAAAGGTGCCTATAATAAAATGTTAAAATGTTAATGAGCTCCTTTTTTTCCTGTGCCCTTCATTTTTGCCGGGACGGTCTTGCTACGGTCATGCTATGCGACGGGGTAGAGACGGGATAATGTGCCAACTCCCTAAGCTGATGAACTTTAAATCTTGTTGAAGCTTTTTTCACATAATATTTCGAAAAATTTTACATTTCATTACATTATTGATGACTATGCTATTTAAATTCAGATTTTTGCATTATACACTGGCCTGCAAAACTAAGTACCTATCACACTTTTAAAATTGCAATAACTTTTTATGTACCTACACAAGATATACTTTCGAAATAAAAAGGACTCGAAAAAGAGATTGTATAGTTTACAATGGTTTCTGAAAAAGATGATAAAATTTGTTTATTTTATTTATTTATTTATTTGCTAGGAACAACAAACAATTACATTCATGACTTATATATAGGTAGTATGGCTATTACTTAGGTTCTAGGAATGTAACCAATCCCGTTGTCCACAAATTAAGTAAATACAAAAGAATGGGCAAACCTTAAAAAAAAAAACGATTATCGGTAAGTATACAGTTATGCTTATGAACCTACATACCTACTTAGCAAGTCTCGGTTAACTTCAACACGATCTGATCAAGTACGTTCTTTCTAAACAAGGCTGGTGAGGTAGAAAAGAAATCAATGTTTGAGAAATGATCATTATATAGGCTCATAATTCTTTTGTTATAAAACGTTTTTATTTTAAATCTCTAACTTCTATAGTTTATAAAAATTATAATTTTAAAGTGTAGTAGGTACTTAGTTTTGCAGGCCAGTGTAGTTGCTAAACAGTGGAGCACACTTTGTGTGAAATCGCGGCTGTAACTTTTTAGTAAGCTCACAGGGCGCAGGTGTAACATGGTTTAAAAGGAAGGAAATTATTACATATCTCTTCCCTAATCGTGGAGCGTGAACGGCGTACCCGGTTCCCATTTTTAAAAATATTTTTCTGGAAACTTTGCACTATATAAGTAGCAGGTGTAGGCAGTTTACGCACCCCCCATGTTTTTACGAGTGATTAACACTTAATTTACTTTCCCACCCACCATGATCATCGAAAATATGTATATCCAAACTTAACATAGGTAGGTACCTACATTGTAAATGAGAAAGTAAGTATGTCACAACTGATCTGCTTGATTCTGTTGTGATTCATCGATCATAGGTATCTCAATGCATTTGAAAGGTCGGTCGGTTCAGTTCAGATATCGATATACGATCGAATGTAAGTATTATCGGTAAAAACTTTGCTACATTGATGACCAATCAAAGCTCCTATAACCTAACTGATACACCTATTATGGGCTATTTTATAGACCCTATTTACAAAACAGACTGATCGATATCTTTATCGGTAGGTAGGTATAGTCCATCGATCACCTTTATTTGTGGAGCTTATGTGAGGTGTGTGAGTGAGCCCATTTGGGCAGCATTAGCCCCATATTTATAGGGCTGACCTAAAAGCCATTCGCGAAGTATTTTTATAGATGCTTTTATTCAGCACACGCTTCCAGTTTTGCATGAGTTATAGGCATAAGCGTTTGTGATACATCTATGTAACGTGTCTCCAGCATAGATTAGTTAAATCTTCTCTCTGAGCCTACGTCAAGAACTGCCAAAAAAAATCGAAGCTTAGGTAATTTCTCTCATACTTCATACAATCTGCCAATATGGGAAACTAGGCTACGAGCCTTATTTCATCCAGCAGGCTGATTCACACTTCTCAATGAATTCCGAATTCGAAAAGTGATATTTTTTGGGCAAAGACGCGTCTTTTTTCGAAGAAGATCTTCGAATCAAATACATTCTGGGAAGTGCCAATCGCCCTGCTGGTCCGGATGCAGGTTAGGTAAATTATTCTTAAAAACGGAAAATACGAGTAGAAGACGATGTTTTGGAATTCACACATGAATTTGTGTTACACATCCGATTACGCCCGGTATACGAAGCCTCTGACTGGACTGTTATTTATTCTGTGCGGGGTCCGAGCGGAGTATAAAAGCGGCAAGTGCGCTCGGCTAGCTCCCGCAGGCAGGTAAGGTACTAGGTAACAATGGGAGCGCAAATTTTACGCAACATTATGTAGGAGGGCTGTGCCCTGTGAACCATGAGCTTGCCGTGCCGATGAGTCGGTTATGTAATGAATAATATAGAATCTATTTATGAAAAGGGCGAGAAAATAAACAAAAGGGTATCTACGTCTAAATTAAACTTTGCATTACTCAACTAACGCATAGTAGCCCCCATAAAACGCAGAAATATAAAAATAGAACAAGGTGCGAGCGAATTTGAGCTGGTGAGGGGCTGACTTGAGCTAGGGACGTGCCACGCGCGCAGACGCGACGACGAGACCTAGACCACAGTGTACAGTAATTATTCATACGGTGACAACCTTACTTCACGCACACAATTGTGCGTGTACAAAAATGACATTGTGTAGTGTCTGTGTAAATAGATAGTTAGACGCCGCTTTTGCATAGAGATTTCGTCGAGTGTCCGGGGTGTGGCTGAAGTTAAGCAACATTGTGCCGTGACGGAGGCCTTTAGGCGGCCTTAAAACTCCGTCACCAAAGTTGGCCACTTACTCATACGAATTTACTTACTTTTTAAGACCAAATTGTTTTTATTTTTTTTATTTTACAAATGTGTTATTCAGGCTAACTGTAGGTAAGTACTTTTTTCAAAAATCTAAAAATGCAATTATTTTTTTCAAAGTACCTGTAGTTTCCTAGGAACAAAACTTTCTAACTACAAAAGAAAAGGAAGTGCCTAAAAATTTTTCACACCAACAATAATGATTGAAATTATACCTATCTATTAGTTAAAAACCTTGACTAAGGGCTGATTTTTCAATCGATAAATAACTTTTATCTGAGGAATAAATATGGCGTTATGACATAATTTTCAATACAATATCTGTCAAATCGTATATTTATTTCCTCAGATAAAAGTTATAATCTAGGTATTGAAAAAGCAGCCCTAAAAAAAAATAAAAAATAAACAAATTAATTAATCAATCCAAAAATCCAGTGCAACAATGAAATCTAATGAAACCGTCTAACTAAATCAATCCACACTTTTTTCAGAAGTATTACAATTTACAATGTCGTAGAGTCTACGCTACGTATAGGCTCTACGACGTAGACCCTATAGTGACCCTATACGTGAGGGTCTACGACGTAGACCCTATAGTCGTATTTGTCGTACACATTCTTTAACGATAATCAAGCATATTTAATGTTATTTTAGCATCACAATACTAGGTACCAAGCAAGTTACTTCGATGTTTTCGTAAACACATCCGTACCAAATAAAATCATAAGAAGATCGTAGGCATTTCGTAGACATTTTTGAAGGCGTTCCGTAGACCTTTCATTGGCGTTTTGTAGACACTCTAATAGGCTTTCTAAAAACTTTAGATGGGAATGTCATTCATTAATTGAATGTCATCCCATTTACAAATAGATTTCAACCAATGCGCTTGAAAAATATGTGTCAGTAAGATTGTTCGCGTTGTTTAACGCCGCTTCATAAATGTTTCGATTGGAACAAAAATTTTCTTTTATAAAATAGTATATTTTACGCGGAGCTGCGGCAGATTGTATTTTGTAGATACTTACTGCAAATAGTTATTCGTATTTGTTTTGTAAGCACTCTTCCGTAGACTTGACCGTAGGTTTGTAATTGGAACGACGTGGTCTTACAAAAAGAGTTAAACGCGCTTTAATTTAAACACAGGTATTCGTGTTCTTTTAATGAAGACCGCTTTTTAGACAAGGGCTGACCCGAGTGTGTGGCAAAACATATTTGACTTGGTCATAACAACGTTTAAATTGAATCCAAGAACTGCTATCGACACATTTATGTTATAAGTAAATAAAAAAAAAAACAAATTATAGCAAAAATACCTCGATATAGGTATTACACTCTTTTGTTTTCTAATTACTCGTAGATTCGTGGACCAAGAAAATAGGTCTGCTGTAAGACTCAACAACCATCTTGATGTAATTTACAGAGAGTATTGTTTTCTTTCTTTACAATAATCACCGACTATTTCGACAAGAGCGAGCTAAATAATGCGCTTGTCATATCTCTGAGAGGGTTCTTTTATTTGAGAACTCAAAAGTTAACTTGGTTATGATTGTATTACATTAATTAACTTTTCGTGTTCGTTCTGTTTGAGGGAAAATTTGAAGTAAACGGGTGCCCAACTCAAAACGCTGCCTGAAGTTTCATATTAATTCCTCTGAATCATTTTCGTGCTCAGACTGTTTACTGAGTGTAATAACATGACTACGGTGCATATTTTTTAGAGCAGAAATAAAATCTTAGGTACTATTTTTAGTAAGTAGGTAAATGTTTAATTATTGACTACTTTGAGCCAGAAATAACCATTTCTTGTTTCCCTCTTTTTGTGGTGGTCGCTGCTTCAACATTTCATTCACAACAATTTCGTTTCAACACGACACGCATTCGGTATTTTTTTTATCACACAAAAGAACATCATCTGTCTATGGTAGAGATTGGTAGAGGTACTTATGCTCAGAATAAAATAACAGATTTTATTCTAAGGAGTTTTGAGAACATGATGATGTTACTTGTATCAGTATAGATTGATACTATTGACGTCCAATTCCACAGCGAAGATGACCTATTTTAAATGATGTACTTATCTCTTTATTGGCTGGGCGAATACGCGTTTGTCTGACAGCTTTCAACCATGCTTGAATGCTTGAATGTAGGCACTGCATCCACTGGGAAGCGGGGGTGTATGTGTGTGTACCGTAAGGCTGCAGTTACACGACAATAAAATGTTCGGTCCAATACCGCTTGGTAATTCTTCGCGTCATGTCTTCATTTAATGCAACATTTAACTTTCACATGATAAACCGCTTGGTAATTCTTCGCGTCATGTCTTCATTTAATGCAACATTTAACTTTCACATGATAAACCACACTATCTCATGGACGATGGTGTTGTTGGGTCATTTGATTTAGAGCAGAGTTCTTAATTATTTTGTTCAGCGTTATCTCTAGACGATGCCACGTGATGTCCATTTATTGACCGCGCCACCCGCGAAACGTGCGAGAAATTCGAGCCCTAAAGCACGACCAAGTTCGTAATATGTAACTTCCAGAGCTAGATCGCTAGCTATTGTAGAGTAGAAGGGACACAACAGAATAAAGATTTAGGTCAAGTAAATTATTTGTCTACGTTTAGTTTTGTATACTTACTACATAAGGTGGAGTGCCGTAATTGCAACTGTCCGGTAATTGCAACTGGAGTCAATAACTCCCTCTAGGATCACTTTTTTGAACATCGATAGATGTGGTATTGAACTTCTTCTAAAAGTCTCAGTCTAAAAATATAGATGGTGTTGATAGGACCAAAACTGAGCAAATGACAGGTCTTTTTGTAAAACTGCCAATTTTTCGGAAGTGACGCCGCTCGGACGCTCTTCGTAATTTGTTAAAAAAAATTGTTTTTCGTGGTTTTTTGCCGGTGTGTTCACAGTGAGAGTGATTATAAGACACAGTAAGTTATTTTTTATATGTTTGTTGTATTCTACGATAAATCTACTCGGAGTTATGGATACAGTTACATTTGCCAGACAAAAAGTGCATAGTCTTGTAATTGAAACTATTTTGTTTCTTTTTTGACAGTTGCATTTTAACGACCGGTTTTGTATGAAGTTTGAAAAACCTAGTGATGTAACAATGACGATGACTATGTCGATACGTTATATTTTATTGAAAGGGATACTATCTACTTCCATATTATGCTATGAGTTCTTAACAATTAGTTTGAGTGATTGAGTCCCTTCATTATGTTGGCGCTAGCGGAGCTCTTTCCAAAGCCGTTCAATATGTGAAACGAATATAAAAAGGCTGTATAACTTCTAAAATATTACTTATTGCGATTGAAATAAAGTTAGAAAATATAATTAGTAAAAGATAATTGAAGACTTTAAAGATAAGAGTAAAAGAGGCTGTTTCATAACTAAAAGATTACTGTGATTAAAATAAACATCGAGTCGATAAAAATCACGATAAGGTTCCCATCACTATTTGTAGTAAAATAGTTGCAATTACCGGATTCTTTGCTGAAAAGTGTTTTCGCGCAAAATTTGACATTAGTAGCAAGGGCATAGATATATAAATCGAAAGAACGATATTCAAGTCATGTGTTCTGTATTTTCCAGTAGTAAGCGCCATAGAAAAATAAGAAGTAAAAACAAGTAGTTGCAATTACCCGCAAAAACGGGTAATTGCAACTATTGCTCCCTCTGTCATGAATTTATGCAATAGAATTTTATTCTTTACCGCTTTATTTTATTCATAACAATGATATAAATCTACATAAAATTTACTATAGAACAGATCTTTCAAAAAATACATTTCTGATACAAAATATAGAATTATCAAGCGATGAAGTTGGGACTCCACTTTTTTTAGTTGCAATTACGGCACTCCACCTTATAAGTATTACCTTCTAACAATTTTTCAACTTTAAATCTTCGTATAAAATATCTTAATTAATTAAGCATGCATTATCTTTCCTCTTGGTACTTTGTGTTTTAATTCGGTTGATAAAGATCGATTACAGTTTAACAAAATACATTACTAACATGAATTATTTTACTATTGACACTCCCTATCTGTATACCTACGAACCCCCGTGGCGTGGCAGAATGACAGTAAAATAACCTAATAACCTTGACCTGATGCTGCAGCAGGCGTGTCGGTGCCGTTACATGAGGGAATTTATCTGCAGCACTCATAATCAAAGAGGAATATGAGTTAGGTACTAACATCCTTAGATATTATAAAATCTAACTGGTTGGTATTGTCATAACGCTATTGTATCACAGTATTTATTCATACCTAAAAATCAACGATAAATTAATATATACACCTACAACGTTAATGCGTCGTACAGACCTTTATTAAAACATTACTCACATTAGTTAGATTAAAACAAATGAGTGTGAAAATATGAGCAACGTAATTTGAACGAAGGTTTTTAGCGGAGAGCACAGAATAATAGCAGTACCGAGACTAAAATCCCGGCGACGACGGGAGGCCTTCGCGCCAGTTCCCTGTAAATGGGTCAGAGGCTATTCAGCCTCCCCATCTCTCCCCACCCCTACCTAACAGTGTGTGCCCCTTGCATAATTGAACACGCGGCAAATTATTGTCGCGCTTGAACCACCACATTACCTACCACTATTTGCAACGGATGCACTCTAATTGCACATAGGTACATCAATGAATTTATATCTTTTTGGACATTTCTTATTTTGTTTCGGATTTCATTATTAGTACCTACCTACCGGTATTTCAACAAGAGCTGATGTCACGTCCGTCAGGTTGAGTTTAACGATCTCGTTAAACTTTAAACAGGCTCACGACAGTCACGGCTACGACTACGAATCCAAAGTCGAAGCTTAACTTGTTATTCCAACTCGGCTAATACGGCTTAACGTTTTGATCTCGTCATTTTAAATGGGGACGACTATTCTAACTGGAAAAAGCGTAGCACACCAAGCATAAAATAACAGCAGAGGCTGACTAACAGAATTATGCATATTGCAATGCTCTTTTATAAAAATATTAAATACTAGCTGAGCTGACCCGGCAAACTTCGTATTGCTTCAATCATACCTAAATGGAGAGAAGCATGTATAAAGAGAAGCAGAGAAGCTTGGAAGGAGAGAAGCAAGGAAGTATGGAAGAGAGAAAACCCATACCCATATCCATATCACCAAAAAGTTCCATGAAGATCTTGACTCCATCATTATAATATATCAGCATTGTGTTTCACTCATCAAGCTCTTTCATTTGATACCCATATCACTAAAAAGTTCCATGGAACAGGTCCTGACTCTATCATCAGATCAGCTTGCTGTCACCATATTATTACATTGTAGTCGGAACTCTACAGATATGTTTCAACTCAATCGGCCTTTTTATTGAGGAGTTCTGTTAAACAGCTCCTGACTCCATTAGATCATGACCTTGAAATTTTTACGGGACAATATTTAAAGTAGGTACCTTACTTTCTAACAAAAAAAGAATCAATGAAATCGGACTACGCGTTAATGAATCACAACCAGATACTCATTTTGACTTTCATCCCCTCTCCCAAGAGAACCGTGCTAAATTTCGGGATAAAAAGTAACCTACTATATTAAACCTCGTAGTATGCACTCAAATAATACCAAGTTTCATTAAAATCCATCCGGTAGTTTCGACGTGATGCGCGGCCAAGAAACAAACAGACAGACATGAATGAAAAAAAATTACAGTTTTGGCTTCAGTATCGATTATAGGGTGCAAAATTTTTCAAAATATCTTCAATGTACAGAATTGGGACCAGTTACAGTTTTATTATAATTATATTGCAGTATTGGTTTTAATAAAAGGTATTGTTCCAGGCTGCAGTTCCGGAGGGCATGACGTTCCCCGGGCCACTGCCGGACGTGGCGGAGCGGTGCGGGCGCTGGGCGGCGGACTCACTGTCGGCATCGGCGTCGGGCAGCTCGGACGAGAAGCCGACGCCACGCCGGCCGCGCTGGCGCATCGCGCTGGCGGGCCTGCTCGTGCTGACCGCCCTCGGCGCCGCGCTCGCACTGCCCCTCGCGCTCGGCGGAGGTGGTCGCGCTACCCCTGAGCAGAGACTCACTACCATAAAGCGTATGTTACGCGATTCGCCGCTCGTCGACGGCCACAACGATCTAGCTTGGAACGTTCGAAAGTTTCTACACAATAAAATCGGCGAGTTCAATCTGAGCGCCAGCCTCAACGGACTCGAGCCGTGGGTGCATTCGCGCTGGTCGCAAACGGACATCCCTCGGATGAGGGTCGGTTTGGTCGGCGCTCAGTTTTGGTCGGCATACGTGCCGTGTGGCGCACAGGATCGTGACGCTGTTCAGCTCGCCCTCGAACAGATAGATGTCATTCAAAGGATCGTGGACATGAACGCGGCCCACCTGGTCCTGGTGACGGACGCCGCAGAGCTTCTGGAAGCGCATCGCGATGGTCAAATAGCGTCACTCATCGGCGTGGAGGGCGGACACGCTCTCGGGGACTCGCTCGCAGTGCTGCGCGCCTTCTACCAGCTGGGCGCACGCTACCTAACCGTCACGCACACGTGCGACAACCGGTGGGCGCGCACGGCCGGAACACCCGGGGGCCTCACCGAGTTCGGCAAAGCCGTCGTACGGGAGATGAATCGACTCGGAATGATCGTGGATCTGTCGCATGCCAGCGAAGAGACCGTGCGAGACGCTTTAGAAACTTCTCAAGCGCCGGTTATCTTTTCGCATTCCGGTGCGGCGGCGGTGTGCAACGCTACCAGGAACGTACCGGACGATCTACTTCGCATGGTGGCCTCGAAGGGTGGCGTATTTATGATAAATTTTTACGCAAAACTAGTGTCATGCAGCGACAGCGCGACGATGGAGGACGTGGTGGCGCACATAAAGCACGTGCGGCGGGTGGCGGGCGTGGAGCACGTGGGGTTGGGCGCTGGCTACGACGGCATCGACCGGCCACCCACGGGGCTAGAGGACGTGTCTCGCTACCCGCACCTGCTGGCCGAGCTGCTGCGAGACCCCGACTGGAGTGAGGAGGACGTGCGCAAGCTGGCCGGCATGAATGTGGTGCGCGTGCTGCGTCAGGTGGAGCGCGTGCGCGATCAATGGCGCCGCGCCGCCGTGCTGCCAGGCGAGGAGTCTGCCGGCGCGCGCCGCGGTGATTGCGTCTACCCCGCCGCGTGACCACGGTCTGCCGCTGCGCCCCGCGGCCACCCTCCTACTGCTCAATATTGACACTTGTTGAAAGTAGTTATACATGTATATTAGTGTCCAAATGTGATTTAGAATTTAAAAGTAACCTCTATGAAATATAGCACGAACATTTTATGAAGGAACGCGCTGGGCGCTCCGTGTCGCCGCGTGCGGCGCCGCCGCCGGCGGCCTCGAGGGCGCGCGGCGCGGCGCCGGCGTCTCTGCAGAACTATTCTCCATCCATGCACTCGACTTCGTTGACGAAAGCCATGTCATTCACAATGTACAGTCAGCGACAAAATATATATCGACGCACAAACTGTAATTTATAGGTAATAAACTTAATTTCTCAAACGCTGATTCATTAATATAAGCTTTATCTACTTTACAATTTTTACTTATTTTCTTACAATGGCCGCAACTTCATTTAAAGTACAAAATATAAGCAGCTATATTTTTACTTGTATTTAGTACCTACCTACCTACCTAACTTCAAAAATTTGCTAGGTAACTAAAAGTAATTACTTAAGTACTTGCTACTAAGTGCTTTTCATTTCTTTCGTTGTTCTGCAATGCCTGTATTAGCCCTTTTTTATATGGCCAGCGTTTGAGAAAGCATTTGTAATAAATAGGTAATACCTAAAGTATCTAGACTAGTATAGTCTAGCTAGGGAGAAGTGGACGCCTGCCGACGTAGAACTCAGTTCATTTCTTACCCTTCTTCAAGTACTTATCAAAATAAAATTAAGAAGTGTAGACCGAGCGTTAGTCAATCCTTATTAGATTATGTACATTATAGGGACACTGTTTTTTATTTGAATAAGTTGTTTTTAGTAAGTACCTACCTATATTGCAAAATATAGTTCGCTAAGTTTAAAATTAAGTACCTACTAGGGCAAGGTGTAAAGTTCTCGGCTTGACTGACACAGAAATGGCGTTCCAATCAGCAAAAATGTATTTTTCTTGCCTGGGTGCATCTGTTTTTGATCGTACTCGTATGATAAGGTTCAACTTGTTTTTTCAAGTAAGTGCTTAGCGCTTAGTTTTTGTTCATACGATTTTTTTCAGTAGAAATGGATTAAATTCAATACCGTGCGGTCATAAAACTCTTCGTTTTGGATGGACTTAAACCTAAGGAAATGCATCCTATGTTTATCAAAGTTTACGGGGACTCTGCTCCTTCTATTTTAATCTTTAAAAAGTGGGCACCTGTATTTAAACATGGTCGCATGCCCCTTGACGTTAACCCACGTGAAGAACGGCTAAAAATGGCAACCATACCGGAAACCATCGAAAAATTGCATAAAATCTTATTGAACGATAGGCGACTGAAGGTGCGTGAAGTAGCTGAGGCCATGGAGATTCGAGAGAATGGGTGCGAAACATCTTTCACCATGAATTAGGGATGAGAAAGCTCTGCGAAGGATGGGTGCCGCATTTGCTGAATACCGATCAAAAGCAAATGCTCCAACGATTTTCGCAGCAATCAATGTTTCCAAACATTTATTTAAGTATTTATTTATTTGGGACACCCAACACAAAATCGCTAATAATAAAAAATAATAATGTAACAGCGAACAATTGTCTTAAGCCTACGTGTTTTGCAATTATAGGGTGCCACAGCATGCACAAAAATAAAAGATTAACATACTTAATAGACCGAAAAAAATTAAAAGTAAATACCTAACTACTTAATAAAATAAATAATAATAACAGATATATATTTATGTAGGTACTTAACTAATAGGTATAAAATTAAAATAAAGTAATTTTTCCTTAATAAATTTAAATGAGATCAAATAGCATGCAAAAAATAAAAAACAACTCAACAGATAGGTAAAATAAAAAATCATGATTGATCATGCATGATTCATCACATCACCTATTGAATAGGGATTCGACTAATTTTGTGCGGCGATTTGTTACCATTGATGAGACATGGATCCACCACTACACGTGAGAAACGAAACAACAGGCAGAGCAGTAGATGGAAGCCAGTGGTTCAGCGTCAAAGAAAATAAAGTCGATCGCATCTGCCGGAATGGTCATGGCCAGCGTGTTTTGGCGTGTGAAAGGGATCCTGTTAATTGATTTCCTTAAAAGAAGGCAGAAAAATACAGGCGAATATTACTCCAACTTTTTTGTTATGCTGGATGCCACAATTCGCGAGATGAACCCGAGAGTGACCGGGCTTGAAAAAAAAAACATCTTTCAGCAGGACAACGCACCTGCACACAAGGATGTTTTGGTGATGGGAAATCTTCAGGATTTAGGGTACGATTTGCACGGCCACCCCATTTCTGATTTGGCATCCTCAGACTTCCATTTGTTCCCAATCATGGAGAAATTTGTTTTTTTAAGCGTCCAATGAAAAAGTTAATAGGGCCGAAAATGAATATTTTTACAGCCTTCAAGACTCTCATTTCTGAAAAACAATCCAGATGTTGGAGAAACTCTGGACCAAGTTTGAAGTCATGGGAGATAGTGTCGAAAAGTAAAATCATTTTTTAACAGAAAATTGCAATCTATCATGGTCAGGCCGATAACTTTTCACCTTGCCCTCGTAAGTACACTTAAATTTTTATTTAAAATTTAGGGTTCCTTTTTTAGGGTTCCGTACACCTTGTTGTTCGTCTGTGTGTTTAGATATTTTTTCTCAATTCTGAAATTTTGAGAGATAAAGAAGTTTTAAGTTGAGAATTAGTAAATGTTTTTTTAACCCGAATGACCCGAATGAAAAATGGTTTATTGACTGAAGGTATAATAATGATTACTTTGACATTAGATAGGTCACGGAACCTTTAAGCGCATTACACACACATCAGATTTTATATTATGAAATATAGATCTGCAAGATTTATATTTTATAATATAAAATCTGCTGTGTGTAGGTATGCGCTTCAGGGTGCGAATCTCGCTCACACTTGTCCGTTTCTATTTCTCAATAATACACAGGCTTTAGGCATGGTAATGTTATCTTTCTTCTAACATTACCGTGCTTCAGGCATGGCAAATTAAAGTGGACTATGCAATGTCATAATAGAATAATAGATACCTACCATAGTAGAATTAATTAGTTAGAAAATTATGATCAACAAAATAATATTGTTAAATGCTCATAGGGCAAAACAACGGGCGGCCTTATCGCTGACAGCGATCACTTCGAAGCGGCTTCAAGAAGCACAGTTTTTTTCTATGTAAGTACTTTATCAACAAAAACATGCCTGTTTATATTTGCTAAAGTTGGTTAAGTATCTAGATTCTACATATTACTCTTACGTTTACCTACCTACCTTACCTATACCTAGGTTAAATAATACGGCTAAAGACCTTGACCACAACCAGCTGGATTCTGGTAAAACAGGTCAATAGATGCAGTGTACAGTGTGCCAAACATGTGCCAAATCAATAATAACCTCACTAAAGACGACACAGCTATAAGTAAAAGTTTAAGTCGGAATGTTTTATTTTGGACTTAGATTACTATCTCTATAGGTGGTACCGATCTAACTTAGAAAACTTTAGATTGTCTTGTCCTTAGTTTTTGTAAAATCATGAATCTCGTAAGTATCTAAGAAACATTTTTGTCTCTGACTGTACCAAAGTTGTGGCACAAATTATTATGAAAAAAATGTGTTTATAGAAAAGTAAATTCTTTATTTATACATTATTGAATTTTATTAATATTCTTGCTTGTAAGTGATTTTTATGTTTATCACAAATGAGTGAACAAAGATGTAGATAAGTACCTACTACAGTACCTTTTCAATAAAAAAGATTTTCTGATCGTGTACGTTTCATTTAAACTCATCCTCGTAACTAGGCCCCTGTTACGGTAGGTAGGTAACATTCACGTAATTATTCATATTAAAACATATCATAAAACAAGACGACCGACGCCCGCGGCTTCGCCCGCGTGGGAATCCTTTATCGCGGAAATTGAATCTTTCCGGGTTAACAAGTAGCCTACGTCCTTCTCCAAGGTCCAATCTTAGATGAATCATATAAGGGTCCAATCTATTCATCGATTGGTTCATTGGTTTATGTGTGAAAAGGTAACAGACATAGGTGTCCAAGGTAACTACATAGTTACTTTTGCATTTTTAATCGATCGAGCGAGCGAAGCGAGCGAAGATCTTAGTGGAAGTTGGGTGATTTTGCTTTGTATGTTTGTATGTTTGTATGCTTATATGTTTCACGAATTCTTGTACCTACTCTCATAACTGTCGAACCGTTCATCTAATCTGCATGAAACTTGGTAGTAGGTTGTGCTATGGAAATTGACGGTTGAGCCTAAGAGCGTAATCGATGAATGGGTTGTAAAAAGATATTAGCAGCATTTACACGCAGAGATCGGCCTGCGGATTTTCCCGCGGATCGATCTCTGCCATTCCAACCTTTGACAGTTTTATCCGCGGATATCCGTAAAGATATCTTTACAGATATCTGTACAGTCCAGATCCGTGCTAAAAACTCTACCGTTTAAAGGCCGCTAGTTTTATCCGCGGATATCTTTACAGATATCTGTACAGTCCACACAACGATCTATTATCATTTAATCTTGGTTATAAGGATTGTTGGTCTTGTTGAGAGGCTTTCTTGGTAGCTTTGTCTCTTTCACACTCGTTGTTGGATTAGTAGTGTGCCCATGTCATTTAAATTTCAGGATATTTTTACTTTATCGCGCTCGACAAAATCAGCGCTTGATTTCGATCCATGGTTTCGATCCTTGAATTCGATCCTTGATTTTGATCCTTGATTTTGATTTCGATCCTTGATTTCAATCCTTGGTTTCGATCTTGGATTTCGATCCTTGATTCTTGAATTTTGAACCTTGAATCTGAAATTTTGAATCTTGAATCTTTGAAGTGACAGCTGTCAAACTTCAAATGACCATATCTCGGGAACTACTCGTCCTAGACTCCCCGTTCTCAGTTCAAATGAAAGCTATGACCAAGATCTTCATTTGAAGTGACAGCTGTCAAACTTCAAATGGCCATATCGCGGGAACTACTCGTCCTAGACTCCCCGTTCTCAGTTCAAATGAAAGCTATGACCAAGATCTTCATTTGAAGTGACAGCTGTCAAACTTCAAATGGCCATATCTCGGGAACTACTCGTCCTAGACTCCCCGTTCTCAGTTCAAATGAAATCTATGACCAAGATCTACATTTCAGATGACAGATGTCATTTTGACAGCTGTTATTGAAAATGTAGATCTTGGTCATAGCTTTCATTTGAACTGAGAACGGGGAGTCTAGGACGAGTAGTTCCCGAGATATGGCGGTTTGAAGTTTGACAGCTGTCACTTCAAATGAAGATCTTGGTCATAGCTTTCATTTGAACTGGGAACGGGGAGTCTAGGACGAGTAGTTCCCGAGATATGGCGGTTTGAAGTTTGACAGCTGTCACTTCAAATGAAGATCTTGGTCATAGCTTTCATTTGAACTGGGAACGGGGAGTCTAGGACGAGTAGTTCCCGAGATATGGCCATTTGAAGTTTGACAGCTGTCACTTCAAAGATTCAAGATTCAAAATTTGATAGGGCCTCCAGACTCTCTGCGAGAACCCCCGAGAACACCCGAGAAGCGTGAGTGTGAGGAGCTTCTCGCCTTCTCGTTCTCTGGCTCGCCTGTTCTCCGATCGGTGTCGGTATTTTTGGCCGAGACAAAGGATTTCAAACATCACGACGGAGAAAAATTGAGAGTGTGGATAGCTTGTTTGTTCTTCGAGAAGTCTCGGCGAGACTTCTCGCCGAGCTTTCTCTCGAGAGTCTGGAGGGGCTATCAGATTCAAGGTTCAAAATTCAAGAATCAAGAAAAAAACTTTGTAAATTTATACCGTTCCACGCGCCAGTCCAAAATCTGCGGTTATCTGTACAGATATCTTTAAAGATATCTTTACAGATATCTTTACAGTCCGGATCCGTGGGAAAATCTTTAGCATTTAAAGGCCGCTAGTTTTATCCGCAGTTATCTTTAAAGATATCTTTACAGATATCTTTACAGTCCGGATCCGTGGGATAATCTCTATCGTGTAAATGCCGCTATTGGGTTCCCAAGGGGGTAAAAAAAATAAAAGTCATACAAATATATTAAGTCGGGTGTCATTTGAAAGGACTTAATTTGTAGGTACATTCCAAAATGGTTATTATTTTTAACCGACTTCGAAAAAAGGAGGAGGTTCTCAGTTCGTCGGAATCTTTTTTTTTTTTGTGCTTTTTTTTTATGTATGTTCACCGATTACTCGAAGACCTTTTGGTCATCAGGTCAGGATCTGATGATGGGATCTTGGAGAAATCGAGGTAACTCTTCAAAATTTATAGGCACACTTGAAGCGATTAGGGTATTTTTTAAAAGCTTTATAGGTTATCGGTGACAATGCAATATTATGGTAACATTGAGCTGATCTGATGATGGAGTCAGGAGCTGTTCAACAGAACTCCTCAGTAAATAGTCTGATTGAGTTGAAACTTGGAACTCAGCATGTCGGTCAAGTTCCGACTACAATGTAATAATATGGTGACAGCTAGCTGATCTGATGATGGAGTCAGGACCTGTTCAATGGAACTTCTCAGTGAATAACAGTGAAACATCCATGTTTGGGCTCATTTTAATCAGCTCACCCTTAGCCTTACCCAATAACAGTTTATATTAAAGTCGGTTTTTAAAAATTTTTAATTTAGCCACTTGTTATTCTAGTGATGTAAGTATACCTACCTACCTATTTTTAGAAATACGACGAGAATTCATAAATATGAAATGAATGAAAATTATGTTTACGCCCCCCCCCCCCCCCCCCCCTTTAAAAGCTAAACTGCTGGGTTGAAAAATCTGGGAAAATTCATGATGTTAAGTAGTGCCAACGAAGTGCCAAATACAAAATCCTTAAAATCTAAGATGAAGTAGGTAGGTACCTACTTAGTTGCTTGTTGTAGGTAATGGAACCCTACACTGCGCGTGGCCCGGACACGCACTTGGGCGGTTTATTTTTTATACTTAATAATGTTTCTCTAAATAATACATAAGAATTTTTTTGTTTCAAATATTTTAGTCTAGGATTAAGGTCTGTCGGGTCTACTATTTTCATAATTTGTAAATAGGTACCTAAGTACTTACAGTAGGGCCAACGGATCTCGGCGTTCGTGAAGTTAGGTAGCCGTTTCGATGCGCAGTGCAACTTTTTCATACAAAATTTTCTACTGCGCAGCGAAAAGCCTGACTTCACGAACGCCTAGATCCGTCGGCCCAACTGTATATGATTGCAAAGCAGGGGCGTAGCTATAGCTTTGTTAAGGGGGGGGGGTCCAAAGGTTCCAATATACCAAAGATCTTTGTTAAGGAGGGGGTCCAAGGGTTCCAAAATACAAAAATTGACTAGGTTTCCTCCGAACTTAATGGGCTAAGGGGGGGGTCCGGACCCCCTAAACCCCCCCTTATATACGTCCCTGTTGCAAAGACCTGCATCATGGTCATAAAATATAGTAGGTACCTACTCAGGGCTCCCACACATAAACACGATACGACCGACGTCGCGTCGTACAACGATGCGGCGCGGCGTCGTTTCACGATACGACGTCACATCGTGAAAATCTACGACACGATGCACGATACGACGTCGTGACGTTAGAAACTCACGATGCAATCCTGCGCAGTTGTTATTCAAAATTCAAAGATGACGGATGGTATTGAAGTCGATCCTCTAATTCAGGGGCGTAGCTATAGCTTTGTTAAGGGGGGGGGGGGGGGGGGGTCCAAATGTTCCAAAATACAAAGATCTTTGTTAAGGAGGGGGTCCAAGGGTTCCAAAATACAAAAACTGACTAGGTTTCCTCCAAACTTAATGGGCTAAGGGGGGGGTCCGGACCCCCTAAACCCCCCCCTTATATACGTCCCTGCTCTAATTATCCTAGTCGAGCAGCGTCCCGTAGGTACTATGGGACAAAACGTCTATCTATGGGATAAAACGTCTATCTATGTCAGAATGCGTCTAGTGCGGTCCATTTTTCGGAATGAACTAAAAAACCACCTCACTGTATCGACGGCATCGTGCTTGATGCTCATCGTAGATTTCCACGACACGCGACGTCGTATCGTGGAACGACGCCGCATCGTTATACGACGCGACGTCGGCGTCGTATCGTGTTTATGTGTGGGAGCCCTTATGGCATAATATCTGCAAAATGTAGACATGGTGCTAAAACATGTCAACTTGCCTCTCTACCTAATCCTATACTTATACTTACTCGTAATCATGAATATTTCCAGCTCATAATAGATTTCCCCATTGTATCTCTGAAACACATTCGAGAGTCCGTTTTGCTATAGGTAAGTAGGTATGCAGTCAGTCCTCGAATACCTAATTGTACCGTTATGTGCTCGAATCATCATAGAGCACTAAGGTAGGTAGGTTAGGTACCTACCTACCTATTTTTCGTACTGATCTGATGATTTATTAACGGAGTGGTGTTATGGGTGGTTATGGTAAAGGCTCAAACACACGCTAGGCCAGCCTAGGCGAGCCTGTGCGAGTGCGAGCGAGAAGGCAAATCGATGCAAGGCGAGAGCGAGAGAGAGGCAACGCGTTCACGGCGAGCCTGGCCAGCGTGTGTTTGAGCCCTATTATGATTGGGAAATAAACTAGGTGAGTAAGTGAGTAGGTGACGTCATCAGCTGCGGCTTGGGGAGTTAGGCATCGAGATAATAACTAGAGAAGAAAGTACAAACCATAGACGTGTCACAAATGAGTCGGAACATGGGCGGCAGATTAGACAACGCACAGAAGCGACACAGCTTTTTTACCTACTAATTATTACTCTGCCTTATCTAAATAAATTGACTAGGTCGTGGGTTTGATTCCCACCCAGGACAAACATTTGTAGGATGAATTATATTATTTTATAGTATTATAGGTACCTATGTATGCATTTCCAAATAATAAGTATTCTACCATTTTTTAGCCCTGAATAGCAGAATAACTATTAAAATATCAAAAAATTCACGGAAAAAAATTATAGGTAGGTAGGTAGGTACTACTTACAGGAAACTTAGTTTTGAATAAATTAGGTTTGGGTTTGGTTAGTATCTTTAAGGTGATGATGATGAAAATTATCCTTTTTAAACTAAGTAAAATAAAAATCTACCATTACAATTTGATAATAAACTTTAGTAGGTACTGATAGACAAACAGACAGACAAACGGCATAGGCTGAGTAGGTATTTTATGATCTAAAGTAAACAATAATCAGTTAAGTAGGTATATTATACCTAATTGAGTTAAAATAACTAGGTGCATATATTATGAGTTCACCAACATTTATTACCTACCGTGTCCAATCTGTACAGTTCCATTTTCATATTCTATGATTTTCTAGAAATGGCGGCAAATTATGACAAAAATTAGTTTTGCTTGGTTTTAGTTGATGTTTTGTTTACTTACCGATGATAAGTTACGCCACTATCCTTTTTTTGTTTAGTTAATGCGTTTTTGTAAGATTCTAAAATGCAAGACGGCATTTTTGAAAGTCATTCAACACCATAAAGCCAGCGACCGATTGCGATGAACGTGAGCTAGTGAATGAATGAGCTGACGCTGATCGGCTTCAATTGTGGCGTGGCGTCAAGTCTGAGTTCGCCGGTGTCCGTTCTAGTTTACATATTTCTTCAAAGGGAGTTAGGTAGGCCGCTTCGCGAGGTTGCATAGAACTTCATAAGTAATAAAGAAATCGAATGCGGGCACTGCGGCGACTGCGGTGCGGCCCCGGCCCTTATCTGCGTTCACATTTATGGTGCAAACACACGCTGGGCCAGCCCAGGCGAGCCTAGGCACAGATGACTAATTAGTAATTTGTGGCCTAGGCGAGCCTGGGATAGATAGTACGAGCGAGAAGGCGAACCGATGTAAGGCGAGAGCGAGAGAGAGGCAACGCTTTTACTCGGCGAGCCTGGGTCAGCGTGTGTTTGCGCCTTTACACATTAACTTTCAAGGAAACACAAGTTTTGGTTACAAAAACGAAAAACATGACTTCTCGAAATCCCGCCAAAAAGCCCCGTGCCCCGTCCCTCACTCATTTACTGTCAGTGTCAGTATCAGGTTTCTGTCAGGCAGGCAGGTCTGTCATATGTCATAGAGACGTATTCGTTCGGCTGTTTATCGTTCGTCACGTCACAAAAATACTTTTGGCTTGAGCGCATTTTACGGACCTTTGTGTATTGCAGCCAAATTTTTATGGTAGAAAGGTAGTGACCTGGAAGGGCTTCCTGCAAAGTTTTATTTTGTAAGGCCTCCTAGTTTTTCTGAAATTAATTTTTGAAATTTTAAAATATTTTGAAAAATTTTGCCTTGGATCACTTATTGAACGCATTTTTGACACTTGATTAGACGTTTTTGACGTAATTACACCATTTTGAGTTGTCACTGTCAATAAAAAGCGCGGAATTTTGTGTTGTCAATGTCAAGAATTACTATTTTCAGTCATTGTTTGTGCCCGTTACAGTTGAGATCTTGTTGAGTACTCCTGTAACTAGACGACGTGACACAGAGCACCCCGACTTGAGTAGGTTAGGTTCTAAATGAGTGACAGATCCGACACAGAGCACCCCGACTTGAGTAGGTTAGGTTCTAAATGAGTGACAGATCCGACACAGAGCACCCCGACCCCACGTGGTCTTGTGCGTCACACCCCTAGAGTGTATATAAAAAACGCGGAGCCAGAAGCTCGCGTGGGAGGTTCTGAGTGGAGCAAGCCCTCTCAACCGAGCTAAGCGAAGGGGGGAGGTGGCGAGCGAAGCGAGCCGGCGACCTCCGTAGCGCAGCGAAGGTTGAGGGGGCTTGCTCCACTCAGAGGCGACTTCGCGAGAGTTCTGGCGGGAGCCCATCCCAGAAAGGCTTGAGTAGGTTAGGTTCAAATTATGTGACAGATTCGATACAGAGCACTTTATTTTTCCAATTCTATTTTACAATTCTTCAAGTTAGGGGGGGTGGACCCCCTTTCAGCTACCCCACCCCTCAAAAAAACCTTAATTAATAAAAAAAAATTAATAAAAATTTTAATTTTTTTTTTTTTTTTTTTTTGTACCAATACAACCCCCTCCCCCGGGGGGGTCCTACCCCACCCCCCCCCCTCCCCCCCCCCTCCCCTCCCTCTCCGAAATACACATGGTCCGTATACTGCGAAACTTCCTTTGCCGTAGACGATTAATTAATCTGTTTACATTGCATTGCCGGATTGTTAATCTGATGCATAAGTGGTGGCTTTCCAAAGTGCCTGACTGACTGACATCGCAGCAAAAAATACTACCTATTGTAAATTTTCTATTCAAGTATTCTCTCTATAACCAGACAAAAGAAGGCCACGGTTAGGTTGTAGTGCCAGTGCGGTTAAATTGTTCCTTTACTGTGTTTTAGTTAGTTTCAGTGATGAAAAAGTGATCTTACCGTATTTGTATGTACCTAAGGTAAGATATCCAAAAATTCCATTAATCTACCTACATACTATAGTTACCTGTTGTATTTGTGAAGGATATGTTACATTATGTTATGGTATTTGATGGAAGATTTGTGCAACAATCACAACTGCAATTTTTTTCGGAAATCTGTTCTATTGCACGCTCATCTCATGTTATCCTTTGATATTGCATGCAGCGTTACCTTGAGCTGGAGATGGATCCCTCACCAGGTTGGTTTCACCAACACACATACAGTTTGGCAAGGTTGGCACATTTTGATGAAAAACTGAGCCTCTTGAATTTTTCAAAGGTCAAGGAGATTTTATTTTTAATCAACTTTGTGATATCTCTCTTTGACATTAACCCAAGAATCCGAATATGTAAGAGACAAGTCAGATACCTACCTACTCGAACAATCATTTATTATACACTCTACTGTGACAGTCTGCTTACAAAATTACTATTGTAGTAGATATTGCTTTTTCAATATTAATGCTATGTTACTATCCAATCTGTCATGATTTAAATAACTAACATTGCTTCATCACTTTATTGCTATTACTGATTTTATTTATATTATCTACCCTAACAGTGTACCTATCTACTTTACTGTCACAACACAGTTCCAGACTTCCAGCATAGCTACATTTAAAACCTATTTAATCTAGTGATGTTTATGATGTGCATATTTAAATATTTATTAGTCCAAATAAAAATATATATAGATGAATAAAGATATTTTGAGTTTGATTTAATCTATTCCACAGATCCATTCACTGATTCAGTGTCATCAATCTTAGAACGGAAAGTCAGAGGTTGGCTTTTCGGCGTCATTGACGACATGCGTCGCAGCAGCCCTGTGCAGCAATGGCTGGACTCACTTCCCAGCAACACCAACCCTGATCCCACTGAAATTGAACACACCGAACAGGAATCCGACACCAAAGTCGATGTAAAGTCTGATGATAGTAAAGCAGATGAAACTCTCACAGGAAATACGGTCATTGAACCATGTAAAGAAGCTGAGGTCCAAGAACCGCCTAAAGAAGTAGAAGTACTGCAAGTTCCTAATAAGGATATGTGGAAGCGCAAGTCCTTAGAAAGTGGAGTCTTGACCAGTACTCCTCAGAGGGCTCACAACAAAAGGCTGCAGAGGGATCATTCTATTCAGTCAGAAGGATATACACCTAAGATCAAGAGCCCTCTTTTCAGAGATCATTCTCTTCAAGTAAGTTAATATTGTTAAGATTTATGGTACAAGTTACTGTAATATGACCTAAGACTTTCTATAGTCAGGCTATGTGTTCAATCAAATACTAAGATATACAATGTTTGTTGCCGAATTCTTTGTATTATAGTTTGATGAGAACAAAGTAGAGAATCTCGTAGTTCTCAGACATTTCTAGTGATTTTTTTCTTTTACAGTCAGATGCTAGCGGCTCCAGTGGTAGTTCAGTCCTAAACGTGCTTGGAGCAAGAAAGGTTGATGCAGAATCAGTTCTAATTGCTTTGGGTTTCGGACCCAGTGAGAAGCAGCAAAAGTTGCAGCGGATACCAGACCGCTTCTTAGCCCCTTCAAAGGTACTGACTTACTGCTTACTTGATAATTTGAGAGTGACGAAAGAGTGGTGTAAAATACAATAATATTGTTTTAAATTTTTTGAAAATCAACCACTTGAAATGTTGGTTGCTCTTAGCGATTTTTTTTAGATTCACACAAAATCCTGTGTAAAGTAAGAATTGTATTTGGACTTGAAAAGAGGAAGAGAGAGTGTGAGAGGTAAAACTTTTGAAACTATCATGGTTGCAAACATTGTAAACACTATTAACTATAACTATTAAATAAATCAATCGAGAAGACGGTTTTAAACTCTCGGTTGCTTGGAATCCGGTGGTGCGATTGTGCAAAAATCGAAAAAGTCCAATACCAGATGTGAAGTTGGATACTGTGAGTGTTGTGTGCCGCGATCGAGTTGCGTTCGAAAGTGAGACCGGTGGTACTGATGTTCGACGTAGTAAAAGACTTAGAAAGAGGGTAGACCGTTTCGTCTGCCAGTGATTACCCACAAACTCGCAAAAACTTCAGTTTACCGTGATCATGGCGCATGCAACTGTGCCGAAATATCGGGAAACTCTAAAATCCAAAAATCATGGTAAACATCCCGTTAATAGTGTTTACAGTGTGAGAGGTGTTATCTAAAAACTCTGTATAAAGCTGTGTAGGCTGAAGGTAGTCTGACATAATACATGTTTTTAAATATATTTTTAAAATGTTAGAGCACTCTATTGCTGTGATAAATACCTAGTTAACTCTGTTTTTGTTTTTTTTTTCAGCTGAAAGGAATCAGTACTGAAAAGTTTATCAAAGATGAACAGCATTCCATGCGCATGCACGATTGTGGCGTGTTTGGCTACAGAGGATTGACAGGTCAGTGCATACATTTGTTTAACTAAGGGTTCATTTACAACCTATGTAAATTAAAGACTTTAATACATATATATAAAACCTCTGTTCAGAAAAATAAAGCCAAAGAAAAATAAAGAAAATAAGTTTAGCCTAAATCATATCCGACAATTAACCGAGACAATTAAAAACCAGTTCCATCAAGTGAACAGTGATTTTATATGTTTAATTTTTAACAGGATGTGGGTCCATTCTACTAATTAATGGTACTTAAATGAGGTAGGTACATACGGTGCTTCATATAAATGACATTCATTATTAACCTTTGCTAAATAATTACCTACTAATCTAAACATCCGTTATCTACGTAAATAACCCTATAATGCAAACAATAGATAAAGAGATGTACCTACTTAGTACTCTCAAATACCTACAACAAATAATGTAGTAAGTATGTTGTTTACATTAATACACACATCATGCAAATTCATGCATATTATGCAGCTAATAAGCGTTACTTTCCGAGTGATCAAATAATATTACATTACAAATAGTTTTTATACTAGATTTGGATGTTCTGCATTGTAGCACACAATAAGATTCCATACATGATCATAATTGAGTATTGAAATACCACATGGTCAAGATTATGTAAGTACCTGCAGTATCTGACTGCCTAGCTAGGTTTTGTATTTGTAGATGAATCACGTCGATCTATCGTCATAGCGATAACCTAATTCAGGGTAAAATGCCGATAAGCAGGTACTAAGCATAATTAAATTAATGCTTACCATAATATTGTGTAGGTAGAACATATTACTATTACTATTTTCGGTGTAATCGAAAAATTGATAATTACATTAAAAAAGAGTCAACTAGCCTATTTACAACTATTTGTTTTTATGAGTAATAATGTCACTAAATAATATTAGGTACTTACCTACCTATAGTGCGCCGCAAACTTTAAGGCGGCTCAAGTGCGCGGCGGGGCTAGGCGGGCTATATAGATAAAGTACCTACTCTATTCTATTGCGTTGACTATACCTGCGCAAAGTCGAATCTGCCGCGCACTTCAGCCGCCTTAAAGTTTGCGGCGCACTATACTTATGTTTTTTGAGTTTTGTCATTATTGAAAAGGATTTGTGTTAACTTATTGCTTTTTATTTAAAATGCTACTAATACGATGCGTTGGACTAACAGGGCACTGCACGCCCGTGTGCCGCTTTATGAAACCGGTCTCGCCGAGTTGTAGGTCCTATCAAGTTCCAGAAATTGCAGTGCAGTAAGTATCTATACACCTAAAAATATTATTTTATTTACTTTATATATTTAATACTAATAATTTTGATTAACACTTAACTAACGATGTACTATTGGGGGGTGATAATGTAATCAAAATATTTATAGGAATCTATGTATATTTTGTCTGTGTGTTGGTTTGATTGGCTGGACATATTTATATGTTATAGGTACTTGTTATTCAAATACTTGCATTGCACTACCTTATGATTTCTGATTAGCTCAGTACGACTGCATAAGATATCTTCAAGCACACAAACTGTATGAATTGTTTATCTATGATTCATATATTTTGTGTTGTATTATTTACGTTACTTAGTGTGTTCTGTCGTCGTTCTTAATAAACTAGCCCCAAACTGAGCAAAGCTATGGGAACCAGATAACTCATTATTATTAATACATTATAATGCTCAGACATAGAACAAAAATCGGAATCGAACCCACGACCTAAGCAGAAAGCAGAGCTATTACCAACTGAGCTGAGAGGCCATTATACATTTTATTGTTCTAGTAGCGATTAATACTTCATAGATACGGTCTCAAAGTAAATTGGTACTTGTAGCTAATACACGCATAAGTCAGTGAAGAAGGTAAAGAATATAATGCATTGCAGGGAATCCCCATGTTCCACCGTCGACAATTGTAGCTAAGATCATGGACTGTATACTCCAGGACGACGCAAGCCGTGAAGAGGCGCTGATGAAAGCCAGGCACTCTATCGCAGATATGCGCAGTCAGTCCAATGTCTATGCCGCCATTTTAGCCTCCAGACTACGCAACCTCTAATATGCCAATATGTGAATTTAAATGTAGGTAGTGTGTACGTGTGGTAGTTTAGTTTTAAAGCGCGGTAGAAGATAACATTGCCAGTTCTGATCGCTGTTTCTTAGGAAGGTTTAATTTACACTTGAAAGGTAAGAAGTTTATCTGCCTGTTATGTGTTACATATATCACACACAACCCTATTTTAGAAAATGAATCAACTGGATCCCTATTTGTATTTCAGTACTCTGAAACTCTGAAATTACTATGAAATATCATTTAAAACCTCACTGAATGCCTTATGCAATTATGTTTGCTTTACATATTTAGAGAGGTTACTTAATATGGTTGACTTGATTAGCCCCCTTAGAATAGTTAAATTTCACGACACCGACTATTTTATATTATTTCATAATAAGCAGATGATACCGGTAATATTTTCTGGTAATGGTAACACAAAAAGCCTGCGTAATAAAAAGTAGAGCCGAATCCCCAAGTGCAATTTGAAAAAATATCTCAAATAAAGTAATTAGGTAGGTAATTTTATAATTTTTTAAGTATGTTACCAAACTTTCTCAAATTATAATTAGGTAATTATACCTGTTAATTAAATATTGTTAATTACTATTCACGCTCAAGTTATCATTTTATTTATCATCCTACATATTGTTAAGATTTGTGTTGTTTTTATTGTTGTAGAGTTTATTGCCATACAAATATGATTTATAGGTTTAAAAAGATTCATAATAATTTGTTATTTTTATTGTTATTTTAAGAGTCGGTGTAAGTATACATATATTTGTGTGACACAATTAATTTAGTAATTTTATTTTATGTAAGTACATACTTACTTTACATAAATTGTCAATTTCCTATTTAAATATTTATTTGGTATAATACAATTTATTACTCTATTCTTTGTATCCTTATTTTGTCTTACGTCTTTCGAATCTAGCATTTCTCTATCTGTATTTTAATAATATAATTAAGTATCATTCCTATACAAGTATTTTAATAGATTGTTGAGAATTACGATTATTTACGAGAGATCTGACTAAACTAAGTTATACTGTGAGCCCAAATGATAAATGGCCATGCCGATTTTGTATGGGAGGTTGGTGCCTTTTTTTGCGCAGCCATCAACCAAACATTAAAATATAAACTGCGCGAAAAAAAAAAGGCACCACTTTCCGGCATAGGCTTTTATTTATTTATTGTGCCTTACTTACTAACTAACGCTTGTAGTCTCTACACGTTCTTGTTTCTCGAATGTAAATTGCTAAATATTTTATGACTAGGTATTTAAAATTATATACTTACTTAAAACGATATTACCCTCTTACCAAATCATACATATCTTGAAAAATAATGAAGAAATGTGATTTTATACGAATTATTTGCGTGTCAATGTTTAAACTACTTATTTAGCTATTTTGGATATACTTAATAGAAAAAATCCTTGTGTTACATCTGTATCTGTGAGGGAAGAACTTGAGTAAAAGTCTTTCTTCTCGTATTCTTGTTTTTATTTTGAACCTGAATGTTTCTTATTCACTTACATCAACATTCTTCAGGTTAGTGTATACTTCCTATGTTTTACTTTGTCAGTAGTATGTATGAATTTTATACCATCTTCCAAATAACTCTTTTCGTATACAATACTTACGAAATTCGTCGAATGCGAATAGTAATGCGGAAAATGGTAGAGCTAAAAACCACCTGTCAACCAAACGCACAATAACATTCATTTTCTAAGTAGGATACTTATACTAACTAATACACCGTTAATTCTGGGTCAGTTTAAAGCCAGCACCCACTGCTTGTATTGCTTAATCGTATTCGTGTCGTTGGTTTAATTTTTGAATTTGATAAGTATTTCATACGAAACGAAATAGTTGAAAAGATTAAAAAAAGTGAGGAAAACACTTGGTAAGGTGTCGCAGGCGCGCAGAGCTAATGACCTAGGTATGTATGTATGACTACGACATAGCATAGACTCTACACCGTAGCAACAGCTGAGCATAGAGCACGTATCTCCGTGATTTATCCTGCCTATGTTTCGTGATATTATTAATTGCAAAAAAATAGATCTCATATTTATCATTATTTTTGAGTAAGGTTATCGATATAGATAACGTAGGCGCCGGCTTTAAACTGACCAAAAATAAACGTTGTATAATACTACTATACTAAACGTCCAACTGGGTGGACAGCGCGGTTGGTCGGTTGGTAATAGACGTAACTAGCAGCGCTCTCACGGCATTGCCCCCGTAGTGATGGTATAATGGTAATGGTGAAGATGATGAAGAGTAGCCTATAACCTTCCTCAAAAGTTTAGCTATCAAATGCAAAAAGATTTTTTTAAATCGTACTGGTAGTTCCTGAGATTAGCGCGTTCAAACAAACAAACTCTTCCGCTTTTTTATATTAGTTTATGTAGATAGATTACAATAGCCTATGTCCATAACTTATATCCATCAAATGGTGATTTTTTCAAATAGGTGCAGTGGTTCTGGAGATTACCATTCACACACAAACTCATTAAATTCGCACTCTCTCTTTATAATATTATAGTAGGTATAGTACGTATGAAAGTGTCAAACTCATACCATCGTGGGCGTAAGGGATAAGTCCTAAAGAAGGTGTTCACTCCGGGAACATAGCATACAATGATCGTAAGAATTATTTCGAACACCAGTCCCATGTTCAGCACTTTATTTTTCATTCCTGAAAAAGAGGGATATCTCTATTCAAATACTTTCAGTAGGTATTACACGCACGAGTAGCTAGTGCCGTAACTAGCAGGAAAACTTACAGCTAGCTTACAAGGTTCTTATAATTATGAAATAGATATTATGCAACCATGGCAGGTTACATAATACAAGAAGGCCAATTAAAAGTTTTCACAGATAGGATAGAGCAAGGTAATTAAAAAATAAACAAGTAGGTAATGTAGACGACACTATGGAAAGTAAAGTGAAAAGAATAAACATAAGACTAATAAACTTCTCTGCGCCCTTGAAAAATCTTACCCAGCTGTGACAGTAAAAATTTTCAAAAAAAAAATATACCTAACCGACTTCATAAAATACATGCACTAAAAAGCGAGAAATAAGACTACAAACAGATTTATTTAATTTGTTATTTTATGTTTGTTATAATGTTGAAATCGGTGTGCATAAAATATAGTAGGTAGTCATTGTTTTACTTAACACCGACTTCAACATTATAACAAACATAAAATAACAAATTAAATAAATCTGTTTGTAGTCTTATTTCTCGCTTTTTAGTGCATGTATTTTATGAAGTCGGTTATATTTTTTTTTGAAAATTTTTTATTTTTCCATTTTTAGTGTTGTTTTTTTTTTTCCTTGTTTCTGTTTTTTTTAAATTTAGAAAGATGTTACTTTACTCATTAAGTTTCGCTCATCAAGCCCTTTCATTTGATACCCATATCACTAAAAAATTCCACGGAACAGGTCCTGACTCCATCATCAGATCAGCTCGCTGTTACCATATTATTACATTGTAGTTGACACTTCACAGATATGCTGAGTTCCGAGTTTCAATTCAATCAGACTATTTATTGAGGAGTTCTGTTGAGCAACTCTTGACTCCATCATCAGATCAGCTCACTGACACCATATTATTACATTGTATTCGGAACTTGACAGATAAGCCGAGTTTCAACTCAATCGGCTTATTTATTGAGGAGTTCTGTTGAACAGCTTTTGACTCCATCATCAGATCAGCTTGCTGATACCATAATATTTCATTGTTATCAAGAATCTGTAAGTGCACAAAATTTCAGCCCGATAGTTCCACAAACACACAAAAAATTTGAGGGTTTCCCTCGATTTCCATGGGATCCCCTCATCAGATCCTGATTTGGTGAAGATGGGACCACCTCGGAAGTATACCCTTTGTAACAAAAAAAAAATTTTCAAAATCGGTCCACAATTGACGGAGAAATCGATGAACATACATAAAAAAAAAAAAAAAAAACTAAAAAAAAAAAACATACATACAGCCGAACATAGAACCTCCTCCTTTTTGGAAGTCGGTTAAAAATGAAAAATAACCAAAACTTGGTCCTGTCCTGGTCTGATCATTACTGCCCACCTACTCAAAATACGCCACTGGTCCCACCTATAAAGTCGTTAGGCCATGTTCAACCGGCCTCCGTCACTGGAGTTAGCCACTAGCTAGCTCATACGTTCATGAAAATTATCCAGGTTAACTCGGTAGGTATTTAAGTTATTAGTGTGTACGTACTGTAGGTCGTAAGCTAAAGAAAATTAATTTATATGACTTACCAATATGGAACAAGGAGTTGTATCTAGTTCTGCAAATGATTCCGTTCATAACTTGCGTGACGACGACGGCCACGAAGTAAGCAGCTTGGCACGCTCGCTCTACCTCTTTTCTCTCAGCGAACGTCCACTCCTGCCCGTACGAGTCCTGGACGTCGCTTATTGCTTCGTTATCCCAACGCTGCCTTATACCTTGGAATGGCAAATCTGTTATTGATTCTCAAAAGCAAAAAGGCTTAGGATTCATCCTAGTCTAGTTCGGCCTACGTCTGCTCGCATGGTAATTTTTCATTTATGTTGTTCCTTGTATCATTTATCTTTTGAAAGATTTTGTATCCAAACATATTCCGCTTCACTAGGTGCTTACTGCCTAGGTACCTAAGGCCTATTTTATATTAATAAATAAGCTAATTAGTTTTCAAATGCTGGGCAAAGCTTTACCATTGATCTTTCCAGTTATCACCTATCTTTAGATATTAAATAAAATATTAAAGTAATAACCAAAAAGTATAGCAGGATAAAATCCATATTCAGCCATGACTATAAAGTAAGCAAACATCCCAGCAGCAAATTCAATGAGGCCAAGATGTCCATAGACCAGCGTGATCATCTTCGAGGACACCAGCGGCTCGGAGGAGCGGGGAGGGCGGGCCATCACGTTGGATTCAGCGCGCTCGTATGCGAGGGATACTGCTGGCCACATGTCAGTGCCGAGATCAACGCATAGAATTGTCATCACACCTAAAAAACCAGGTTACGAAGTACCACTCAGAAAAAATATAACTTACAAAAACACTGTAATATCTCTTAGATATGTAGGCATTTAAGATTCTTTGAAGATGTCTAAGGGGGTAGTCAGAGGTAGTATGTCTAAATACATATTTGGTACCTACATGCCACATTTTGCAGAAGTTAACATTTCATAGACAATTTGCAATTGCAAGCCCATCGCCGCTATTAGAAAGGTAACTAACTGGTTTCTTTGTTAATAGAAAGTTCTAATACAACATAGGCGCCTATAAAATAGCACGAGTTCTTTCGGCGAACGTATAACATAGCACCTAGTATGAAAAAGCTATGTAGGAAGATATAACAGATACTTATCTTATAATGTATTTACCTAAAGGTAAAGGTATGGAAAACAGGATGAACATAAACACCGGAAGGATTTCAGGTACGTTGGAAATAAGAATGTAACAAACGGATTTCTTCAGATTATCAAAAATCTTTCTGCCTTCTTCAATACCAGTCACGATTGTTGCAAAATTGTCGTCCATCAGAATAATGTCTGCTGTTTGTTTTGATACCTGGGAAATATGTAACAAATTTAGAAAAGTTCACAATAAGAGGAAAAATTTAAAATTTGCTTTACTTTTAAATACGAACTTTAGGGTTGGACCACGGTTTTTGGAATTGCAACACAGCCGAAACGTCGGGAAATAATATAAAAAAGAGCCATTATCGCGGTAAAATTCTGTTACGATCGCGAAAGTCTAGCTATGCTTTGATACATTTCGAACAGTCGGTAGGTACAGTTACAGTGGGAATTGTGTTGTTGGAAATGGTTGAACGTACGAGGGTGCGTTTTTAAGTTCGCGGAATGAGAGGGAAGGAGGGGTGTGATTAGGTTCATTATGATCTTAACGTGTTCAGTGACTCATAATTAGTATAAATATGAGGTTTCATTGTTATTAGACAATAAGTTTTTGAGTTATCGTCAACCAAGCAATATAATCGGGAGTGAAAAGTGAAATATGGAAAAAATCGAATATCGTGCCGTTATAAAGTTCCTTGCCAAGCAAGGAAAATCAGTTGCGACCGTAATGAATGAGATGTCATTGGTTTACGGCAAGTCTTGTCCAAGGAAAACCATGGTGTACAAGTGGCACAGTTTATTTAAACAAGGAAGGGAATCCGTTGAAGACGACCCGAGGCCGGGCAGGAGCATCGAGGGACCACGCCAGAACTTATCCAAAAACTCGAAAAAATTGTACTCAACGATGCTCGAGTAAAGAAGAAACAACTCGCAGAAATGGTTGGAGTATTCGATACAACCATTTTTAAAATCCTGCACGATCATCTTGGCATGACTAAGGTCAGCGCAAGATGGGTGCCAAGAAAGCTCACGCTGCCGCAAAAACAACAGCGCGTAGAGTGTTCACGTGCATTTTTCGACCTCTGTAATGAAGACAAGAATGGAGTACTGAGTCGAATTCTTACTGGAAAGGAAACTTGGGTTCATCATTATGAACCTGAGTTGAAACAAAACTCCATGCAGTGGCATAAAAAGGGCATAGCACCTCCCAAAAAGTTTAAGGTGTCACAGTCAGCTGGGAAACTCATGTCAACGGTCTTTTGGGACTAGGCAGGAATATTATTGATCGATTATAAAGATAAAGGTGTTTCTATAACCAGAGAATACTACGCTTCAATATTAGAGCGACTAAAAAAAGCCATTAAAGAGAAAAGACGGGGAAAATTGACGAAAGGTGTGCTGCTTTTGCACGACAACGCGCCCGTCCACAAGAGCCGCGTTGCGTTGGCTGCCCTGCATAAGGTGGGCTTTGATTTTTTAAATCACCTACCCTACAGCCTAGACCTGTCCCCAAGTGATTATTACCTGTTTCCAAAAATGAAAAAAGAGCTGCGGGGTCAACAATTTACCACCGATGATGAAGTCAAGGAGGCAATTTTGAAGATAAAAAGAAAACTTTTTTTGTGGGGGTATAAATAAATTAATTGAAAGATCTGAACAATGTATCCGTCATGCAGATGAATATATTGAAAAGAAAAAATAATTTGGTTTTTTTATTTCCACCCCTTGTCCCCCATTCCGCGAACTTAAAAACGCTCCCTCGTATATCTTGGACATCTGCTTTATTTTAGAAAGGAGCACAAACAAAAGGAGATCACGATTCTTCTAGTGATCATCACTAGAAGAATCGTGATCTCCTTTTGTTTCCAATCCAACTGGGATGGGCTGCCTTCGGCAAGCTTGACCTAAAATCAGGCCTGAAGTGAAGACCCGTTTATACAACCAATATGTTTTTACGCACCATGACTTACGGTGCAGAAACATGGACGTGCACGCAGGAAGCTGTGTGTGTACCAGATGAGAGTCGCACAGAGAGCCATAGAGCGCTATGTTACTTACATCAAACTTATCGACAGAGTTCCAAATGTTGAAATCCGAAAACGAACTAAGGTCAAAGATGTTGGCATTGGCAATCAGATTTTGGAACTCAAATGGAGCTGGGTGGGACACATAGTAGAAGATACGGTAGGTATAGAATATATTTCTCGGCCACCATTCATTTTGGCTTTACTCAACCGGCCATTTCCTCGCCTCGCCATGTTAGGCTAATATATATCCTCATCTGTTATTTGATTAGCCTTAGGTACATGCATGGCGAGGCAATAGCAGGTGGAGTAGGTAAAGTCATAACTGAATGGGAGCCGAGACAAGGATACATAAATGTTGATCGTCCGGCAGCAAGACAAAGTCGCGGGCAAAAGCTGGATCGGACAAGCACAGGATCGTGACGGAAGGCACAAACTAAGGGAGGCCTATGCACATCAGTGGGTGAAATCGGGCTGTGGATGATGCTGATAATGAGTGCTTTGATTACTTGAGAGCCAGTAATTCCCATAGAAATGCCAATGTCAGCTCTCCTTAGAGCTGGGGCGTCATTGACTCCGTCACCAGTGACCGCCACCACGTCTCCGCGTCGCTGGCAAGCTTCCACTATTTGAAGCTTTTGTGTTGGAGATGTCCGTGCAAAAACTATAAATGTTTCAAAAAACTGTGTTATAAAGTTGTCGAAAAAAATAAACAAATAAGTATTTTATTAGTTTCACTTGTTACTTAACTACCTATACACTTGTAATTATCATACTTCTAATTAAACTTTGTATGTTGGGACAGTGGAATAATTTGGTGTCATTGAGTTGATCTAATGATGAAATCAGGAGTGAGATAGTGGAACTCTGTAGTGGCTACTAAGAACCTGCTCGAAAGCGTGTTTTTTTAAATTAAGTACCTACATGTAATTTATTACCTTGAAAAGCTTAGTTACCAATTTCATAATGCTTTTCCAAAGTCCAGTTTAATAAATCCGGGGTCATGTTCCTTAGTTCGGAGCCGGTGATGACGTGGCACTTGGTGGTGGTGGCGATGCCGACGTCGAGGGCTATGGCCCGCGCGGTCGCGGGGTGGTCGCCCGTCACCATCATCACACGGACACCTGCTTCACGCACACGTTGAATTGCTGATCGAACCTGGTTTACTAGATGTTTCAATGACAAGAAAACTCACAGAGTAAAATTAATGTGTTTACTGCCACTCGCTACGCTACGCCGCCGCCGGCGCCGCCACATACGCGCCACATAAACAGCAGCTAGTACACCAAGTGCTAATACACGTTTTACATTATAAAAAAAAAATAAAGTTAAGTAAGTTTAACGAAAAACTTACCTCACCCCTAGGTGGATCAATAATGCCCATAACTCCGAGCAATCTCAGTCCGTCAGTTGGAAAATTAATATCGTTGGCGTCAAATGAGAAATCTGGCGGAAACTTTTTCGGATCCAGATGCAAATCAGCAAACGCCATAATTCTTTCACCTTTTAAGATAATATTATGAGCATTATTGGAGGTTGACAAGTTCAAAAAATTCTGAATGGAATAACTAAGTTTTTGAATAAAGTAGGTAACGATTGTTTCTATAGATATTTATTACCGGTATTGGCCAACACTTCAGTAGCTTTTTCAGCTTCTTCTTTCATTTTGTCTGTGAGATTTACAGTTTTGTTTTCCAGAACGATTGTAGCACAACGCTGGAATATGCACTCCGGCGCACCTTTTATGACAACAAAGTATTTAGATGATGACACATTCATGTGGACACTGACCTGTAACATAAGGGTTGGTATTGGTACTGGGGCCTGACCAGTGCCTACCTACGTATAGGCTGCTACTATTACTTAATTAGATTATTATTATCATAATCATCTTTCATCTGTAGGTAGGTACAACATAATTTCGATGTTTCAGCCAGCCTAACATGTGTAACATCGAGTGATATCTCGATCGGACGAACTCCTCTAACTCATAAGTCAGAGCAGTTTAACCGATCGAGAAGTCTCGTTTCTCGACTCTCGATGTTTCACATGTTAGGCCTGCAGGTCTGCCATCCAGTTATGATGATCCGCGACGGCCTCCTTTTTTTTTAATGAAGTTTCATACAAATAAATATAACTGGGTACTTATAAATCTCAGCGACTATTATAATCGTACCAACCTAGTCTTCACCTGATACTCTTAGGTACTGAAAAATGAGTGATTTTATGACGTAGGTATGAAGTTTAAAATTTTACGAATGTTTTGTATCTACCTGATACTTATTAACAGAATTAAAAGGAATTTCCGCAATTTTGGCATTGTGCGATCTGATAGCAATCGGATCATAATGTTGGAGGATAAAGCTCAGGATAGCTGTTTCAGATGCATCTCCGACAATACCACCTCCGGCCGACACACTTGCGTTGCTGCATATTGCACCACAAATCGTCAAAGCTGAAAGACGGAAGAAGTTTGTAAATTACTCCAAACGCAATAGGCTTTACGTAGATTTGTAAGAACAAATATATCTAAAAGTACCTACATACCTACCTATGTCATGCCAGTCTTACCTAGTAGGTACCTTGTAAACTTACCTTGGTTGTTTTGCAGCATAGCTGAAAAAATAAGCACACAGGTATATTACTATGTAAAATACCTAATGGGAATTAACAAAGATAGGTATAGGTAAGAGTGAATGAAGCAAAGCAAGGTAGTTGTCCTACCTACCTACAATTTACAAAAACTCATGCATGTATGCCTGACCTTCATACGTATTTATGAAGAAATTTATTTTGAAAACATACTCGATAATTCCGGATCATGTACAGAATAAATCCTATTGTAAATCCAAACATGTTGAACAGACATTTTGTTTTCAGTCAAGGTCCCAGTCTTGTCCGAACAAATGGTAGTGCAGGCGCCTAGGGCTTCGACAGCGTCTAGGTTTTTTACCAAGCAATGCTTTTTTACCAGATTTTGTGCTGTCAGCGTTAACGATGCTGTCACAGTTGGCTGTAAACCTGAACAAAACGTTTGGAAATTAAAACTATAAGATAAAACAGTTTGTTTTTGATACTTACACTTAATCTGAAAATGCCGGAATTACCTTCAGGTATATTAGCAACAATAATTCCAATAACGAAAATCGTAGTCTGCATGAACGGGTAGCCAAGGGAGAGCGAGGCGATGGCAATAAAGATGCCCAGTCCCAAAGCCCACAATGACATGTATCGCATGAAGCGTTTCAACTCACGAGAGAGAGGTGAAGGCGCGGGCTGGAGTCGAGCGGCCAAGCCTGCCACTCGACCTAGGGCGGTCAAATCTCCACAGCAAAGAACTACACCTAAAATTAAAAAGCATTGACACTGGTAGGTACCTACACACCTAAGTCTCTACTTGTTTGCTTGTTATTATTAGTATTACCTACCTACCTACCAATTACATAAAGCAGAAGAGTTTGTTTGTTTGAACGCGCTAATCTCGGGAACTACTAGTCTGATTTGAATTTTTTTTTCTGCATTTGATAGCTAAACTCTCGAGGAAGGTACTTTTAGGAGTAAGGGTACTTTTTACCATTATCATCATCACCATAATAGGTACCATCACTACGGAGGCAAAGCCGTGAGGGCACTGCTAGTTATTCTTATAAACCTAGTTGCCACAGGCAAAGTTAGTGCTATGGATATACCTAGGTACTTATGTTATTAGGTTATTTAAGTTCCCTTACCTACCGCCCAGCCTTCGACACACTGTGTAGAGAAGAAAGCCACATTGGGTGATTCCAGAATATTCACTGTTCCGTCAGTATTAGATCGTGGAACCGCTACTGACTCTCCCGTCAGTGAAGAGTTATCGACCTTTAAAATTTAAATGTGCGTAACCCGTTAATAATGCATCAATTAGGTGACGTAAGGTACTGATTGGGAAGTATATTTTTTACTTTGAATCCTTTACTCTCGATTACTCGTATGTCTGCCGGAACCACATCCCCTGCTTTCACGTGAACGATATCGCCTTTCACGATTACGCTGACTGGCGTTTGGTGGTTGAGGACACCGTCTCTTATGCAGCTTGTATTGTTTGGTATCATGCTGTTGAATATTTTCATTATCTGCAAAATACGTAACTTCACAAATGCCAAGATCCGTTGGAAGAAGTGTAATGGTGGTAATGGGTAAACACAAAAAACCTTTGAGCTCTTAAAATTCTGGTAAAAGCTGAAGAGGCCGCTTAAGATGTCAACAGCGATGAGGACACATCCCAAGTACAGGTTGTCGAGCGAGAGATTGGCTTTCGTCGATGCTTCTATCAAATACGCTACTATGCATAGCAGAGCTCCGAACCATATCAATAAAGAAAATCCTGAAAACAGTGAAGATAAGTAATTTGAGTTCTGAGTATGGCAGTAACCTTTACTTTATTCAGTGGAAATAATTATAGGATGTCGATGTCGGTGAAATACTTCCATAACGTAAATTGTGTTTAGTGCAAAAGTACCGATCGTAGAGAAATTAACAGGTTTATCCCGATAGGTAACTTACCCTAAAGGCTTCACGCTAGTTTCCATACTGGTACCTACTTAGGTCATAGTTTATTGTTTAAAATGAGTACCTGTGCAAAGAGATTTAAATAACAACAGCGGCCATCCATACTGGGTCGCTGGCGTGAGAGTATTATATCCATGGTATTCAAGTAACTCGACGGCTTTTCTAGTGGTCAGACCTTTTGTTGGATCGGTTCCAAGCTGCTCGTATAAATCCTCTATAGGTAATATTGAAAAAGATTGAGTTAAACAGTTATTCCACTACGAGTAAACGATGAAAGAGCTGAAATATACTAACAGTGGTTCTTGAATTACAAAGATCTTGAGGTGTTTTACCTACCTACGCAAGCCATTTTTTGTACAAAACCTATGAATGTTGCGAAAAATCGTCATTTGCACCTACATGTTTTTGTTGTCGATTATGCGGTATTATATTAAACCGCTATTCCATATTTATAGGGGCACTTGCAGACAGACCACTAATGAGGTTTTCAGGTTGCGCTACGAGTTGGTAATCTCTGAGGATGATCTTGCTATTACTTTGGTTAGCTTTGAGAAACATAGTGAGAGACGTACTTACTGAGTGGGATGAGATGAGAGTCTGTCTGTATCTCTTGCTTCAGAAGGTACAATCGAGTGTTGCTCAGGTCTCTAGGCCTCAGACCTTTGGGCTTGCCAGGCCGGAATAGCTCCGATATGGAGGCAGTACTTGAATTACGGGAATGCTGCATTATAATAACTAGTAACTAAGTTATTTGTTACAGAATCCAGTTGTTTACTTGATCATAAACAGGTAGGCTATGGCATCCAATTGCCATCCTCTATGTGAGTAGTGTTTTTTGATAAATCACGGGAACTCCATTTTTGAAGTTTTGGAGATACCTACATAATTTTAACTTTAACCTCTTTCGAAAGTGCTTCTCAACTTCTTTTCGTAAGTACCAACCACCTGATAGGTAGATGTATAGTTAGTGCCTTTCGATTTCAAATACACTTAGCACTTTAATCTAGCCCTTTTGGAAAACGTTTGCGTCGCACCCATATCGATAAGTAGGTACCTACCTAACAAAAATGCCCTTTTGAGCCTATTAAGTGATTTATGATATTGATAATTCCTACCGTTCGAACGAAGGGAGATGGGTGGGTGATACTCATGCCCAGTGGGTTTCTACATACAATACAACATCCCATGATGATGGTTAATAAGAGCAAAACTAAAATTATAAATTAAAAGTTATATTTAAAAGGTTAAATTGCACAAAAATTGTATAACTTTGATAGTAAATTAGATTAGATAACAAAATAGTACTTACCTATATAATCAAATATTTAACTCATATAATAATTACTTAGGTATTCTAGACTAGATTTAAAAATGTATTAAATGCAAATGGAATGCTTCTTATTCCTGCTTAAATCTTACTTTTACCACTTCCAGACTGCTTTAGCCCAGCAGTCCAGATTTGAGTAAGACCATCTATTTCTGCTTTGTTTGCCTGAAGCATCTCTTCTTGCCATACTCCTTTTAAGAATTTCTTTGAAAGAGAAAGTGAATGTGTTGGTAGTTGTGATACTTCAGTAATCTTATCCCATACTTTGCTCTGAATCTCCTCTGGTTTGTACAAGTAGTTGACAAATCCCCATTCTAGTGCCTCTTTTGCTGACATTTTGTGGTTGAACAGCAACATTTCTGCTGCCTGGAAAAATGAAAATTGTTTTTATAACACTTTTTATAAAGTGCATAACTTTGCTATTAACTAGTTGTTTGCATACCTTTCTCTCTCCAAGCAATCTAGGAAATGTGAATGAGGAACATCCTTCTGCGACTATACCCAATTTTGTAAAGGGTGTATAGAAATATGACTGAAAAAAAATAAGAACATCGTCATTAAATGCGAAATTTTTCTCTAATACATTAGGGACCAAATTGGCGACCTTAAACCTGAATCTGTACACTAGGGGGCGTCATTTAATTATGTGAGGCGATTTTTCGACCGTTTCTCCCTCCTTGGTATGTATATTCTTCTTCTTTTGGACTGAAGAGTGATTACTGGAACTAACATACTTAATCATATGATTTTAAATAAACTCATCAGCCTATCACAATGTTTCTTGCAGAAATAAAAATTATGTGATTTTTGCCAAGACCCCTCTCTCCCCCACATGAGATTGAGTGAGATTCAGCTTGATCCCCTCTCCCCCTATAAGTCTCACATAGTTAATGGATGCCCCCTTACACATAAGTACTATAACAATATTGTAACTTACATGTTCAGAAGCAAAAACCAAATCACACATGGCTAATGTTGTAGCAGCGATCCCAATAGCTGGTCCATTTACAACAGCAACCAGTAGTTTAGGGAATGTTATAAAAGCTTTGATAAAATCATGTAATACTTTGCCAAAGTTAGTCTCCAATGGCCTTCTAACTGCTGTTGCTTTGAAATCATTGCCACTACTGTAGAAGTCTCCCGTCCCAGTCAATACCATCACAGTTATATCATCATCAGTTGCAGCACTGTTTAGGATGTTCATCACCTTCAAATACATATCTTCATCTATGGCATTTTTACGACTGGGTCTGTTGTATTTGACAACTTTTATACTTCCTTGTTGTGTTACAATAATATTTTCATTATTCTCCATATTGTCAATAGATAGGTTTTAATAAGAAATCTGGAGAAAGATACATTTATTTAATACCTATAACAACGAGTACACTTCTCACAATGGATCTAGGCTTTCGTGAAGTTAGCCGTTCAGATGGGCAGTGCAGCTTTTTTATACAAAATTTTCTACTGCACAGCGAGACGGCTAACTTCATTAATGCCTATATCCATTGTGAGAAGTGTAAACAACAATTATTTCACAATTCATAATGTATTGTTGAGCTATAGTGTAGGTACTTTTTTTTAACTAATTTATTAAATAATATTGACCATTTTACAGATTACATATAGTCGTATTGCTAATTATACGGACTAAAATTGAAGGAAAAAATGTCATTTTTCCTTCAATGTTGATTAGTTTTGATACGTTTTATGTCAAAATTGAAGGAAAAATGACATTTTTTCCTTCACTTTTAGTCCGTATAATGAGCAATACGACTATAGGTAATCTGTTTTGATGTACCTTTGATGTACCTACTACTTATGTAGTAGGTACATAACATAGGTAAATAAGAAATACTTTTTAGTGTTATCAAACTGCACTACTATGACCAGTAGAAACACATTTTCTTCTGGTCAAAGTTCAAAGTACAACAAACAAAATATAGATCGGTATACTTACATGCAAAGATTGTTTTTATGTAAGTATTACAAGTTTACGTGACCAACTCTGGCTGACGAAGTTATCTTTAGGATAGTTGCATGCACCAGCCTTCTCATCTAAAGTTACAAAATAAATTAGATAAAAATTCAAAATTAAAAAAAAAGTAACAATCAAATCAAAACAAACTAAACAGAGACTGGTCTGCTGTAGCGACAGTGTTTTGTTTCCAACTCTACCATCAGACTTGTAGCTAAATCTGCCCCGAAAAGTTGCTAGATAACCAGATTTTCCTCAAAAAGTAGCGAGATGTAACCAAGGGAAAAAAACTTGTTGTCTACGGTGTTGTCCGCAGTGTTGTCTTGGTAGGTTATAAAGATTTATTCAACCTATCCGTTGAGGTGCCCCGCCCCCCGGACCGATTGCCTGCCTAGTCTAACCAACGCCCGCGCAACAACTTTTGCCAGCGGTTTAACTTTTTTTGCCAGTGATTTTATTCCTGGACTAAACCTGTTTGTGGTATCATTGGAATCGGAATTTAACAAGCTTATTAACTACTTACTTACCTGCTCAAGGGGATTACATTGTCACTGTACAATACGCTTGTATAGTGTATATATCTAACTGGCTCGGCACGCACTATTAACACGTCCACTCTCGCCCACGCGGCTCTCGTGACTGACTGACGCGGCACGTTCGAGATAGTCAATTGAATGTCTATGTGTGTTTGATGTAAAGTGTAGTTGGTGTGTAAATTCATGTTTATAATTTAGAATATAATTAAACACATAATTATATTACATAAAGGTAGTTATTATTATAGACTCACAAACACTACATCTCTTCCTTATTAAAATAATTTTTAGTATAATTATTCTTCAATTCAACAATCTCTAATCTGAACTTTTAAAATGGATTGATTCATATTATGGTATTGTAACAGTGTCAGAATCATTGTCTTTTGTTTCTCCTATACTTTATTCTGATTTTGGGACTGTTCTCCATTCACCCATTTTATTCAAAAGGTTTTTTTTTTTTTTTTTTTTTTTTTTTTTTAACCTAAATACCATAAACACCTTTAATTTCGCCTGAATTATAAAAAAAAAACGATATTTATTTTCCTATCACGACCACACTCATTATTGTGAGTTGGTAGAATAGAAACCCCAAATCATAAACTGCCATTACTGCATTACTTATCTTTAAAATAACGGTAGCTATTTCATAGCAATCGCAAGAAATTTTCGGCGGGAATCACGTAATGTTTTTTTTTTTATTTTTTTGTTGGTCTACTAAATTGTGTCATGTATTGTGAGGAACTGGTTTGAGGTACCTACGTCTTTCGTATCTTTAGAGTAGGTAGTTAGCAATTACGATCAGTTTTTGAAACATAAAAGCTCATTGAAATACTATGAATATTATCAGAAATATCTGAAAAGGCAAAGTTAAAAATAATTGTTTTGAATAGTATTGAATCAATGATTAATTACGTGAAAATATGGACCATAAGCGAAGTTAGGGGCGTCTACGGTAGGTACTCAAGTCAAATCAGTAGGTAGTAACAATTTAATAAATACTTATTTAATTTACTTCCATTTAGCTACATATTATTAAGGAATGATTTTGTTTGTTGACCAATTCCAATTTAATGGATGCATTCATTTGAACTGCTAGACAATTCCCAATTTAATGGAGGTTTTGTCAACCACTTCCAATTTAATGGATGCATTCATTTGAACTGCCAGACAATTCCCAATTTAATGGAGGTTTTGTCAACCACTTCCAATTTAATGGATGCATTCATTTGAACTGCCAGACAATTCCCAATCCAATGGAGGTTTTGTCAACCACTTCCAATTTAATGGATGCATTCATTTGAATGCCAGAGAGGATTTAATTCAACATAGGAATTAATAAACCTGTGTGTACGTATGTAATAGGTAAGGTAAGTTATGGTGGTGTGGATAAGTATTTATACCCTCCTTTGGATGTAGATTCTTAAATTATGAAGTATCGAAACACCTATATATTTTGCTACGTAGATAGGTACATCATTTATCAAAGTATGTAGTTACTTTGCTTATAGTGTTAAAAGGGTTATGTGTTGCTTAGCAATATGTCACTTTATCTTTACATTGTGAAACAGGCGCTTAGTGTAGTAGGTACTTAGTTGGTAATACTTTTCCCCCTTTTCATTGACCTTGCCTTGCAAACTTTGTTTACTGAAACTAACTACTACACACCTTCACAATCACAACCCTAGGTACAAAATACAACAAGAATCAGTTGTATCGTTTAAATTAAACGATCGTATAGGTATTACAATATTATCGAATAGGTATTACAATATTATCGAATTTATCTTAGATGAACAATGCAATGTTGAATTCACTTAGAAAATTTATCAAAAACTTGATTAAGTTTATTACCTAAATCGTAAATAAGATCGACCTAAATAGGTATATATTTGTGTAATATATATATATATATATATATATAAATATATAGGTACTATCAATAATATAAATATGGCATGTACCTACCTATTATGTATTAAGTACCTATTATAATACCTAGATTTAACATTTAATAGTACCTACGTATTTCTGTAAGTAGTTTAGAGTCTCTTGACAATTATAATATTTGTACACCCCCTGCCATACCTTTAATCTTGATATCTCTTTCCATCCAAAGGTTGTCTGGAAGAGACCGCTTCTAAGCGATAAGACAGCTTATTGTAAGAATACTTGGATTATTTCTTTCTAAATGTTATTTTAAGTTGTGTTCAATAAAGAGTTTTCATTCATTCATTCGTTCAGTCATTCATTCATAGTCGTATCGTAAACAACATTGATTGTTTGTGAATCGACATTTATTACCAAAGTAGGTAGATACTAAATCGATATTTTTATAAAGATCATCACTGTTTAGGTACGACATAGGTACACCTATCAACCGACGAACTATGAAAACCTTCATCTTTTAAAGATCGCTCAAATAGGTATTTCAAACCTACATCTAGCTGTTTGTTTTAGTCCGTTTAATGCTTTGTCTAATTTACCTACGTAGGTAATTTGTATTATTAACATTATCACCTTTCTGAAATAAATAATATATAATCATCATGAAAGTTTCCTCTTTTAACTCGATATATCTACTTAGGTATGAATCCAAATGATGTGCTAACAAATTATGTTGGTTTTCAAAACTTAATAAGAATTTTAAACAAGTCACAGGCAAACTTCAACAAGTTCAAAGGCTTACCTACTTTTAGTCTGTCATGTCACTCAGGTGATCTTAACTGAAACCTCTAGCTTTAATCGTTCTTTGTATCATATTATAACGTAATAGCTAACCAATTCTTTTTATCTCTTTGAATGATTTAGGTATTCAACAAACTGACTGACTGCACATTATAACTACACATCTAGAATCATCATTATCATTATTTACTTCTTTTCAGCTCAGATTTGTTAAATGTTTGTTTGTTTTATAACAGTAACTGACTAACTATCAGACTCTTTAAGTAGGTACCTATCGATGATCTTTTCATCTTTGATTGTTAAACGGTAAACTATTCGATTTTTATTTTTTTTCATCGACTCATGTTTATTATATTCTAAATGTTAGAACTCGTTTCCAACTTTGTAACTAATCATTTTTAGATATTCACTTTGATATATTTTCCTTTAAAAGAATTCATATTGTGATAGCAGACTTTTGTAAAAATTGATCATTCGTCGATGGTTTAACCTGACGCATATATATTATTTTGGATTTTAAAACATAAATACTTGAGTGCAAAATAAAACTGCACATTAGACATTCTTCACCTTATTGAATAAACTGGTTCAATTGTATCAAATCTGTTTTAGTTTCATTTACAGCTTCTTTCTTTGATTAGGACATTCGAGCTTTTGTCCTTAGGTAGGTAACAAAGTGTAAAGCTCGTGGCGCCCTCAATCTTCCTAGAGCCCTAGGATATATCAAGAACCCAGACTAGCCAGGCATACCCATCTTTCATAAGGAAACCAGACAGTTCACTTTTACATACATACATACATAAAATCATGCCTCCCTCCCACAGGGGTAGGCAGAGACCACGGACTTCCACTTGCTACGATCCTGACACACCTCTTTCGCCTTATTCACTCTCATCACATTTTTCATACAAACTCGCCGGTTTAGGGTACTTTTGACCTGGCCTTTCTCTAAAATGTCACCAAGTTCACTTTTATAAGTTACAATTGACAAATGATACACATTTAACTTTACGATTTTAACTAAAGCAGTCAGCTCATTTCAATGTACCAATCTGATTTCTACTTACCTACTTAGAAATAGGTAAGTTTTACGAATGTTGCAATAAAATCACTAGACCTAAGAAACCTTTCACATTTTGTTTTTTAGTGTAACCTCCACTGGATCGTACTTAATTTACTTAACCACCCGCTCAGCAACACCGTTTAATAAGTATGTAGTTCCCGTGTTGTGAACATAGTAACTTTTCATTTCGGTAGGTAGATAAATATTCACCATCGTTATCAGAATATTAAGGTACTTTAGAGTTGAATTATTCAGCTTCACCCTTTGTAACATAACAAATCTTTGTAACATAGGTAATCTAACAAAAGAACATTATTTTTTTTTCTTTTCCTTCAACACCTTGTAGGTTAGGCCATGAACAGAATGTACAATAAATAAAACTGATTATACTTATAAAATAACCAATTGAATGGTAGCGAAGTTGAACACACTTACCAATTAAATGTTCGCAGGCACATAGCTCAGTGGTTGTGCCTACCCACAACAATTTAATGTTTACAGGTACATAACTCAGTGGTTGTACCAGCCCAGAACAATTTAATGTTTACAGGTACATAACTCAGTGGTTGTACCAGCCCAGAACAATTTAATGTTTGCAGGTACATACTCAGTGGTTGTACCCATCCAGAACAATTTAATGTTTCGGGTACATACTCAGTGGTTGTACCCGTCCAGAACAATTTAATGTTTCGGGTACATACTCAGTGGTTGTACCCATCCAGAACAATTTAATGTTTCGGGTACATACTCAGTGGTTGTACTCGTCCAGAACAATTTAATGTTTCGGGTACATACTCAGTGGCTGTACCCGTCCAGAACAATTTAATGTTTCGGGTACATACTCAGTGGTTGTACCCGCCCCTAACACTACAATGTTAGTAAGTACCTACATGAATCTGTAGTAGTGAAACGCTCGTGGCACAGCTAAATAATTAATTAAATATCGGCGGACACCCCACACAGCGTCACCCAGCCCCAACTCCAGCAAAGCCTGAACCACGGGAACCAGACAACTAATAGAACACAGATATCCTGTAAATACATAACCACAACACTCCACAGCAACCGGAACGGAACAAATATCAATGTTAAATGAATAAATAAATATTTCCGGACACCTCACACAGCGCCATCCAGCCCCAAACCAAGCAAAGCCCGTACTATGGGAACCAGACAACCGACAGAATACCCATATACTCTTTTCTTTTATTTTGTAAATACATACACATAATTATATTACATAAAGGTAGTTATTATTATAGACTCACAAACACTACAGTCACCACCAAATAAATTGTTTATTCCATTCCGTAAACATGTTTGGCACCTTGCAAAATAAAAACTCACAATTGTTCAAAATTGATAGCAAATATCTGCGTCAACATGGTGCACACACTTAGTACACTACACACCTTTATTATTTAACACAAAACATATACACATCGACATTAAAGTAATTATCTAATTCGCGTTTGCAAAAGGCCAAAACACGCCATTTTGTTCCGCGCGCCAGGAGCGGGAGTGCGCTCACGGCAAATAAAAATTCAATACTGGTTCATTTCTCATCCTATAGTCTGGTTTGAAGTCTTTCTGATTGGTATAAATATGTAGTTAGCAAACAATACGAACAAAACAAACCTCCTTCACATCACTACTACACACCAATCACAATAGCCGACCTTCAAACAAAATTCACCCGCAATATTCAAAATGTTGATCAAATTCAAATTTTTTACTATAAAACGGGGTTTTAATGGTTCAGTAATTATCCTAAATACCTGTCAGATTTAATTAATGCCAAACATGTATAGGTCATCGCTGAAAATCTTATTTGAACCTTCTTTCAAAAATAAAGTTTGAAAACGTATTTTCTCTTCCGGTATTTTGACACATTGTAGAAATATTATAAATTATCTATGACTTTTAGCATGAACAGCAGTGGGAGAATAATGTTACCAACAAATAAAGACACTCCCGACGAATGGGGAAGCCCTAACACCATAGAAATCGTGATTTTAGTGGACGCGCGACCCCTCAAGTGCCCTGGGCCATTGTAGTGGCCTAAGGCAATCGGGCGGCTATAGTCGTATTGCTCATTATACGGACTAAAATTGAAGGAACAAATGTCATTTTTCACATATTTTTAGAGCAATACGACTATAAATCTTACTTTTTTAGCTACAACTTTTTCAATTTTGTAGCTGACGGTAGCCTAAAAGTAGCCAGATCTAGCTATAAAGTACCTAAGTTGGCATCACTGCTGCTGCTGTGACTGACTGACATTGACATTGAGTGAGTGGCATGACATGGCAGAGACATAAAATGACATGACATTGACAGCCCACCGGCAATAGGACGCTTAATGTCAATGTCATTTTGACAACGTCAATTTTAAGTCAAATTTGACCTTACCCTTTCCTTTCCTCTTCAATCACTCAATTTTAATCAATTTCCTTCCGGGATGGCCTGAAAAAGTAAGGCTTGTTTCACTCTTCAGCGTGTCGCCGGTCGCGTTCGCAAGTTGACCATTCACAGCACAGAGAATTTTGAATTTTCGAATTTCTCTGTGCTGTGAATGGTCAACTCGCGGACGCGACCGGCGACACGCTGAAGAGTGAAAGGCCCCTAAAGGTCTTCGAAGTTTATTTGTAATTTAGGGTTTAGGAATGAATAAAATAGTTCCTCAGTTATTCAAGTACAGCAGTTCACAAGTATTAGGTAGACACATTATTAACTGTGATGGTAAAGTGCACAACAAGTTAACAAACCAATTTACAAGCAAAATGTTCAAGTCCACTGTAACCAACCTTCAGGAAGCCACTGCAGATCAAGTTCAGGAGTTCCTGAATTCCTTTGACACTGTTTTAACTGATTGCGATGGTAAGAGTCATAATTATGACAAATTTGATATTATTTTATTTACTTTACAAGGTAATATACCTACTTAATTCACTTTAAATAGGTACAGAAGCCTGACTTCGCAAAAACATTTAAAAGCTCGAGCTATCTCGCTTACGCGCTAAAGGTGCAACCACATGTTGGGCCAACCTAGGCCAGCTTTGGCGAGTGCGAGCCAGAAGGCGAATCGATTCAAGGCGAGAGCGATAGAGAGGCAATGCGAACCTGGGCCAACATCTGCACGCGCCTTAAGAATAGACTTGATTATACCCCAACGCGATATTCACCTGAACATTGCCTCTTTTTCTAACGCATAACTAGACAAACATTTTAAGTGCACTGACCAATAACTGGATATGCACTCATCAGCTCATGAGCTGCCTGTGCATTAAATAATTATTTATTATACCTTCCTAAAACCACTTGATCCTTCTGATCATTGATCTTCTAAACATTAATAAAATTATCTTGGGTCATGGGCATTCAAAATCTTTTGAGGCTGTCAAATATAACTATGAAGCATGCTATACTAGAAGTCCAAATGCAATTTGACTTGACTTGATTTGAATTCAAAGTTTTCTACTTTCAGGTGTTCTATGGATTGATAATAATTCAATTCCTGGGTCTGCTGATGCTATGAACTATTTCCGGAATATAGGCAAAAAAATATTTTATGTCACAAACAATTCCACTAAAATCCGAAGTGACTTTGCCATCAAGGCACAACAAATGGGTTTTGTTGCCAGTCAGGTAAAGTTTTTCTATAGATATAAGTTAAATATAGTCTATCTAAATTATTATCTATTCTATTGAGTGTAGGTATGTAGACTTGAATATTTTTTTAAAAATCTAACTCGCAGTTGTACCTATGAACAGTAGACCTCATCAGAGAATTCTGAAAATAATATAGCTTTGTCCCTACCTGGTTGTTAAAGAGCTGATTTCACTAGTAGAAATCTAAAAGTGAGCAGTTTATTGCATTTTGAGGAGCTATTCTGCTCATCATGCTGAAGATCCTCAACAGATCTTCACGAAACTTTTATGAGACCCACTTATCCTTACATAAGTACAACCTTTCAAATAAGAGGAAAATCATCGAAATCGGATTTCATAAGGTGGAGATATCCAGTAGCCCCCTTTATGTGAAAACATGCTAATGGTGACTAGTTTGTTTATTCTGTTTTTATAACAAATTGTTGATACCTACTGTTTGTTTTCCCAATAAAAATGAAAAAATGCCGTTATTTGGAGGAAGTAGGTACCCCTCCAATCAAAACTCCCTTATGACAATAAATTCTAACTCTTGTCTAAATCAGTTGAGAAATGAGACATGGTAGAGAACAGCCGGTCATCTGCTGCGTCGGACAGACATACGAAATCACTTCTTCCCTTCACTCGGTCATTTGTTACTATTTTCTTTCAGGAAGAGATTCTGTCTACTGCTTACTTAGTAGCACATTATCTTAAGGGAATTGGATTTACAAGAAAAGTGTATCTGCTTGGCTCAAGTGGAATTGCTGATGAGTTGAAAGCTGTGGGCATCAGACATACAGGTGTTGGCGTAAGTTTTTAAAATAAAAATAAAACATTTATCTACATCTATATACCCAATAATTATATCTGACTGTACTTATGTTTTTAAGTGAACTGCTAAGTCTAATGGAAAACCCCATAAGCATTTTAAAATAGAAAACTGCCCCTTTTCAGTTCTTAGATGTAGAATTAGAATAATAAAGAACAAACAAACAAATACCTACGTACATACATACAAGATACGCGCGAAAAATAAAACCCTTCCATGGCAGTCAGGTAAAAAAGGTAGTGATTATAATAATCATCAAAATTAATCAAGCTAGGAGAAGAATTACAAACACTGGAATTTTTACCATATAAAGATTGAGACATTGTTAGAGATGGCTTTCCCATCGACTAAACCATTCTCAGCTTTATTTTCCTTATCCACTGAAAAGACATTATCAATTTATTTATTTATTCATATTTATTTAAATAAAATATTTAACATTCAATTCAATTCTTTATTGTAATCTATACTAATATTATAAAGAGGAAAGATTTGATTGTTTGTTTGCATTGAGTAGGCTCCGAAACTATGAACCGATTTGAAAACTTCTTTCACCATTAGATTCATACATTATCTCTGATGAACATAAGGTAGGTATAGTTTGCGCCCCGACTTCGCACGGATAATTTATAAATCAAACCCATGCGAAGCTGGGGCGAACCACTAGTAATAATATAACATTACAGGCCTTACAGGTACCTAATTCGTAACATTGAAAACCAAAGACAATTTTACTGATAAGTGTTTAGAATTATTTTACTGATAAGTGTTTAGAATTATTAGAAGTACTCATAATATTATGAAGTACTACTGTATAACAATGCTTTTCCTTATCAACTTTAAGTGATGATCTTGACCACAACATTTTGTCCACAGCCTGACCCTGTTAAGCCAGATTTCAAGTCAATGAAGCCTTCAGAGCTAGATCCTGAAGTAGGTGCTGTAGTAGTGGGCTTTGATGAACATGTCAGCTACCCGAAATTCATGAAGGCAGCATCCTACCTTGCTTCTGAAGAATGCCTCTTCATTGCCACCAACACTGATGAAAGATTCCCCAAGGGTGGTTCTATTGTTGTCCCGGGAACTGGAACTTTAGTGAGGGCGGTTGAGACCTGCTCTGATAGGAAGGCTCTGGTGCTTGGCAAGCCTCATGCTTATGTGAGGAAGTTTTTGGAATCATGTGGGTTGAATCCTGCTAGAACATTGATGATTGGAGACAGGTAAGAAAAGTTATTTCTAACTAGCTTCCGATCGCGGTTTCGCTCGTGTGAGTCAATATTTCATATAGCCTATGCTATGCTATTCCAGGCTCAGGCTATACTATCAACATCTAGGTGTTCTAAGTTTCATAAAAATCAATTCACTGGATAAGGAAAATAAACATCCAAACTTTCAGAATTATAAAATTAGAGGTATTGGCAGAAAACTCATTGAATTGGTATTGAAAAATACGAGGGGGGATTGAAAAGTTCGCGGCCTCACATAGACGGAGTTTGTATTTGTTTTTCATACTAATCTCAATTTCACAGTGCAATATTTTATAACTGTAGTATTTCTGGTTTTTAAGTTAGAGAGAGTTTAGTTAGACCAAGTTCATCGATTTAAAAAAATAGAGAAAACTGAACAACGTGCGGTCATGAAATAGGTACCTACTTACTTGTTTAAAAAAATATTGACATCGATAGAGATCCACGATGACATGGCAACAACTTTAGGGGGAATATATTCCAGCGTATACGACTGTAAAAAAGTAAAAAAAGTGGGTCGCGGCATTCAAACATGGACGAGAGAGCATTGAAGATGACCCTAGGTCTGGTCGGCCTACGATGTCTATGACTAAGGAAAACATCGGAAAAGTGTGCGATCTCATTATGGAAGAGCGGAGATTGACTATCAAGAAGATCGCACACACTATGGAAATCTCATATGAATGCACACAAGAAATAATTGTAAACAAACTTGGATTTTCTAAGGTTTCTGCTAGGTTTCCTCAGATCAGCCTCTTATTTTTAATTTTATCTCCATTAATTGTAAAAACAGAGTTCAGGGGACAGAAAGAAGGGAGGCCTTTGCCCTGTAGTGGAAAACATCAGGCTTATAAATAACTAGTAGTTCTTGACACTAGCGCGTTTCAAACTGCTTTATATATTGGTATAGATGGCATAGATAGATTAATAATAATAATTGTAAAAAAAATTAGAGGACAATTACGAACGGAATTTTATATTTAAAGACATACAGTACTTCAAGCTTTATAGTGGAGATCGGCTATTTTCGTGTTTCCCGAATAGGTACCTATGTTCCACAAAACAGAATGCGACAGAAGTGCGCGTCGTTAGCAGCGCAGTTCGCAGGGTTTGCAGGTAATTGCTTTTCTTAAAAATTACATTGATATTTTATTTGTTTGCGATAAAGTTGAAATTATGTGTAACTAGCTACCGCCCGCGGCTTCGCTCGCATGGTACCCGGATAAAAAGTAGCCTATGTCCTATTCCCGGTCATTATCTATCTAAAAATTAAGTTTCAGGCAAATCGGTTCAGTGGTGGTCGAGTTATAAAGGAACATACATCCAAACACCCAAACATCCAAATATTAGTGTGATGTGATGTGATTTTCATTTCCAACCGTTTCGTCAATCTTTTTTTAATTTTATTCGATTGTTTCCGATGTTTTCCGAAACGCATTCTTTTCCTGGTTTTACTGTACCTACAGTCTGTCGCATTCTGTTTTGTGAAATCATACACTGCTGTCGGACATATTCGGAAAACATGAAAATAACCAATGTCCATTCTAAATCTTGAAGTACCGTACCTAGTTATTGATTCTTACATCATGTTATTTGTTCATAGATGCAACACGGACATTGAGCTGGGCGTTCGCTGCGGTTTCCAAACCCTGCTCGTGCTGTCGGGGGTTACTTCGAACAAAGAATTGGAGAAAATGCGCCTCGAAAAGAAACCGCCACTCCCGGACGTAGTCTTGCCAAAGTTAGGAGACTTGCTATCCTTAGTACCACCGTCATAGTACTATTTATAGTCTCTGAATGAGCGCTTGCGCAAATAGGTCAATTTTAGTCAGAATTTCAAAAGCAATATAGATTCCTATCTAAATAATAAGATGTGCTTTCAGCTACGGTTTTCTTGAGACATTAGAATGTAGGTATACTTGTGGTTACAAGCCATAATCTAACGTTACAAAACACATTTCGTCAACTTTAAGCCGTGTACTCACTTAGCTTGTAGCACGTAACGTATGAGATACTGTATCAATGTTCAGGTGAGTACGGCTCGTTCGTGTGATTATTAAACCGCCATCCGCCATCGCTGCGATCATGCTACGCTCCGCTTACGAACTTGATACTGTATCTGTTATGTTACGTGTTACATGCTAAGTGAATACCCGGCTTCTGAGAGACATGTTCAATATGTTCATTAGTAAAGACCAGCAAGAAACACATCACATTATATAGAGTACAATTTAGATGACGATGTATATTGTCAATTGAATACTTCTATTATTTACTGTGTTCCAAGTATTTCATGTAGAATTACTTAGATCAAGCAAAGAAAAAACGGAACTTTACATCTCTTTATTGCCATGTTAACTATTTCTATTAGATTAGGTATCCACCAAAAACATCGAGATTTTGTATGAAGTTTTTGTTAGTCTATTGTTGATTCCAGAAAGTAAGTGTTAGAGCTTTCATCGAATATAGTCCTATCGCCAACATAGTTGTGTATGTACATGAAATGTACTAAATATCATATTTATTTGTCTGTGATTTGTTTAAAGGCCTGTAAATATTTTTGACCTAATCTTACGATTACTATGTTACGTTACGTATAACATGAAAAACGCATGAGAATTCTTCTAAGGTTTACTTACATACATATTAACTCTCTGAGTAATCTAATTGGGATTGGAAAACCATGTTTCTAAATAAAGAGTAAATAATATATAATATGAAATAAAGAGTAAAGCTTTGAGTCGAGCCTAGCAAACGTTATAATAAAAAGACTTCTTTGGGTTCCATTTCGATATTTCATATTGACGTCGTTTGGATAATATCCGGCGTGAATAGTGTTCTACAACATTACACATTCAAGTAGGTACATTATTATGATAATATTGTTATATCTTTAATGTTATTGTTGAATACACATAGGTGGTAAAAATGTTAACTTAAGAGCTTTAATGGGAACACAATCGACTATAATAATGGGTATATTCTCAATAAGTTAGAAATAGGTTTTGAAATTTAAATATGACATTGTTTGAATTCCTTGGTACCTAGTTAAAGTTTTTAATTTTGTTTTACTTCCAAAATTAAGTTACCTACCTGTCTCCTGTTGAAGTGTTGTTATATATTTTTTACTCCCTATGATGTACCTACCTAAACCTTTGTGCAAATTCCTGCACTGTTGATTTAAAAAGTAGGTTGTATTTATGCTTAGTATCGAAGTGTTCATCGCTTTTTTATACCGTACAAATTATGATATCTAGAATACAATAAATAAATGCTTTTATAGAATCCTTGATGACTTTTCTTTATAAAAAAAAACACACAAATCAAAAAGTTTGCAATCAGCACCCCTATTTTGTAACACACGGTAAGTCGCTAACTCGGATTCGTTCAAACAAAAATTGTTTTTTTAGAATAATAAGTAAGTACTTCGAAATGGTAGAAGATGGTTAAAAAAAGTGATGACATGTTTGTTGTGTAAAATATGTGAAGTAATTTTGCACTAAATAACGTTAACGTTGTTCGTCAAAAATAAATTAGTTAGCGACTTACCGTGTGTTACAAAATAGTTTTTAGAAATCAAAAAATATTTCAACTTCGCGCGCGCATTTTCTACGAAAATAAAATGTAAGTACCTAGTCCAGTCCGGAATATTGAAAATTGGAGATTCTGTGAGTAGGTACTTACATCTACCTACAGCGGCTACAGCTTGTGATATAGGTACCTACTACGGATGCTGGTACATAATTAGCTATCGTATATTACCTACAGGAGATAGGATAAGTAAATAAAATTATAAGTAAGTACTTACCTAGGCTTTTGACGCTAATATCAAATAACAGCATAGAACAGGTTGAGAAAATGAAACTAATCAAACGAAGTCTTTAATACAGAAACCTGTAATAAACTAGGTAGGTACCTACCTAGTCGCTCTGTGAGCTGTAGGTAGACCTCGCGAGTCTGTCTTTGCATAGCCGATTAAAACCGAACAAATTTTCACAATTCTCTAGTTTTGTAATGAGAAGGTGGTCCCAGGTGTTCCATCAATCCCTAACTGGTAAAAATCTAAAAGTGAGCAATTTTCTGCGTTTTGAGGAACTTTTTTGCTCATCACGCTGAAGATCCTCATCAGATCTTCACCGAATTTTTACGAGAACAACTAAAGGTTTAACAACAACCTTTCAAACAAAAAAAGAACCATCGAAATCGGATGTCATAAATCGGAGATATCCCGTAACCCCCTTTTTGCCCCTTTTTGGAGAAAGTACCTATTCAATCAAAAATCCCCGAATCTTACGAAAGTATTATTAAGTAAGTAGGTATGTAAGTTAATACTATTAATATTTTACTATTACTACTTAATTAGGTATATTTTTTTTGGAGTTCGAATAAATTGAAGTTTTTTGTTAGGTAAAAATTATTTTTAAATCACGAGCAGAATCAAATGAGCCTAAACATAAGTCTATATTTTATTCACTGAGGATTTCCGTTGAGCAGCTCCTGACTCCATCATCAGATCCTCGCTGTCAACATAATATTGCATTGTCACGGATAATCAATCTCTAGCTAGTAGGACCTAGCTAGAGCCTAGGTGATAATCAGGCGCGGATCCAGCCCTCAAAAAAGGTTGTTTGTGGGCACAGGCAGCCAAAACTTTGCCAAGTGCGAGCCGAAGGAAGTACGATTTCGTTATGTTGAAACTTTAAAAGCTCCTAAAAAGATATTTAAGTAAGTATGTGCTTTTGTATAAGTAGGTTACTCAATAACGAATTCAAGCTTTTGTTTCTTGGAATCAAATTTCAATTGCTCCTCAATAAACTCAATTAGGGTTGTGGGCATGCCCACCGTGCCCATATGGGTGGATCCGCGCCTGGTGATAATAACAATAGCGCTTGTGGCATAGAGATTCTTGCTGATTCTTGATAGACCGTTGAAATTAGCTCTGAGCGGTCACAATTTGGATGGGTGACTGCAAGTGGCAGCTGAGCGCTTCCGTGCTTCGGAGGGCACTTTGAATTGTCGGTCCCGGCTTTTAAGTCGTAAAGCCAAGACGGAGGCCTTTAGGCGGCCTAGAAAAACTCCGTCACCAGAGTTAGCCACTAGCTCATACAAACTTACCTAAGTAGGTAGAATTTAAAAAAATCTTAACTCAAAGAGAATGTCTACCGCGCTTTGGGGATACAGTCGTGATCATATTTAATTTTTTTCATTACACTTGTTGTAATGTCTCTGGAACAGTGGTTCCTAACCTTTTACCTTTTTAACTTTATTACCCTTATGACATGTCAATAAAACGGATTTTACCCCGCTTAACTTTCAACCCCCCCGGTCATTTAAAAATTTCAAGTTATTTTCATGATCTTTTGATCACGAGTATTTCAGCGACTCAGCGACAGCACACTGTTTTCGAGTGAAATTTTATTTTGTGGATGTGTTGAAGCTGAAATCTCTGAAAAGTATTTAATTTATTCTTAAGGTAACAAATCTGTTAAGACAGTAAGACAGTTTTTTGTCATAAAGATCTCGTTTCGTTCTATTATCCCCCCAAAAAACTTATTTTACTACCCCTGTGGGGATAATTTAACACAGGTTCGGAACCACTGCTCTGGAATATAACCCAGATGCATGCGAGGTACGTAGACGCATGCGTCGTACGTATCTCTACGCCCTTGGTATGGCTTGTCAACATTTGGGCGCGTGGTGCGTTTAGCGCTCGCATCGCATTTTCGCGCGCGTCTCTTCACGCCACGCCAGTACCAGAGTAGCCGCGACGGGCGCGCGACGTGAAAAACATTTTTCTAAAGTCTGTGGTGATCTCATTCAATCAAATCTATTCCTGAAAAATTACGTGAGTTTTTTTATTTTTCTAATTTAGAATACGCATTTTGTGAAGTTCCTTGTAAATTTTCATCTACGTAGATGTTCCGAAAATTCGTAGCACTTCGTAGCACCTTTTCAGTTTGATGTTTATGTAGGTACTTATAAATCATTTTTTATTTTATTATTATTGATCTTAGATAATAAATAAGTAAATCAAATTAAAAACCTATACTTACGGATTATGTTTTCAATACAATTGACTTGCTAGTATTCGCGTAGAGTTCATCCCATTTTGTTTGACTAGCAACAACAAAGAGCGTGAAGGGTGCTCTAGAGCGCCGACCGACGACGCCGAGGCCAACAACGTGCCCCGTAAATGGCACTCCCCTATTTATTTTTATGGAGGAAACAAGCAGAAACGTCTGGCGTATCTTCATTTATGTCGGGGGCCTGATTTTTTTCTTCTACTCTCAGACAAACCTGCTTTTCTCTCTAGTATTTTCCTTAGTTATTCACAAGATATTGTTTTCAGGTTTTAACAAAAACATGAAAACATTAGCGTTGTTTTTGAATGTAGGTAGGTACCTACTTAATAAAATAATAACAAAAGTATTGGTGATGGATGTGATTGGGTACTGATTACTAGGTTGGTCAGTAATGTTTACTAAAGATAAAAAATGTTATCAGTAGTCTTATTTTGGTGCTAATTGTTTTGTACTTATTACAAAACCTACTTTAGTTACCTACTGTAAACTGTTTCGTCGAGTAATCACGCCAACACCAACAAGTTATTTACTTACTGACTGACTAATTATAATTATGTCTCTACACTTTTGTATAGGTAGGTACTTAGTCATCACCAGATAACGTTATTTGTATGCAGGATAACAGAAGGAACCTACATTAGAGTTTAATCCATTCAAATATTGTAGGTACCTACCTTTATGTGACAAAATTTTACCTGCTCGTATTTTTAAGTCACGCAATGTTAAAAGGGGAAACCTGAGTTTTATGAAGATAATACACGAGCTATTTTTAAATTCTACTCATAGGTACCAAAACTTTAATAAGGATTTCTTGGTCGGTATTTATTATTTCATACTGTTTCATGCAGTTGGAATATTTAGTTATGGTTATGGTATGTATGAGTGTATGACCTAGGTACCTGAGTACAAGCACCTAAATTAAGAAGGTAGGTAGGTTACTTAGGTACTGTTATTATTTCCAAAATAGTCCATTCATGGAATTGCAAACTAAAAATATCTAATTTGTCATAGAGTAGAGAATGCCAGTGATTTCTAGAATCGAAGGCATTCAATGATAAAATCTGGCCATTGTGTAGGTATTTTGCTTTTCAATCAACGACTGCATCTATGTTTTAAAAGTAAAAAGTACCTTTACTTAGGTACTTACTTACCTATTTACCTGTGCAAAATAAATTATATGCGGCAGTGGCCTTGCCATGAAGTTTATTAGCACAATAGGTTAGGAACATTATAATAGGCAAATAGTACCTAATACACTTAGGTAGGTACCTGCTTATAGCTAGGTACAAGAAAACATGGATAACCTTTGGCATACTTATTTGGAAAATATTTGAAGTTCAGTTTAGTTACTACCTACCTAGAAGTCTTTCATTATGTCTTTTTTGTAACAAAAATACTGGTAGGTAGGTATGCAGAAATGCTGTAGCCACCAGGGAAAGTTGTAAGTACCAGAACCATAAGCTATAAACTGTTATAGAAACTTGCAAGGCCGTTCACACTGTCTAGTTTTTCGCACGCCATCTCACTTTCCAGATTTCCCTCCATTTGTAGTTGGCCCGTATCGTAGTAGCTCATAATTTGTTTTTTTTCCATTCGCTTTTACATTTCAAAGTTCAAGCTCGCTAGAAAAACTTGTTAGAGTTCAATCTATAGAAATAACAATGTCAGTCAATGATGTCATTTCTATGACGTAATAGTACCTAGGTACCTAATATTTACGTGCGATTCGGTAATTTGAATGCGCTTCTTCAGGAAATGGTCTTTGTTGGTCCTTCCTAGGTTTATAGTCACTTAGAAACATCGTTAACACACGGCTACGGAGGTGTGTTTATATAATGTTCCTGTGTCGGGCATTCCCCATTTTGGAATGTACAAACCAAGTCCTTTCCTAGTGACACCCAACTCAATAATTTGTGAAACTTTTATTTTACTCCCTTGGGAACCCAATATCTACGCTCGCTCATAATAATTATTATGCTCCACCGTAAACTTTCCACAACAGCACAACCTATCGCCATACCAAGTTTTTGCATATTTCGGATAGTATCGATGGTATAGTTTTGTACAATTCGTAATCAAGATACTGACCACGTTCAAACAAGGTTAACTCATCTATTGTCCCATTTATGTAGGTAGTATTACAACTAAGGTGTTTGATTCCAATGAGCAGCTTGAATGCTGCTGAGTACGTACCTAATTATGTACCACCGAAAATCTGTATTGTTTATCTATCTATCACCTACATTGGTTATTCGAGGACTTCATACCATTCGTTTTCTGTGTGATAGGCATATAATAACAATTTAATTGTTAAGGTCGTTTTGACAAACTGAAATTTAGCAAATGGTGCTAATTTCATTTATCAATGCATTAATTTTGTGCATGCAGCAGGCGGGCCATACATCAGGGGATCTAAAGTGGCCACTTTTGATGAAAAATTACATGTTTCATAGACTATGAAACATCTAATTTTTCAGCAAAAGTGGCCACTTTAGACCCCCAGGACTCAGGATGAACGATATAATGTACTAGCTGACCCGGCAAACTTCGTATTGCTTCAAGCATAAATGGAGAGAAGCATGTATAAAGAGAAGCAGAGAAGCATGGAAGGAGAGAAGCAGGGAAGCATTGAAGAGAGAAAACCCATACCCATTTCACCAAAAAGTTCCGTAAAGGTCCTGACTCCATCATCATAACAGCATTGTGTTTCACTCATCAAGCTCTTTTATATGATACCCATATCACTAAAAAGTTCCATTCCATCTGAAATCTTGAATCTTTGAAGTGACAGCTGTCAAACTTCAAACCGCCATATCTTTGAAACTACTCGTCCTAGACTCCCCGTTCTCAGTTCAAATGAAAGCTATGACCAAGATCTACATTTCAGATAGCAGATGTCATATTGACAGCTGTCACTTCAAATGAAGATCTTGGTCATAGCTTTTATTCGAACTGAGAACGGGGAGTCTAGGACGAGTAGTTTCCGAGATATGGCGGTTTGAAGTTTGACAGCTGTCACTTCACATGAAGAAACGGCCATATCTCGGAAACTACTCGTCCTAGACTCCCCGTTCTCAGTTCAAATGAAAGCTATGACCAAGATCTACATTTCAGATAGCAGATGTCATTTTGACAGCTGTCACTTCAAATGAAGATCTTGGTCATAGCTTTCAATTGAACTGAGAACGGGGAGTCTAGGACGAGTAGTTTCCGAGATATGGCGGTTTGAAGTTTGACAGCTGTCATTGCAAAGATTCAAGATTTCAGATTCACCCTTTAGAAAGAGACACACCGCCCAAGTTTTATGTCTTAAGCGGAACGCGTTTTCTCTATCAGTGAATCTTCCAGTTACTTTATTAGTTTATAAATTCCTTGCTGATTTCTGAATGTATCAATTCTTTCCAAATGTCAGTGTCAAATATTGTATGTTGTCATTTAGAAGAAAACATGAAATGAAGAGAACATAATTTTGTCAACCATAAGAATGTCAATTCCATACAAAAAAACCGGTTTACGCTTTTTTTGTATGGAGATGACATTCTTCTCCGCTAGTTGCATTCTATGGTAAAAGTTTTCTGTGATCATCTGTTAACCGCATGTTTTCGTCAGCACGATTCAGGCTTTCTTTCATTTTTTATGGCTTCTGAGGGTCTTTTCGTGATGTTGAATAGCCTATAGCCTTCCTCAATAAATTAGCTATCCAATACAGAAATAATTTTTCAAATCCGACTGGTACTTTCAGAGATTAGCGCGTTCAAACAAACAAACAAACAAACAAACAAACAAACAAACTCTTCCGCTTTATCGATCGAGCGAGCGAAGCGAGCGAAGATCTTAGTGGTAAGTTGGGCGATTTTGCTTTGTATGTTTGTATGTTTGTATGTTTCACGAATTGTTGTTCGAGCATAACTGTCGAACCGTTCATCCAATCTGCATGAAACTTGGTAGGTCAATAGGTTGTGGTAAGGAAATTTACGGTGGAGTATATGAGCTTAATCGATGAAGGGGTTGTGAAGATATTGGGTTCCCAAGGGGGTAAAAAATTATGAAAGTTACACAAATATATTGAGTGGGGTGTCATACGAAAGGGCTTATTTTGTACATTCCAAAATGGTTTTTATTTTTAATCTAGGATGTATAGTTTTTGAAATACGACCAAAGACCAAAAACTACGAAACCAGAGCTGCAAGAGCTCCCGTTTCATAGAGTTTCGATGTCTTCGTAGCTCATTGACTGGTCGGTCTTAAAAAGAGAGTGGCATCGTTGCGGTTTGGTTTGCAATAATTTTAGATGCTACTTGATTTATTTTCATGATAAAAAAAATTTTGATAAAAAATGAAAATAATTGGGGTAAAAAAAGTTAAGTAAACAAATATATTGAGTGCGGTGTCAAATGAAAGGTCTTTATTTGTACATTCTAAAATAGTTATTATTTTTATTCTAGGACGTATACTTTTAAAAATACGACGAGAATTCATAAATATGAAATAAATGAAAAATTAGACACGACATTATGTATTGCATGCATGCTAGTATTTTTTACCATGAAGAGCTAGCGCAATAGGCATACCCGGCAGTAGTAGCACTTGAAATTATAGGGGTAGTCAGAAGAAAGTCCAAATGTTGGCCATCTACGGTGCGCGAGATCTCAGTTCGGGGCGAACTACTAGTTATAATAAGTATAGATAAGTATAGATAACAGTGCCTGGGACAGTGTAGTGATGGCGTAGGCTTGCCCAGCACCTACACCATCCTCTCAACAGGAAAGACATGGTCAATACGTGTGGGGCTCCACATATATGAGAAAGGAGCAAAGGCCTCCTGTGTTGGTTGAGCCTCGCAGTTTCAGAGCCCGCAGTGTACAACCTACTCAAAATAAATAAATTTCGTTCATTGCAATGAAGTCTGAATTGTTTTGGATACTTAGATATCAACCTTCATACAACTTTATCTGAGTCCTTCAGAGCCTTAGTTATCTCTACGCTCACTTAGGCAATGTAGTTTTAACTATATCCGACGTTATTAGCAGGCACCATGTTACGCAAAAAAAACGAAAACTAGGAAAAAGGTAGGTAAGTACCTATCTACTACACTACTACCTACTTTGGTATATAACCAAGCAATCCAGTTATTATTATCCTGGGATGGGTGACTCATTTTCGTAGTCCAAGGTTGTAGTGCGAATGTTCTCACTGATGACGTCATCTTTTAAATAGGCCACTTTTATGTCCTACCCTATCATTCTCGTGGCAGTAGGGCAGTAGGCAGTAGTTAGGTAATTAGATAGGTACTTAATTATATTGCAATTCCTATCGTGATTCTGCTATAGCGGGCTTTTTAGCCCCGCTCTCCTCACAAAATTTCACGAGAATTGGTTGAGAAATGCGACCAGCGGAGCTATAAAGGTCGCTATTGCAGCATCGCGGTGAAGGAATTGAGCTATTGCCATCTCTTTTCACTCTAAGTCAATGAAAAGAGATAGCAATAGTTCAATTCGTTCACCGCGACTCTGCAATAGCGACCATTATAGCTCCGCAGCAGAGCTAAAATGGTCGCTAATGCAGATTCACAATAATATGATTCACGGGTGATTTGTATTGATATTGCTAAAGCAATTCATCTTTAATTACCGTCAAATGTTAGCTGAATTGTACGCAATTCACGCAATTCAATTCACAGCAGAATCACATGCTAGGCCTTAAATTGCCACACGAGAAAATATAACCCGGTTGGTTTTCATTTAATATTGCATCGTATTATTACTACTAATACTCTGTAAATAAGTAGGTATTTAGAATGTTTTATTATCATTATTAAACATAAATTATATTTGATTGACACTTAGTGCAATTCCAATTCATAGGTGGCCATTTTATTTTACGATTCTCAACAAAACTGTCAAACAATAAGATGATATTGCCGGTACGGAATTGTCAACTTTGTGATTTCTAATACGAGAATCTCGACGCAAATCATTTGTGAATCTGCATTAGCGACCATTTTAGCTACGCAGCGGGCTTAAAAAGGTAGCTATTGCAGAATCGCATTAAAGGAATTGAACTATTGCCATCTCTCTTCATTGACTGAGAGTGAAAAGAGACGGCATTATAGTTCATTTCATAATGTGATTCAGCTTTAGCGACCTTTTTAAGTCCGCTGTAGACAGCCTGTAGAGGAGAACAGACAGACAGACATCCGGCGGACAAACAAAAGCATTTTTGTAAAAGAATAAGCAGACGTTTTGCTCGCTCGGTCAATAAATGGGTAATGTTATATTGGTAGGTAGGTAATGAAACTAAGTTTTCGTAATTTTTCAGGGTCTTTGTTTGTCTTAGGTAGGTAGCTACTAGGTATGTGTTTGATGATAACAAAGATAAGAAAGATAATGCATTTACTCATTTACAGCCCGTTAATTGATAATTTAACGTTATCAAAACATTCGTTTAAATCATAGTTTCTCAACTTATTTTGCGCACCACCCACTTTGAGAATATTTTTTTTAAAGGTCCCTGTTCATATCCTTATGCGCCATCTCAATGCCCCCTAATTTTCTCTGTGTCTTCTACTGTCCCCCCTGAAAGTCTCAAACGCCCACAAGGGGGCATTATCGCTCACGTTGAGAACCTATATCGATGAATTTAAGCTATTGTGTGAGCATTTACGCAATAGTTCTTACTTATTTTTAGACGTGAAAATTACTGAGTAAATACAGGTGAGTAATTGAGAGCTGCGGCACATAGAAAATAGTAAATGTTAGTGTGAACGGTGAATTGCTTGAAACTGAGTTGGGAACTAGGTCGGGAGGCGCATAAGCTAGGCTAGGTACTGGTACCTACCAGTAACCAGCAACCAACAACCAGCAAGTAGGTACGCTATGCTAGGTAGGTAGGTACCTACATTTTATTCTCATAGTCTAATTTAATTATCCAGCTAGGTTCACTGCACATGATTCAAATCGTGTTGTGCTCCAGATGCAATCAACTGATTTTATTTTGCTTTCGCTCTACCTTTCACAGCGTAGCGTAGTTTTGCGTGTTAATTCATTTCATGTCCTATATTATCTGTAACTGTAATTAGGTTTTCATGTGAAATGATTACAGCATCCTCGAGGTAAGTAAGTATAAGTACCTACCTACTACATATACCTACAGTACCTACCCCCTTAAGTCTCGTAGTTTCGTCTTTTATGAATAAGACTAAGAGGCACACATCTGTTCAAACTTTCGAATTATCTTACCTTCTTATTATAACTTTGGCGGTATTATAAACGAACGCTAAAGAGAAGTACCTACCTATATAGCTAAGCAGTCCTTTTCCTTTATTTTGTTTAACATTAATAGTAGGTAACATGGTAGGTATTAAAACTTCCTCCGACAATTTCCGTTAGAAAGCAATTCAATTCAACGATATATAAACTTGCTTTAGCTGTAAAATACAAGCAGCGGTTTTTTATGTCTTTATAGACACCTAAACAACCTTTTGAACGCCCTTGCTTTATTGCTTTGGACGCCCTTGAACACCCTATTTCACAAACAAAATAAATCGACGATAGAAAATGTTTGAAGTCATGCTCATGACCGATGTACCAAGTATTTCGACAATAAAATATCCACACCATGCTGAAATAAGGAAGGAGATACCTACCCACCTTGATCTAATAGGTCAGATCGTTTAGTCTAGTTCTGTAGCGTACCTACCTAATTGGCAGCACCCACAGCTTGGAATCAGCGGAGGTGTAATACATTGTTCCTGGAGCCCCCGCAACAAAGTCAGGATAATTGGCAGATCTAGCATTTTTTTAACAAACTGGCTTTCAAGGCCAGCTGTTTCCGAAACAAGATTTAGGTTGTTATTTCCTAATTTATGTTAAAGTTTACGATGTTGGTTTTATTGCACAACATTTTAAAATTGATGAAGGAAGAGTCTATTTAGGTAATTTTTTATTCTACATCTCATAAGTACCTACCTACCAGGTGATTGGGAAGAAAAATTATAGACCACGGGAAAGTATTTCATTGCATTTAGTGAGCTAATCTGCAGGTACTTCTAGATTTAGTTATCTACCGATTTCCATTACCAAAGTGGTTTGGATTGGGATAAGCTACATACAGAGTACCTACTTATTACATGTCTGATAACAATTTTGTACTAGGATCTGGTCTATCTATGTTGTTTCAGATATCGGAGGTTCACTAAGTCTTAATAAAACTGCCTTAGGTACTCATGATTTAATACCAAATTGGTGCCTGGGTAGGTACCTAATTTAATGTGTGATTTGTATGATTGGAAGCCTAGACTTCATGAACCTAACGTTTGGCAGAGTTCACTTGCACTTAAGTAGTGTCGTAGTATTATTATCTATTCTATGCTAGTGTGAGAGTGACCTATTAAGCGCGGTGTTACCTAGCTAGCAGCTAGCGTTAAGTGCCAATAGCATGGTGCACGCTATAGTGCAAAGCACAAGATTTAAATCTCAGAGCTGTTTACTTACCTACAAGTTTGCAGCAAATCGTTATAGCGTCAAGGTTGATGATGTAATTGCTGTGTTTAGCGTTCAAACGTGACCCGCTACGAATCCACATATCGTCTATGATAATTTAGTGATGTGTCGCCGAATAGGTAAATACCTAAGTTTTCACAAAACTCTATTCGTACCCAATAATTGGCCATCATTATGAAAAGTGGAAGGAAAGAGAGGAAGAGGAAGACCAAGGATTAGCTATTTGAGTCAAGTGAAGGAGAGGTCGCTGTCATGTCTTATAAAGAGGTCAAAGAGGCTGCCTCAGAGAGAGCTTCGTTGAGAAAGATGCATCAGTTGTGCCGACAAGGGTCAAACCAAACCCTTAAATTAGAGAAGATAAGACAATAGATTAGATACCGTGATAGAGACCGTGCATAGACCATTGGTGTATGCTAGAGTACTTGCGAAATGACATTGTCTACACAAAAATAATATTCAAGCCTAAATCAAATCACTCCGGAAACGAAAACTAAGAGTAGGTAACCTAAGTTTTGTAACATTAAGTTACAAAAATGACAAAGAAGAAGGTACATTTTCTTGTTGCGTGCTTATGGCGCATTAGAATTTGGAATTAACCCTTACATTACGTCATAAACCTCATACAGGATAGAGGTAAAACATGCATGAGGTGCGTTGACTCTAGGTACTTCTCTTTTTAAACTATTTTATAATGTGCGCAGGCATATAGAGGTAACATTGGGTAAAATGGTCGTGATAATAACAATTCAATTATAAAATTAATGAAAACCCCCCGACATTATAGGTACCTACCATCTTAAACTAGAAAAGAGCTGATGATCTTCAAACGGCTTAACATAGTTAAGAATCACACCTTTCAAACAAAAAAATAGTAATTAAAATCGGTTCATTCGTTCAGAAGCTATGGAGGGATGCCACAGACAGACACACAGATAAGTAGGTACAAGATATATGTAAATATTGTTATCAACGGGACAATTACCATGATTATTGAGTTTTGTTGTTTCCCGATATTTCGACGCAGTTGCAGTTTCGATTTATGTTCGTAACCATGATAGTTTCAAAAGTTATAGGTACAAGATACTCAGAGACACAGCAGGATACACACTAAAAACTTATAACACCCCTCTTTTTCGTCGGCAAATATACAAAAAATTATAGGAATAGCAGGCAAGTAGATAGCCGAGTTCACTTTCCAAGGGCCGGCCGTAGAGTAAGAGATAAAATATTTAAACAAGTTCTTTTGTTAGTAAAGGTCCACCCAGAAGCAGTAGGTATTTGGTTAAAAACTGATTTCGCATTTCGCTACATAACATTATTTGGTAGTGTGTTGTGTACCTAGTTACATCACTACGAGCTGAGTTGTACAAACACACTTTAGTATTTGGTTATTTTGTATATGACATCACCCTGTTGCCCTGTCCCTGACAATCATTTGCAATATTTTATTGTCGGTGGTAATGGATTAGGGTAAGAACGGGTATTGCCGGTCACTTAAGCAAGAATCACTACTATTCATTCAAAAATTGATGTTTATTAAAAAAACTCTTATTAAAGGTAACTTTAGGTATTCTTCTAACATAATCACAACCATTAAGATCAGAACTATTCAAATTTTGGCAAAAAAAACCACTTTCAAAATAAAATGGCTTTGACCGCCATTGCCCGACATGGCGGGTAATACCGGTCAGTAGGTTGGCAATGCCGGTCAAGGTTTTTAGCGACACAAATTGCACACTTTGGTGCTTTATGGCTCCATTTCCCCTTCGAGACTTAAGTATTACTTTAATTCCCGATATCTTAAAGAAAAGAAAACAATTAAAAGAAAACAATCAAAAATATATGATCAAACGAACTTCCAAGTGAAGTTCGATCATTATTATATGAGTTGCTTCATTAGAATATATGAATTTATACACTGTAGTATCCTTATCTACTTGGTAACTCCGCACAATTTTTAAAGATTTTTTAAACAATTACAAAAACGTATTTCCGGTCTACTCCACCCTAGCACGCCATCTTGTCTTTTGCTCATTTTTTAGAGTAGTAATTATCTTGTATATGTTTACAAAACTTTCTATTATATGGGAAAATATATTAAATATTGGTAATATTTACTTGCTATTATAAGGGTGGGAGGGTTTCATATATTCTAATGAAGCAACTCATATAATAATGATCGAACTTCACTTGGAAGTTCGTTTGATCATATATTATACCTCGTTGCTTCATTATTCATATATGAATTTATACACTGTAGATGTTAAGAGCCGAAAGTTTTGAAATTAAAGGCATAATTTTAATAATTATGGATTTTAAAGTAATATAACATTTTAGGACATTTTTCCCGTAATGATTACCTACTGTATCAACTTAAATTATTTTGATCACAATAAATCAAACAACAATTAAAGTAGGTAGGCCTATTAAGTTTGTGACAATAAACAGACAGTTTAGGCGAATTCACTTTTGATCAGTATAATTCTGTTAAGACCTGGAAAATTCGTTGGACGAGCTAGTCCAACCGCATCTTGCGCATGTTGTTAGCCGCGTGGTGCGTGTTATGGGCAGTAGTACTTATATTCAATACAACTGCTGATAGGCTGCGTTGCAGCCGCTCAATGTGGGCGCTTTTGCATTAACAGTTTTGTTTATTATTTTGTTTTAGAAATATAGTCTTAGAAAATGTCTAGCTACAGGTCTGGTGCTGGGCATATATTTGTATTCTCCTTAAAACATGACAGAAATAATATTGGTTGATAGAGATCATCATGAAAACAACATAACATCAGTATTCAGAATCCTTATGCTCGGAGATTACGATGTTTTGCACCCATAATAAGGGAACCCTGTGAGCGATAGAAAGCTAGAGAGATAACGTGTATTTAAATTTTTAATTGATAAGATAAGTTTTTTGTGATTATTATTTCGAGATCATCTAAATAAGATTGAGTGCCAATAAATTGAGGCTCCCAGGTATTTGGGCATTATAGAGTTCAATTTTTACCATGCACCTTTATGTAACTGCTTTACACACCGGTCTAATACAATATTATTTCCTATTAGGACTGATAGGTAATTAGGTATAGTTAAGGTAGAATAGAATAGAACGATGAGAATTCAGACTAGGTACCTTATGCATGCGCATACGGTATTAAACTGACATTATACGAAGATGTTAGAAATGTAAACACTGATGTCTTGCAAATGCATCCAGTTGATTTCGTTGCAATTGCAATACAATGTTCCCACTTTAACTGGGTGAAGTGTTTTATTGCTTAATCGTACTGTCAGAGAGTGATGACAACATTTGTCGATGATAAGTCGATAAACGATATACGCAGAGCTTTGCGACCACCAGAATAAGGTACTTACTTGTGTACCGGATAACGATCGTTAAAATAGAGGTTTTTATTGGTAGTTAATTAGATAACGTCTGAGACTATAGTTTCTGTAAGAGTAGGAACCATGGTTGAGATGGCCAGTAAGGATACACTATTATTCTTTATGCCTGATCCTTAGTAGTTTTCTTGAGGCTTTTTATGCTAAAAGGAAATGGAGAAAAAGTAAAAATAATTGGCATGTCAAATTAAGGTAAATGTGTCAATGGTTTCTGCGTCAGGGTCTCGTTTCCATGAAATGGGTCTTAGCGTTATCTCGTGACGCGAACAGATCTAAATGTGGTTGCCCAAAATATTGTGAAAACCTCATCGAACAGGGAACACTCAGTGCCCGGATTTATTATTCTGGAGGCGGTATCAACGTGGTTTTGCTGTGTATTCACATATGACGTGAAAATCCAAAGGCTGCACTCCTGACACAACTTCTTAAGTGGCCGGAGTAAGTCATTAAGGTGAGGTGTATTGTATACATCCTCTAAGGTTAACATAAGTGATCGTAGTTGGTGTGTTATCAATACGAAGTAAAACTATAAAGGGCCCAGACTTCAAAACTCTAAGTAGGTACCTACCTAATTTTAAGGTTTGCTTTTTGTGAGGCACTTTTGTACAGACAGCACCCTAACCTGATCAAGGCGTACTTGACCACTGGGCAAGCGGCGATCAAAATGCCTCGTTTGGCGATTTTACGAATATGATGGTAGTTTTATAAACTTTGTGACCACCTGTGCACTCTTAGAACATTAATCAGAGGGAAGACCTAGACTAAAATCTGTATTGTAATTTTTTATAAATAAATCCCAAATAAATAAATCCAATAAAACTATTTGTAGGATTGTTGAGGTGTTAAGCTATACTTATCGTAGTTGATGTTAAACTAAATGGTAAGGCATTTATTACCTAAGCAACATTTATAATACAATACTGAATTATTAATTTTTAGTAGGTACCTTGAGATCAAAGTGCCGAACTGGCAAAACAAAATAAGCATCATTCAGGTCGATGGTGATTAGGTTACACACATTTTGGTAATCCTCTATTTTAAAATGCTTGTTTCGAACTAACTTGTTTAAAGTTTTCAAATTCAATATGAAACGTTTTATCACCGTTAGGTTCAAGAGTGAGAAATATCTGATTCCGCAACAATATCTTGGGAATAAACAAGTCTTTGGGACTTTGCATTATTTTAACTTATTAATGGCCACCTGCATAATTAAGTTTTCAACTTCTGAAAAGTTATTCTGAGGTATTATGGACTGATTTACAGTGGATTGAAATAGTATAGTAGGTAAAGCCTGGTTTTATCTAATTATCGTAAAAAGGGTAAGTCTACCCGCGTGTGCTGCTAGTGGTGAATCTGCACCGGGGCACGCGATTTGTGACTGATCTGATTTGATCTGAGCTTCTGCAGACACCTGAGGTCTCCTCGCCGCACCCGCCCCCCGTGTTTGACAGATACCGGAGAGGTGACCTGATAAGAAGACCTGTTGCAGGGCACTGAAGCTGTTGTGAGGCTAGCGTTGAGCCAAACAGCGATTCGTTCCGTTTCAATTTACATTAATACCATGTATTGTGTGAGAACGATTTGTAAAAACTGTATGAAATCAGCTAAATCAGACTTTGTATTTATTTATTTAAAACACGAGTTGAGCTTACAGATTAGACATAGACTTAGTGTTGATAAGTACCTAGTGTGAGTCACATAGCAACTGACACCCATTGCTAAAATGCTTGATATAACACATGTATGGCTCGGTTGATGGCAGTAATGACTGAAACCAGCTGTTGCGATGCCATGAGAGTCTTATCACGATTAGGAACCATGGCTGAAGGAGCCGACAATTGTCTGGTAGTAGACTGTCGACAGTATTCCTTCCGCAATTTATATTAATTTTTCCTCGACATTCCTTGAAGAAGAAGAAGAAGGAAAGCCATGTTTCGATAAGTTATCGAGTAGGTACCTATATTTTTATGATTAGGGGTAGGTATAGGATAAAGGAGGCGTATGCCCAGCATTGGGTCACTGCAAGCTGACAATGATGATGATGATATTTCGTCCTAGTCAGGTGAATCGTCTAGGTGTTATACTAGCCGTGAGATTATCCTGTAGACTGGATACAAACGAATTTTCATTAAGGTAAAGATCATCATTTCATTCCGGTACCTACTGCATCTTGTACGACGTCTAGTTCGGTAGGAATTGACTCGGGAATTGCATAATATGCTTCACCATGATCTCCGTTATCTAGAATTGCAATTTGCAATTTAGATTATGAAGATATGAAATTGAGGGTAGTTGAGGAAATAAAATAAAATAAACCCTTACATTTTGTAAAGTTTATGATTTTGCATAGGATCGTTACATCTGTTTCAGATTGTACGATTTTTATGTTTAGGTCATCGACCCCGATGCTAGTTTGGTACGAAAGTAGGTATATGATTCGCAGATGATCGTTACATCTGTTTTAGAATGAACGAATTTTCTGTGAAATGAAATGAAATTAAATCCTCTTTGAAGGCTCGCAGTCAATCCAGATGCCAGTTTAGTAACAAAGTAGCTATATGATTTATTTCGCAGAGGATCGTTACATCTGTTTTAGATTGTACGCATTTTCTGCATGGGTCATCTTTGAAGACTAGCAGTCAACCCAGATGCCCGTGTAGTACCAAAGTACTTATATGATTTCATAGAGAATCGTTACATCTGTTTTAGATTGTACGAATTTTCTCTTTAGGCCATCTTTGAAGACTCGCAGTCAACCCAGATGCCAGTTTAGTACTAAAGTACCTACTTATATGATTTCGCAGAGGAGCGTTACATCTGTTTCAGATTGTACGCATTTTCTGCTTAGGTCATCTTTGAAGACTCGCAGTCAACCCAGATGCCCGTATAGTAACAAAGTACTTAATTATTATGATTTGGCAGAGAATCGTTACATCTCTTTAGATTGTACGAATTTTCTGTTTAGGTCATCTTTGAAGACTCGCAGTCGACCCGGATGCCAGTTTAGTACCAAAGTACCTAGGTATAATGTATGATTTCGCAGGGGATCGTTACATCTGTTTCAGATTGTACGAATTGTCTGCTTAGAAGACTCGCAGTCAACTCAGATGTCCGTTTAGTAATGGACTCTGTCAAAGTTATTAACTCACTTTGTAGGAAAAATACGAAGATTTAGTAAACACTTTACTAACCTTTATCATTCGACGACGAATCCATCGGGGATTTTTATTTAACACTTTCACTTTTGTTATTATACTTCACTTTCTTCGATTTTTCTTATTTTATTTTGATTAAATAAAGACTGCGCACTTTGCTTGAAGCGCGCGTGCGAAAGTTACCGCGCACAAAAAAGGAATGAGCAAAAGACAAGATGGCGTGCTAGGGTGGAGTAGACCGGAAATACGTTTTTGTAATTGTTTAAAAAATCTTTAAAAATTGTGCGGAGTTACCAAGTAGATAAGGATACTACAGTGTATAAATTCATATATGAATAATGAAGCAACGAGGTATAATTATTAATTTAAACCATAGATTCTCAACCTTATTTTCCCCACCGCCCACTTTGAAAAATTTTTTTTTTCTAGAGCCCCCCCCCCCCCCCCCCCCCCGCGCTATCTTACCTACTTTTTATTTTTCTTACCAATTGTCGCGAATTTTTCACACTTTTCTGGTTAAGGGCCGCATAGGACATTGTGATGTGAGGTATCACTGCGGGCCGCACATTCTTGAATTATTTAGTTGACGATTTTTCGAAATTCCTAAAGGGGTTAAAATCCAAGGTACCAACTAACTTGAAACTTATCATAAGTTTATGGGGCTCGAAGACTTGCTGCTTATCAGTTCCTATTCTGCGGTCTGACATAACTCACTTTGCTTGCAATATAACTACTCATGAAGTTAAAATGCGAGTGAATTGAGCTTCAAACCAAGCGAGCGAAGCGAGCCGAATTTTTGTAATAAGTCAAATACAATACGTGACATTTGATTTTTTTTGCAGTTTTCTAAGAAAAGCTAGATTATCGGTTCATATTCTGTGGTTAGACTTTACTCACTTTACTCGCAATATACCTTACTTATGAAGTGAAATGCGAGCGAAGCGAGCCGAATTTTTTAAGACAAATGCAACATTGTGAAACTTGATTTTGTTTGCGGTGATCAAAAAAAAATCTCGGTGCTTATCGATGCTTATTCTGTGGTTAGACTTTACTCACTTTACTCACAATATACCTTACTCATGAAGTTAAATGCGAGCGAAGCGAGCCGAATTTTTTAAGACAAATGCAACATTGTGACACTTGATTTTGTTTGCGGTGATCAAAGAAAAAAATCGCTGCTTATTGGTTCCTAGTCTGTGGTTAGACTTTACGCTCTTTACTCGCAATATACTTTACCTACTCATGAAGTTAAATGTGAGCTAAGCGAGCCGAATCTTTTAAGACAAATGCAACATGTAACACTTGATTTTGTTTGCGGTGTTCAAAGGAAAAACTCGCTGCTTATCGGTTCATATTCTGTGGTTAGACTGAACTCACTTTATTCACAATATAACTTTATAAATAAGGATCTATAAAGTTAAATGCGAGCGCAGCGAGCCAAATTTTTTAAGACAAACACACTTTGACGACCTCTGGATTAGGGTGTTTTTTTTTTGCCTATTTTAGATTACATTATCGCCCCCCTGCTTCATCTCAACGCCCCCCAATTTTCTCTAGGTCTTCTACTGCCCCCCTGAAAGTCTCAAACGCCCACAGGGGGGCGTTATCGCCCACGTTGAGAACCTATGATTTAAACGAAAAACCTAACATAACAAAATTTGACGTATTTTTATAACCTAAATAACATTATTAAAAGCACTCCCACAACGAAGCCAAATCTAATGACACCTCAATACGTTAAAATAAATTGAACTGTTTAGGCTGTAGAGCGGCACAAAGAAATAGACATTTATGTATACATACCTAAGAAAATACTAACTTAAATACATACAAACACTCGAAAAACATAACCATCCTTTCTGCGGGCAGTCGGGTAATAATAATATTAGGTACAAAAGATAAAAAAGTCAAAAATATCATCTAGATACTTGCAAAATTAACTTGCGGGAAATACCGGTCAGCATGACCGGCATTAGCCGCACGTATACTTTTCAGATTAAATACATTTTTAACGAAAACCTGGTGCAAAGTGCTCGAATCTTGTGATTACATGGGTAGATAAATAGCTACTTGGCTATAATCACTACTGAAAATAAATGAAACATGAGAATCAAAATACTCACCTCTTATGTTCCGCGAACAAAAAGTTACAACGATACTTCGCGAAACATACTAACGTATGGTACTCCCAAACGCGTGCTCGGAACTGAGCGGGGGCAAAGGCGTTGGCGCAGGGAATACTCACGCCACCCTCTATGTATGCGTATATGAGAATATACGCTATATTTTGGAAGATAATGAGGTGACCGGCATTGTCACCTGACCGGGGATACCCGCTTTTACCCTACTTAGTTAGCTTGCGTATAATGCCTTCCTAGGAAATAATTATTGTCTGTTATTCGCAAACTTTTAATTTAATAGCTGTCTTGCTGCGGTAACCGGGCTAATTCTAAGCGGCTTGATCGATTTTGATGTTTTTATGTAAGTAGGCAGGTTTAGTTAGTTCTTAGATAGATCCGTTAGTGCGGCTCTTTTGCTGAGATCCAGAACTTTATTTTTCTGTGGCAAGACAACGTCTGCCTGGGTCCGCTAGGTTAATATTAACACATTATAGTGCTAATTTCCATTTAATTTAGAATTGCTTGTTTAATTTTCAGTGAATCTAACCAGAAGATGTCTGCGGAAAATGCAGCGGATGCGGTGGAGCAAGTCACACAGGAGGTGAAGGACATCAAACTGGAAAATGGAAGCTCTCCGGGTGCGGCCAACGGAACGCCCAAGGTGGACAATGCGATACCCTTCAAGGTTTGTAGGTACCTTTAATGTACCTTGAGATCAGAGGCTAAAATTGCACACATTAGGCACTCTTCTCTTAATTTTCCACACTAGTCCCAAAACTGAGCGATGCAGGGATTCGCGGCTTTGGCCGCGTGGAAACCCTCTATCGCGGAAATTTGATATTTTCCCTTATAGAGTAGCCTATGTCCTTCCTTTGGGTTAGGTAAAACGTTTAGCCGTGAAAGCGTAACAGACCGACAGACAGTTTTAGATGTTTGTGTTTCAATCACTCCTTAACCACTGGACCAATTTGGATGAATCTTAGAATAATTGTAGATCGTGGCCTGGAAGAGCATAATTATAGGTTATTTAAAATTTGAAATGTAGATATCACACGAGTGAAGTCGCGGGTGGAAGCTAGTATTCAATAAATATTGCAAGTTCAAGAAAACAAACTTTTAAATTCCAGGACGCATTCAAAGCATTCTCTAAATTCGGCGACAGCAAATCGGATGGAAAACTGATCACTCTCTCTCAGAGCGACAAATGGATGAAACAGGCTAAGGTGATCGACGGCAAGAAGATCACAACTACAGACACAGCGATCAACTTCAAAAAACTCAAGTCCCTCAAAGTCGGCATGGAAGATTATTTGAAGTTCTTGGAAGAGCTGGCGAAGAGCAAAAAGATAGAGCTTGATGATATTAAGAAGAAGCTGACAACTTGTGGACAGCCTGGAATCTCTTCACATGTAAGTTAAAATAAAACATTTATAATGCGATGGAAACGGGCTAACTTACTTTACTGCTACGGTTACCCGTTTTCATGTGGTAACAGCAGTTAACCATTGCACGTTTTTAACGAACGAAACAGGAGCATCAGTCATAAATGACTGTATCTTCAAGGCTTGGTATACATTCTCTTCTTATTTTCTATAGTTCGATGTTTAGGATTTTCATGAACAAATCACTCACAGTTCGAGAAGATAAGTTTATTGATGATCGTGAAGATAGCTTCGAACAAAGAATCTAAGTGAACATTATGTACACTGCATGATGGACAATCATTTTGCGTTTGCGAAGGGTTATCTACAACAATGTCACGTACACAATAGCAGGTACCTAAGTACATATTCGTACAAGCATGGATTTTGTCCATGGTATAAGTACATTATGCTCAACCTGTGGTAGACAGATAACATGTAGATAGTAGGTAATGTGTAGTGCTGGTCTCAGATGCAGTTAGGTCACGTTTCATTTATAGGTAGGTACCTACGTTGTTGATGACTCATATCTATTTTCATATTTTTATGTTGCCTTGTCCATGATAATGGAGCTAATTAACTGTTTACTTATGTAAGTATCTTGATTGACTAGTGTGTTACCTATAGGTATATTACCTACGGGAGTCTTTAGAAATAGGAAAATCGGATTTCCGGCAATAGCATTTTTTCCGAAACGTTTCCGTGACAAAAGTCAAGACACAATTTCACTCAGCCAAATAAAAAATCAGTGGAGTGTCTTCCATTCCACGTAAGTAAAGTGCCTACTTATTATCTACTTTGCGGCTAGTGTAGACTTCTGATTAGGTAACAAATCTTGATATTCAAAATATACTAAATTGTACTGGACGTTATAAAAAAAAACTTTTACCAATTATTTTCTAACAAGAACCTTACCGAGGTGTCTAACGATCTTGGGCATAAATAGTCCAGGTAACAGAATGGGCTCCGAACGACGACGGACGGGAAAAGACGTCGCGGCAGACCCAGACAGACTGAGATGTCGGGAACTGGACTTTGAACTCAGTATGTCGCAACTCGCAACGGATTGGCCCACAATTACACTGGACCGTGAAAAGTGGAAGGGTTAAGGGAGGCTTTTGCCCTGCAGTGGGATGATAAATAAACAAAACGAAACAGGATCGACTGACGACTGTGTCCCCAAGGGAAGATTCCCAAGAGAACCCTCATATTTTTGGGTCCAATAATTATAGATGTAAGTATAAAGGAGGATTTAGAGACGCGTACTAATAAACATTTGGCATGTGCCAACAATTTGCATAAGCATTCCATAGGTGTGCCAGGTTCAAGCCCATTGCCGCCTACAAAATACTGACTAGTTTCATAACGATGTTTTCCTACCGTCGAATCTGTTGTATACAGTTGCCGAAATAGTGAACACGTGAAGCTCAATCTTGCTGTTTCCAGGTAACAAAATCGCCTGCCGCAGCCGCAGCCGTGGACCGACTGACGGATACTACCAAGTACACCGGCTCCCACCGGCAGCGATTCGACGACTCGGGAAAAGGGAAGGGCATCGCGGGCCGGAAGGATCTCGCCGACGGATCGGGCTACGTCTCCGGCTATCAGCACAAGGACACGTACAACAAGGGACACTAAGGCATTATGCAGTTCAAATTAGTAATGTAGTGGAACTTACTCTAATGAATCAATTCCCAATCGTCCTAAAACTGTAAAGTCCTTAATTTAAGCCGTATTATCATGATCAGTTGACGGAGGTTGAAGATGAGGCGAATTGAAAAGAGTGGGACAAAGACAAGATACGTACAGTCGTACAATCTTATTTGAATGGATCTCTCAGATCCTAAAGGCCCCTCCAGACTCACGGCGAGAAGGCTCGGCGAGAAGTTTCGCCGAGACTTCTCGAAGAACAAACAAATTATTCGCACTCTCAATTTGCTAACTCGTGATCTGTTTGAAATCCTTTATCTCGGCCAAAAATACTGACACCGATCGGAGAACAGGCGAGCACGAGAACGAGAAGGCGAGAAACTCCTCAAATTCACGCTTCTCGGGTGTTCTCGGGGTTTCTCGCCGAGAGTCTGGAGGGGCTATAATGCCTTCATAAGATTTTTTGAACATGAACATGAAGCTTACAATTTTTAAGCTCGATCGATAAGGCCTCGTTCGCATGAGAGTTTTATAATAATAATATAGCTGCCACGAACGCTGCAACGTGTTCGAAACATCGGGAAACAAAATAAATAAAAGGTACGCGATAAAATCCCGTAATAATAATTATCATTATATTAACAAATCGCGAAAGTTTAACAAGTAATAATAAAGGTTTATTTAATTCCATACAAAAACTTATTAATAGTTAGATCCGAATAAAATTGATTATTAAAAGAAATTGTCACATGCCTGAGTAGTAAAAAATTAAAGTAAAAAATTAAAGTACCTAAATAGAATAATTACGTTTTGGGGTGAAAGCCTTAAATTGAATTTGAGTTTTAAATTCGCCAACGCGCTTTTTAATGAATGAAGTAAAACTCTCGTGTGAACGAGGCTTAACCTAACATATATTTTGAATTTCACGTTGAAAACGTCTTCATCAGCTTTGGTAGTAATATTTACTTCGGCGTCTCTTTATAATCGCCACTATGGGCGACATAATCTTTATTTCGAAATAAAAAGATTTCTCATTATTTTTTCTATATAAGAAACATACCTAGATTTAATTAATGAATATAAATGCATTATTAAAATATTTCTAGCAATAAGTTGGTGCATATGCCGAAAATAGAATGCACGTAACTTACCTACAGTTGAAATGCAAAAGTGGAATTGATTGATACCTAATAATTAATATATTATGCATGTAATAAAGACATTCCTTCGACAGACCTGCATTTGGAATAAGTAGGTACCTACATTTTGAATATATCTTATTAAACAGATAAATCTAATATCTAGTCGTTTTTAAGCTCTACGTAGAACTTTTACTTCTTTTGTAGCTGTACGATGTAAATGTATTAAAATATGATGATTAATGTATATTTTCGCACTTTTCTTATTTATTATTCACTGTTCTGTCACTAATAGATAGTTATGCCTAAATTTTTATTCGTGGGAGTTATGCCTTTCTCAGTGACCTAATCACCCATGAAAGCGTCAAAGCTTAGGTACTTTAAGAGGCAGTTTCCATAAGATATTATGTCAATGAAAATTGGCATTTCTCCTAGCAATGTTGTGTCATATAAAATTAAGCATTAGTATTGAAGTATTTTTTAAAAACATTCTCGGAAAAACAGACTAGTAAATAAACGATACCACAACTACTAAATAAGAATTTAAAATATTTATGTAACCTAATTTTTTAATGCTTTCTATAAATTAGGGCGTAAATCAAATTACAAGTGAATTACAATAGGTACAATTTATTTGACTTAAAACTACAAATACATGTGTAAAGCACTAATATTTCCATGAATTTATATTTATATTTATTATTAATAAACGAATTACATACTTGCGTACCAACTAATTTTACATATTGAATGCAAGGCTCGAAATTAACGAAGACGTGTAATAATTTTTTCGAATGTTTCAAGTAAGTAACAACTATATTACCTAGTAAAATAAAAGCACATTATCCTAGCGCATACTATCGTCACTTCAAACAGTCCTATGAAGAATCAGCTGTATTATACAAACAAGTTATATTATAATAGTAGGTAGCTATTACGTTAGTACTATGTTGAAATCGTATTAAAAATAGAAAGGACTAGGTATAGTGTAGTCATTGATTGATTTAAGGGCTATTTCAGATAAGCTTGCCTTTATAATGTTATCATCGTTATATTTCGGTACCACCGTCGAACCATGCGCAGCGCAGTTCTATAGTCGGATGTAGATCATAATAGCGTTGCGAAACTAGAGACCACAGCCGTGTCTAAAATAAACGCAGCGACCTTATTTTAGAAGGTACATAATATGCACTAATATACCTTTTTATATAACATAATCATCAAAGTTTCCGAATTTCAAACAGTCTTAATTACTTATATACTTCTTCGGATTGTTGTTTGTTTTTGCGAGTTTTGGACGCATTTATCGATACATTATTCTAAATTTTCCTGTTATATCTACGCTATAATTTCGGTGGTCAATCATGCCAATTTCAGGTTCAATACAATACTAATATATTAAAATAGTATCGTCCTGTCCATATTTTTGAGTATTTATTCATTGTGAACGGATTTACCGATTTTAAATTTAATACGAAATTCAAGTATAAACGACATTATTCTCATTATACAATAATATTTATCACCCTGTCTAAAACAAAATCTATAAGTTAAATAGAATACAGGAAAAAATATAATCTCCCAAATAATAAAATATTATTTAAAACAATTTAACTATTATTTTATTTGATCATGACTCAACATCTGTAGATTTTGAAAGCCATGTATTATTCAGTGCACTGAGAACTCCATTTAAATGCCTGTCATGTCAAGATTAAAATGTTGAGGTTGAAATGGAACTGTAAGCGGTGTGGGGGCGCTCCCTAGTACTCAATCAACTTTCTGCCGTTTATATTACAATTAGTTCCTACTTGTAGTTTAGCTTGTGTTCAAAGTTATAGTTTAAACTGGTTTACCTTGCATGAGCAATATGTTCGACCCCATAAATACCTCGAAGACATTAATGTTATTAAAAGTATAATTTTTACAACATCTTCGACGTGGGTGACGCGGTGACCCATCCTATTCATTTTTGCCAAGATTTTGTGCAAGTGAGTGTAGTTGAAATTATGTACGAATACGTTTAAATGGCATTCGACAGCAACCTTGATTGTTTTTCTCCCAGTTTTGGATATCTAAACCGAAAGTGTACGATGTAACAGCGGTGCAAATCCAGACTAGTCGTATTTAATATTAAAAGTATGGCGTATCCAAAAATCATGCATACAAAAATCGATGGCTTTTTTTGTTGAATGAAATCGTTACCTTTACCGTTTTAACAGGAATCATTAATTAGATTGATGGGTGGCGAGGTCAGTACTGTTGGGCGCACTAAACCGCCGTATCCTTGACTGCTAATTAGATAAACATATTGTACAAGTACATGGCACGGCCACCATGAACTCCCTTGCCACCATATTATTTAAGAATTTGATTTATAAATTCAGTCGCGCTTATGAGATTCGTATGAAAATAAGGTAACTTCGAATTGCAAGATTAAATATTGTTTTTCTTTTAACGGTAACTAAGCATATAACATGATAAAGGTAACAAGTTATGCATACCATAATTTCAAGAAATTATTATTATTTTAAACTTGAATGACAACATTTTTTTGTTAATTATATAATGTACATATTGATTAGGATAAAATAATAAAATCATTCACGAAATTCTATACATTAATAAACATCTAAAGATTTGCAGTACCAGTAGCTGTAATTTGACTATCATCAAAGAAAGCAGCCAAGGCTCAAGTTGCGATAGATGTCAAACATGGTACCAAACCAACACTTTACATAAAACCAATGCTACAATTATTATGGAATCATGAATTTTCTATATACTTTATAGTCATACAAATATATCACAAAATAGGTGGTATTATCAACTCTTACATAGGGCCCTCAATTGTACTATGTTTCATAGCAAAGTAATAGACAGCCCTGCTGCCAAGAAGGAAAGCCACCAAGAATGCTCCTACATACGCTACGTAGATGCCACCACCATGGCTCTTCGCTTCTGATAATGTGCCCAGAGTCACTCCAAGGGCAATAGCAAAGCAGATAAGTGCTAGGACAGCGAAGATGGTACCTCTCATTATAGCCATGCGCGCGCCCACCGAGGACACTTTGCGGCAATGCGGGCATCTAACCGGGGCATTCTTCATTATCTGATACTGGAAACAACAGTTCAATAAATTAAAAAAATGAACACAAACAATATGGGGCATTGTGCATGCTTGTAAATAATATGAGAATTTAAAGATAAGGACAAAATTTCCTTATACAAACAAGAAATGTACATCGATCAAAACATTGAACTATTCTAGCAAACTACAAGCTGCGATAATATTGTTAATGCTATTCAATGACTCTTTTTTGAATTGATAAGTAATGAAAGAAACCATTCAGTAAACATAGGGCGCTCAAGTAAACATTTTGAACTAGATTTTAAATACTGGGAAAAATAAGTGGTATTGGTAAAATGTTATTTATGATGTTAATTTTAATATTAATGTAATTGACGGAGCGAGCGCAGCTTCTCAGTTTCAAGATTGGCCAAAAATGCTTTTGTCCATCTGTACATAAACGATTGTAGAGGACTACAGGTCGCATTTCTCAACCGATTTTGTGAGCAGGTTAGATAATTTTATAGAATTTTGTTGCCATCGGGGATTTTTGAAAGAGAGGGGTAAGTACTTCCTCCAAAAAGGGGCAAAAGGGGGGCTACTTACTGGATATCTCCGCCTAATGATATCCAATTTCGATGGTTCTTTTTTTGTTTGAAAGGTTGTAACTTTAAGTTGGTCTCATTAAAATTTGGTAAAGATCTGATGAGGATCTTCAGCGCGATGAGCAGAATAGCTACTCAAAATGCAGTTACTTTAAGATTTCTGCCAGAAGAATTGGCCCTTTAACTACTAGGTAGGGAGTAATGGAGCACCTGGGACCACCTTCTCATCACAAAACTAGAGAATTGTGAACATTTATTGTTTTAAGCTATGCAAAGACAGACTGGCGAGGTCTACAGCTCACACAGCCACTATTTATCTACACAAGTTAGTCAGAAACGATAGTTATCTATGATTGTTTGCTTTGAACATAATAATTTAAGGTCATTGGCCTCAGTCTAATCTACCTTCCAAATAACAGTGCTAACTCAATGCACAATTAACTTCTATCAACAAGGGAACCAGTACCTTATATTATTACAGTGATCTTTGTGTCATTTATATGAGTACTAGTATCCGCCCATGGCTTCGCTCGCGTGGTACTCACCTGGATAAAAAGTAACCTTTATGTTAATCCAGGCCGTAAACTATGTATAATCCAAGTTTCAGTCAAATCCATTCAGTAGTTTTTGTATGAATGAGTAACAAACATCCATCTATCCATCCTCACAAACTTTCACTTTTATAACATTAGTAGGATAGGATAATACTATTGCTTACCAAAAATGTATCTTGACAATGGGCACAGATGACCCTGCACATCCCGGGTAGTGTGGGGACAGGTGGAGTGACTGGTGAGGGTGCAAGGTTGATGATCCTCTTGCAGTCAGCCCGGGGGCAAGCAATACGCTGAGATGATGATTTGCAGATCAACAGGCAGTTACATGGACAACGCACATACTTCTTGCCTGGTGGAGCATTCCTTATTGGCTGAAAAAAAAAAAAACAATTAAAAAGATAAGCATGCCAAATGGACACAGGCATAACTTAAAGATACCAATTAATTTTACATTATATTAAAAGAGAGAGTTAATTATTATGACTCTTTTTTCCTCTTTAACACTAATACCATTAGGTAAAATCTCATTAAAATATATATTAGCTCATACTTATCATCATAAAAGCTAGATGATTATTTTGTTTTTCTTTTGTGATCATTATCATGAAGAATCTGGAGATTAATCTGTTTTCTGTTCAGTTATAGGTACCTCTTCACCTTCGTAATGGCTCTGGATTATTGGATTAACAAATCACTTTGATTCCTAATAAGTTATTAGGTGTAGTACTATAGGTCACAACACAAGGTGTAGTACTATGGGTTATTATTACTAATAACCTATAGTACTACACCTTGTGTTATGTTACCTGTAGTTAAACAGTTAGTAACATGGTTTGTTAACTTACAGAAACCAATACTTTTCCTGGATTGAAAGTAGGTAGGTAGGTACTTATTTCATAGGATAGGATTTATGTCAAAATTCTACATGTTTGAAATGTACAAACAGTACAAATACAATGAGCCTTCATGGAGTTTACTCATAATAGTATCCTGAAAGATTTATTTTACTGGCTTATGAGAAACAGGTAGAAATCAATTAGGTACCTATTACAAAATCCTTTCAGAAACACATGTAACATATAAGTAATATTAACTAAACAGTAATGAAACATTGTTTTTCTATAGAAACTTTAGACTAGAACAGCATTTCTTAACCTGTGGTCCGTGGATCCCTAGGGGTCTGCGAGTATATGAATGGGGGTCCAGTTTCATTTAAGGACCATTTAACAATAAAAATAAATGACACTGCCTTTGCATACTGAAGTGTGTTGGTTGTCTTGTGGCAAAGTTGTTTGGCTGTTTCAGCTGTCTCCGGATGCAGTTGTGATCATGATTCGTTTTCTAGTTTCATTACCTACAACCTTATAGATCTCTTAAAAAAACTCATGATTTTACTTACGGTTGCCTCATTGCATTCTGAACATTTAACAACATGCTGTTCCCTCTTTCCAGATATGTCGATCATGGCCTGGCACACTCGACATGTTACCATCGGCATTCCAGCCTGCTGATACGGTGGAGGTAGCTCGTCAGGCCCAATAGGTGATATTGTGCTGACATTTACCTCTTCTGTCACGGAAAATTATTAATTTAGTAGGTACATGAAAAACAAGGAGCACGTAACAAATCATGTAACGTCTTGACTAGATAGCAGAACATACCAGGCCATCGTAATACAATGTTTAGCAACACAAACTTTAATGTCTACCTACGGAGTTGAATCATCGACCGACAGCCAAAACAAAGATAACGTTTGCATCCTTACCGTCTCTCAGTAATGGTTGATTTTCACTTTGACCGTCGCCCATCGTGGATTATATGGTTTTAGAACGTAATATGCTAATATACGTAGCTAAAACACGTATTTTTTTCACGAAAAAGCCTCGGAAAATACTTGTTCTGAATGACGGAATTCTGACACTTGTTTTTTTTTCTTTTTTCGACCGATTTGTTTTTTAAACATGCACGTCAAAATTCTTTTTGAACTGTCATTGTCAACTCTGGTTGCAACGAAAATATGGTAGTTTTAATTTATGTCATGCATGCCAATGCATGCACGCACCCTAGTAAATTAATACACCTCTCGATCATACTTTTGATCATATTTTTCTTAGATTAGTACGCGAATTATTTGAAAATAATCGAAGTTTTAGCGCCGCTCTGACAGAAACACTCAGCCACTCACAGAGCACACACGCTAACTGACATCAGCGTTGCCATATCTACCAACTTGTAGGTAGATCTACCAACTTTGCCTCGAGTCTACCTATCTACCACCACAAGCCTGGAATCTACCAACTTTTCTAAATCTTACGGAACCACATTGATGAACGTTTCTTTCATGTAAAATGACAGTTCGGTACGGTCCTATTGGTAGTTAGTAGTAATATTTAGCCCGCCTGCAACTTGCCGAATTGAAAAAGTGTTAGCTGCTTAGCTGCAGTGTATATTACTGGTTTTAATTAAGCTAAGTTTCTTGTTCCAAATTAATGTAGGTAGGTATAATAGGTACCTACCTATTTGAATTTGACCTGCAAGAGAAACAGACTGCACGCAAAAAAAATTACATCTGTGGCATTGACACTCGAGCTAGAGATTGTTCCCTAAAAAGATTTTTATCGAAAAGCGGGCAACCTAGCTCATACAGTTGAAAAGTAGCTACGTATAAATTTAAATAATAAATATTTGTTATTACAAACCTTCTGAATTAGGGTGGTAGATCTACCTATTTTTCATTTTACATTCTACCAACTTCTACCAATTTTTGGCCCCTTATCTACCAATTTTCAAAAATTCGGGTTGGCAACACTGACTTCTTCTTCTTTCGTATGAGCAAGTGGCCAACTCTGGTGACTTTCTAGTTTACTGACTGACATTGACATACATCTATTCATTGACAATTCATTGACATTATTCATTATTTTGTTTTGATTTTTTTCGTTTTCGTTGATTTGATTGATGAGATGAGTTGAGTTGAGGTTATTTTTCCATGTGTAAAGATTTTTGTACCTTTTACTTTTAGTGAATTGTTGGTAGTTGTTTTACAAGAATGGGAAGTAAAGTTCATAGATTGCGATGTTACAACCCCAAACCTCAACCAATAAATAGCGCTTCACTCAATAAAATCACCAACCAGTTGGCTATAGCACGGTAAATATTTTAAAATATTTGTTTAATATTTTCATATCACTGATTTTAAATGATATTATTTTCTTGCAGTGGTGATGCTTCAATTGAAATATGGGATGTAAAGTTTGCCCCGTACCCTATAAAATTCATCCCGGGAGTCGAAAACGGGTCGGTGGAGGCGATAAGTTGGGTGCATGAGAGGTTATTGTCTACAGGCCTTGGTGGTGCACTGGTTGAGTGGGATCTTGAAACACTTGCATTGAAAACCACCACCCTGCTTACGGGTTACGCTGCGTGGTGCCTCGATGTTACCCCCGACAACACACTTGCAGCTGTGGGTACAGAGCAAGGCTATATTAATTTATTCAATGTCGAAAATGATGATATTGTCTACCAGAAGATCTTCGATAAGCAGGAGGGACGGATATTATGCTGCAAATTCAATAGCACAGGAAATGTACTTGCTACAGGTAAACTGATTGTAAAGTCTTAGATATACACTGCTTCAAGCAGACACCCATGCGGTTCCATACTAAAGTGCTTGCATGGCTCCCCATGAGCATCCACTTAAGACAGTTTCAGCCCTTAGTAAAGTAGTGATAGTAAGAGCTTGAGAAGGTGTGCTATTCATAAATAGATGACTTATAAAACATAGAAAATAGGACAATAATTTGATTTCCAGGTTCTGTAAATTCAATCAGGGTTTGGAATGTAAAGACTGGGCAAGCCACATGCCGCTTGTCTGTCAGTAAGCGTGGAGATGAAGTCATAGTGTGGTGCCTTGCATTCCTATCAGATGACACTATTGTGTCTGGAGACAGTCTTGGAAGACTCTCATTTTGGGATAGTCAGTTTGGTGAACAGGTAAGTAAATATAATGAGGATTGATCCGATATTCATTGTAAATTTTAACAAGTAAACTAGTTTTTTCTTACCATTTTTGACTATGTAAACCAGTGGTTCACAAACTTTTTTTTCTCATGGACCCCTTTCAAAATTTTACTGGTTTCGGTGGACCCCCTGCTGCTACATTTCTACCATATTCCCAAAATTTCTCGCCAGCGTGGACCCCTTTCGAGTCTCCCGTGGACCCCTGGGGGTCCACCTGGACCACTTTGGGAATCACTGATGTAAACCAATTACCTAACATCACATTTCAGATAGAAACTTTTACAACTCACAAGGCTGACATCACAGCTCTTGCAGTCTCAGATGATGAACTCAATCTGTACTGCAGTGGTGTGGATCCCACCATAGTTCACTTTGTCAAAGTACAGAACAGCCAGGACAAGAATGCAACAACAGACACTGTAGATAGGATGGCAATGGAATCAAAAAGCTTCCTGTGGGCAAAGAATGTTCAGAAGCATATTCATGAGCATGATGTCAGGTACTTACATTTCCCCCTGTTCCATGTTTCCCTACTGATTATGTCCCCTGGTAGGGATTCTAGTTGTCCCCTTGACTAGACACTAACGGCCAGTTTCAATATTCTATCTATCGGTGGTTTTGCTTACTTGTCCTTATATAGGATTAATGTCAAATATCAAACCAGAGTGAGCAAAATCACAGATAGAATATTAAAATTGGACGTAAATAATCAGAGATGGTACCAATCTGTTTTCTGAAATTACCTCTGATTATTTAGTGGTGTTTAGCCTTCAAAGATAATTTTTATAAAATTGCAAATACAAAAGTACAATTTAAATAAGTTTTTGCAATAAACAATTATAAGAAATTCGCAACAAGTCAGCAAGAACATCCTTAGATAGTCACTTCCTAATGTTTCAGAGTGATCATTACACATAGAAACCAGCAGATAACAGCTGGCATCAGTGGCTACCTGGTGTTCACAAGCTATCCCCCACTGTGGACCATGAGGATCCCACCCATGATAACACCACCAAGATCAGCAGTCAGTGTCAACAAGAGACTGTTGCTTTTAAGGTACAATTTTCAACAGTTTATTGAGCTCAGGTTAAAATAACTAGTAGTTTGCCCCGAACTGAGATCTCGCGCACCGTAGATGGCTTACATGTGGACTTTCTTCTGACTACCCCTATAATTTCAAGTGCTACTACTGCCAAGTATGCCTATTGCGCTAGCTCTTCATGGTAAAAAATACTAGCATTCATGCAATACATAATGTAGTGTCTAATTTTTCATTTATTTCATATTTATGAATTTTCGTCGTATTTCTAAAAGTATACGTCATAGAATAAAAATAATAACTATTTTGGAATGTACAAATAAAGACCTTTCATTTCACACCCCACTCAATTTATTTGTTTACTTAACTTTTTTTACCCCAATTATTTTCATTCTTTATCAAAAATTTTTTTATCATGAAAATAAATCAAGTAGCATCTAAAATCATTGCAAACCAAACCGCAATGATGCCACTCTCTTTTTAAGACCGACCAGTCAATGAGCTACAAAGACATCGAAACTCTATGAAACGGGAGCTCTTGCAGCTCTGGTTTCGTAGTTTTTGTTCTTTGGTCGTATTTCAAAAACTATACATCCTAGATTAAAAATTAAAACCATTTTGGAATGTACAAAATAAGCCCTTTCGTATGACACCCCACTCAATTTATTTGTGTAACTTTCATAATTTTTTACCCCCTTGGGAACCCAATATCTTCACAACCCCTTCATCGATTAAGCTCATATGCTCCACCGTAAATTTCCTTACCACAACCTATTGACCTACCAAGTTTCATGCAGATTGGATGAACGGTTCGACAGTTATGCGCGAACAACAATTCGTGAAACATACAAACATACAAACATACAAAGCAAAATCGCCCAACTTACCACTAAGATCTTCGCTCGCTTCGCTCGCTCGATCGATTATTTTAATTCAAACATCCCAAGATAAATAGCAATATCCACTTACAGGTACAGCAATTATTTAGAAGTCTGGAAACTTGGCTCTTACGCGGTTGACGAAAGCGGCAATGCTATAACGAGTGTTACCAACCCAGGAGACGGCGAAAACAAAAAGAACAAAAAAGCCGTTCAAAATAACAGCAATGATATTCAAATTGAACAGGATACGACCGACGACATCTACAAACATGCTATCCCAAAGAAACAAAGGAATAAAATCACACTGGATATAACTGAGAAACCATGCAGATTGCTCAAAATTCATACGAAGCATAAGAGGCAAATCCGCTGTTGTGAACTGTCCCCGACTGGTGAATTTGTCATATACAGTACAGAGGGCCACTTGAGAATGCTCAAAATGGAATTAGAAACTGAAGAAGATGAAGATGTAAGTGTGAATTTGTAAATTATTACTTAGTTTGGGGCTAGATGGCGCTGTGTGAAATGTCCAGCAATATTTATTATTATTAGATAGAAATTAATTTCTCCCAATAACACATAACCTGCCCAGCCACACCAAAGTGAATAGAAGAAACAGCAAATTAATTAATTCTCCGGATGAATCGAAACATTGTCGTGTCGGTATCTAAATCGACGATAATTTTACGTGAGTAATTCCCGTGTGTTAAATAGGGTCTTTAGTCGTTTCGCACCGCAAGCGGTTCGGACCGCGGTGTGAATAGCCCCAGAGCTGTTTTTGAATGGGTTCTTTCGCACCGCGGTGCGAATCGCCCCAGAACTTTTTGTGATGGGTCGATTCGGACCTGAGAGGAACAAAACAGTTCTCTTTTTATGTAAGCCATACACGCTACGGTCTACCGGAGAGGTTCATGGCCAAACTCGTGTCAAAATAGACAAAGCAAGTAGGTACAGTTATCTACTTGGTTAAAATACCTCTGCAATACTTATGATGTCCTGGTACCTACTTCAAACATTAATTTTTATCCATTGGTCATGAAGGATGAATTAATAATATATTCTAAATAATTTTGCAAAGATTTGGAAAATAATCGAAACCTAAAATGTCAATAAGGTCGAAAATCGCTTGAACGGTTTTTTAACAGTATTGTGTAACCATAGGAAATTGGTTTTGCAACGTTATTTCAAAAACATGATTTGTCCTTCATGACAACAACGGGTAAAATGTTTTGAAGTACCAGGACATCAGATGTAAATGTAATGTATCGCAGAAGTGTTTTGATTTAAGCAAGTAAAAAAAACCTCTGTAACGTTTCTGGTGTCGAGGGCGTCGATTCCGGTACCGAACTTTTTATCAACCTCAACCAAAACCTCAACTAAAGCGACTGTTTCCATGACTACTAATAACAAACGACTCAGTTATGGTGAGGTTTTGAACTTTGGCAGTACAAATTTTTGAAAAGCTATTCTACTATTTCACCAAATGGCTGACATTTAAGAGTTCGAACCAAAACCAAAGCGGTTGTCATTTAATAGAATACAGGCCCTGGTCTTTTAAGTTAGATCCAAAACACAATTCACACATAGTGCATAATAGCTATTGCCAAAAAGATATAGGTAGGTAGGTAGGTACTATGTACAAAATTAAATAAAATTAGGTAAAAAATAACAAAAAAATGTAATAAACTAAATTATCTGAGCTTTTCCAAGACATGTCCAATGCTGGTTTCATTGTGCAAAAGTTCGAGTTGGCAATTTCAAACGAAATTGTCTTTTTCAATTTTATTTCTTTACCTACTCGTGGTGACGATACCGTAGTATGCTCTTTGTATCCTCTCTGCGGTGGTGAGTGTACCTACTTTGTCTATTTTGACACGAGTTCGGCCTTGAGTAAATGTTAGTCCTCGTAGCCAAATCAGTTAGGCGAAATAGTTTGTCCATGAGGAGAAAGCCTTAATTTTTGACATGAGTCCAAATTGGACATACAAAATGAACATTGAGTCGTTTCGCCCTGTGGTCCGAATCGACCCATTTCAAAAGATACTTTAGGCGATTCGCACCGCTGTCACCACCGTGGTGCGAAAGAACCCATTCAAAAAGAGCTCTGGGGCGATTCACACCGCGGTCCGAACCGCTCGTGGTGCGAAACGACTAAAGACCCGTTAAAAATGTAAATTAATGTAGATTAAAAAAACAATCTAAAACTAAAACCACGTTTTTTTTTTAAATGCAACGTCGAGTTGTGAGCTACCCTGAAAGCAGATAGCTAATCGGGAAGTGCTCGAAATTTGAGTTGCAAGATTTTACCCGGAACGACTGACAGACAGAAAAACGTGGTAAAACGAAATTTATGTTCGTTTTTGTTTTTCCAGGGCGATCAGCAAAGGATATTCTTGTCGAAGCTGACAGTCCACGGCATAAAGACGTGCGATCGCGTCGCGTTCACTGAAGACTCGCGGATGATGGTGGCACACACGCCTGGCGCGTTGCACGTCTTCCAAGTCGACCCTGATTTTGGCGCTACGATCGTTCATACAATCAATACAGACAAATGTAAGCATACTAACTAAAGGATTGGAGGACTTTTCGAAATGTTGGTGATCATTTCACATATTGGAAATTTATTTATAAATACATACAATCTCTAGACAAAACGTTGGGAAAGCAGAATGAGCGTTAGTGGTGTCGATTCTGTTGCTGACGAAGCTGACGAAATAAGAATATTTACATTTTACATTAACTTGTCTGTTGACCAGTAAAGTCGCATGTATAGTCGGATTGTTCATTATACGGACTAAAATTGAAGGAAAAAATGACATTTTTCATATATTTTTAGTCCGTATAATGAGCAATAGGACTATAGATGTAGTCGCGTAATTATTCAAGAAAATCGACTTGACTTGAATTTCTAAATATATGTACAATCATAGTTATAGTTTAGAAATATGTATGAAATAATGTTAGAATGATTTTTTTGTCCAACGCTTTTAGGCTGGGTTCAACCAAAAGTCATCTTACTCCAGAGTAGTTACTCTAGTTAGCCGACATATTCTAAATACTTAAAAAAAAAAATTGTTAAATTGTTTAAAAAGCGCAACCGAACATTATTATGTGCATACAAATTATCCTGGCCTTATCTTATATCCAGCCTTAATTTATTTATATTTCTCAGATTTCAGCTCAAAGTCAATTCTCCACTTAGTAATATCTAAAAGAACGCCAAACGGTGTGTCGTATCTTGTGGCAGCAGATACAAAATGTGGCATAGCGGTCTGGGCGCTCAATGGGAAGAAGTTCGAACACTACGTGACCCTGCCCACCTACCAGTGCATTCCTTCCGCGCTATCGGTCGTCAGCGAGCATGAGGTCTTACATGTCACCTACGTCGATCAAAAGGTAAAGGTTTACTAAAAGATATTAGCTTTGGACGCTATCATGGCACACACACGCTAATTTATTGATTCTATTCAGTAGCAATTTTCCTAGAACACATTTCTTTCTAGTACCTACCGAAAGTTTGTATGAAGTTACATTCTTACTCATCACTATTTGCTATTGACTCAGAATGATATAATTAATAACGAACGTGCATCGCAAGCTCATCTATTATTTTTTGTTACAGATTGTAGAATTTGAATTATCTTCAAAGACGTTCTTGGAGTGGTCCGATCTAGTATTACCGAAGCAATGGTTCGCGCGCACTTCAGCTATACAGAGTGTCACGAAGCATCCTGATCGGAAAGCAGTTGCCTTTCAAGATCAGAATTCAATTTGGGTTATTGAAAAGGTAAATTTTTACCAATTTGGCGCAGCCGGTAGGTAACAGCCAACATTGCAACTCAATTTGGTGTTACGTAGAAACTGTTTGTTGTGGATGTATGAGTTAATATTCAAAACAACATACTGTTGATTTAGCTAATTCATTATTGATTTTAAATTAATGGTAAGTATTTTGGTTTCAGGAACACAAATCAACGAATCCACAAAATACACAGCTGCCATACAAAATAATACCTGTGAAAGTAAGTAAATTACATATTTTGGTAGGTACTTATAGACTTGTTCCCTAAAATATTAAGTAGATACGTATGTAGCTACCTATATTAAGTTATAAGTACTGAATTGTAAAAAAACTATTTTTACTTAAAACATTAAGTATAATTGAGTTTTTAAGAAGAAAAAATAGCTTTTTTACAATTTCATCAAAATTTGTCCATTGAAACGTGGGAATACATAATATTTAGATGGGTATCAGATCAGACAACTCCGTTTATCTGCTTTAATGGATCTTGAATATCTGACGATCTGAGTAGATGTTTGTGTACCGTCCTAGGTAATTTGTAGTCTGTTTACGTTGACTACATCGACGCGTTGCGATTTTACATTGAGACTATTTACAAAGTTCGGTAAACTTTTGTTTCAGTATCTGGCCGGATTCCATTGGCTCGACAATGGCGAGGCGGTGACGATAGAGGTGTTACCCGATAACATCGTGTCGCAACTTCCAGCCATGGTCGCCACGAAGAAACACTAGCGATAAGTACTAACTTAATAAAATAAGCCAGTAATCGTAGAAAAGTATTTTATTTATGAGAACTATCTTAACAGCTAAATTTAAGTATGTAGTTACTCCGCGTCAAATGCCAAAGGCCTTAATTTTTTCCGGCCTTTCGAAAAGGCTTGGAAAGAAATATTAAAATACCTAAATTAGGAATTAATCCATGTTACAAAAGATATTTATAAAACTGTCACTCACACTTAAGTTAATTAAGTTCATACGAAGACGCGTTCACACACGAACAATCTAAGTACATTATTTCATTAGCACGCTAATTGAGGAGCACAAGCAATCGAGAAAGTTTCCATTCTATTGCGAGCCCTTATCTGAGTTATTCAAAAAGTCGAATGGCGTGATGCTCAGTTGTTTTGGCTGCGCCAACATTTCATCTGTGACTTCATACCGGGAGATGGGCAGGTTGTATGAAATCGGGTCACCATCCACGCTCCTGAAAAAAAAAATACTTATTATCACACCACACAATGTATAATCAATATTATTTTTGTGCGATAAAGTTTTTAGGAGAAATGTCAAAACGGTTTTTGTTATCCTCCGAAGAAGAGGCCCGCAGTCAAGTCTGCTCACGTAGGTAATCATGTGCGTCACGGGCACTGAACGCGATAATCTTAGAACTGCACATTTCTACTGAGATACTTCATGAATAAACCTCTCAAAAAAATGAAGTACCTACCAAGATTTTGACCTCGTTGCAGTTTTGTGGATTTTCAAAGTATAGTCTCACAAAATAGAATTTAAATTCAAATAAGCGTAGTGTTGCGCCCTGTAGCCGTATGGTTTAATTCACTAAGAAAGCTTACCCCAAGAAAACCAATGTCTGCTTGTAAGGGTCGTAAATCTGTCCCGGCTTCAGAGGTGGCCGGGTGGGGTAGTCGCGGCCGGTCCTCACCAGCCTACCGTACCGCTCAAGTGGGCAAAGTGCTCGACGCCCGACTATTGCTAAAATAAAACATAACTAGGTTAGTAAACCTATATGTGACTTGGTCAGTCTCAAAAATCATTTAAGTAACCAGTAAGTTCTCTGGGATTGACATTGCTCCTAAATCTAAGTAGTCAAGCTCCAGTGCGGAGCCAATCGAACAAAGTGAGGCTTGTCCAAAGCAATCAGAAGTACCTAACCTACTTGTGGAACTTTGGTCTGTCTCATAATTATGTTGAAACCACAAACATCGGGCTTCGCTTCGACTATTTACTACTCGCGTTCTATTTCTCTGAAAAATAGAACGCGAGTAGTGTAATGTCAATATAATGAGTAATATTGCTACTGGTCACACAACACGATGGATTGTATAGCCCCAGTAATAAAAAATATAAAGTAAACAATATACACCGTTTATTTTTGGTCAGTTTAAAGCCGGCGCCTACGTAATCTATATCGATAACCTTACTCAAAAATAATAATAAATATGAGATCTATTTTTTTGCAATTAATAATATCACGAAACATAGGCAGGATAAATCACGGAGATACGTGCTCTATGCTCAGCTGTTGCTACGGCGTAGAGTCTACGCTATGTCGTAGTCATACATACATACCTAGGTCATTAGCTCAGCGCGCCTACGACACCTTACCAAGTGTTTTCCTCACTTTTGTTAATCTTTTCAACTATTTAGTTTCGTATGAAATACTTATCAAATTCAAAAATTAAACCAACGACACGAATACGATTAAGCAATACAAGCAGTGGGTGCTGGCTTTAAACTGACCCAGAATTAACGGTGTATTATGTAAAGGAAAAGCTTTGGACAATGTTTTTCTCTTGTCACTCTCGCGTCAATTGACAAAAAATTACAACCCGTACGTACCCATATTATAAATGTGAAAGTGTGTTTATTTGTCCTGCTTTCACGTCAAAACAGAGCGACGCGACGGATTGATGTGATTTTTTATGTGGAGATAGTTGGAGGGCTGGAGAGTAACATAGGCTACTTTTTATCCGGGTACCACGCGAGCGAAGCCGCGGGCAGCAGCTAGTAGCATTATAAAGATGTGTGTCCTCATCTGAAAGTCATTAGAGTAGGTCATAAATATCTCCAGATTAATGTAGTTTCATTAAGAGGGCTCCGACGCTATGCCGCTCGTCAGTTTTAGGTATTTACGGGCGGGAAACGTAGCGCTCAAGCTTGTGTGCGTAGAACGCACACATTGAAAGCGCCACGCAGTGCGGGCCGCTCTGACACAAAGCGGTCAAAGTTTCGGCAAACATTTTTTACGTTTTAAAATTTATAACTTCATAACGATTTTGTATTGACATCTATACCAATCTAATACCAATTCTGTAAAGCGAAAGAGTTTGTTTGTTTGTTTGAACGCGATATTCTACAAGTCAGATTTGAAAAAACTTCGCATCTTATTTATTTATTTATTTATTTATTAGACAAAATCCACAGCTCTTAGTAGTAATAAATCGACTTATTTATGTTTCTTACAGCCAATGACGGATTTACATTTTTTAGAGTAAAACATATATTACGACAGTCACTAGGTATTTCACTTTCAAATCTAAACTAAATCGACGATAATTTTACGTGAGTAATTCCCGTGTGTTAAATAATGTCTAGTCACTAGGTAGTATAGGTTTTAGAGAAAAGTAAATAACAATAAGAATAAAAATAGTTACAACCAAGCACTTTCGTGGTATGTGTGTGCAGCGTGTGTGTGTGTGTCTTCGTAACTTCGCAACTTCGCATCTTCGCATCTTCGTATCTTCGTAACCTCGCAACTTCGTAACTTCGTAACTTCGTATCTTCCTATCTTCGTAACTTCGCAACTTCGTATCTTCATAACTTCGTATCTTCGTAACTTATCAACTTCGCATCTTCGCAACTTCGTATCTTCGTAACTTCGTAACTTCACACCTTCGCATCTTCGCAACTTCGCAACTTCGTAACTTCGCAACTTCGCAAATTCGTATCTTCGTAACTTCGTAACTTCGCAACTTCATATCTTCATATCTTCGTAACTTCATATCTTCGTAGCTTCGCAACTTCGTAACTTCGTATCTTCGCAACTTCGCACCTTCGTATCTAGAAAATATGAAGATACGAAGTTGCGAAGTTGTGAAGTTGTGAAGTTGCGAAGTTACGAAGTTACGAAGTTTTGAAGATACGAAGTTACGAAGTCACGAAGATACGAAATCACGAAGTTACGAAGGAACGAAGATATGAAGTTATGACCATATGAAAAACTTCGTATCTTCGTATCTTCGTAACTTCGCAACTTCGCAACTTCACAACTTCGTATCTTCATATCTTTTAGATACGAAGGTGCGAAGTTACGAAGTTACGAAGATACGAAGTTAAGAAGTTACGAAGTTACGAAGTTACGAAGTTACGAAGTTACGAAGTTGCGAAGTTACGAAGATAGGAAGTTACGAAGATACGAAGTTGCGAAGTTACGAAGATACGAAGTTACGAAGTTTTGAAGATACGAAGATACGAAGTTCCGAAGTTGCGAAGATATGAAGGTAAGAAGATACGAAGTCACGAAGATACGAAATCACGAAGTTACGAAGGAACGAAGATATGAAGTTATGACCATATGAAAAACTTCGTATCTTCGTAACTTCGCAACTTCACAACTTCACAACTTCGTATCTTCTTATCTTCTAGATACGAAGGTGCGAAGTTGCAAAGTTACGAATATACGAAGTTACGAAGTTGCGAAGTTACGAAGATAGGAAGATACGAAGTTACGAAGTTACAAAGTTACGAAGTTGTGAAGTTACGAAGATAGGAAGATACGAAGTTACGAAGATACGAAGTTACGAAGATACGAAGTTAGGAAGTTTTGAAGATACGAAGATACGAAGTTCCGAAGTTGCGAAGATATGAAGGTAAGAAGATACGAAGTTACGAAGTCACGAAGATACGAAATCACGAAGTTACGAAGGAACGAAGATATGAAGTTATGACCATATGAAAAACTTCGTATCTTCGTATCTTCGTAACTTCGCAACATCGCAACTTCACAACTTCACAACTTCGTATCTTCTTATCTTCTAGATACGAAGTTGCGAAGATACAAAGGTACGAAGATACGAAGATATGAAGTTGCGAAGTTACGAAGATACGAAGTTACGAAGATGCGAAGTTACGAAGATACGAAGTTGTGAAGTTGCGAAGTTGCGAAGTTATGAAGATACGAAGATACGAAGATACAAAGATACGAAGATACGAAGATATGAAGTTGCGAAGTTGCGAAGTTACGAAGTTATGAAGTTACGAAGTTACGAAGATACGAAGTTACAAAGTTACGAAATTGTGAAGTTACCAAGGTACGAAGTTACGAAGATGCGAAGTTACGAAGATACGAAGTTGTGAAATTGCGAAGTTGCGAAGTTATGAAGATACGAAGTTGCGAAGTTGCGAAGTTGCGAAGATACGAAGATACAAAGATACGAAGATACGAAGATATGAAGTTGCGAAGTTGCGAAGTTACGAAGTTATGAAGTTACGAAGTTACGAAGTTACGAAGATGCGAAGTTACGAAGATACGAAGTTGTGAAGTTGCGAAGTTGCGAAGTTATGAAGATACGAAGTTGCGAAGATACGAAGATACTACAAAGATACGAAGATACAAAGATACGAAGATACGAAGATACGAAGATACGAAGATACGAAGATATGAAGTTGCGAAGTTGCGAAGTTACGAAGTTATGAAGTTATGAAGTTACGAAGTTACGAAGTTACGAAATTACGAAGATGCGAAGTTACGAAGATACGAAGTTGCGAAGTTGCGAAGTTATAAAGATACGAAGTTGCGAAGTTGCGAAGATACAAAGGTACGAAGATACGAAGTTGCGAAGTTACGAAGTTACGAAGATGCGAAGTTACGAAGATACGAAGTTGTGAAGTTGCGAAGTTGCGAAGTTATGAAGATACGAAGTTGCGAAGTTGCGAAGTTGCGAAGATACGAAGATACAAAGATACGAAGATACGAAGATATGAAGTTGCGAAGTTGCGAAGTTACGAAGTTATGAAGTTACGAAGTTACGAAGTTACGAAGATACGAAATCACGAAGTTACGAAGGAACGAAGATATGAAGTTATGACCATATGAAAAACTTCGTAACTTCGTAACTTCGCAACTTCGCAACTTCACAACTTCACAACTTCGTATCTTCTAGATACGAAGGTGCCCAGTTGCGAAGTTACGAAGATACGAAGTTACGAAGTTACGAAGTTGCGAAGTTACGAAGTTACGAAGTTGCGAAGTTACGAAGTTACGAAGTTGCGAAGATGCGAAGATGCGAAGATGCGAAGTTGTGAAGTTACGAAGATACGAAGATACGAAGTTACGAAGTTGCGAAGTTGTGAAGTTACGAAGATACGAAGATACGAAGTTGCGAAGTTGCGAAGTTATGAAGTTACGAAGAAACGAAGATGTGAAGTTCCGAAGTTGCGAAAATATGAAGGTAAGAAGATACGAAGTTACGAAGTCACGAAGATACGAAGTCACGAAGTTACGAAGTTACGAAGATACGAAAATATGAAGTTATGACGATATGAAAAGATAAAGATATGACGATGACGATGATGATTGTGTTTCGCTCATCAAGCCCTTTCATTTGATACCCATATAAAAAAAAAGTTCCATGGAATGGAACAGGTCCTGCCTGACTTTATCATCAGAACAGCATGGTGTTTCGCTCATCAAGAGAACAGCATTGTGTTTTGCTTACCAAGCCCTTTCATTTGATACCCATATCAATAAAAAGTTCCATGATCATCATCATCATCATCAGCATCATCATCAGCATCATCATCACCTAATCCAGATCAGGGTTCGAAAAAATCCGATTTTTATAATAAATATCAAAAATCCGATTTTTTGATATTTATCCGATATATATCGGATATATATCCAGGCTAAGAAAAAGAAGCGAATTTCATTCTGTAAGGGGATTAAACACTTTAAAATGTGAAAGGAATTTGTAAAATAATATAACTGTCAAATTGTCACATTTTTTTATTAAAAAACTTAATAAAGGTATCAAAAAAATTAGTGTTTATTTGAGAAAGATTTTTTATAAATTTTTATTTGTTATAGTGTTAAACCACACTTAGGTATTTACATTTATGTATCATTGCGGGTTCGAATCCCGTCGGAATTGAAAATTTTAATAAAATTTTTCAATTTAAAAATATTTTTTTAATGAACACTTAAAAAAAACACTTAAAAAACAATCTAAATTATTCGGAATTGTAGTTTTTCGCTACGTGTTGCCAGGGTTAACATTAATCTCCAAAATTTTTAGCTCAGAAGACAGGAAAAAATCCATTGATATATATCAAGGTAAAAATCAATTGATATATATCGTGATATATATCATGATATATATCCGCTGATATATATCGGCGAACCCTGATCCAGATGATAAAAACATAAAATGACTGTAAAGCTTTCTATGTGGATGTGCATGCTTCTGTACGTATACTTTACCTATAGGCACCTAGGTACTTACTACTTACCTATGCTGTTAGAAAATAGTCAATTTTTATGCCAGGCAAAATCTTTATCAAAAGATGCCTTACATACTGTAATCTGATTTTATCGAAAATATGACATAGCACGTTTACGCGACCGCTTCTCATGTAAGAACACAGTCACGTGACGTCACTGGCTCTGCCACAGCTTAGCTAATAGTATTTACGCAATGTGACGTGCTCCCAGCTCCAATGGCCGCGGCCGTCTGACGATTTTTGGCAGTGAATCGTCCTTTTATTCATCGTAGCTACTCCATAGAAAAAATGTATGGAGAGTTTTATCTTCAACTTTCTTGCCTTTATTGTGTTTAATATAGCTACACCTAAGAAAAAAAAAATAGCTCACAGGATAGATAAAATATTGAACTTGTTGTTTTCGTATTTTTTAATTCAATTGAGTAATTTAGTGTTCGGTCAGGCTTAAAACCCCGCGCTCATATTTTGTGTACTTTGTCCAGTAATTTATTAAAAAATTACATAAAATATTGAAATATAAAATAGCTCACAGTGTAGATCAGTTCATTGGTAGTACTTAGAGTATGTTTTTCACTATCTTAATACGATTTGCTTTAAGAAAATCTTTAAAACGGTAAACCTCTATTTTGACAAATTCACCTCAGTTGGCCCTTAATCAATCTCTAAGTTTTCATAGACACATTAAAAACATTCTACTTGATATCCATACTCGTTTTACCTACACAGAATAATTTTGGTAGCGATAATACATCATCATCAATCACCAAGCCTGTAACAGATACCCGTTCCATTATACTCTCCCTACGCAACTAAACCTCTCCCAAACTATTTTGAGTGTGTTTGGGAGTGCCGTTAATTGACATTAAACGAATTGTGATATTACGGCTTTGCGATTAGACAAATTGAAAGGCGTGGTAGAGTTTACGTACGTCGTCGGTCGGCCGTGTACGTAACACCTACGTATTGAATATCATGTGGCTAAGCACTTCACAGTTTCATAAGAGAAGATTTCCCCACTAACCTTATTATATTCATTTTTTTAAATAAGTATTAATTACAGTAAATAGTCAAATTTTAATACTTATATATTATATTTGTATTTTTTTATAAATATTTGTCCCGCGGCGGGGATCGAACCTGCAACGTCATGCGTCTCAGGCGGGCCTTCACCCACTGCGCCACAGAGATCTTTAACCTACTTACATATGTACCTACAGAAGAAAGAATCTAGGAATTTATTCAATTTAATTTTTACAAGCTGAAAAGTGTTTTCCTCAGAGGAACAGGTTTCATTTCAAAGAAATTGCCTTCCTCAAGAAAGTAGCTATTAAATGAAATACGGGTGGATGTGGATGATTGTGAGGATTTAGTCGTGAGCTTGTTTACTATTTTCCATGCCAAATATTGTGAAATCGTTGTTCTGACATTATATTGGCTTACCGGCTGAGGTCGGCGGAAGTGGGTACGGCGAAGGGTCTACCACCACCGGATACCGTTTTGGTTCCAGGTGACAGCTTACAGAACGCACCGCATCTCTGTATTCTTCAGGCGTAAATCCTGTAAAAATATGTTGATCTTATTACCAACAAGTCGTGCTATATGTAGATATTTTCCAAAACATAAAATCCTCCGCAAATCCTCCGTGGTCGTAACTTGTTACAAAAAGAATACAACGATCGACTAAAAGGAGTTACCTAGTTTTTGAGCTTCCTCTTCTTGTATTTCTCGAATTTTACTGAGAAATCCCCATGTGGGCTCCCACTGTTTCGCCGTGTATTTTTCTTTTTTTACTACTGATGTCCTGGGAACAATTGATTGCAAGAATGTAAGATTTTGAGCCGTAAGCCGTAGGTGAAAGACTACACAATACGAGAAAATGACTGAATTACAGAATGCCCTGCGCTTTCACAGGATCAATAGAAGGGTCTCGACGTCCACCAGCAGGCGGCGGCGGGGCTGGTGCTGCGTTTTCCATTGCAAAACCGCACACGAACTAAAGTCTAACACTGAATAATGTTGAGCTTTTATTTGGAATCCGGACGACCGATCGACTAGTAACGTAGGGGTGGTTGCAATCGATCAAACACACGTTGCCGGGAATGTGACTTTACTGTTACGAATAAAAAAACGAAACAGGACCATGACTGTATCGCTAAGGTACAGTAGACATTCCCTCAATACTAGTTCGAAGTCCGTTCGTGCATATCAGGGTCTTTTGTACACAAGGTGTCACCTGTAAATTTGCGTTTTTTTCATTAACATCAGGCTTTAGGACTGTTTTAAATCTGATGGAAATAATAAAAGATGTCATCGAAATTATACCTAACAATATTTCAGAAAATTATATTTTTCGGAGCTTTAATTGACGTTACACTATACACCTATCCTTCGTCACATACGAATTACGAAACGCCCTTTATACATAGGTACCTACTCACCTAACTTCTTTTACGCCAAGTAAGTTAAGTGATTTAAAAGGTCCTAACTTTACGCAATGGTACAAATACGAATAAATATCTCGCAATCATACTTACGAAAAGAAACAACCAGTATTATCAAAGTTGTAAAACTGTCTGGAGGCGTAGTGTGCATTCAGGCATAATTGAATTGTAGTCACAGTCTCGTCGGGCCTGTAGGGTTGTACGTCAATTACAAATTCAAAGTTTTGCTAGGGCCGCTTCGAGTCTCAGACAGGGCGATGGAGACGTCTAGACTAGACCAAGCGGCCTATAAAGTTTGTGAAGCATATTACTTTTATTTCAGCATTTACGTGAACGGTAAGCTTGCTTAGCTCAGCAAGGGCAAAATGCTTTATAGTAGGTAGGTACAGTATTCACGAGGTTTTTTTATTATTCCTTACTATTTAGCTTTAAGATAAAAGGAACGATACTTTATCTTAGGTTTTGATGACGGATCTACATTATGACAGGGCAAGTCAATATGCCACCCCTCCCCCCTATGCTATCTATAAATGACTGACTACTCTCCGTGCTAGAAAATATAATAAAGTAATGCGGAAGTGCAAGTTGCACTGTGCGTGCAACAGAAAAAAGCGTATCGATCGATATAGTCTAAAATATTTTTGTGTTGTATCGAAGCATTTTTTTTTACTTTTTGGTACTTACAAATATTTTTAAAAAATCTTAGGCCTTCACATCTTTACTAGATGATATATACAATGTCAGAAGGCAATCTTTGCCTACACTTAACGGGACACTGATGTAGTGCCTGGGACATTGTTGATATGGAGTAGACTTGCCCAGCACCTACACCACCTCTCAGCTTAATCAGCTACTTATATCAACAGGAAAGACACAATCAATATGTGTGGGGCTGACTAAGCTGCGGCTTTCCTTACGACAGCTGGTTTTATTGCTCATATAATTTTTTTGAAGCGAAAAATCCATTGCCGCGCAGCACTACTCGGCCATCACGGCTCTCATGTACTTATAAATCTCTTAATATACTATACTTAAGTATATTTAGTAAATGACAAAATTATAGCGGTATTTACTGTCAATTTGTATAAATAGCAATAGGTCTAGCTAGGTAGTCATAATAACCTAATAACCTAAGCAGCATCACTATGTATAGTACCTACATGGTAAAAAATCTTTATTTGAACTATAAAATTATTATTATTTAGCCCATTGTGTCATTGTGCCCCACTGCTGGACAAAGAAAAAAATTAATATAAAATTAATTTTATGGAATAAAATTATTACCTACCTACCTATAGATGTAAAATTATCCGGCTCAATTGGCCTCTGCTTAATCTGTGCTCAACGTTCTGGTAAATCTAGGTATGAATTAATAAATCTAGAACGAATTGATTGGTTGGTATAACCCCCTTGGGTTCCGCTCATAAAAAGAGTATAGAATCCGCTTCATCGAGCCGTAAATGTTAGGCTTGATTGAAGTGTAGGATGAAAAAGACTTATTTGGGCTCCCTATTCAGAAAAAGAAAAGAAAGAAATTAGGTTTAGTTGTTCAATCGGTTTAGTATTTGGATTTATGACGCTGTCTGGCATTTTTACGGTAAAACATTCTTGTAGTGGAACAAATAAAGCGTAGGTAGGTATAGGTAAAGCTATCACGTTTAAGTTAGTAAATTAAGTGTTTAGGATTACTTAAACAATTCTATGTTTGAATATAAGCCCGTTATTTGCTAATATTATCTGACTGACTGATTGTTGAAAATTCTGAAACTATAAATCGTTCACAGATATATATATATAGAAAATAGGTTACTTTAAGATTAAAAAACTTTTGCAAAATTCCCACGGGATTCTTCAGCCTTATATAAAACCCGTCACAGACGTAGCTATCTATATACCAATATTCTAAAGAGATAAAGTTTGTTTGTATGTAGGAGATAATCTCCGAAACTACTCATACGATTTCAAAAATTCTTTCACCAGTATTTAGAATGAACGTTCAGGATGAACATAGGCTATCTATATGTTATGTAGGTACCTAGCGGACAACACCGCGGGCGGATGCTAGTTAATATATATTATAGCAAGACATCTATACTAATATAATAAAGCGGAAGAGTTTTTTTGTTTGTTTGTTTGTTTGAATGCGCCAATCTCAGGAACTACCAGTCCGATTTGAATTTTTTTTTCTGCATTTGATAGTTAAACTATTGAGGAAGGTTATAGGCTACTTTTTATCATCATCATCATTATCATTACCTATATGTACCATCACTACGGGGGTATCTCCGCGAAGGCGCTGCTAGTATCTAATATATGGTATAATATTTTCCATGGTAATCTTCGAGCGACCACAGACGGAGCTAGGGTGAAAGCACCAGTGCTCGACACTTTAAGGGAAGTGTGTGACTAAAATTTGAAATAATTTCTTTATTTTTACTACTATATCTACAGCAGTTAGTCCAAATGATAAATAATATATTCAAGAAAGGTTAGGTAGCAAGTTTTTTCACATTAAAGCTATATGTTTTTAATCAGAAGACGAAAACCAAAATACCTACCGAATCTCCAGTAATGAACACCAATAATCCAATGATAAACAGTGATAAATCACCAGTTAATGACACTCCAGTTATGAACACCCAGTAATGAACAAGCACAAAACATGCAATAACTAACATTATTTAAACTACCTACCGGAAGGGAGGGACTTGCCCTGCAGTGAGACAGCGACTGCTAATTTTATTAATAATAAATAATAATAATTAATACGTTTAATAATGATAATGTATTTTGCTGAGTTAGTTATGGGTGCATTTATGTTCATAACTCCGACGATCCTCAACATATCCTCACCAAATTTTTGTGGTACCAATTGAAAAGTATACCCTTACAAACAAAAAAAGAATTTTCCAAATCGCTCCAGGCGTCTTTGAGTAATCGGGGAACATACATAAAAAAAGAACAAAAAAAAAAGATTCCGACGAATTGAGAACCTCTTCCTTTTTTTGGTTAAAAACTAGACAAGTTAGCCATGAGAAACATTTTATTATAATTAATAATCAATTTGTTCGCGTGTGTAGTTTTTTCTGGGAGGCATCTGAAATCAACTCCAGTAATGAACACTTATTTTACCCAGTGTTCGACACATGTTCTTTATTGGAGAACATGTATCAATCGGTGAATTTCAAACATTAACGTAATCAGTTCATGAATTAGACTTAAATTTGGTTAATAACTAAGAAAGTACGTAAAATAATAAGTATGGACACCTGTCGATTTCTGGAGAAGGTGAATTTTGCTGAACCAGTAATGAACATCGACTATAAAATAAAATTAAACATGCGTAGGTGCGCTACTGATATAAAATTAAATCCAGAATATTATAACCTTTCCATAAAATCAATCGAAATTCGAATAAATTGAATAATTCCAAAAATGCTGGCAAAAATATAGACTTAACTTCTTAGTAATTTCGTTAGTAAAAGTGTATTTTGGTTCAGCAGCGCACCAACACACAACTTTTTCTTCAATAACTTGAAAACTAAATGGCCGATTTTCGTGACGTTTTCAGGAATAACAACTGGAAATGTGTTATCTACGGTTTTGTGTTTCTACCATAGATATATTCAACCTAAATCTTATTATAAGCCAAATAAAAAAAAATTGTCGAACACTGGTGCTTGTTCATTACTGGTGCCACCACCCTATTAACATACACTTTTATTACATCACCAAAGCATGTGGAACGATATAGCAAGGCATTAATATTATACCGACCGCCGGCCGACCTAATAAAGGCACATAAAAGGAAATTTATATATTTTAGTATAGCTAGCGGTGGCTGGCTATGATAAAATATAAAAGTAGCTCAGCATATTAATATAAATTATACTACTAGGTACATACTACGTTACGTCTGTGACGGGCTTTACTTACCTCTGCATTGATGAAAAAAACTTCAAAAGAAAATTCCCAATTTCAAGTAAGAGAAAACTGTCCTGGCTGCGAAATATAAGGCAGTGGACAGGCATCAAAAAGGCTGAAGACCTATTTAGAATAGCCCAAAACAAGAAAGAGTTTAAAAGGATGACCGCCGACCTTCAATAACTGGAGAGGCACTATAAGAAGAAGTAATAAACATGTCATGAGTTGCACCACAGAAAATTACAAGTCAAATAATAATAAATAAAGTTATCCACAGGTCAAACTAATTCTCCTGAAACTTTGACCCAGTCAATGTGAAGACATTCTTTAGAAATTGATTGCATGATAATAATCTGAATACCGCTCCTAGTGGTCCGTAGGCATCACTCTCGTAAATCAAAAATCTATTCAAAACTTTAGTCCAGTCAAAGTAAGGCCATATTTCAAAATTGATTGCGTGATAATATTACCTACCTATCTACTAAATTATTCAGTGGTGTTAATGAAAAGCTCCCGTTGTTCGGCCGTAGGTACTCGTACTAAAGTTCGTAACGCAGAGGACAATTACGCAGTCAAATTATTGAGCATTATATTATTATGCATAGGTAACAAGGTGGATATTATTTTATGTTTTTTTATAAGATGAAGCAAAAAACAGGAGAGAAAGTAACTAATAAAAGACAAAAGTGTAGCAGAGAGAGAGGGTGTGACAGAAGTGTGTTGTTTTATAAAAATACTAAGCATCCATTACACCATTTGTATCAATGCATCATTGCAAAAAAAAAAACTATTATGTTACTATGCAAAACTAATACACAGAGAACAATATTAAAATTGATTGTGTGATTCTGAAAGGCTGTCCGCAAGGTTACATGAACGTACCTACGCTAACATCTCGTCTACCGAGCCGGGTAGACACCAGACGGACGCAGCTAAGGGCGACGGAAGGGCAGACAGGTTGCACTCACACGTTACGGGTTACTTATGCTTGATGTTTGTTAGGTAGGTACTCAATCACGCAAAAACGGATGAACGGATTTCAATGAAATTTGGCACACTGCACACACATAGTTTATTACCTTATGTACCTACGTACTTTTTATTCCAGAATAATGTTAGGTTTCTCTGGGTTTAAGTATCTTAAACCACCGAATTGGACATACTTGAATTTTATTAACACAAGTCTTTTTGCTGAAGAATGTTTTTTTTTTTTAAATCAGAATCAGCTATATATCACATTTTTGATTTGTGTGCATGTACCGTATCGTGACGAAAATAAAACTTATTTCTATTCTATTCTATTCTTTAGTAAATATCAGCTGGTTGCTTGGGGGTTGAGTCAAATAAGCCTAGACAGTAAAAAAAGATGATACATTTTACTGATATTCACTGATGACCAGCTCCATCATCAGATAAACTCGCTCTCTACTTTACTTGATGACTTATGTAGAGTAATGTAGAGAGCGATTACCTTTATCCTGACAGAAAATCTGCAACAAAAATAAATAATACGTAATTGTAGTGTTCGAATCCCTAATGTGGGTAGGCAGCCGGCGGTGTGCGCCTACCGGCAATGTGAAAATACACTTCTTGTCAATTCGTTAATCTTGGAGTTTTATTGTGCATCCTAAATCCCGTATAAACCATTGGCGACGATCGTAAATCATAAAAAAGTGCGTGCGAAGTATTATTGGACTCGTAAAGTGACCTATACATAATGGGTATCGGAAAAATCAAGGAATTCGATATAAATACGGGCAATTGGACTTTGTACTGTGGCCGCGTCGACATGTATTTTAGTGCAAACGCGATTAAAGATGAACTCAAATTGCCGACTTTGATTGCATTGGTTGGTGAGGAGGTGTTCGAGTTAATGGTGAATTTAGCGAATCCAAAGAAACCTACGGACCTTACTTATGATGAATTGGTTAAACTTGTTCGAGATCATCTGCAACCAAAACCATCCGTCATGGCGGAGCGGTACAAATTTCGACAAAGGCGGCAAACTACGGATGAAAGTATTGTCCAATATTTGGCTGCATTAAAGAAACTAGCAAAGGATTGCGACTTCAAGGATACATTGACGGATAACCTACGTGACCAGTTTGTGTGCGGAGTGAATAGCGACTTGATACGTCAGAGGCTGTTTTCGGAGCCGGATCTGACCTATGCAAAAGCGTTATCTTTAGCAACGGCCCTGGAAGCTGCGGAAAGGGATGCGGCAGCTGTAGACTCATCGGCGGCATCGAGCAGCGGGGCGGTAACAAGCGCGGTACATGCGCTCAAGGCCACGGCAGCAGCGCGTGGCGCGCGATTCGGCGGCGGCGGCGGCGGTGCTGGTGGCGGCGGCTCGACAAAACGCAATGGCTCGGGTGCAGTGGCGGGACGAGCCAATTCCTGCACGGCGTGCGGCGGGCAGCATCCGACAGATGGGTGCAGATACAACAATTTTGTATGCAGCAGCTGCAGGAACAAAGGCCATCTAAGGCGTGTATGCCCTTATAAGGACGCGTCTAAACCGAACGGCGGAAAAGGAATAGAGGCGCGGTGGCGTAGCGGTGGTAATGGTGGTAGCAGATGGAACCAGGAGCACCACCATGTGCATCCGGTAGACGACAGCTCGGACTCTGCTTCGGAGGTGGAAATCGAAGAACCGATGTTTCAAATGTCATTAGGCCATTACACACCGGTGAGTCTCGAGTTATTAGTGAACGGGCGTAAATTAAAAATGGAGATAGACACTGGAACACCAGGCTCGTGTATAAGTAAGGAGACTTATAATAAAATGTTCAGTGATATTAGGCTAAAAGAGTCAAAATATGTTTTCCTCTTTTACGATGGTAAATCCAAAGTAAAACCCTTAGGTTGCATGACAATCTGTGTAGAATATAACGGGTGTAAAAAAGACCTTGACCTTTTTGTTGTAGATACTGGTGTAACTTCATTGATAGGCAGACAATGGCTCACAGAACTGTGTATTCAAATACCTATTTTGCAATATCCTAATGTGATTCATAACTATAAAAAAATGGAATGTAGTAAACATGTTCTCAATGAAATGTTCGGCAGATATAAGGAGGTATGGAGCGGCGGTTTGGGTCGGTACACTGGAGGGTGCGCGACGTTGAGGGTGCGGGAGGGTGCAGCGCCGGTGTTCCACCGCGCGCGGCCGGTACCTTACGCGCTGCGCGAGCGCGTCGACGCCGAGCTTGACGCCATGCTGCGCAGTGGTGTCATCGAACCCGTAGACTGCTCAGACTGGGCGACGCCGCTAGTGCTGGTCAATAAAAGTGATGGGGGGCTCCGCATTTGTGCTGATTTCAAGGTAACGCTCAATCCCGTATTAATGATCGATCGATATCCGCTGCCGAAAATCGATGACTTGCTTTCGAATTTAGCTGGGGGGGAGGAATTTTCGAAAATCGATTTATCTCAAGCCTATAACCAGATTTGTCTGTCCGATGATTCTAAACGTTATTGTGTTATTAATACTCATAGGGGTCTGTTCAAATATAATCGCCTTGTCTATGGATTATCGTCCAGCAGTGGGATATTCCAGCGAGTTATTAGTAGCATCGTTGACAGTATACCGAATGTACAGTGCTTTGCTGACGATTTAATAATAACCGCACCCGATAGGCTTTCACATCTAAAGTCACTCGAAGCACTTTTGAAAAGGTTAGGTTCTGTAGGTCTAAAAATAAACCTTAAAAAGTGCTCGTTTTTACAAAAAGAAGTAAAGTATTTAGGTTATATAGTAGATCGAAACGGAATTAGACCAGACCCTGAAAAATTACGCGCTATCAGGGATATGCCGAGCCCTGAAGGAATGTCCGAGCTCAGATCGTTCCTTGGGATGGTGAATTTTTATGCCAGATTTGTCCAAAATCTCAGCGGTATTTTGCACCCATTACATGAGTTGCTTCGTAAAGGCTTACGGTGGCAATGGACTAGCCAACACCAACGGGTATTTGAACGCGTGAAACAACTTTTAATGAGTAGTAACGTGTTGGCACACTACGATCCGACGTGCGAGTTGGTGCTAACGTGCGACGCAAGCGCGGTAGGTATCGGCGGCGTGTTATCACAGCGCGACGGAAGGGGCGAAGAGCGCGCCGTTGCCTACGTTTCTAGAAAACTCACTAAGGCGGAACAGGCTTATGCGCAAATACACCGCGAAGCATTGGCTATCGTTTATAGTGTTAAAAAATTCCATCAATATTTACTAGGCAGGCGTTTCAGACTCAAAACGGATCATAAACCACTTGTCAGCATTTTCGGACCCAACAAAGGTATACCCACTATGGCTGCGAGTCGCATGCAGCGTTGGGCACTGATACTATCCGCTTATACCTTCGACATAGAATACGTAGGTACGTATAGTAACGGCGCGGATATACTATCTAGATTGCCGGTTATGGAAAAATGCGCGGAGGAACCACCAGAGCAAACTTACTTACATTTTGCGACCAATGCGATGCTCCTGGATGGTGAGGTCATAAGGCGGGAAACATCGCGAGATCCCATACTAAGTCGTGTGTGTGGTTACATCGAGAATGGGTGGCCTAAGGAGGTCGATGTAAAGCAACTCGAGCCATATTTAACCAGAAGCAAGGAACTGTATATTGAAATCGGATGTGTTATGTGGGGCCATAGGCTTGTAATTCCCGATTCATGTAGGCAGTCGATATTGCGTGAATTACATGAGCCCCACATGGGAATCGTAAAGACAAAGGCATACGCGCGTAGCTATGTGTGGTGGCCCGGCCTAGATGAGGCAGTCGAAGCGGCGTGCCGCGCGTGCACGACGTGCGCGGCGGAGGCGCCCGCGCCGCCCGCCGCCCCGCCTGTACCTTGGCGGTGGCCGCACTCGCCCTATGAGAGGGTTCATCTCGACTTTCTTGGACCTATTGACGGTCAAACTTACCTAGTGTCAATAGATGCAAGATCGAAATGGATTGAAGCATTTAAAATGGGTCGAACGACGGCCGACACGACAATAGCTAAGCTGCGTGAGTCTTGGTCGCGTTGGGGAATACCTAAACAAGTTGTATCTGATAACGGACCTCCATTTAGCAGTAAACAGTTTAAAGATTTTTTAAAAAACAATGGGGTTTATCAAATGTTTTCAGCCCCGTACCATCCTGCCTCCAATGGAGCCGCGGAAAACGCCGTGAAGATAATCAAGAACGTTATAAAAAAAGCGCGTCGCGATAAAATCGATCCGGAGCTTGCGATCCAGAGGTACTTGTTGGTTTATCATAACACACCGCATTGTACGACTGGCGAAAGTCCCGCTCAGTTATTGCAAGGCAGGCGATTAAGGACGCGTTTAGACGCAATAAAACCTGATCACGGGCGTAGATTGCGGAATAAAGAGTCGGTGGCGGTCGAAAACTCGAAAACATCCCGTAGTTTAAATCCAGGTGATTCAGTTTGGTATCGAAAGTTTAATGATAGTCATAATACTAAATGGTCGGATGGGCAAATCATCGAAAAACTAGGTAGGAACAATTATTCAGTGAAAACCCGCGATGGTGCGGCAGCGCATAGACATATCGATCAGTTAAAACGGAGGAGCTCATGCGTATTTCCTAGTGAGTCAGTTACCAGCACTGGCGGCGCCGGCGACGGTGATGTAACCGAGTGTGAACCGTCTGCATCCAACGCGCAAGCGATCTCCATATCGAAACCATCTGTTTCAGTGGAGGGGATAGCAATAGGGCAAGATAACAGCACAAGGGTCGATGGGGCCGGGGAAAATTTAGCTCAGAAACCTGTGTCACCTCCAGGTACCGAAACAAACATGCCTACTCCCAACAAGCTGCCAGCGAAACGCATTCGTAAACCTGTGCGTAGGTATGGGCTAGAGATCGATTAGAAATAATAAAATATAATAAAATTAGATATCGAGTTGCTAATGAGCACAATACAATGCATATTAAGTAATAAATGCAGTCCTTATCCACTCACAGGTAATTACTATAAATTTTTAAATTTATTGGTTGCTTTGTTTGATATAGTACAAAGTAGTTAAGTTATAATTAACTAAGAACCTATGTTAATCATAAGTTTTTACTCAAGTACCTATAATTTCTAGAAGTATTTGCTCTGTATACCTATCTATCTTATTCGCTATAAGTATATTTAAGTACCTAGGTGAATGTGTATTGTGTAGTTCGCTATAGGTAGGTACATCCATTGTGTTTCCTTTTTTTACCCGGCTGGCTATCAAGTCGCAGGGTTATTTTTTAGTATTTAATATAGTTATAAGTAACAGTGGAGGATTGTAGTGTTCGAATCCCTAATGTGGGTAGGCAGCCGGCGGTGTGCGCCTACCGGCAATGTGAAAATACACTTCTTGTCAATTCGTTAATCTTGGAGTTTTATTGTGCATCCTAAATCCCGTATAAACCAGTAATAATGGTCTAAGACATAATTTCTACGTGTAATGTATAGATAATCTCTAGCCATTTGAAAGATGTGTACGTAATTAGTACAATGTAACACCAGACGGAGACGCAATGACGACAAAAGGGCTTACAATGTTGCAATAACTCGTTCCACTTTATCCACGAACGAACGACAGTCAGTCATTTGCACGCTAATTTGCCTGTACATATTATCTAATTCGTATGCATTTTTACCTAACCTGCATCAGAATGAGTCAGTGTTATTCGAGTACCTATATTATTTATGGTAGGTATATTGAGATAAATAAATAAATAGATAATGCTGGACATTTCACACATCATCATGTAGCCTAAAAGTAACCAGAGCTTGTGTTATGATTTTTATTTTATTGATGATTGTGGGAGTGTCTTATTTTAAGCAATAACATTTTAATTAGAGTTTAATTTTATTTTTTGGGTAAATTCTACATAGTAGAGTTTTTCGTTAATTGTTATTTACTTGTTATTTTATCTGTTTATCTGTGAATAAACCAATATTTATGCACGGTCAGTATGTTGCCTACAATTGGAACTCGATTCTTAGGTGTATTTAATAATTTCCCAAGTTCACGAAGTTTTTATGTAGGCACATAGATGCTTCATCTCTTTAAATAAAAATTAATCCCTATTTCCCTTGGTCACGCCATCACGCGTGAACGGCTGGACCGATTTCACTAATTCTTTTTTTGTTGTGTTCGTTATTGTCAGGCGAAGGATGTTATGAAAAAAAAAATAAGAATGTTGCGCGGAAAATTAGAAAATTTAAGAATACTTAACCACCATATAAAATTACTAGCTGCTGACCGCGGCTTTGCTCGCGTGGTACCCGGAAAAAAAAGTAGCCTATGTAACTCTCCAGCCCTCCAACTATCTCCACACAAAAAATCACGTCAATCCGCCGCTCTGTTTTGACGTGAAAGCAAGACAAATAGAGATACTTATGGGTGTCAAATGAAATGCCTTGATGGGCGAAACACAATGCTGATCTGATGATGGAGTCAGGACCTCCATGGGCTCCATGGAACTTTTTAGTGATAATTATGGATAAGTATAGGTTTTCTCTCTTCCATGCTTCCCTCCTTCCATGCTTCTCTCCATAATGCTTGAAGCAATACGAAGTTTGCCGGGTCAGCTAGTAAACTATAAATAAAGCCCGTAGTACGCAGTTTACCTGTAAATAAGAGAAATAAATTACATGTAGACAACACTAATGAATCTTAGCTACCGTACCGTTGTAGGTAGCGTGGGCATCCAACGTAAGTAACACCATGGACTATTTGGTCCAAGCACTTTGGCTACATTATCGTTCTTTTTTGCCTATCAGTGGAAATCTGGGCTATCAACAGTAAACAAATATCCATATATGCTTTCTGATGATAATTGGGGCAGGCCAGGCCCCTAGCCCATGGGGTAGATAACAGACTAATTGTATAGTGTAGGAATACCTACAATAATAAATACATTTAAGGTCAATGCGGGGAAGTCCGTCTGCGGGGCAAGACCGTACACTGAGCTTTTTGACGAAACTATGCACCCTACGCGTGTTTTACCTATATTGGCAAATCAATCATATCCATCTGGTTTCAACTAGCTCTAATAGATGTTTCTATGTCACAACAGTTCGCGAAAAAACGTTTACAAACTTTTCGTGTAATTTTAACTCGAATATCGAGATAGACGTGTGGTGACAAAAACGAATATTTTAAATATAAAGAGTGAAGTTGTCGGATTTAATTATGATAAGAGTTTTTTAATAATATTGCCCCCTCCTATTTCTCTTATCGAATTTCAAAAGAACGCCATATCTTCTGAGATAATCGCATCCAAAAATATCTACCTACCGAAAGTTCAAGTTGGGAAGTCCGTCTACTTTACGCGGGGCAAGACCGGCATATGCCGGACTTGCCTCAAATCAGAAATCGTAAACCTTTTTATTCTAAATATATTGGATATGACCTCTTGATGACCTTTTGAACTCACATGACCCCTTGACCTGTCATGACCCCTTGACCGTGTCTTTTATTTCTTTAAAATTAGTAATAACTGTTCCTTATTTTCTTTCTATTATCTTGTATGGTTTGGCCCTGCAATAAATTATGATATAGTAGAGTAGAGGGTTGACTATCATAATAGGTGTTAAACTACATAACCAGAAAGTCTTTACTTACTTATAATTTTTTTTCTGTTTTTAGATAAGTACCTAGTCTCTACTATTAGATATACACATAGAACACATAGGTATACACATAAAAATCACAAACCTAGTAAAATACTTTAAAATTGGCGATTGCTTGCTCTAGTAGATTATTATTGTGCTGCTTAGATTTTTAAATTTACTAAATATTTTTTTTTTAATTTACTCGGGTACCTGCTCTACCTACCTACTTTAATAATTTTAATAAGTTGAAATTAGAATAAAGTGATTAACACAAAAAAACATAATTATTCATATCCCACGGGAACCGTGCATTTTTCTTACAATAATAACATTATTTTTATAGAAATAATGTTTCTTTAGAATGTTTAATAAGAAACATAATGGTTCTTAGTTTGAAAGTAAGTCCCTACCAAAGGAATGGATGCTTTGGTAGGGGCTTACTTTCAAGAAAATGTTGCAAAAATGTTCACCACCCCTGAATCCTAAAATGTGCCGGACTTACCCCGTTTTACACATTTTTGACAATATCTTTGGATTGGGACCTTATTTCGAATCGTTGAAGACATAAAATTCATTGTTAAGATGTAATACATGCTGTGAGTTACTTTAGACTCTTCTAAACATCTCCTGTCGCCTACAATAACTCCTAGACGGACTTCCCTCATTTAGCCGGGGAAGACCGTCTACTGCCCGAGTTTTAAAAAACCTCCGATTTTATTGTTAATTTTATATAGTTTTAAAGGTTTAATAGCTTTTTCTGATTCTTGGATAAATTTGCCAACGATGAATATCTTTAACTTTACAGAAAAATGCATAGTGACTGAGATATGATCAATCAAACCGAACTTTGAAAAAAGTATGCCGGTCTTCCCCGCATTGACCTTAAATAAAATAAAACTATGGTGTTAATTGTACATAATTAACAGCATAGTTTTAATCACACTAGTACCAGACAACCTATCATAAAAGTTAATTAACTAGTTTACTGACTTGTGAGTAGGTTCACTGTCTATATCCATTACTAGCTTTTGCCCGCGGCTTCGCTCACGTCTGAAACCTACCTAAAGAAGTACCTACCTAAACAGCTCATTATACTATGCTGAATTGCCTTTTGAGCATCCTATTTTTTACCCGACTTCGAAAAAAGGAGGAAGGAGGTTCTCAGTTCGTCGGAATCTTTTTTTTTGTGCTTTTTTTTATGTGAACATACATATACCGATTTCTCGAAGACGCCTCCACCGATTTCAAAAATTCTTATTTTGTTTGAAAGCAATTGGTCCTTTTGGTCATCAGGTCAGGATCTGATGATGGGATCTTGGAGAAATCGAGGTAACTCTTCAAATTCAAAACGACTAAGTATATCAAATAAACTCAATATACAGTTAGCATTGAATTTATTTTATTATTTTTAAATAAAAACATTTATCCAATGTTTTCAAGATTCTTTGATATTGAACTTTCAGTCAAGTCAAAAAACTGAAATGAAATCTTCTAGCTGAGCTGATCCAGCGAACTTCGTACCGCCTCAGAAACATTTTATATTTATATATATTTGGGCCAGAACCGAGTCGTTATTAATCTGAGCTTTAGAAATCACTTCCATCTACCTTATGAAAATCAAACAGGTAGGTACCCGTCACGCGAAACATTGAAAAATAACATTACTTAGTCTTAACTGAAACTCTGAAAGTATCTGAACAGTTCGCAGGTCTCCTCACGTGATATTAATGGCGTCTAGACTTCGTTTAGCAGTGGATTGTAAAGCAGTGACTGTAGGCATTGTTAAGGTCGACGGGGACGGACCTTGTAATCACCTAATTAGCAATGGAAAACTTCTGTGATATTTTCAGAATTCATAACATAATTTACGCTTTAGATCCGGATTTACTATGAAATTGGTTTTATTGTAATTGAAGTAAGGTAAAAAAAAAATTGCAGTAATCCTAAAGGTATGAAAGTAAGAATATTGGAAGATTGGAAGAAAAAAAAGAAGATGTTTGCCAGAAGTTAAATTATGACTCAAGCCTGTGCCTCTTTTTTAATGAACATAAAATTTAATATTCGAAATGTCCTCTGCCTTTCGTGCGGGTTACTGACGGCTTAGAATGTTAGAGTCCGTTCAAATACCACTTCTATTACAGGGAAATACGGTTCAAAAGACCTATTGGATGCTGAAGGCATGCTTATGTGCTTACTTAGTAACAGTGCACTGATTTTATTCCATAGGAAGTGCATAAAATTTTAAGCGGAAGCTATGTCTGCGTCGCTGCAGACGCCAGATACGTCTCGTTAGTTTTTCGGAACGTAGTTCTGTTTGAGCAGTATTTATGTTGGAAAAATTTAATTCTTGGAAGTTGTCTAAAATATTTCTCTTGATTTTCGCCATTATTTTTATTATGCGTAATATAACTAGTATCTTTGTGAGCTGTAGACCTCTCGAGTCTGCGTGTGACTACGTTTTTAGGAGTTGTTCTGCTCACCACGCTGAAGATCCTCATCAGATCTTCACCAAAGTTATAAGAGACCAACTTAAAGTTACAACCTTTCAAATAAAAAAAGTACCATCGGAATCGGATGTCATAAGGCGGAGATATCCTATATCCTATATTTTTGGCGCTTTTTGGAGGAAGTACCCCCCAATCAAAAATACCCGAAAACAAAAAAAAATCTAAGTAAGTATAAGATTATCAAACCTGCTTACAATATTTCATGAGAATTGGTTGAGAAATGCGACCAGCGGGCCTAAAAAGGCCGCTATAACAGAATCACAATAGGAATTGCAATAAATGCCGTTCTTGTCATTCTCAGTCTATGAAAAGAGACGGCATATAGTTCAATTCCTATTGTGATTCTGCTATTTTACCTTTTGCCTTTTTAACACCACTGAGAGGAGAACAGACAGACAGACATCCGGCGGACAAACGAAAGCATTTTTGTCCAAGCTGAAGCAGAGACGCTTCGCTCGCTCGGTCAAAAACGCAAACGTTTCGGTACGAAACGGAGAGTGGTTTTATGTTGCTCAGGAAAGAAAATATTCTGTAACATAACTAAGCACTCACCTAGTTATCTTTCTATAGCGCGCTTATCATTTCTCTCGCCTACATTTCTCTCCATCTTCAATTTTCTTCTTGCGGCAATAAAATGTTGTAGTGTGCGTGGCCCAATTCTGTCGGTAGCGGCAGCGAGGCTGAAGGGTCGTGTAAGGAAAGGGCTCGCACTGTGTCGTATTCTGTGGCTATACCTTCCCAACCTTTCGCACGCCCCCGCGTCTAGACTCTAGCCCAACATAAACTTACATAATTCGCCACTCCCCGCCTGCACGCACCAAATATTCCAAATATTAGGTTAACCATTCGACTTTGTTAGTTATGATTTAGATTCGGTAGCTTTGAGGTCGCAAATTCATATAAGTTAATATTTACCAACACATGGAATTAGTTAACAGAGGATTTGGTAATTTGTTATCTTGCTGGCTGCTGGATAGCTTCGTTGTTTATTGTTGGATAATTTACGAGCCTTGTTGGCTAAGTAGGTGGCTCGATTTTTGATTCAAATTACTTGGTTTCGAAATCCGGTACTTATTTCAAAACTAAAATTAGGTAAGTTAGTTTCAGACTACCAGATTTCTACCTTATATTAATATTAGATAGTTTTTATTTCGAAAATGTACTAAGTAATATTAAAATTGCAGGTCTGAAAAAATCACTTTATAATTTATTACGTTCTCCGAAATACTTTATTCATTGACTATACAGGTATGTAGCTTATGAGCTGAGAATAAATTAAGTCTTGCTCGGAGATCCCTCGAAAGTAGGCTGTCTAGGCTTCACAAAATTGGAAAAGCGAAAATTTCTTAATCCTACTTATAAAGGTCATGACGCTATAACATTTTAATATTATGTCTGAGATTGTTTCATCTCTCCGGCTACGGCTCGGGTATTCAAAATAAGTAAGCATTAGGTAGACATAATAGTGAACAAAGGTATTAGCTCTATATATTGAAAACAGCTAGGTTAATGCCGTATTACGCCCTTTTTGATTTAACTAGCCGAATATATAGTATTAATTATCTGTAATTTTATGTATCAGGCCATTCTAATATGTTTAGTTTAACTAGACTGTGTTTGTTTTGTCCACGGTCACTCTTATTCTTCACAATCCCTGAACATCAATCATAATGGTAATTAGTTGATCACAGTAGGCATTCAAGTCTTTTTCTGGGACTTTGATTTTACTCAGGCAGGTATTTAGCATCGGGCCCACGAGTATATCCCGGTTCTACATGTCTAGGGGCAGTCCGATCCACGTCTAAATGAACATTACATTTGGCACATGCCCATTTTTGCAAGTTTCCTTTCACGTGATAGATTGCACTGCACGCACACCCGTGGACGTTTATTAGAAATATTAATCGCTTTCTTCTCAAAGTTTTCCTTCGCCGTTTTATATACTTACTATAATATGAAGGTATATGACAGTTTTCAAAATGAGAAATTTATTAATTTTTATTAATCACGGGACTTGAACCCACGACCTTCGGATTGAAAATCGAGCATATCTCACACAGCAATACGGTTCCATTAACATCTTTGGATCCTGACTAAAAGTATAGAGAACTATAAGAAAATAATCTTTTTAATCAGAAATCATAAGATTATGATTGTAATTCAGGGCTTATAACACCACTCATCGCTGAACGTAGACGACGAAAGCTTATCGAAAAATCGGTAAAGTAAGCTAGCGGAAATAGTAATGAGCTGTACAAAGGGGTGCGTTGCGGTGCACGTAGGCATGGGCCGGGGGTGACTGGCTAGGGTGTAGGCTGTCTAGACTGCGCCCCTACACGACACTAATTAATATTACCGTCCGTCTGTCTGTTACACGGCGCGGCGCGCAGCTATGCAACAACACGATCTAATTGCCCTGTGACTGCTATTATAACATTTTTTTTTCAAAAACTAAAGGAATATAGAGAACAGTCCTATTCCTGCATTAATGCAACCCTGATGCGAAAGCTCTACACCAATGCGGCTTTAGCTTTTGTAATGTAATGTGATGAAACGATTCAATACCTAACAATTTTAGTATTCTTTGTGTTTAATTTCAGAAGTTTATAAAAATAAGTATTGACTTATTTGAATAAGTATTTTTTTTACAGCTTTAAAAATGTATAAACGTAGTAATTTAATGTTAACTAAGTCTGAGGCGGTAACTGAATGGTGGTCTCGGGAAGCTCAACGACCAAGAGGCAGACTACCCGCCCGATGGTCGAATGATATCGTAAACGTGGTTGGGAATCAGTGGATGAGACTCGCGAAAGATCGTAGAGAATGGCGTGATAAAGAGGAGGCCTGAAATGATGAAGTCCGAGAAACAATAGTATGTTAAAAGTCTACAGACACTCAGGATCTGCCAAAGCTATAAATAATTTTAGTAACAATGAATCGAAAGCAGAAATTTTAATCACAGACTGTTTCCATACTCACGTCTGCTTAGAAATAGGAATTTTACCACTAAATGTGGAGTAAAAGTCAGGCAGTCGGCGGCGACGACTGCGGCCTAGAATGCATTTGATCATAAAACAGAGCCTTTGAGTAACCTCCAGACGGTCTGTCCTCCGATCTCAGTCACTTGTTTGCTATATCCACCGTCTAGACTAGACAAGACAAACACTATTGACTTGACGTCATCTAATGTACATTTTACATTCACCTGCAGAAAAGCACTTTGCTTATCATAAATGCTGTGAAGTGTATTTATTATGCGAGTAAATAGGTCGACAAATATCTAAGTTCACAGACACTTGTCTGCTTCTTAGTGATGGTTGCTATTGTACCTATCACCTTCATTACAACTTGCGTAAGTTTTAGTAGCACTTGGTAAAATTTTGTGTTTTGTAAAGTGATTTGGGTTTTACTTAAAAATATGATTAAATGTGGGCATGTACCAAATATGTATTTGGACATACATCTGACTACACCCTTAGACGTCTTCAACGGAGCTTAGAGATGACTAAAAAGATCTGAGAAAATGTCTACCGCGCGTGTACCGTCATATATTTTTTTATGATGAAATGTTATGTAGTTGTTCACGGTTTTAACAGAAGCGTAATAAGCGAATAAAAAATGTTTACACCCTTGCTCTACATGGCTATGCGTGTGACGCACCGATTTACGAGATGCGAGTAGGTACGTACCTTACATAAAACCCGTTCACTGGTAGGCATATAGGTTCATAATACTAGTAGTCTGTATGACAGTTTTGTTTCAAGAATAGAGAATGACTAATGTTGTTATGCATTCGTATTGTTGTGTTTTTGATACAGAATCGGACTTCATGACAAGTAAGAATGTTCTACCACTTTTAAATTAAATAAATAAATATTGGTGGACATTTTACACAACCTAGCCCCAAACTAAGCAAAGTTTGTACTATGGGAACCAGATGATATAATTATATAGAATATATTTTTGTAAATTACATACTTAGGTATACATATATAATGTACCTTACCTTCAAAAGGTGGATTAAAAAAATATACCTACTTATCAGAACTACCAGAATTAGTCATATCATAACATAGTACAATTTTATTCCTGCTGATTAAGTAGGTTTGTATACCCAACTCTGTTGACGAATTTATTATGCTACCTAAAGGCTTCATTATAAACTAGGTACCTATATAGCCGGACAGGATTGATTGCTTTATAGCAGCATTTAAAAGCCTCGTCTCGGACAATCAAGCCATAAAATTTTGAGAAGGTTAACTCATTAGACCTTTGTAGGTTAAACATGTTAGATAGTTGTGTCATCGAAGGGCAAGCCAGGTCTGTGTCTGTCGATACGTCTGGGTCGACATCGATATGTGCAGACTGCATTACGTCTCAGTTCACCTCTAGACGGCTCTCCGGTCGGCGCGCGCTGGCAAGCGCACTTTGTCTAGTCTAGACGAATTGCATTATGGAAATTTATATACCTAGACGCCTATTTATACTAACTGAAAGTTTGTTTGTTTTTACTATAAAATGCTGTTTACATTTTAGTTAACATTTCACGAATAAATAAGCGTTTGATCAGTAGAGAAGACAAGTGTTTAGTCTAGCTAGACTTTTGATGAAATTATAAATTGTACTTTTTTTATTTTAATAATGCTTTTAAAATATGTTACATTTGAGTATCTTAATCATAGATAGGTGGCTTGGAATTTTATAATAAAGCCAAGTGCGTTTTTGTTATAGGTACGAGTATTTGCTATTTACAATTGCGTTTTTTGCTCATATAAAAGAACATAGCTGTTTTAATTTTTTACTAGACTAGCTACTGCCCGCGGCCTACATAACATATACCTACTTAGCCTATTTTCATCCTGAAAGTTTATGCTAAATACTGGTGAAATAATTTTTGAAATCGTATGAGTAGTTTCGGAGATTACCTCCTACATACAAACTTTACCTCGTTATAAAATAATAGTATCGATAACATTAAATTAAGTTCGTTTTAAATAGGCACCTAGTGAATTTAAAATCTGATGATAAATTATTATTATCTATAGTCGAATTGCTCATTATGCGAACTAAAAATATATGAAAAAAATGACATTTTGACCGTCAATTTTAGTGCGTATAATTAGAAATACGACTATACAAGTATAGAGTTTACGTTAGCCGCTTATGGAAGCTTGTAACACTTGGTGTTTCAATCAAATCATAGGCATTGCCGACCTTTAACCTATGGTTAATCTACCTACTGAACCCAGGCTATACTTTATAAATTATTTCGTTTCATTAGCATCGAGTTCTGCTCCTGCTGAAAAAAGAACCTTGAGTTGCATTACTAATATGGTAAAACTGACATCATAGAATACTAGCGTTAAGAGGGCAGCGACGAACGAATTCTCCATACAAACGTACTACCGAAATCATTTAAAATTTGAGCGTATTTTCACCACTTTATGCACTTATTTAGATTAAGGAAGTATTAATCTAGGTTCCTGTTAAACTTTTGATCTAAAAAACTTACCTGAAACAAAATGTAACCAAATTGTATTTCTAACATTTTTACAGCAAAAATATCGTGTTTTCGTTGCATTTGTTCTGTATGATAAACAACAATGATTGTAATATCCTTTTAATAGGAACACAGCTTAGAGTGTCTAGTTACAGGCCATACAAAAAAAATTGCGAAATCATTAACTTTTCATTCATCATTTTTGGTATTACGGAATACATCGTAAATTCTTGTAAATTCTGAACTCGAGTATTGCCGTACGCGTTGCTCGGATGTCTTCAATGTGTGTGTATAGTCCCGGAGGCGGAGTTTCGACACTCACACTAACGCAAAATTGGTTTGCAACGACCACCGCTTTTTATAATTTTTAGCATTTTTAGCTCGCTCGATGTATAGGTATGTAGGCATAGGTGTAGGTAGTATACACACTAACTAGATAGGTGTACCTAGCGTAGATTAGAATTGATTTTTACTTTGAACAATTATTTCAATTTTAAATGGTATGTAGGTAGGTAGGTTTTGTAGACCCTTTTATGAAAATTACTTTCTTTTTAACCGACTTCAAAAAAAGGAGGAGATTCTCAAGTCATAGGAATATTTTTTTTATGTAGGTAGGTATGTTTCTCGAGTATCTACTTGAATAGGTGAGCCTGGACCGATTTGGAAAATTATTTTTTTGTTTGAAAGGGTACCAGGTGGAGCTATGGTCATCAGATCAGGTCAGGATCTGATAATGGAGTCAGGAACTGTTCAACAGAACTCCTCAGTAAATAGGCTGATTGAGTTTAAACTCGGCATAATGTAAGCTGTCTTGTTCCGTTTCGTTCCGACTACAATGTCATGTAATATGTAATACCTATGCGTACCTATGGTGACTGCGAGCTGACCTGATGATGGAATCAGAAGCTGTTCAAAAAATGGTGCTGGTGATGATGATGACGAGTTTCAGCTCCATCGGCCTATTTAGATTTAGGTAGGTACTGATGTGTTCTGTTGAACAGCTCCTGACGCCATCATCAGATCCTGACCTGATCTGATGACCATGGCACCACCTGGGACCCTTTCAAACAAAAAAGAATTTTCCAAATCAAAAAAATTCCAAAAACATACCTACCTACATAAAAAAATATTCCTATGAATTGAGAATCTCCTCCTGTTTTTGAAGTCGGTTAAAAAGAAAGTAATTTTCATACTAAAGTTATGAAGTTGAAGTTATGAAAGAAGTTGAAGTTATGTTTTTAAACTTCAAAGTCTATAAATAGAACAGTCAAGGAATTTCTATACTACGTACCTGGAATGCTGACTGAGACAGAAAACAAGGTCCGCTTGAGAGATAAAACTTGGGCGGCGTGTCTCTTTCTAAAGGGTGACCATAAACTAAACATTCCTAGTCCCTAAGGGGCCTTTTCCATCATTTTCTGATTTACGTGATGTTTCAGGGCATGATTTTTGAATTAAAATACTGATACAATTTTGATCCTTCATTTTGATTCTTGAATCTTGAATCTTGATTCTTGAATCTGAAAACTGAAATTTTGAATCTTGAATCTTTGAAGTGACAGCTGTCAAACTTCAAACGGCCATATCTTGGAAACTACTCGTCCTAGACTCCCCGTTCCCAGTTCTAATGAAAGCTATGACCAAGATCTTCATTTGAAGTGACAGCTGTCAAACTTTAAATGGCCATATCTCGGGAACTACTCATCCTAGACTCCCCGTTCTCAGTTCAAATGAAAGCTATTGAAGAGATCTTCATTTAAAGTGACAGATGTCAAACTTCAATCAGCCATATCTCGAAATCTACTCATCCTAGACTCTTCCTTTTTAGCTCAAATGAAAGCTATGACCAAGATCTACATTTTCAATAACAGCTGTCAAAATGACATCTGTCATCTGAAATGTAGGTCTTGGTCATAGCTTTCATTTGAACTGAGAACGGGGAGTCTAGGACAAGTAGTTCCCGAGATATGGCCATTTGAAGTTTGACAGCTGTCACTTCAAATGAAGATCTTGGTCATAGCTTTCATTTGAACTGAGAACGGGGAGTCTAGGACGACTAGTTCCCGAGATATGGCCATTTGAAGTTTGACAGCTGTCACTTCAAATGAAGATCTTGATCATAGCTTTCATTTGAACTGAGAACGGGGAGTCTAGGACGACTAGTTCCCGAGATATGGCCATTTGAAGTTTGACAGCTGTCACTTCAAATGAAGATCTTGGTCATAGCTTTCATTTGAACTGAGAACGGGGAGTCTAGGACAAGTAGTTTTCGAGATATGGCGGTTTGAAGTTTGACAGCTGTCACTTCAAATGAAGATCTTGGTCATAGCTTTCATTTGAACTGAGAACGGGGAGTCTAGGACAAGTAGTTTTCGAGATATGGCGGTTTGAAGTTTGACAGCTGTCACTTCAAATGAAGATCTTGGTCATAGCTTTCATTTGAACTGGGAACGGGGAGTCTAGGACGAGTAGTTCTCGAGATATGGTCATTTGAAGTTTGACAGCTGTCACTTCAAATGAAGATCTTGGTCATAGCTTTCATTTGAACTGAGAACGGGGAGTCTAGGACGACTAGTTCCCGAGATATGGCCATTTGAAGTTTGACAGCTGTCACTTCAAATGAAGATCTTGGTCATAGCTTTCATTTGAACTGAGAACGGGGAGTCTAGGACGACTAGTTCCCGAGATATGGCCATTTGAAGTTTGACAGCTGTCACTTCAAATGAAGATCTTGGTCATAGCTTTCATTTGAACTGAGAACGGGGAGTCTAGGACGACTAGTTCCCGAGATATGGCCATTTGAAGTTTGACAGCTGTCACTTCAAATGAAGATCTTGGTCATAGCTTTCATTTGAACTGAGAACGGGGAGTCTAGGACAAGTAGTTTTCGAGATATGGCGGTTTGAAGTTTGACAGCTGTCACTTCAAATGAAGATCTTGGTCATAGCTTTCATTTGAACTGGGAACGGGGAGTCTAGGACGAGTAGTTCTCGAGATATGGTCATTTGAAGTTTGACAGCTGTCACTTCAAAGATTCAAGATTCAAGATTTCAGATTCAAGGTTCAAAATTCAAGAATCAAGGATCGAAATCCAGGATCGAAATCCAAGATCGAAACCAAGGATCGAAATCAAGGATCGAAATCAAAATCAAGGATCAAAATCAAGGATCTCTAATTCAAGGATCGAAACCATGGATCGAAATCAAGCGCTGATTTTGTCGAGCGCGATAAGGTAAAAATATCCTGAAATTTAAATGACATGGGCACACTACTAATCCTACAACGAGTGTGAAAGAGACAAAGCACCCAAGAAAGCCTTCCCAACAAGACCAACAATCCTTATAACCAAGATTAAATGATAATAGATCGTTGTGTAGTCGTGATAAGGTTCAAAATCCTTTGTACATTAAATGTCAGTAAGAACTCCAGTTACGTAGTTTAGAATCTTCTTGAGAACAGTAGTAGTTTTGTAATGACGTCACAAAATGACGGCGGGCCATTTGAATCTGCCAAGAGGGGCTTTTCCATCCTACTAATAATTTTACAGTGTGAAAGTTTGTGAGGATGTATGGATGTATAGATGTATCGCTATCTAGGGATGTTTGTATGTTTGTTACTCTTTCAAGCAAAAACTACTGATACACGCGCGGTTCGAGGGGGGGGGGTCATGGGGGTCATGACCCCCCCCCCCCCTCAAAATCCTTGAGAAACCTGTAACATCCAGCAAAAAGAGAGGTAGGTACGCACTACCAAAACTAGTGACCCCCCCCCCCAAGATCAAAGTCTGCGACCGCCAGTGCTACTGAACGGATTTTAATGAAACTTGGAATACATATAGGTAGGTACCTATACTTACCATAATTTATGACCTGGAATAAAACATAGGCTACTTTTTATCCGGGTAGGTATCACGCGAGCGAAGCCGCGGGCGGAACCTAGTATATTTTACATTTGTCTCTCTGATGTTGGCTGTTAGGTAGGTATTATGTTTTATCTCGCTTACATAGATACCTACCTACTCTACTGCTTATAACAGTGGCGGATTTCCAAATTTGCCGCCAGTAGGCTATTCAACTTTTGCCGCCCCTACACTCGATACCACATCACAATCATATTAATTACATTTTTTTGTTAATGAAATTGTAACTTTTATGATTTGTGTAATATTATTTTTAACCGACTTCAAAAAGGAGGAGGCTCTCAAGTCGACTGTGTGTTTTTTTTATTTTAGGTATATATTTTTTTTAGTTTTTTGTGTGTGTGTTACGCCATTTCTCCGTCAATTGTGGACCGATTTTGACAATTATTTTTTTTGGTTACAAAGGATATACTCCAGAAGTGGAGGATCTGATGAGGGGATCCCATGGAAATCGAGGGGAACTCTCAAATTTTATGGTTATTTATTGTGTTTGTAGAACTATCGGGCTGAAATTTTGCACACTTATATATTCTCGGTGACAATGAAATATTATGGTATCAATCAAGCTTATCTGATGATGGAGTCAAGAGCTGTTCAACAGAACTCCTCAGTGAATAGGCCGATTGAGTCGAAACTCGGTATATCTATCAAGTTTCAATTACAATTTAATAATATGGTGACAACGAGCTGATTTGATGATGGAGTCAAGAGCTGCTCAACAGAACTCCTCAATAAATTGGCCGATTGAGTAAAAACACAGCATATCTGTGAAGTTCCGACACAATGTAATATAATAATATGGTGACAGCGATCTGATCTGATGATGGAGTCAGGACCTGTTCCATGGAACTTTTTAGTAAAATAGAAATAGAAATAAGTTTTATTTTCGCCACTACGATACATACAACACAAATCAGAAATGCTACATTACAGTGACAAGAAAATAAGGTTACCCCTCAGCATTTGCTCCAGCAGCGCCATGGCTGTTAGAGCGCTGGTTTTCAGTATCTTAGTTTTTAGTAGTATAGTAGTAGTGACATGGATATCAAATGAAAGGGCTTGATGAGCGAAACACAATAAGTAGGTAAGATGACATCATTCTTAATAAAAAATAAACACTAAAATGAAAAAATAAAATACTTAACCGACTTTAAAACATACTTGCACTAAAAAGCAAAACATAAGAATATAAACAGATTTATTTACCTAATTACTAATTACGCGCACTCCGCACTTTAGGTACGAAGCTACAAGTACATTGGTGGGCCCGCCCGGGCGGGCCTTGGCAGGGTTCCCACTTGCCACTCGGCTCTAATACCTATCGCGTGACAACTCGACAACCCTTCCGCGTCACTCCGCGCCAGACAGTGACAGAGTTATGCGTTAGAAAGAGAGAATTTGTGTAGGCACGTGTCAGTGCATATTGCACTAGGCAAAGAACGCTTACGCGAGCTGAATTGAACTTTGTCGCATAATTCTGTGCTACAACGTAGGTATTTTATTCAAAGTTTTCGTCAGAATCTACGACTTTTTGCCTTCTTGAGAGAATCATTTTGAGACAGAGATTCGTAGATCACACATACATTTGTCTCACAGGCAGGCAAAGGGAATTAAATTTGCAACCTTCTGTGTTTCAGGCGGGCCTTCGCCCTCAGCACCACAGAACATTGTTGTCATGATGAATAATAATGGATTCATAACATGTCGCATATTGTGGCTGTTTTCGGCCTCCCGTGATCGTTTCACTAGGTTTTAACAGTTCAAAATAGATGAGATTCTTCTGATCCTACCAAATACAGGGGGTCTAAAGTGGCCACTTTTGATGAAAAATCAGATGTTTCATAGATGCTTCATCTATGAAACATCTGACTTTTCATCAAATGCTTCATAAATGCTTCATATGCTATGCTATGCTTCATCGATGCTTCATATATGAAGCATCTATAAAGCATCGATGAAGCATTGATGAAGCATCGATGCTTCATTTAAGAAGCATATAATATGAAGCATTTATGAAGCATTTGATGTTTCATCAGATGTTTCATAGATGAAGCATCTATGAAACATCTGATTTTTCATCAAAAGTGGCCACTTTAGACCCCCAGACAATTACCTCAGCACCAACAACAACAACCAGCACCAACAACAACAACCAGCACCGACAACTCGTTTGGAGTTGTTTGCACACCAGCTTAAGATGAGCCGTACATTCAACGGTTCCTGTGCATTCCGGGTGTCAAGGATTCCGGCTGTTTGTAATTTCGGAACTACAAAACCGATGACCTTGAAATTTTTACGGAACAATATTATAAAGTACTTACTTTCAAACAAAGTAAAAACCGGTCAAGTGCGAGTCGAACTCGTACACCGAGGGTTCCGTACCTACCCATTATACCCATTAAGTTATTGAACAATTAGTAATTTTTTTGTACATATCCTAGTTCTGCGATAGCAGCGCCGCAAATGTTCTGCGCACACGAGCATAATATTGCAATAAATATTTTCTTTTATTTACTTTCACACAATAGCACAATTTTATTTATTTACCTTATTTGAGGATGGTGCCAATTAAGCTAGTTCGCTTAATTGTATGAGCGCTCATGCAACTAAGAAGACAATCTTAATTGGCGTCAACTATGTATGTATGTATGTATGGGAACACCCTTTAACTTTCAACTTTTTTAATTTTTTGGAATTTTTCCTTTATTTCTGCTATAAGGCCTTGCTTTTTGCCAAATTTCGTGATTCTAGATCAACGGGAACTACCATTTAGGTTTTCGACCCAAAACCTCTAGGGTACTTCCGGTTGACCTAGAATTGTCAATTTTGGTTACAAGTAGGGCATCGAGAACCGGGCATTATTTAAGAACCGGTTTTTTCGGTTCCAGTTTCAACTCAGAACCGGGTACCCGGTTCTTTCGGTTCTTTCGGTTCTTGTGATAATTTTTATTCAAATCGAATCGATGTTTGTCCTTTTGCACAAAAAAGGCAAAGAATGTGAAAATTAGCGGACTATTTCTTTAATAACGCACGCAAGTAAGATCCTCCTACCCTACATGTATTAAAAAGACGTCTTAGCTACTTTTTAGCCCGGCAAATACCTGAAGAACAGGCAGGTTTGTTAAAGGCAAGGGTACGCAGGAATCAACATTTGCCAAATAATAGAGAAGAGTAGAGAATTCAACAGCCTAGTAATCCTATGCTTTATTGATTACTAGTAGCTGCCCGCGGCTTCGCTCGCGTGGTACCCTGATAAAAAGTAGCCTATGTTACTCTCCAGCCCTCCAACTATTTCCACACAAAAAATCACGTCAATCCGTCGCTCTGTTTTGACGTGAAAGCAGGACAAATAAACAAACTAATAAACACACTTTCTCATTTATAATATGGGTACGGATACCAAAGCTTTGACTGTATGCAATTGGAGAAATTGTGGAATATACTACTGGAGATGGGAGCTCCTGAACACCTCGTCAGTATAATCAGTAAAATAACAAGTAAAAAGTACATACAGTAAACCGTTCTTACATCAGGTTGGGCACCAAATGCTCTAGTATGTTCCAAACCAAGAAGGGAGTAAGACAGCGTTGCATCCCATCCCCTGCTCTGTTTAATATTTTAAGAAGAGTACATATTTCGTAGGACCCTTGAAAACTGAGGGAAAGGTTTTCCGACAGGCGGAAAGGGGATATCAAAATTCAAATATCATTTATTTACCACTTTGAAACGTCTTAAGAGCTAGGTGATTATAGTCCCGTAGAAACCTTCGGTACGCTGACGATATCGTTCTCCTAGCAACATCAGTGGCAGATATGGAAGAATTCTTCCTAAGTCTAGAACTTGTCTAGTCTGAGTCAACAGGGCGAAATACAAAAAAATTGGTAGTAGATCGTGCGGGGAAACTAATAGATGCAACCTGCAACATCTACATAACATCTTGAAGAACAGAGGAATAGATATCAAAACTAAGATCAGACTGTTACGGGCATTGGTGTAAGTATTTAGTATTCTCTGTATTTATTTATGCAGTGAAAACGTGGACAATTCTGGTCAGAGAAAGACAAAGGATCGATGAATTCGAGATGTGGTGCTGGAGGCGACTGCTAAGAATACCCTGGACGGATAAACGCACCAATGTGTCGATCCTACCCCAGCTCCAAATTAAAACCCGATTGTCTACTTTAAGCCACCAACGCATTCATTAATACTTCGGCTACGTGGTGCGCAGAGATGATGAAAGTCTTGTAAAACACAAAGTCTAGTAGTACACGGTTGTAAGGAACGCACTAGACAGAAACGGGTGGAGGCCGATCATCCGTTCCGAAGACAAACCCGAAGCTGACCACGATCTTCAGATATGAGGGAACGACGAGAGAGAGAGATAGTTTATTATACTTTTGTAAGTAAAATCTTACAAAATTCTACAATGGGATCAAAAATCAAACAGGGAATTTATAATCACAGCTATAATTTAAATATTTTAAACAATCCATAATAACAAACAAGGTACACTATGGTGCCTGTACACACCTAAGAATTCGGCAAGCTTTCGAAGAGAACTTTTTATAAGAACCGAAAGAACCGAAAACCCGGTTCCTAATATTTTGAGAACCGGTTCTTGTTGCAGCCCCAAGAACCGGGTAATCCCGGTTCTTTCGGTTCCGGGTAAACCCGGTTCCTATGCCCTAGTTACAAGCAAGGCCTTACAGCACAAGTAAAGGAAAAATTCCGAAAAATAAAAAAAGTTGATAATTAAGGTAAGTTTTGGTACTTACAAGTTTTCACGAAAACCTAAATTTGCCTATATCTTTTTATAGTGTTGACTCAGGACCTTGATTTTTATACTCACAATAGGGACTATAGACTTCAGTATATGGTATGAATTTCAACTTGCTAGCTCCACCCGTTCCTGAGATAATCGATGGTGACAGACAGACAGACAGACGGACAAGAAAGTGATCTTATAAGGGTTCCTAGGTACGGAACCCTAAAAAGAATCAATGAAATCGGACTACGCGCTCATGAATTACAACCAGATACTTATTTTGACTTTCATCCCCTCTCCCTAGGGAACCGTGCTGAATTTCAGGATTAAAAGTATTTTATATTAGACCTCGTAGTATGCACTCAAATAATACCAGGTTTTATTTAAATCCAACCAGTAGTTTCGACGTAATGCGCGGCCATGATACGGACAGACAGACATGAATGAAAAAAATTACAGTTTTGGCTTCAGTATCGACAATAGAGAGCCCTCCAAAAAAAATTTCAAAATATCTTCAATGTACAGAATTTGACCTGTTACAGTTTTATTATAAACTAGCTGCTGCCCGCGGCTTCGCTCGAGTTGGACCCGGATAAAAAGTAGCCTATGTTACTCTCCAGCCCTCCAACTATCTCCACACAAAAAATCACGTCAATCCGTCGCTCCGTTTTGACGTGATTCAACTACAAATAAACAAACAAACAAACACACTTTCACATTTATAATAGGGGTACGGACACCTATTGATGTTTGATTGGTTGATGATTGATGATGTGAAATTTAATGATTAATGAAAATAAAAATTCTTCGGTACACATAGGGATTTTTCGTACATGACGACCTTACACGTGCTGATTACAGCTACAGAAACAAACATGATCAACAGGTAAACTGTTGGAAATTTTCGGGATACTACTGTAATTCGCGGGCCCATCTAAACGCACCGCCTTTATCGCTCGTTTCCAATCCAATTATGGAAAAAAGTTTTAAGCAAGAAAAGCTCTCACTCTAACAATTTTTAAAACATTACTTACATGTTGAATTGTTTGTGTGTACATAATAACATAGCATTATCAATAAATATAGGTAAATATTATTTTTCTGTAACACAAAAAAAATTGTTCCCTATTTGCCGCCCCTAAAATCTGCCGCCCTAGGCTCCAGCCTTCTCAGCCTATTGGTACCACCAATTGATTCGCCACGTCATAAGTACCTAAATATGCGTTATCCTTTGTTGCACTTATGGGGGCATCCATTAATTACGTCAGGCTTTTAGGGGGCGGGAGGGGGTTGAGCCAAATCGCACCTAATCCCATGTGGGATTAAAAATGAAAGGGAGGTCTCGGCAAATCTAGGTAGGTACCTGTTTAAGATTATTTTTTTTATTCTCACGTGAGATTAGGGGGTGGGGGAGGGGATCGAGCCAAATCTCAGGACATCTCACCAAGGGGGGAGGGGGTGCGGGGGTTGAAAAATCGCAAAAATCATCTGTAATTTTAATTAATGGACGCCCCCTAATTTCAGAGGGACAAACATCCGTTGTGACTTCAGTAGTTAGGTAGGTTAGGTAAGTACCTACTTACCTATAGACATTGGACAGAAAAAAACATAGGTAAGTACCTACTTATGTAGGTACCTACTTCCCTTTGAAAATTTAGGTAATTGTGTACCGACTTATATAGGTAACAACCGACATATTCTGTCTAGCGTCATAATATCGATCTCATCCCTCCCTAAAAATCTTGAGAGTAAGATGGGTAGGTAATTACCTAGATATTGTAGATAAATTTCCAAAAAAATCATTTTTACCATACATTTATCTAACGATTCCATGAAATAAAATGAACATTATTCATTAGTGACTGACAATATAACATTTTTGGCCTCTCCAAAGATGCAAAAACTCGATATCAACAGGAATTGATCTCCATTCCGCAAGTATTTACCGCGCTGCAAGCGGAGCTCACAACCACTGAGCCAAACGTCCTGATGCATTTGTATTTGAAATTATTGAACAGTAGCTGCGCGTAATGCGTCCTGAATCGCGCAAAAAAGGGCGGGCCTCATGTCAGACTCATATCTGCCAATCACAGATTAGGTAGAGGTAATACTGCCAATCGGGGCTGTGATTGCTCATAGTAGACTGAGTAGTACACCTATACTATACTACATAGAGTTTTTTGCGTGACAAGGACGAACAATTTAGATAGATACGTTGGAAGAGAAGTTCCGAGCTACACTCACCGCAACCTTAAGAAGATATAAATATAGTGAAATGACATGAATGTTATGACGATTGCCGCAAAGTGAGCATCATCAGCGTTCAAATTTATCGATGTCGCCCCCCTGGACTCGTGTAGCGGGATTTGGGCCATAGTCCTTAATGGTGTGGAGTCAGCTCAAACAAGGAGGGAGCGACCCCACGCATCGCCCGTCGTCCTATTTTCTGCCGCGTAGCTGGGGTGTTACCACGAAAAATACACTATTCAATTATTTTCTAGGTGCCTGACTTTTATACGTCGATCTATCTTATCTTTCTGTAGACATGCCTATGAACCGATAAGCGAACCGATGAGCAATTTATCTGATCTCAGTATTGAACTTAGTAACAAACCAAAAGCTTGTTGTCTTATATGTTAATATTTCAAGGAAGTCAATCCGATTTATACAGAGCCTGCAACTTTCTGTACTGTACTGTACTTTCTGTAATTATAAGGGGTGTTGGTTGCTTTCAATTTATGCCTCACTCGTCTAATTCTTATCCGGAAGTGCAAAGCTAATAATCAAATTTGACAATTTGGGCAAAGAGCAGTTCCGTCACCGCTTGGCGTAATCAGTCGCAGACGGCGCGCCAACCGTTAGTTATGGCCGCTCCACTTTAAACCTCATCCATTCTAATTTAGCGAAAGTGCCGGTCGATAACACGGAGGAAGAACTCATATCCGTCGGCTGACGGGAACACCAGTGTCCTGGAATCCGGCTGTATCTTAAACTGACTCTCGTGACGTTTGCGCTGACTCATTCTTATGGGCAAAGTTGCGATATTTGCGATTTAAAAAACTAGTCGGATTGCTCATTATACGCACTAAAATTGACGATCAAAATGTAATTTTTCGTATATTTTAGTTCGTACAATGAGCAATTCGACTATAAACCTTCCATTTTGAATCAGTGTAAAGGTGTAAACAAAATGCTTTAAACACTGTCTTGAAACAATAAGATAAGATTACAATTTTTCCGGAGAGTTAAATAATATTAGGTCCCTCTTGAATGTTTTATTAGTGAAATAGTACATTAGGTACCTACTGCCACAGCCCGCAACGTTCAGTTGTGGCCAGGGCTTGTATAGTGCGTTTCTAAAACATGCGGGTAAATTGAAACAGTAATATAATAAAGTTCTTAAATGTCTATTTAAAAGTAGGTGAAGTCAACATACGTAAGAAATAGCTGCGCTCAAACATGAATTTCTTTTTAATTTATGTAATGGTGCATTCTTTTTTGTACTTACTAGTTCGAAAAAATAAAACTTTAGTGATTTTTATTTGTTATAGTGTTAAACCACACTTATTTTCAAATACATTTTCAAAACTTTAGTGAGTTACCTCTTTGCTCTTTAGTCAACATGTTCAGGAGGTCGATTCTACTAACAAACTTTTTATCAACCAAAGCAAAATGTTAACTACAACCTTATATTTCATTTTGTTTCCGAATCTACTAATGACCAACGACTTTGTTGTGGTGACGTTTTCACACAAATTACTGTCATTGAGAACGAAACAAAACGCAGTGGTAATGATAACGTGTTGATAATGGTTGTAAATTAGTAGAATTGGGCCCAGGCTTAAAAAGTTCGTTCCTTTTTTAAATTACATTGCCGGCCGCTCGATCATGCATGTTAACTGGACACTTTCTGACCCTAGTACTGGCAAGAACGATTTATCCCAAAGAAGAATGGTCGAATATCGTAGCATGTTTGAGAACAAATAAGTAGGTACTACATCAATGGAAATTCTCTATCTGGTTGATTTGACTAGATTGATAGCAAAGTTAGCTAAGGACTCTCTTCAATTTTGAATTCGACTGAAAGCATCGGTTCGAGAAGACTTGATCATCAGCCTAACAATGACCCCTTTTTCCATTATCGCTATTGTTATCAACTGAACTATAAATATACTCGATTGTAGTCTGCGTACCTAATCTCAATCGGGGTCTTGAGAACTCAACTCCATTGTCTGTTTAAACAATACCTACATTTACCGAAGTACCTGCGAAGCGTACTTGTGCCGAGTGACGCGCAGACAGAGAGACAATGCATCGGTTAGTCATATAGGTAATTGTTATTGGATGCGTGCTTACATAATGGCTGGTGTCGTGTGGCGCGACGTTACGCTATTATGCCGCTTCCCTTTACACGAGGTGGCCAGTGACGTCATTTAATAGCATTTCGTCTGAGACGTCGGACAGTCTGCCCGAGCCAAGCTACCGTGGTGTCGGTTTCCCGGCCGATTTCCGAAGACAATCGTTTTCGTGCCTCCTTGTCGCGGTAGTTGAATTTGGGAAAGCGGGAAAGGGATAGAGCTTACACCCACTGCTCTATACTAAGGCGGATGTGTGAGCCGCCTACCGCGCCGCCCGCCCTTTAAGCTTATTCATAGTCCGCTCGCCGTTAAATCGCTTTTATTATTTTAGTTTTGCTTTATGAATAACTAATTAGAGGTACAACAAAGTCATAAAAGGTTAATCTATTCAGATTGAAACGTGCATTGTTAGTTGGTTTTTGTTATGGAGGAACGTCAATCTAAAGTAAAAAAAAAGCAAATACTTTTCTGGTTTATTAAAAACCGTGTTGACTTTCTTTTAACAAACTGGTGAACTAATAACATGCATTCAATATTTTCGTTCCATTTTACCCATGTAAAATTAACGCAAGTTAAATTAGAAATGTAATTTTGTTTCGCTGAATTAAATAGTAATATTGCGGCAATCTGTCTGCGCGATGCAGGGCTCTGATTCCGATCTGACTAGGTGCGTGTCGAGAGCGGGGGTGGCCTTAACCTTGAACGCCGCCGTCTGACCTCAGCCCGCGTCAACGCGACCCCCTCGCGCCACCTAGCCCTCCCCCCCCCCCCCTCCTCCGCCCCTCTACCTCTTCAGACCCCTTCCTTTCCCGTCTCGACTCACACCCGAAAAATGAGCCTGAAAGTCTTGTTAAATATACGCAATAAACGACTGAACTAAAGTTGGATGGACGTTGATAATTAATTTTGTCTTTAGATGACTGTTTAGAATATTGATTAAAACAGCACGCAAAACATTTTAAGGCGGTGACCTTTTATAGAAATTATGATTCTTGAAATTCAGAACTTTAATTACTAAGACTAATTTGCCTAGTAGGGAAGGGGGGCCTAAAGCTTAAGGGAGATTTCAAAAAAGCACATAAGAATGTGGTATTCCAACCACTTTTAATGTTATCTGGTGCTAGATTTATTTTAGTTTAATAGTGCATTCACATAACATTTATTAAACTTTAAAGATCTTATCAATTGCTCGCTTCTCCTTCGAGCATTTACAAATTTTCAAAATGCTCGAAGCTTTGCTCTAAATTTAAATAAAATTCAATACTAAGTAGGTATTTTTTTTCTTTGGGTGGCCTAAAGCAGGTATGGCTTGTGGGCGAACTAGGCACTGGTAGAAGCGAAAACAGTCTATTTTCCTGATGTTTTATCATAAACATTAGCTATTTATGGTGTAACTAGTGTATTTGGAAATAGAATCTACTACGCATTATCTACTCAAGCGACTAAAGTGCATTTCAGACGACGCTATAATATGATAGCATATAGCACATAGTTTATAGCACAACAATATCGCGCACCATACAATTATTATGGACACGTTCACACCTTACTGTACGATATAATTATATTCGGTTTACTATAAAAATGTATGATGCGCGATTTTGTTGTGCTATGAGCTATATGCTATTGTGCAATATATTATAGCGTAGTCTGAAATGCGCTTAAGGGATACGTCATATTAAAGTAGTAGTTCGCCCCGAAATAAGATCTCGCACAAGCCGGGTTGACACGATCAAAGTCAGCTTTGACAAAGTGCAACTTGGATGACTCTGGGGCCCTAGCCATATTACACGATCTATCGTCGCTGTAGAACGATCTATCGTCGCTGTAGAATAGAACACTTCAAAATGTATAGGAATTGACGTTTGGACCACGTGACTCATCTACTTGAAACGTCAAATCCTATACATTTTGAAGCGTTCTATTCTACAGCGACGATAGATAGTGTAATATGGCTAGGGGGGCTGATTGGACACCATCGTCCGAGTGAGTCACGTGAGTCCGACGGCGGCGTCCAATCAGAGTCATCCAAGTTGCACTTTGTCAAAGCTGTCTTTGATCGTGTCAACCTGACATCACCGTTGCGTTGATAGCCTAGATTTGGTCTTGTTTCTGACTACCCCTATACCTACGTTTAAGTGCTATTTCTGCTGAGTTGATGTCTAATGCGCTAGCTTAGTACAGTAAAGGTTACAGGCACGCATGCAATACATTATTTCGTGTATATTTTTTTACATTTAATCACTTAGGTACCTAGTCATCATTTTCATTCTTTATCAAGAAAAAATATCAAGTAGCAACTAACATCATTGCAAATAACAACGATACCACTCTTTTTCTAATACCAGTTAACCTGAACTACGAAGACATAGAAAAACTAACAAACGGGAGATCAGGTTACAGCGGTTTCTTTTTTTTCTTTGTTGGAATTTCAAACACTAAACACCCTAGAATAAAAATAAAAACCATTCTGGAATGTACAAAAACTGAAGCTGGGAACAAATTATCGGACGCGGCTGACGGACGCGGCTGACAGCCGCGACTGATAAGTGTGCACACTGTCCGAACACCCAGCGGGCCAGATTGCCTTCGGACGTCTGAAGGTCCAAGGACGCGTCCGCGACTTTCGTCAGATAATGTGCACAGTTCTATGTTCGTTCTATATCCAGATACCTATTCAGTCGCGGCTGTCTGCCGCGTCCGTAAGCCGCGTCCGATAATTTGTTCCCAGCTTAAGTCCTTTCAAATGACACCCCACTCAATACATTTGTAAAACTTTTGTTTTTTTTACCTACTTGGGAAGCCAATATCTTTACAACCCCTTCATCGATTACGCTCATATGCTCCACTGTAATTTTCTATAGCACAACCTATTGACCTACCAAGTTTCATGCAGATTGGATGAACATTTCGACAGTTATGCGAGAACAAGAATTCGTGAAACATACAAACATACAAAGCAAACTCGCTCAACTTGCCACTAAGACCTTCGCTCGCTTTGCTCGCTTGATCGATTAGTTCAGACTCAAGCTTAAAAGATATGTTCAAAATACACTAAGTTTTTTTTATGTAATGCATCGCTCGTTAAATAGAGGGTGACCGACCGGACAGATAGCCGATTACCGATTCAGTGCTCAATAAATCTGAATAGGTATTGTGCGCGGGCGCATACAAAAGTGTTTGTAGAATTCAATTCGTGTCGGTTCAAGGAGGCGTTGACATCGATTTGCAGGACGTGTCATGATTGCTACCCGTCGTGTTCGTATGCATCGTACAACATATCAAATGCTCTGTGGAAACGCACAGCACGTGTGAAGCTAAGCTTAAGACGACCTCTGTGGCGCAGTGGGTGAAGGCCCGCCTGTTACGCGGTGTTGCGGGTTCGATCCCCGCCGCGGGACAAATGTTTGTATAATCTGCAAATATTTGTCTCGGGTCTGGGTGTTTTCTATGCATATTATGTATGTATTTACACAAAATAAATGTATTTAAGTAGTATATCAGTCATATAGTTCCCATCACACAAGCTCTGCTTAGCTTGGGGCTACATGATGCTGTGTGAAATGTCCAGCATTATTTAAAAAAAGCTGCACACCAACAAGTAGCTAAATTAAAAAAATCAAAATCCGACTTCAATGTTATAATTATAAGAGATTTTCTGCACTCTCGATGTGCATTTCTGTTCATAACTCCGAAAATCCTAGACATATTCCTCACTAAATTTTTGTAGTCAGGGTTCAAAATTGCCAGCACAACCTATATACTTAAATAGACAAAAAGCGAAATACAATCCGGTAAGCATAGAGTTTGCAACACAACATAACATCGGCTTTCCAATTCGGCTGAACAAAAATGTGATTAAAATGCAGCGTCACGCCGCCCGTTGGGAGCGTGGGGTGACGGGGCGGGGATCAGCAAGAACACAGACGTATCGATGACATCAGTACGGTATGGCTATGTAAGTTAACATTAGTTACTAGTGAACTCTGATATTACATACTAGCAGCGCCCTCGCGGCGTCGCCCCCGTAGTGATGGTATAACCTTCCTCAAGAGTTTAGCTATCAAATGGAGAAATATTTTTTTAAATCCGACTGTAGCGGACGCTGCGGCCGGCGCGGTGCGGGTGTCGTCATTCGCATCGCGGCCGAAGAAATCCAGTGCGGTGAATGCGGCGACTGCATTGACTGCGGCGCGGGTAGGTGTGCGAGGTTGCTTAGAGAACTTCATAAGTATAAGAAAGCGAACGCGGGGACTGCGGAGACTGCGGTGCGGCCCATATCTGCGTTCATCCTAAGACTATTATTGATCTATTACACTGGCCACAATTATTTTCCATAGCTTTTTGACGTGTCAGTGTCTTATCAATCGATTAACACCGGCTGCATGCACGAAAAAGTGTCACGTTCCGCGAGCAGAACACACAAACTAACAGGACTTTATCGCGTGATTACCTTTGTTTTAAAAATGCGGAACACACAACACACAGTCACACTTATCACTATCGGTGTTAAACCTATATTTGATTGTGAACTCAGGGCCTTACTTATGAAAGATGTTTAGAGTGAAACACTGGTTAAACAACGTCCTGTCTTTATTTGTGGATAGTGACAAACAGAGACAGGACGTTGTTCAACCAGCGTTCAAGTTCAACTTTAAACATCTTTCATAAGTAAGGGGGCCATAGTTTAGTAAGATAGTTGGATATGTAGTTAGACAAATCAAAACTAGTTGGCGCTATCTGTATGGTGTACAATCGGCCTAAGCACTCGTTTCGTTAACACGTAAAATTATCGTCCGTAAACTGACTTTACAGGCAACCATTTTTTTATCCCGTTTACAAGCCATTGTAGTTTAGAAATGGATCAATACTTTACATTTTTAATTTTCTATGATTCTTATTCATTAAACATATAGATGTCAGTAGGTGATAGAAAACATCGCTAGAAAACTAGTACCTAAATATTGTGATGATGTAAATATTATATGAACGCTATTTGCAAGTGACTATCCCCAGACATCCAGTACCTATCTAACAATCTCTTATAAAACGTCATTGTTTGGTTACATTAGGTACATCGTGTAAACTAGCTAGGTTAGGCTACGGCTATAGGCTAGGTTTCGATAATCCTCGTAAACAGATTTTTAGTACACACATCATTATATTGTATTTTCGTATGGCTAGTGTCTAACTCTAGTGACGACGTTTTTAGGCCTCCTGAAGACCTCCATCATGGCTTAAAAACTTAAAAGCCGGAACCGACAATCTAACGTTCCCTCCAGAGCACAGAATCTTTCAGCTGTTGCCACTAGTTACTAGCGGTCACCCATCAAAGTTTTGACCGCTCAAAACGTCGCTTAACTTCAACGATCTATCAAGAACGTCTGAGTAAGCGCCAAGAACGCCTCGAGCGCTTTAAAGCCGGGTTGACACGATCCAAGTCAACTTGGACCAAGTCCAACTTGGATGACTCCGATTGAACGCCGTCGTCCGAGTGAGTCACGTGAGTCCGACGGTGTCCAATCCATCCAAGTTGCACTTGGTCCAAGTTGACTTGGATCGTGTCAACCTGGCTTAACACGCAGTTATATAAAAGTTATTAACTGGTGATAATTATACATTGGTCGTGGGGTGGTTGCACTGCGCGCCGCAAGGGCGAGGGGGCGCATGGCCGCTGCACCGCGCGACTCGCGCCGCGACCCTTCGTCTGCCAGAGGACGGCCACGACTCACTGCTTTGTTTTGCTGCCTTCATTATTTGACACGATGCATAACACAATTACTATGGCATGGTTAGCATTAATCTGAATATAAGGGTTATTAGAGTATTTATTCAATCTATAGGTAGTCATTAAGAGGCCGGCGACAGACGAATGCCAAAAAAAAAGTACTTAATAAGTAACCAAAATCAATTAAAATTTAAGCATATTTTTATAACTTTATGTTATTAGGTATTTAGATTACGGCAGTACCTATTTATCTAGGTTCCTGTTACACTTTTGTTTCAAAAAACATTGCTTACCTACATTTTGTTACCTATAAGTAGGTAACAAAATGTAGGTAAGCAATTTTTTTTTTACCTTTTTACAGAAATACTGTTATAATAATAAGGATTTATTTAAATTATGTACTTAACCTCTTTAATAAAAGGAAAAAAGATTTGGTTGAGTGAAGATGACGTGAGCTGTTAGAAAAAGTAGGATTATTGAAAACTGGGGCGTTTTTCCACTAGCCCGGCACGGCACCGGCACCGGCACCGGCAACGGCGCCGGCGACGCAAAAATGTATGAAAATGTACTGCTCGTTTTCCCACTTGCCGGCCCCACTTTTTCTTTTCATTTATTCTGTAGTACCTACATTTTTTGGAACAAAATTAAAACAGGAAGCTGGATAAATACTGCTATAATCTAAATAATAACTAAATAAATCGACGATAATTTTACGTGAGTAATTCCCGTGTGTTAAATAATGTCTAATAACTAAATAATAAAAAGTGATAAAAAAATGCTCAAATTTTAAATGACTTTGGTATTATTGTATGGACAATTCGTTTATCACCGGCCCCTTAATTTCTGCTAATATTTAATTCTAGAAAGTTAAAATCCTAGCACAAAATTAAAATACTTAATCTAACTTGTTAGTGACTCGATTTAATATTATTTTTGTGAAAAGTTTCGTATTGACAGGAGAGCTATTACGAGAGACCACTCGAGTCAATTAGTAGCCCAATCTAAAGTTTCAATGTGTCATACATGTGAGCCGAGGCCGAGGTGTCATAATCATAACATTGCCGTTGTCTTTGAAATGTCATCCAAAGGACGCTTGGCCTGCGTCATCCGCATGACCACAAGCGATACATTAAAAAAACATTTATATTGTGGTACAGACACAGTAGGTACTTGTTTACTCTTTTATGTTAACTCAAAATTTATAAAAAATCCTAATGAATGACATTTTAAACAGCATTTGGGATTGACCGTGGTAATGTTGACGAGTAGATTAACCATTTTAGTGTGAGTTCTACAATATCTAATTTATCATAAGGTATTGTCTGCTTTGAAGACTGAAACCAGTAGGTATGCAAATACTAGAAAACTACTTCTAATAAGTATCTTACTTGTAGTTTATGTTTTGGAGAAATAGTTGGTAGAAAAGCAATCTGAAATCTCCGACTTTTTACTTTAGTCTGCTTGTCACTAAGGTAATATATTATATTTCGTCAGCGGATAACCTTTCAAAGTCGTACTTACCCAATATGCAACTTAATTTAAAAAAATATTAAAAGTCTCAAAAGGTTTAGCCTGACATCCATCAATGTATCTGGATACATTTATAATCCTTTGGTCATAAATATGGTTGAGTCACTGCTAGGACGAATGAAGGTGGACCAAGGGCACTCTTGCATACGACGTCTGAGTGCTGTATATTTTATTAACAACGCAAATAGCTGTCAGGACAAAATTGGATTAAGACAAATCATCGGTCATCTCATCTATTTAAATATGGTGCTTACTCGTTTCATAAACGAGCGCTTGTTGCTCAAACTTATCCGCTTGTCACATACTCGAGCACGTTATCCGAGAACCAAACATTTGGTAGGTAGGTACGTTTAATTTTAGTAGCTTGGAAAGCATAATTTACAAAAACTCGCTTAACAAACGCTCGCGCTACAGATATCTTAACTAAATTAACAAAGCGAATGCTCCCGGGGTGGATCGTTTTTTTTACGCGTGCAATTTGTTGTGACATTCCTTACAGCGTCACACCGCGTAACTGGTGAGCCAGTGTGCAAAGTATCTTGGATTGATCGAGTACAGGACCACAATGGCAGTGACTTGCAACTGCAAGGTGGCAGCTGTTTTAATTTTCTTATTTTGCTTATGAATAGGCATCAAATGAGCTGCATTCAGTTAGCATGTCGAATGATCTTTGTGCAACCTCTGACAATGCAACTTTGCTGGGTAATTGCACTGGTTGGAAGATATTTTTATATTTTTTTTATTAATTTATAAAGGATTGGATCCAAAAATGTTAAAAGACTAGGTGTTACCGTGAAGTGGTAAAGAAGAAATAAAACTCTTTGTTGTGTTGACGGAGTTTTTAGGCCGCCTGAAGGCTTCCATCATGGCTTAACTACTTAAAAGCTGGGACCGATAATTTGATATGCCCTCCGAAGCATGGAAGCGTTCAGACGTTAATGCCTCTAGCGGTCTCCCGTCCAAATTGTGACTGCTCAGAACGTCGTCGTCTAACATCAAAAATTACCAGGATTCTTGATAAATCGTTGAATAATCGTTCTTGACAAGAAGGTCTTCGTCCACGAACACTTCAGTAGTTTAGTTTCTGTAAATGGATGTAAATAAAATTTTACTGATTCACACGTAAATCCTCGATACCGTAGGTAGGCTGACGCGTAATCAACACGGTTGGTGTTTTAGTCCACATCCGTTCTCGCCACATTTTCACGCGGCGCTGCCCAAACAGGACTTCCATCTTACCGCTCCGTCGGCGCATTTCCTTCACCATTTTATTGTTCCTGGCCTTTTAAAATGCTTTGTTTGGCACGGAAGTCGATTAGCAAAACATGCTTACATTATTCACTAGCTAAGTGCAGAAGCTTTTGCCACGACTGAACAGCAGAGTCATTCTGTACTAGACTCACTTTGAATTCACTCAAGTGACCGAGCTCACTAAATACGCAAGAATGTATTGGAAGTGTTTGTAGTAAGATTCAAATTTTGAATACGAAATTTGAAATGAAATCTCACAGCGGATTCAGCTCTTCGACGTTCGGAGTTTACAGAATGTCTCTGCTGATATAAAATATGGAATGCACAATTTATCTTTTAATAATGTTAGATAATTAGGTAGGTACCTACTTACTTATAAAAAACTAGGTAGGTACCGTGGAACCCCCGAACTTTGCCTACTTTTTCGAGTTTTTTTAAATTTTGCGCCAAACTGATCATAAATAATCGGTTCTGTCATGCTGAAGTCAACCAATTACTAAAGGGCTTTCAATGTGTGTGTGTGCTAGGCTCACAGCATTGAAAACCTTGACAGTAGAGGCTGTCAAAAAAGTAGGCAAAGTTAGGGCAACGAGCCTAACTTTGCCTGAGGTCCATATTTTCTGTAAAACTTGGTAAATCATATAGATTTTAATGCAGTTTAATCATATATTGAACCATTTATAGATTATATTCTCAATACTACTCCAAATTATTATATTTAACTTTATATGATGGCAGGCAAAGTTAGGGCATCATTTACCGACAAAATGCGCCAAAAGTCAGGGCTGTCACAAAAAAGTAATCATCATCATCAGCCTATACAGTCCATTGCTGGACATAGCCCTCCTCCAATCTGCGCCATTTTATCCTGTCCATGGCTTGTTGCATCCACGGTGCGGCGACCTTTGGAAAATCATCACTCCACCTAGCCAGAGGGTGTCCTACACTACTTTTTTCAAGTCGTAACAATAAAAGTAGGTACATAGATGGATAGTAAAATATTGAAAAAAAGTAACGAACATCTAACCGCTTTTATTGGTGCTAAAGTAGCAATGTCTTAGTTAAAAATACCAAAAGAAAACAGACGGGAGTGGTTTGAAATTCATAACCCTCATTTTGTTCTGTTGGTTAAATCTAAAACTGACAACCCTAGGGTAGGCAAAGTTTGGAAAAATTTATTCAAAAAATTGCGCCTAACTTTGCCTTCTCAGATATTTCTGTCAATAATCATAGTATTTAGATGAGATAATTGTGTTTCGAAAGCCGATCATATTTGCCAACTACTGTAAAGATATGAAAGACGTACCTCAAACCAGTTCCTCACAATGACATAATTTTGTGGGACAAGTCAAAAAATTGCGCGATTTCCACCGAAAACTTTTTGCAACTACTATGAAATGGCTGCCGTTATTTTAAAGTTAAATAGTGCAGTATTGGCTGTTTATGATTTGGGTTTCTACCAACGAACAAAAATAAGTGTTGTCGTGATAGGAAAATTAATATCGTACTTTTTATAATTTAGGCAAAGTTACCTACACTAGGCAAAGTTCGGGGGTTCTACGGTACTTAAATAAATAAAAAATACAGTCGAACCTCCTTTTTTGAACTCGTAGCTTTTATTTACTTATGTTATATCTAGATTGCATTTTTTCAGTGGTCTAGCTAGTGTGTAGGTACTATGTAAGCAAAACAGATAGGAAAACATCTATGAGTGTCTACCGCACATTAGGGATACAGTTGTGATTATGTTTCGTTTCGTAAGTATTCAAGAAAATAATTTACATAAGTATACGAATAGCGATAGCTTATTAATCAGATAACAATCCAGCATGCAAATTCCATGTAGGTACCTAAGTACACTGCAGGAATACAAAATGTGATAGCAGTTCAAAACACAGAATGCACTTTAACCTTTGTGGAACATGCACAAATGTATAAAACCACTGAAAACCCGTCAGAGAGGTTGCTGACCTCGGATTTGTCCACTGCATTCACTGTTGAAATGAGGATAAGTATTACATTCTCTCATTGCAGAGTAAAGTACAGAAATGATAATATATTTTATTATTTAAGTAAGTACCTACACTCAAACAATATTTTAATGTTATTGACTTAGTGTAGGTGGTCTTTTACGTAAAAGGATAATTTTAACTTAAAAGTGTTATTTAAACCCTATTTACAACTTTATTGGAGCTTTAACATCCACTGCGGGGTCAAAAAGGCCGTTATAGCAGAATCACCATAGGAATTGAACCATATGCCATTATCTTTTCATAGACTGAGAGTGACTAGTGATTCTGCTAAAGCGGCCTTTTTAGCCTTTTAGATTAAGCTTTTTAGATTAAGCTTTTGGTCAAAACGTCCCCATTATTTTTCGGGAGTGACGTTATCATGATTGTTCAATGTTCACGCATGACGTCATAGACAGGTTTTTAAGTTGAAAATGGGGTCCTTCAGAAGCAATAAAGAAAGGGATTCTTGTCTTTGTGGAATATTTGTTAATTATGTAGTACAAAGCCTTAATAAAAAATAATTTAAAAAAAAATAACATTTCCTCAGTTGCCTTCTATACCCGGACCTTTGATTCGATTCCAGACTTGACAACTAGCTACTGTCCCCTTTTGCAATTAAAATATCATTAGTACCAAAACCAGTCCTAGCTTAGATAAAACACAATCGAACCAATGGTCATTAAGTTCAGCATAAGCTTTTCAGAAATTATGCTGTAATGACCTAAAAATTTATATCAACAGTGTCCACTGTGTGTTTTAAAAGCGTTGCATGATGATGTCATAAAGATTTCATAAATGGAGGTGAAATCGGAGGCAATGGCCAGTGGAGGCGGGTTGGCGAGGTGCATCGAACACGGTGCATCGATGCATCGTACATCGCCCTCCCCCTACTCTCGTGCACCCGGCACCCCCCGACTAGGGATGTACTGTCGAAGTATGCAATTTGCAAACATTCATTTGGATGGTTTCTATTGAACTCATACTTTTATTTTTAATCGTATCACGCAGTGCAAATTAAATCCTAAAAAACACACCTCCTATTGCATTTTAAAACGATTTACTATTAGGAAACATGTACTTACCAGTGAAATATTTACCAAAAAAAAAATGTAGGTAGGTACAATTGATTAAGCATAATCTATTCCAAAAAGTTGTTTAATACTTACAAGTACTTACTTTTCTTTTTTTTATTATAATATGTAATTTAGGTAAGTACCTACTTACCTAAGTAATTTTCGAAGCGCAAATGCTACGAAACCACTTCACTTTGTTACATTGTACTCACAGTGCATCCCCACTCTGCACATCAATTCAGTCTTCTCGAATAATCCGTGCATTGACGTGGCTGCACCCATAACCGAAGTTTGCACTCCAAGCGCACCCATTTGCAATATGCATAGTGACAAGCGAGCGTTGACCACCTTATTTGAAAACTTTTATGATCTCTAAAACTAAATGATAAACGGATGAATATAAAAATAAAAGCGTATACATTTGCATTCAACGTGTCGGATATGGAATTTATGAGTCGTTTATTTTGATGAAATAAGCAAAACAGACGGTTGAGTTTCAAGAACGTATAAATCCATATTGCAATTTGGGAAATTCTAGCTCTCTAAAAATGATCACAGATTCCAATTCGTTTTAGCTTACACCAGTAGGTCCATGGAATGCAGAAGTTTTAGCTGCAAACATCAAATTTTAATGTTTTTTTTTTAAGAACAAAAGACATAAACGCGTTACATGTTTTAGGACATAAGTACTTTTTTTTTAGCAAGGATGTCAGCCTACAAAATTGTTTGTACTTACTAAATGTAGTACCTGGTAGGTACTAAATTTAGTTCAATCAAGGTAAGTATAAGTACCTTGATCGAAAGAAGTAATAGCTAAAACAAAAAACTGTGTTCGCATTGCTATTCAACATCGCAGTTCATAGCCTAGACTACAATAACTGTTGAAAATGTGATGTATCAGTTAGAGAATAGTGTCATTGTTCTATTGTGCAGTTTCTGTCTAGGTCTGTTGGTTTAGATTTGTGAACATAGGTTGGAAGGAATCAGCTAAGCTACTTGTTTAAAACATAAAACTCCAACATTCATTACCTATATATTATATTTTTTTCTTCAGTTTGGCTTCGCACAGTGTATGGATTTAGCCAGTGTCGTGTCGACAAGTTAATAGATACACAAATACATATTATATTACAATTCATATGGCTACCTAATATTAATATCCAACGTCCAACCCCTCTCCCTGTGCTTGTGCTTCATTAAAGATGCGGGGCTTTACTGAAACTGAAACGGACTTTTTGGTCGAACTCAAAATGCAATGTTATCCAATTTTGTTTAAGTTACCCACCTTATGCACGTTCACGCACACTCAACATCAATCCACAATTATACAAAACACAAGTTTTGGAGAATAAAATAAAGCGAAAACATAACTTCTCAAATTCTGGCCAAAAAGTCTTATATTTTATTATCGAACTATCTATTTAGTGTAAAACTAGACCTATTTACTTTCTATGGGGCTTTGTTCACTTGGTTTCACTATTAGAAATTAATAAAAACCTACTTTTAGTATTTCAAGGTATTTCAAGCTTGCTTCAACTAAATCTGTGCATTTGAGTTGAGGTATAATTGAAAGAATGTTGGTGGCAATGTGTAGTCATAGCCATCACAGTTAGAAGTTAAAAAGTAAGTATAGTATTTGAAGACTCAATCTAGGTTTAAGTACGTAGTACTACATATTATTCTGTTGTTTAAGTATTGCTTTTTTCAACTAAATCGGTGCATCCTCAGTTGAGGCATAATTATTATTGAAGAATGAATGTTGATGGCGATGTGTATAGTAATAGCCACCCACACACAATCTTTCAGAATTACAGTAAGTATTTGTCATGTTGGTTTTGCATAAATATAGTAGGGGTATGGTACAAGCACACGACTTTCCCACATCGTTATAATATACTACTCGATTATAATCTAGGTACAATGAACAAAAGTTCGGTAAGCCCATATTCAGAGCGTCGCCCTTCATTCGATGACCATAGTATTACGAGTATTAGCCATACTCATAATTATGGCCATTCATAAAAAACAATACCTACTTAGGTACTTATACTTTTTTTCCTGTAAGTAATAGGTTTGTAGTTTTGTACCTAATTTTTACTTATTTCAGTAAACACATTTATTTAAAAATATGTATCGTAACCTAAAGGAATCGGGGGCAAAACTGTGACCGCTGCATCTTCACCGGACTGAAAGATGTCGAGAGCAGAATGCTCTACTACGTTGAGAAAGCGGAACCCAAAGTTCTATGAGCTAGCTGTTAGTTCGTTTGCTCTGTGTCGCGAGTGGCACGGCAATCAGCGCGTAAACTTGCGTACTGGATTGCGTAATTTATGTACCAGTTCTAATGGCGCGTATGCACTTTCACGGTAATCGGGAGCCGCGTGCATTTACCGTGTCGTTACGCGTAAATGCACTGCGCCAACTTATTTTATCAAATATTGCTCATGAATCAGGTAATGCGTAAACTGCTCTCAATTACGAAACATTTAATTAGGTCTTATCTTCGTTTTCATAACGAATTTCCATATCTTTGCAAATTTTTTGGAGTGGTAAAAAAGGAGTCCACATTAAATTTTTTTTTTCTCTTCCCTTTTTATCTGCCATCGGCTCGTCAGCCATAATCAGATGTGTTCTGAAGGTGGAAGTTTTAGGCGCAGTTCCAGTGAAGTGCCCCAATTACAGCAGTTGAACTTCTTAGTTCCTCTGGTCAAGCGAGAGAATGTCCCATCTCTTGAGACGTTTTATAGTATTTTGGTCGTTCAGTAGGTTTCTGGCCAATATGTTACTGTGCTTGTTGAGTCTTTCCTTGTATTTTGTGCAGTAGTAGTTGACTTCTTCCTTAACGGTTGGCATCTCGAGGTATTCATGGATTTCTGTGTTTTTTACAAATCAGTGTGCGCTGGAAACCATTCTAAGAGTGATGTTCTGAAATCTTTGGAGTATTTCCAGGTTGGAGTTGCTAGCTGATCCCCAGAGTTCGATGCCGTAAGTCCAGATAGGTTTTATGATTGCTTTCTAAACCAGCAGCTTGTTACTGAGCGAAAGCCGGGATTGTCGTCCTAGGAGCCACGAAAGACCTCTGACTTTCAAGTTTGCTTCTGTTCTTTTAGTTTTGATGTGGTCTGACCGGTAAGTCTTCTATCTAGATGCAATCCCAGATATCTGACAGTTTGGTTGGTTGGTAGGATATTGCCGCCCATGCAGACAGGTGCACAGTCTCCCTTCCGGAGACTGAATGTTACTTGCGTTGATTACGCTCGGCTTTATTCTCCATTTTTGTAACCACACATCTAGGTACTTTATCTAGCTGGGTCTGTAGTTTGGTGGAAGCTTTTTTAGGATCTGTATCGCTTGCAAGACATGCAGTGTCATCCGCATATGTTGCTGTCACAACATCCGCCGTTTCGGGTAGGTCTACTGTATATATGGAGTATAGTACTGGGCCAAGCACCGACCCTTGTGGTACTGATGCTTCGATGTTATATAGTTTTGAGAAGTCTTCTTCGTATTTTACTTGGAATCTTCGTTGTGTTAAGTATGATTTAAGAATCATGTAGAACGAGTTCGGTAGTGAATTTTTAAGCTTGTATAACAGACCATTATGCCATACTTTGTCGAACGCTTGTTTTATGTCTAAGAACACAGCAGAACAGTATTCTTTTCTTTCTAGTGATTGTCTTATTTTATGAACTACTCTATGTACCTACTTGTTCTACAGTAGCGTGTAGAACAAGTACACACCCACATTAAAATGACGAAAATCGAAATGCCGATCCTTGGAAAGTCGAAGCTTAGGTAGGTATATGTAAAAAAGCAGCAAATATTCATTGGCCCTCAACATTTTTTTCCCAAACTCGTGTGACGCTCTCATGTTTGTAAGTTGTAACTTATAAGACGTGCAACTTAAAAGGTGTGCAAAAGTAATTATTTCTTCGTTGGCGTAGCGTTTTTATTTAAATAAAACGGCAACAAAACCGGCTCTTTTATGAAGCCGCAAAGTTTCAGACGTGGTCCTGGCAACAACTTCCAGTCGGGACCGGCTTCGGATATAAATAAGACTGTGTTTTTAATTTAGTTTATGCAAAGTACTAAGGTAGATTAGATACCTAGTTACTACCAGGAACGGCCAAGAATTTTTCAGGTAAGTACAGTTAACTACAAAAACATCCATTGGTCAGCTAAAGTACGTGTATCTAACGAAGACGTTTCTCTTGTATCTAAGTATTTTTATTTATTTTGTACTTAATTTTTCTTTTTGTCTTCTAAAGGACCCAACCGAAAGCGATTGGTTAATAATAGTGAAGTAATGAAGTTTTTCTGAAGCGCTGGTGGCGTAGCTTGCTGAGACGTTCTTGATTGATCATTGAAGTTAAGCAGCGTTCGTTATGCGCGGTCACAATTTGGATAGGTGACCGCTAGTGGCATTTTGAGCTGAACGCTTTCGTGCTTCGGAGGGCACGTCAAATTGTCGGTCCCGGTCACTTTTTGGAAAAATAAATCACTAAACTTAATAAGATTAGCTCACATTTGTTTTCCATGAATCAAAAAATCTTAATCATCATTTCAGCCCATTTGCAAACTGATTGTTATAATTACAAGCCTCCTTACTCTTGACTACTAATGACATTCCGATAATAATAAATAATCATCATACTCAGAACTAACAAACATTTTCTAAAATAAAGCGCGAATCCAGACAGATCGAATAGTGCTAGCAGTAGTTGTGCCAACAATTAGCAACTTTAGCGGAGCCCGGTAGAGCACTGTGGAATAGTGTAAAGCCTTCAGCCGGCCGCGTCGACCTGTCTAGACGTCTGGCGCCTACCACATGTCGCAATCACGTATCAACAGCAGACGGCCGACTGGTTTCTCAAATTGTTTTAATGATTTTAAATGTCATCATGATATTTAAAATGTGCTTTTCGAAAGCCTTCGCGGACGTATTTTTGCGAATCGTGAAATGCCAAAAATGGAATAGATGAACAATGAGTAACCTCGCTTTATTATTCAATACCAACCTAGTTAATTTTAAACCAATTACTTTATAACATGTATTTGTAGATACTATATTTTTCTCGTACTTAGGTACTATATTCTTATCGTTAGATAAACATTTGGAAAAATTTAATAAATTAATATATTAAATTAAAGCAGTATAAAATGCAAATTTGTGATTAAAATTCTGCAAATTTTTGGATCCGCTACAACGATAAAAATCCCAAAACGTGAGGTTAATTACTTAATAAAGTAAATAATTGATTGCTGGTAATAAAGCAGCATCATTTACTTAACTGCATCAACCATAAATAGCCATAAACTCCGCATCTTAGCTACCACCGTTTTAAAAGTCTAGACATAACAAACCTACCTGTTAGACAAACGCCTAACCAAACGTAGGGGTACGCCACGGGGACGCATTGCGAATACGTTAGAAAAAGAGAAGAATTACTTACTGTTCACGTCAGGATTGGTTTTAAACATTTTATTTACATTTCATCTAACCCTATTTTCATATTCACTATAGGTAAGTAGGTAAGTACTTAAGTATAATTTAGCAAAGATTAAAAAAAGTTTTTCTTGTCATTCATGTGTCAGTGAAAAAAAAAGGAAAGGAAATCTAAATGCCCATAACGGCTGGGTAAACATTTTCGGCCACTTGTTTAGTAGACAGACAGCCAGGTAAATTAGCCTCTATTCGAATTGAATTGGTTCCGGTGCGCTAACACGCACGTAACGCGCGGCTAGACGAGGTGCGTACAATTACTTATGAATTGCCATGTATTCTGTCACTGACTACTGGGCTACCCAGATACGAGCGACACTTTTACTGCGTAAAAGTATTTAGTAAGTTGACTTACATTAAAACAGAAAACGAAATTCTAATAGGACCCTGTTGAATGTCTTAATCGACATTGCGAGGCTGCTCGTGACTCGTGAGGCGGCTCATTTCAAGCGTGGTACCCGAATAAAAATCTAGCCTATACTACATTCCCGGTCATAATCTATCTGTATTTTAAATTTTAGCCAAATCGGTACAGTGGTTGTCGAGTTACAGAGGAACAAACAAACATACGTAAGTACATCCATCCATCCAGGGGGACAAATATATTGAGTGGGGTGTGAGCTCCCGTTTGTTACCTACAGTTTCGATGTCTTCGTAACTAGAAAGAGAGTGGCATCGTTATGATTTGCAAAGATTTTAGTTGCTACTTACTCTATATTTTTTTCTAGATAAAGAATGAAAATAATTGTCCGGATACCGGAAAATAAACAATCAAAAGAAAATAACAATTAGTGTCGCATCTGCTTGTAGATTAGTATTCTTTAGCTATGTATGTCGGTGACGCATCAATAAATCCGTGGCGAGACAAGGTCGGGGCGAGGGCGCGGGCCTAGTTCGCGCTCGCGCCGGCCACCGAACAATGCAGCTAATGGCAGACAGCGCGTGACTCAAGCCGGCTAGCGGCTGTCACCTTTCTATGTGTCATGGCTTTTATAAACATACTTACAGTGAATAAAAACACCGTCCGATCCGGGAAGGTGTTGTAAGATGTCGATTTTAGATTATATTTATGAAGTAACTTTAAGAAAAGGAAGAGCCCTTTTGGCCCTGTGGGAAAGTGCCTCGACTTAAGATCCGGAGTTATGAGTTCGAATCCCGACCATACAATCAATGAATATTTCGTTTCGAAATAATTAAATGCACATTAACTAGAGGACTTAACGGTGAAGGAAAACATCGTGAAGAAACCAGTTAGCTTTGTAATAGCGTCGATGGGCTTGCAACCTTTCATGTGTGGAATGCTAACTTCTGAAAAAATGTAGGCATTATACCAAATATCTACTTGGACTTACCTCTGATCCCTCCTGATCAGAAGGTCTATGTAGCTAAATGTCCAACAGCGCGAAACGTCCAATGAGCAGTAAGCCTAATTAATTACCCCCTTAGACATCTTCAAAAGGATCTTAAATGCCTAACGATCTGACATGTCTACCGCTACCGGGACGGGACACATGTCTTGCAATCTTTGGATGTTAAAGGGATGCACCCAGTAATGGCGACGTATTTTCTCCTGCTTTAGATAGAGATACAGTAACAATGCAATCTCAATCAGAAAATCGTCGTCTATATTCGCTGACAGAATTCCCGAACTCAATGGCTAGCGTCTATCAACTGAGCCTTGTTATTCCGATCGGAAATAAACGTATTGTGTGATGTACTTACGGAATCCCTATTCGATATTTCGAAACGAAATTCCTAATGTGTGTGTTGATTACAAAAAGCACTAAAATCATCACAAGTCAGCAAGAACGATAAATATGTGTTATGTTTTGCCTGACCTAATACGTCCATTCTTTAGATACGGGCTTGACACAGGAACCGCCTATTCGTAAATAGTACTTTTACCATAAATGTTTTATAGCCGACGGACGACTTAAATTGTTCGTAATCAGTAAAACAACTTTCTTCAGGCTTGCCAAACAGACTTTATCGTCAATCTGTACGCAAGGTCGAGAGGGCAGACTTTCCTTCCTCCTCGCCTTTCAAAGAGCAGGTCTGTTTTTTAGCTTCCTTTTGGTTAGTACCTTCACCTCACGACTTCACGAGACGTCTCTGTGTGAATGATAGCTAAATAGGAAATACATTGTTGAGTCAACACAGTATTTTAGGTGTCTGGTATTCATGTTAGATTGTTCAATGTGTCATATTATGTGGTATCATTTCAAATAATTTTATATTTACTAACTTTTAGATAATCTCACATTCGACATTTCCTTATCCACCTGACAATACCAATCTAGACAAATGGCAAGCGCGACACAGTAAACGCTTCTTCAGCATATTTTGTAGCTGTGATTTTTTCAAAACTCATTGTTTTATCATCTGAATATGTACTTCTGAAATTATTATTCTTATTCGCTGGCGCATTCACTTTAGTTAGCGATTTGCTAAATACGCCGAAGTCGAATGTCTGCGGGTGTTAGTAGTAGAATGCGTGACACAGCCGTGACACGGACTAGGGCCGAGCGAGACACATTACCTCGCGATAACACTTGATACCTGCTATCTTTATTAGAATTATGGATTTGTTATATCGTAGTGATATATTGATTTTATGATAAATGTCTGAGTTCGATCTCTGAAATAAAATCCATAGATTTCGCTAAATAAAAGTGTCAATTGACATAACATTCAATTGGCAAACTAGCTTAAGATGGTTCAAGTTGCCACAAAGGAAGAGTGACTTAAGACCATCAGTGCCTTGATATTGATTGTACAATACATGGTGATGTATATCTGTAGTTTCTAATTCGATGGTTATAGGTACAGGTATGTAAGTACCTATAGGGTGTGTTGTCGGCTGATAGGATATCAGGCACGGCACAGCGCTGGCGGTAGGTCGTTATCAGTAGGCGATAGCACTTGATACGGTTCGCTTGCACACTGTTTCAACTTGTCTGGGTAAATGTTTGTTTAGTTATGTTATGGTCTGTCTGCTCGCTAATGAGGTCATTTCCACTTGATACGCAGACTCATGGAAAAATTCTAATAGAGAAAAAACATGCGTCATGTCATGACTTATATCACCGACCGAATGTAACGATGCCGTGAATTTTTCATTATTTATTCAAATGCTAAATCAATAATCAACAATTAGAAATATGGCATCATGTATATTATTTTTGACGTCTAATGAAACTACCGTTGCATCACAGAGAATAATTTTGCACTCTAGGCATCAACATCTTCACATTAACTCCTGTAATCGTGTAAAATAGCGTGAATCCCGTAACATCCTTCTTAATTATGATTTAACAGTAGGTGTATAATGTTAGTGAAACGCTAAAATTTAAAGGTAAGTATAATAAATGGGTCACCCTCACTTTGGCCAAAAATATCCAAATTATGGTTTAGGATTTCTATACCTACAGGAAAAAGACGTGATTAATGTACGATTTTTTGATCCAAGTTGCGGTAGTTATATAACGCTCACCGCATCCTATGAAGCATGTCTTCAGTTGAATAGGAGCGAGTGTCGCACGACGGGTGGGGGATTTCGGCCTTCCTGGAGAGCCTTCAGGTGACGCGACGGCCCGTCTAGACGTCTGGCGCCTACCATGTGTCGCAATCCGACGGCACTCACGTGACTCGATCCTTCGAGAGTACCACTCTTGAATGTAAATCTGCCTTCTAATTTATAGCCAGCATAATGTAATGTGGAAGCTAAAAAGGCTCTGCGCATGGATTACTAAGCAGCTCTTGAATTACATAACACGAAAAGTAGGTGTAGGTAACCTTCGGTAGATAAACACAGAAGATAGTGTCATGAATAGTGCCAACCATTATTATTATGCTTTCTTCTATCGCCGATACCAGGAACTATAAACTTGTTCTCATACTATATTAACTAACACACAGGAAAAACTCCTGTAAATATTTCGTCGATTTAGATTCCTAGCGATAATGTTTCGATTCACCCGGAGAATCTTCATCTGGGTAAAAGGGAGGGACTCGCGTCAAGGTCCTCGGTCTCTCAGTGCGGGCAATGTATCGCTCGGCACGCGACGAAGGTCGTGGATAGAAGTAGTGCGGGCCGCGCTGTTGTAGTTGCTGGGGTCGATGTCGTATGGAGAATCGGTACTGGGTCGGTTAGTGCTGACTATGCATGTCTTCTGTGTTGTGGATATTCAAACACGCAGCACTAATGGTATCTCTACCAGACTCAAATGCACTACTACTATTCTTAGTTCCATGGAGACAAAGTTTCCAGGCTATTGCTAAAGCCCAACCTCTGTCTCGGTTGAAGTTAGGAACACGGCTTATTTCAATTGCTTCACGAATCTTACTCTGTACAAAGAACTTTTCGCGTGACAATACCTTAATCTTATCAAATCGAATATAGATGTGCAGAACTCAAAGTCAAAGCGTGCTCCACAATAGTTGACTCCTCCATGTCAGCATTCTTCATTGCACGAATGTGTTCAGTAAGCCTGTTAGAGATATTTCTCTTGATTTCATCTACGTAAGAACTACCACAATCACACGGAATTTTATAAACGCCTGGTACACCTCGATAGACCTCGATGGTTAGATATCATCTACTAGATGTACCAGGCTTCTTAGGAGAGCGCATAAAATGTCTAAGTTGAGTAAGGGGCCGGAATATTGTCTTGATGCTATATTTTATACGTAACAAGTCTCCAATTTTATCCTTCACCCATCTCACAAAGGGTAAATACTTATGTTAAAGCTCTTTCCACTGAACATTGACGTTTCCTTGAGGATGTATTCGCGATACGAAAACTTTGTTTCCACTTATATCCATTTCTCTCTAGTACACATCTGACATGTGCTAACTAGATCATCTAGATATTGAGGGTCGTATATAGGTTGTTCTGATAAAGCTATATGTATCTACACCACCCAGAACAGTATACAAACTACTTGTCTTTCCACTTCATTCAAAGAATAGTAGGAAAGTGGGCATGACGTCGACGATAACTGACTGAGCTTTGTGCCTCGGCAAATTGTAATGTACCAAAATGTACTGTGTACCACACATAAACTCGCAAGTGGCGAAGTGAAAATCGCATCGCATCACACTCGCTGACTTCCGTCACCTGTAAATACGTTCACATCCAAAAGATTATTGTGGTGCATGGTATAATTCTATAAATTATAATCCAAACGTGTAAGAAACTAATTTGGATGTCTGTCAATGCTGTATAATATATTTTTTGTCCATAATTTAGGGGACATCCTACGACACTAAATCTTGTTAGACAAAAAGATTCATAAATACATTTTAAGTTAATCCCACTTTAGGCAACTCACAAAACTGGTTCGACAACGAACGTAACTAAAGAATACTCATAAATCAACGAGAATAAATAAATGCTATAAATAACAGAAGTTATATCTGTGTGAAATATTTAAATTTATCTTGGGAGGAATTTATTGCTAGTCAAGTAAAACTAGGCAAAGATTATAGCAAAAGATAATATCCGAAAAGGAAACTCATGTTTTCGGACCGTCAGGCAATAAATAAATAACCAAGCAGCGATGGGCAACGTGTGGCTGTAAGTTTTGACGCAAATCATCACATACCAAGCATTTAATAGCCTGTTGGAGCGCATTGACTGAATATAATGTGTTTCCACGGGTTTGTTACTTGCCGCGAGACATTATTTATTGAATATTGATACGTATACGCCGGGAAACACATTTTTCTCAGGCACCGAGGCGTATCGCATATCTGAGCATCATACGAGCACCGGCACCGGCACACCGGCAACGAGGCGAAAGCGGACGCTTCGCTGGGTAGTCTAGCTCGTGGATTGCGGAAGGTAACCTATCTGCGGGCCGCAGCGGGAACCCCGACGGAAGGCGTCGTAAATTACAAGCACCACTACACTAACTACTTTTATTTATTTCACAATAGAAACGCAACTCCTCGGGAAACAATAACAGTTAACTTAATTTAAAACTTGAGATTTCGTTGCCACTTTATATTCTTCTTCTCAGTTTTCAATCACTCCTAAAAATTTTAATACCTACTTAGGTTCTGCTTGGAGTGTTTCCTCGTCGCACTAAGTAGAGTTTGTCAAAGTTCTAATTAAATAAAATCCACTCTGGTAATTAATGTACTTAAGTAAGTACATTGTATTGTAGTTGTAGGTAATAGATATAACTTGAAAGAATAGTAGGATTCATTTTATCCGCTATTTGCATAGTTTGTGACTAGATGTCGCATATTTTCTTGCGCAATTATTAGATAAGTGTTCCATGCTTTATGGTAAAAAATATCGTCTCGCCTACCGGAAATCGACGACATTGACCGAACTAGACCCAAAACCTGAAGGTAATAAATGTGCAAGAAAGTTGTAGTTACTCCTGCCAGGTGAAATTATTGCATTGACTTTACCAAATAGCGGATTTTATGAGCTTTCATGTGGACCCTGAAAAAAAATGATCGAGTGGGATATCAACTAAAGGACTTTAAAAGACGAGTACGAAAATGGATATTTCAATCGATATGTTTGAAAACAGTGTAAATCTGCCTCTTGTTTTTTTACTCATTTTAGGGCTCTCACTAAAGTGACCAAAACGTTGTATTATATGAAGGTGAACTTATAATAATATTTAGTATATTTAGTATTAAGAAGTTGAGATCGAATTTGTGTATCAGTAGTACTGTATTTTGATACACAAATTCGATCTCAGAAACCTTCAAACAAATTCATTGAGGAACTGGTATAACCACATAAATTATGCAAGCGTCCGGTCATGGTTGCTCAATGTGCAGTGGCGTAACTATATCGTCTGGGGCCCGTGGCAAATTCTTTTGATGGGGCCCTATCCAGGGACATAGCTATAGCTTTGATAAGGGGGGGTCCAAGGGTTCCAAAATACAAAGATTGACTAGTTTTCTGCCGCACTTAAATTGTAGCGCGGGGGGGGTTGAAGGGTTCCAACCAAGTAGTGGCGTATGTTAACTCAGAACCCCGGGCCAGCCTGGCTTTTGCCATCCCATAGATAGGGTACGCGTTAGGGCTACCGTACTCGCACGCAACGCGTTAACGACATCGATTCCCGGGCTTGAAACTTGGTTTACTGTCCGCTCGCAAAATACTCATGAAGCTTATATGCGAGCGAAGCAAGCCCAAATTTTTTAAAGACAAATGCAACAAATGACACGTGATTTTTAATTTTTCTTATGATGCTTTTGAGCACCATAAGCCTGGTTGCTTGTCGGTTCCTATTTTATTATGCGAGCGGAGCGAACCAATTTCCAATCTCAAATGCAACACGTACCTAACACTTGATTTTGCTTATGTGCTCAAAGAAAAGGATGGCTTTTTGTCGGTTCCTATTCTGCGGTCATACTTAACTCACTTTGCTTGCAAAATACTTATGAAGCTAATATGCGAGCGAAGCGAGCTTAATTTTTTTTAAGATAAACGCAACAAGTGACACATGAGTTTTCTTATGGTGCTCAAAGAAATGGCTGGTAGCTTGTCAGTTCCTATTTTATTATGCGAGTGAAGCGAGCTGATTTTTTTTATCACAAATGCAACATGTGACACTTGATTTTGCTTACGTACTCAAAGAAAAGGATCGGTTCCTATTCTGCGGTCAGACGTAACGCACTTTGCTCGCAAAACACTCATGAAGCTGTATGCGAGCGAAGCGAGCCGAATTTTTTTTAAGACAAATGTGACACTAGGAAATGTTTGCCTGAAATCGCCTCGAGGATTTATTCCCAGAATCCCAATTATTGTAACGGATTATCCCTTCGAGTTTTAAAGAATACCTACAGTTTCCTGTAAAGTTAAAAATCGCAAGGCCAGTCTCAGAAAATGGTCTGTCAATAATAATCATTAGATTACTAATAAATTACACAAGTCTTGATGTCTATCAAACTTACAACCAAATGAGTTTGTTTTAGTTGTTGTTAGTTAGGTAGGCTTTTCTTACACTGGTTCCAAAATGTACAAAGATTAACATTACGCCCAGGGGTATTTAATATAATAATAGAAGTTGTGGTTTTTTATAGTTCCCAATTTTTTTATACTTAAGTTTAAAAAATTGTTCTGGCCAAGCATGCTAAAAAAAAACATTAAAAAACATAACTCGAGAAATACAAAACATCGGGTGTACCTAGTTTAATATTTTTTTTTGGACGTCATGAACCATCTGTTTACGCACGGAAATACCTGTTCCACCAGTTTTTTTTATGCTATTGCTAAGGAGGGGGGGGGAGGGTCTGGACCCCCTAAACCCCCCCTCCCCCTTATATACGTCCCTGGCCCTATCAGTAAAAATCATCACGAGCTCGCGGCCTCTTGAGCCGGGGCCCTCTGGGGTCGGGGGCCCGTGGCATTTGGCCACCCCTGCCACCCTATAGTTACGCCACTGTCAATGTGCCCTTCTCCAAGCCTGCTGGTGCAGCCAAGGCATGTTGTGGTGAGCCGTGCGAATGCCGTTCGCTTATTAGAAGAGTAAATGTGCAATGAATGAATGGACGCACGTTTAACTCGGCCATGGCCGGAACCGCGATGACATTTGACTGTTCGGCCGTGACATTCGATTTTGGTAAGCGGATCGTCTCAACTCTGACCATAGCAATGACGAATCGACCTGCAACTAAAAACAGCGTCAACAGTTTAATTCTTAATTCAACAATTTTTTTTTTCAATTCTTAAAACTAATATAAAGTAGGTTGATGTCCGTTACTATAATTATATACTTAGGTTATTTATTTATAACGTCTTAAATGCACGCATGCATTTTAATGTTTAGCCTTGTTCATTAACTGTTTTATAGCTGAAGCGGTGCGTCTAGACAGGTGTGTCTGTTTTCTTCAGACACGTCTGTTGTGAACGCGAATGTTAAATTGACCACGGCACTAAAATGTTGTTTTTAATGAATGACATTTGAAGACATCAATTTATTGGTTTATTAATTTCCGTCTTTGGTAAAAGCCAGTTAGAAATAAAATAAAAATACAGTAGATTGAAGTTCCTTTTCAAAATTGAAACTACAAATAATAACATCAAAATGTTCACATCTCGTTTATGTTACCTAAGTAAGTATATACTTACCTAATATACTTACTTAATATTCTTTTTTATTTTGTGGATTGGAAAGAAACAGCGGAAAAATATATCTCATTCAAATTGCGGGTCTACGCCTAATGACGTAAATGATCAGACTTGCGCATTCGATTATTGTTGTGTACTTCAAATGTGTTTACAAAATAATTGAACTGACTCAATTACTAAACGTCATGCTTTTGTAAACAACGATTTGTACTACATGACACCAGCGGAGTTAAAAAGACCGCTATAGCAGATTCATAATATGATTCACAGCGAGATTCGTATTGTGATTCAGCTAAAGCAATTATTCCTCTTTGATTTCGTAAAATGTTAGCTGAATTATACGAAATTCAATTCACAGCAGAATCACATTGGCGTTAAATTGCCACACAAAAAAAATAATCCCGTTAATTTTAATTTATGTAAGTATTGTATTGTATCATGGATGGTACCTACTCTCTAAAGAATTTGGTGCAAAATAAGATCGTATGTTTTAAGAACAATAATAAACATTAAAACATCTAAGTATAATAAGTACCTACCTTTAATTTTCTAGTTTTATGTTACAATTATTATTATTTTTTACTGGCAATAAGTTTACTGTCAGTCACAATTGAAGTTTTTGTCGACGTCAATGTCACTGACAAAACGATGAATTGCCGAAACGAATCAAGGAATTGTATTATGATGATTGTCAATTTTGTGATTTTTATTACGAGAATCTCGATGTGAATCCTATTGTGAATCAGCTTCAGCTATAGCGACCTTTTTAGCTCCGCTGCTGGCTGGCTCGAAATTTGAGACACTGCGCGATATATGCGCACTTTTCTTTTGCACAAAATTCATTCAAGCCAGGTGTCATGTTAAATCGCCCTGCTTGTTAGCGAATTTTATACTTTGACATATAAAATTCGCCAACAAGCAACTATAACGATGAAATAATTAAACTGTCTTCTATTTTTGAAAAATCCTTCGTTCAACTTAACTTATGAATGAAAATACTGAAACAAAATGAGTATTTACGTAAACACAGATGGCTAGATTCCAAGGCCAGTCTAGTAAAGCGAGTTATTAAGAGATTTGCTATTTATCTTATATATCTTGTTCAACTGATTCTGCTCTCTCAAGTCTTTTCGATCCGGGAAATAACAGAATTATTTTACCAGAGTAGGCACGTGAATCCTTATGGTAGGTAGGTACTAGAAATAGATGCTTTCAAGCCTTTAAAGGCTTAAAAGCCTTATTTTTCGAAAAACGCTTAACATCAGGCGAGTTGGTGGCCAAACATAGATCTATTTTCTTTACACAAAGAAAAAAAAAAAAACTTCTGTAAAGTTTTTCCTCATGCGATCCTCGTAGGTAGCGATAGCGAACCATTGCAACTGATATGGTTTTACATCATACCTTTTACAATCATGACTGCTTAAGCGATTTGAAGCTGAATTGCTTACTGAATTTACATAAGTGCCTCTTATTGACTATGTTTATTCATTTCTTTGAACACCCCATATGATTGCTTGTCTGTTTTGTAACTTACCTACTCATATTTATTCTTGTGTAAGAAACTCTTCAATCATAAGTACCTACCTACATAACTTTACTTTGAATTTGCAATTACTTAAGTACCTACCTTTTTTTTTTCTACGATATGCTCTACTATACAAGAAATCTGAAGTAAGAAAATGACACAAATTCTCTCTTTTTGTTTACCGAGAAACTAAAACACAAAAAAGACGAACGATGATTTATGATAATAACTGTCTACGCTCAAAGGAAACAAATGTTTTTACAATTTAGGTTCTTTTAATACTTTCGCAAAATACAATTTATATTAATAAAAATGCGTAATTAATCGTAAAGGCGCGCGCGTGTGATCGGGTGGTCGGGCTGGTGGCTAGTGACGCGTCGCCGCTCGCGATGCAGTGGCAGGGTCCCATCCCCCCGCGTCCGCCCGCTCCCCGCCAGGCTCCATTGGAATGTGGGGGCCGATAGGCGCACGCGGCTGAGGCGTGAACATCTTCGGGGGCCTTGAAAGACTCAACTTTCAAGATTCTTATTCTCCTCCTCTTCTGTGATGACGTCGTGCTCAAGTGGAAGTAGGCAGACCTTGTTTACGGCTCGTCGTTCGATTCCTCGGAACGTTAAGAAGTCCGCCACCCTGCAGACATTGTCTGAGCCCATATAAAGACGCTGGGCTCGTCCGATTCTCCATTTGAGGGGAGGGAGACCATCTTCCTTGAAGACGACTAGGTCTCCTTCTTGAAGGTTTCGCTCGTGATCGCGTCCTTTGTAACGCTGTTGTAGTTCTAGTAGGTATTCGTTTCTCCACCGGGCCCAGAAGTGTTGGCGCAGTCCCTCGATCATTCGGTAACGACAGCGGATGCGTGTCTTCGCGTCGGACGCTGGAGGTGATGGCAGTGACGTCAGCGGCCGCCCGATGAGGAAGTGCCCTGGGGTGAGAGGAGAAAGGTCGTTTGGGTCAGATGTTAAAGGAGTAAGGGGTCGGGAGTTGAGGATCGCTTCGATTTGCGTAAAAAGCGTGCTCAACTCCTCGAAAGTTAATGACGTATTTCCAGCTATGCGCTTTAAGTGATGCTTTGCGCTTTTTATGCCGGCCTCCCATAGACCTCCTAGTGAGGGTGAATAAGGTGGGTTGAAGTTGAATTTAATGCCCTCATTTGCGGAGTAATCTTTAAGATCACGAAGACTTGACCGCATTACCCTACCTAATTCATTGTTGGCCCCCACGAAATTTTTACCGTTATCACAGTAAATGTTGTCAGGCTTGCCTCTTCTAGCGATAAATCGCTTTAGGCTTGAAATGAACGCTTGAGTGCTGAGATCGCTGACCGTTTCTAAGTGGACTGCTTTAACAGAAAAACAAACAAATAAACATAGGTAACATTTTGATATTTTATTACCACGTCCGATTTTATTAGAAATCATGAACGGTCCTGCGAAATCAACACCACAAGTTTGAAAGGGATAAAATTGTGAAACCCTATTTAAAGGTAGGTTTCCCATGAATGGCTCCATTGTCTTGGCTTTATATCTTGTACAAACAATACATTTACGAACTGTACTTCGTGCTAAATTTCTACCACCTATAGGCCAGTATTGTTTTCTGAATGAACTCAGGAGCAGCTGAGGGCCGGCGTGAAATAGACGGATATGTTCGTATCTCATGAGTATCTTTGTAAAGTGATGTTTACTATCTAGCAGAGCAGGATGCTTTTGTTCGAATGAAAGAGTCGCATTATCAAGACGACCACCTACTCGTAAAATTCCACTGTGGTCAATGAAAGGAGCCAACTGTAAAATTGCACATTTAGGTTTGAGTTTATTTCCTATCTTTAAAGTGTTTATTACCGATGAGTATGACTCATATTGACAATTCCTTATTAGTAGCTCGAGTGAATCGTTAAGTTCCTTACTACACAAAGGACTAACATTTTTATTTTTATTTTTGCAGTTACCTATAAATCGTAACACGTAGGCATAGATTCTTAGCAATCGATTGGGGTTTGAATATTTATCAAAGTCGACAAAAGTAGGTATATTTTGTGCGTTATGGACTTGGATGGTATTTTTTAATTCTGGTAAATTTATTTTAGAGCTAGGAGCTTGCGGCCACTCCGTTTCCTGATTTGAAAGGAAGGAGGGTCCGCGCCACCACAAATCAGACTTTGATAAAATAGTAGGGTCTACACCTCGTGACGCCATGTCGGCGGGATTGACAGCTGTGGGTACGTATCTCCACGATGATAAAGACTGAGCTGAGAGCTCACGAATCTCGTTTACTCGATTGCACACGAATGCCTTTAAAAGCTGAGGTTGTGAATTTATCCACGCTAATGCTATGGTGGAATCAGACCAATAGTAGGTACGATTGACTTCGCACCGAAGTGCACTCGTCGCTTTAGCAGTGAGGCGAGCTCCGAGTAGGGCCGCGCATAACTCAAGACGCGGTATTGTTAAAGGTTTTATCGGGGAGACACGAGTCTTTGCACAGAGTAATTTAATAGATATGCAAGTATTGGGGTCCACCGTACGTAGGTAGATACAGGCAGCGTAGGCATTCTGGGATGCATCTACGAAGCAGTGAAGTTCTGTGGAAATGGGTGAAGCGCAGAGCGCGAATCTAGGTACATTGACTGTAAGTAAAGAGTTAAGGCTACCTATCATCTTTTGCCACACATTTTTTATTTCAGTAGGGACTGTATCGTCCCAATCAAGTTTGAGAAGCCACAACTTTTGTAGCAAAATTTTTAAAGCTATAGTGCATGGACTTAATAACCCGAGTGGGTCAAAGATTTTACACGTATTTGACAAAATTTCTCGTTTAGTGACCTTTTGTTGATTGAAATCAACATTTAAGGTGAAGCGTAATGTGTCAGTGTCAGGGGCCCACAAGACACCCAATACACTGGATTCTTTACTAAGATCAAGGCCTTGAGTTTCAGTATCATGCTGAAATATCTGAGGACAGTTAGTACGGAATTTGTGAATAGGCAAGCATGCCGAATTGAGAACCTCTGTGACCTTTCTATAGATATGATGCAATTCACGCTCGGACGATGACCCGGTCAACATGTCATCAATATAAAAGTCTTTTTGAATAACTTCTGAAACAATGGGATCATCGCATTCCAATGCAAGCTGTTTGAGACACCTAGTACTTAGGTATGAGGCGGAATTTAATCCGTAGGTAACAGTTCCTAATTCTGCAAATTCGAGCGGCTTAACCTTATCGTCTCGCCAGATGATCAGCTGTAAATGCCTTTGTGAGGGATCTAAAGAAATCTGTCGATAGAAATTCATTATGTCACCCGTAAGAACGAACTTATGTTGACGAAATCTAATCAAAATATTAAACAGCTCATCCTGTACTACAGGGCCGGTATATTGAATGTCATTTAATGATTTCTTTGAAGAAGTTTTAGCGGAACCATCAAAAACTACACGAAGTTTTGTGGTTTCTCTGGTTTCTTTAATTACAGAGTGATGCGGTAGGAAGTACCCAAATGATGGTCTATCTACTTTAGATAAATGCCCAAGCCTTTCATACTCGTTTATGAATTGAGTATATTTATCTTTATGATCAGAATTTTTCTCAAGTTTTTTCTCAAGATTTAAGAAGCGCTTTTCGGCCATCATGTATGAACTACCGAGCGCTTGCTCTGGTAATTCCCGAAAAGGCATTTTTACACAAAACCGCCCGTTATCTAAACGTTTTGTTGTTTCCTGAAAATGTTTTTCGCAAAATTCATCCTCGGGTGACACAGTGAGTTCTGAAAGTGGAAGCTCCTCAAGATTCCAGAACTTCGTTAAGTTGTCGTTAATTTCCTTGGTGAAATTGCAATGAATTACGTTACTTTTTTTATGAGAGTAACTATGAAGAGGACCTGCCACTAGCCAACCTAATTTTGACTCTTGAAGAATAGGCTTATGATGTCCTAATTTGATCCGCTTTGAAGAGATCACGTCGAAGAAGACTTCCGCCCCTAACAGTATGTCGACGTCAGAAGGCACATTGAATTTAGGATCAGCCAACTGAATATTAACTGGTAAGTTAAGATCGTGAACATTAATAGGAGCATTTGGTAAGTAGCCAGTTATTTGAGGTACTACATAAAATTTAAGACAGGCGTTAAAGGGCTGGTTAAGTGAGCTTATGGATAACTCGCAGCTGTCTGTTATAGGAACTTTTACGTTATTAATGCCAGATACACATAAAGAATCTGTATTGTCACTGATTATACCCATTTTATGTTTCAGGGTTTCAGTTATGAAGCATGACTGGCTTCCTGCATCAAGCAGAGCTCGAGCAAGGTAAGTATTTTTACTTTGTGGGTCAGTGACCCTGACCAATGCAGTGCATAGAAGAACCTGCTGATTAGAAGTCTGAGCGGACAGTGACACTGAATTTGTTGAAATTGAAGTGGATTCAACGGCCGGTTTGACGGCTGGTTCACTGACTGAGTGCAAGAGCGTGTTATGTCGTTCTCCGCACTCCCTACAAGTACCTTGAAGGCGACAGTCTTCTACAACGTGACCCCTCCTTAGACAGTTCGAGCAAAGGTTTAATTTTACGACTTCGTCTAACCGAACCTTAAGTGGTAAGTCTTTAAAGACGTTGCAATGTACTATACTATGCTGATGCTTACACATTGGACAATTATGAATGTTTTTACGTTTCGAGCTTGATGACGACACGAAACTCTTTGAGCTTCGTGGATTAGCACTCTTTTGATCACTACTCCTTACTACTTTAGGTTCAGGTTTAGATCGATCATTGTTATTGGCAGACATCGTCTCAAGAATGTCTGCACGGTTTCGGAGAAATAGAATCATGTCTGCTAATGACGGTAAGTTGGGCAAGGTATTTTTATGCTCTTCCCACTTCCTGCAGGTGACTGAATCTAATTTTGAGCAAATAATGAAACAAATGAGAACATCCCATTTGTCAGTAGGTTGGTCTAAGTTCTCGAGAGCTCGTAAGTTCTTTAAGAAAGTGTCTATTAAATATCTAATAGCCTTGTAAGATTCACGGGATAAAGGATCCATGTTAAATAACGCCTTTAAGTGGTTATTAATTAAAATATTCTTGTTATCGTAACGTTCACATAAAAGTTTCCATGCCATGCTATAATTTTTGGAGGTGAACTCAATTGATTTTATGACCACAGTTGCACCTCCCTCTAAAGATGATCGCAAATAATGAAATTTATTTATATCTGAAATTGAATCATTTTGATTGATCATTGACTCGAACGTGTCTCTAAATTCAAGCCACTTAAGGTAGTTCCCGTCAAAGGTAGGTAGCTTGATAGTAGGTAGCTTGATTGCATGGCTGTCGCAACTGCCACAAGACCGGTATGAATGAGCACTACTCGGTCTATGTTTGGAATCAGACTTAGAACATGACTCGACAATCTCCTGAGCAAGAGAAATCAATGAGAAAAACCTATCCTCGATATCATCACGTTCATTAGAATCATCATTTAAAGCTTCCAATTTATTTTCTACCTCATCAAACTCCGAGAACATAGAATGCACCTTATTTAAGCGAATGGTTAGTTCTTTGACCTGTAAACTATTTAGATCGTCTGGTTTCACATTTTTCAAAGGAATTATGTAATTTTCGAATTTAGTTAAGCGTCCCTTCATTGACCGTCGTAGATTAATTAGCCTTTTAAGCTCACTTGAATCGCTAGAAGAGCCTTCGCCTTCAAACTTATCAACATTATCCGCGTTAGACATGACTTTAAATAGATATCTAAACGAAGTAAGTTACGAACCTAGATACAACTGTTTTTCTAAACGAAAAATGAGGTAATAAGCACGATTCAAACAAGGGCAAACAATCAATTAGAGAAAGTAATCTGTGCACCAAACCAGTTGACACGGCGGTCAAGTCCTCGTGATGTGTGTCGGCACGGCACGTGGCAGCACGGCACGTCAAGCTCGGTACGACCAGGTGCGGCACGAGGCGCCCAGGGAGGCCACGCGGCAAGCAGGCCGTAATGTCCACTGGGCAGGATGATGATCAATCCTGGAATTCACCGGGGTTTCACGTAAATAACGTACATAAATACTTATTTTATTATAAGGAGATTTATGACCAAGATTTTAGCAAATTGAGGGCATGAAAATGAAAAATATTATGCGGGAACGGTGTATATACACCTTAATTTAAAGTATTTGGCAATATAAAGGCCTAAAGTTTAATGATGGCATGTATTTTAATGGATTAAATACATGTGAGAAAAAAAATGACTAGCCACCTTGTCAGATTTTTGTTATGAATTCCGATTTATGCAATGAAATTATGATTTATGAAGCGCGCGCGCCTTTACGATTCAAGAAAATTATATTAAGAATCACGCGCGCGTCTTATAAAAACGTGCTATTACGCTCTAAAAATGAAATGCACAAAAGATGGCGCGTAGCGCAAGCACAATGATTGCAAGGAAAGAAAGGAATTCATAAATTACGTTTGCGTTTTATAAATTATTACAAGCTAGCGGTGAAGGAAAACACTGCGATTATGAACTTGTGAAATAATTAGCTGGAAGACAATAAAGTACCACGCACGTGGTATTCATGCACGAGTAGGGAACAAAGGAATTCCAAACCCGATAAGAAAGAGCCACGCGCACAAAAGAAATATGCTGCTGGTAAGCGATTATTACTCACTCAGATATTGAGCTCGCTTCGATACAAATCGAAGGAGGTATTTTGGAAAAAGGATGGATAGGATGGCACTACTTAACTGGCGATCTTGAGTTGCTGGTGATGGCCGCGTCCGTCCTCCTGGATCCTCCCTGTTCTGTCCGACGGTCGCCAAATTTGTCTACGCTCAAAGGAAACAAATGTTTTTACAATTTAGGTTCTTTTAATACTTTCGCAAAATACAATTTATATTAATAAAAATGCGTAATTAATCGTAAAGGCGCGCGCGTGTGATCGGGTGGTCGGGCTGGTGGCTAGTGACGCGTCGCCGCTCGCGATGCAGTGGCAGGGTCCCATCCCCCCGCGTCCGCCCGCTCCCCGCCAGGCTCCATTGGAATGTGGGGGCCGATAGGCGCACGCGGCTGAGGCGTGAACAATAACTTATCAGGATACATCCTATCGTTATTCGTTATTAATAATAGCGATAGGATGTATCCTGATAATGATGATAATAACTTGCTTCGTTGCTTTGTAAGGGTTACGTGCAAACAAACCTTGAATTATTTTGTTTGAGTTCTGTGGTTCTTATTCTGATTTTCAGTAGGTAAGTATTGCATGAAGTTTCCAATTCATTTGTTTTTTCATCAGATGACTGTCATAGGACATTCCCAGGATTTGACATTGTAACCTATTATTATTAACTAGCTGACCCGGCAAACTTCATATTGCTTCAAGCATACCTAAATGGAGAGAAGCATGTATAAAGAGAAGCAGAGAAGCTTGGAAGGAGAGAAGCAGAGAAGCATGGTAGAGAGAAAACCCATGCCCATATCCATATCACCAAAAAGTTCCATGAAGGTCCTAACTCCATCATCATATCAGCATTGTGTTTCACTCAACAAGCTCTTTCATTTGATACCCATATCACTAAAAAGTGGAACAGGTCCTGACTCCATCATCAGATCAGCTTGCTGTCACCATATTATTACATTGTAGTCGAAACTTTACAGATATGCAGAGTTCCTAGTTTCAATTCAATCGGCCTTTTTATTGAGGAGTTCTGTTGAACAGCTCCTGACTTCATCAGATCATGACCTTGAAATTTTTACGGGACAATATTTAAAGTACCTACTTTCTAACAAAAAAAGAATCAATGAAATCGGACTACGCGTTAATGAATTACAACCAGATACTCATTTTGACTTTCATCCTCTCTCCTAAGGGAACCGTGTTGAATTTCGGGATAAAAAGTACTTATAAGAATAATTAAAAATAATTTTCCCTCCAAAAAAATTTTTCAAATTATCTTCAATGTACAGAAACGGATCTGTTACAGTTTTATTATAAGTATTGATTGATGATTGATTGATTGATAAGACAAAAGCCATCGTTTTTCTATTTACAATAAGTATATAAAAACCTGTCTTTGGTTTTCTACATTCATTTTAGGTTAAGTTAGGTACCTACCTAAGTATATATTTAATTAGGCACATGCACATAACTTGACAAAGGTATTTCCTTAATTGGATTTTAAGAACGGATCTACGACTACGCCGGCCGGCCGGAGTGTAATTCCAAAATATGTATTTCAGAACGAATTTAAGCGCTATCCAGATAATTTTAATTAGAATCTAACCGCAATGTTTTGCCTAACCAGCGTAAATACTGAAATTCATTTATTTGCCCGTGCAGTTGTGCAGAGCCATGTTTGAGGATTCAAATTATGTTATTTCTGTTTATGATGAACCAAAGCCTTTGCGTCACTGAAATTACCAACCAGGATATTGCAATGGGATTACGCATGACGTGGGTCAATATAAGCTGATATTTTGTGAGGTTTTCGTACTTATATTATACAGCTTCCTGCCACTCAACTAGAAATCGACGTTAGAATGTATTATGTTTCGAAACTCAAATACTTTAAAATGATTAGATCTTGGTGAGTAGGGATGTGGAAAGGGTTATTCTGAACACATTGTCAAAAAGTTTAAGCGGAAGAAAAAAATAGCACGTCAATTACAACAAATACAAAAACAACAGAAACCGTTATTACGAAAATTGGCTTTAAAATTCTTTTTGTCCGATTTATTTTTCGCGCTTTATTGAAGGTCAGAAAACATTTTTTTTTCAAAATCCTTGATTGACGTAAGAATCAAAATAATTGTCTTTAGAAGGCGAGTACGAAAATAAAAACAATATTATACCTATGTTTGAAAACAGTTTTATATACCGCAGTAGGAGCTTTTTTTTAGCTACTTATAGCCTGTATTAGAGATAGAGTTTTGAAAATGGAGGTGACTGGTGAATCTGATACCTTGTTGTGGATACCCCTGGGCAAACCATCTTTTTATTAGTGGATAAGTACTGAAACTCTATCAAAACAGTACTTTGAAGGATTAGTTGCAGAAGTCTACTTTTCATTGTCAGAACAATAATCAAAATTATCATGGTTCATCTTATATCGGTGAACGCTCTGATCTAAATTATCACCGACAAAAGCTGAGCCACGATTATCGTTTGTCGCTTTGAAGAGTAACAAAACCTTCTGGTCGGTAAAGGGAAAGGCTGGCCAACATCCGGCGGGATGTGGCCGCGGGGTGAGTCCGGGCCGGGCCGAGCGCCGCCGGAGCCGGAGCCGGGTGCCATATTCGGTCAGTGCACATTGTTGTTTACCGGCGGTATCGCGAGGCCGCGTGACGTAGCGTCTAGACGCGAGCGCCCCGCGCCCGCGCCTCTCGCGCCCCCCGCTACGCCTGCCACCCAACGACCATGCACTGTTTCGATCACCAGCTTATCTTTACTGTAATGCTGCACTGTACCGGTGCACTCAGGGTAACATGAAACAGACTTTCAATACCGATTAGCACACCCGGCTGCTCGACTGAAAGGCGGCAGACTCATTTCAGCAGCTATAATGATTGTTGATTGTCCATGATCGATCAGTAAACTAAGATTTTAGTTTTATATTATTGAGTTTCCAATTAACATAGGTTAACAATTAAATTAATAGATTAAAAATATCGATTATTTTCTACACCTTTGATTTAAGGTCTTCGCTCACTGCGCAGTATCATAAGCGGGCCGAGCCATGACAGAGCCCGTCACGAAAATTACACCTTACACACTAAGAGCGTATCAAACTAGGACCGTCTCATAACCGTTTTGCGAAGCGTAATCCCGAGCCTATACCACAGTAATAGACATTTTGTTGGTTTTATGCTAAATACACAATTATTCTGAAAGCCCATTTTAAAACTTATCACCAGTGATCGGAATTAGGCGGGCTTAAATACCTAAAGTTCAAAGAACAGAGGCAAAAAAGGGGAGACTTCCTTACTACAAGAATTTTATTCTTGTAGTAAGTAAGAATGTTATTGAAAGTTGGCACAATTTTCACAGTGAGTAAGTACATTTAAAATTAATGTTAATAATATTGTGAACTAATTCAAATAATTTTTCTATTTGACCGACGGAAAAAAGTTTTTTATCCTTATAATTTACATTTTAGTTTTTGTTATTAACTCTGGTAAAAAATTGATTCACCTTAATGTTAGATGTTCTTTATTAATGTCCCAGAAACGGAAATAATTGGGTCGAAAAATATTTAGTCCTAATGCGTCTCCATTTGTCTCTGTTATTTTTCGAACTTTAGGTATTTTAGCCCGCCTCATTCCGATCACTGCTTATCACTCAATTTTTTTTGTAAAATACTAGTAAATATAGAGCGTTTACAAGCTAAACCACACTAAAATACATATTGCACACATTTTGTCGGGTTTACTAGCAAAGTGCAATATTTCATCATATTTTGTGTAACTTTAAATGGGAGTTTTATCTACAAGGTTTAAAAAAAAACAGACTTTTAAGAAACCCTTTTAGAAACCCAATTATAATCCATAGTGATGGCATAATTACTATTGAGATCATGATGATGATGATGAAAAGTAGCTTATATCCTTCCTCAAAGCTCCTGAGATTAGCGTGTTCAAACAAATGAACAAACAAACTTTTCCGCTTTATTACTGGTTGGTTGGTATAGATTAAGTGTACTTTCACTCTACATTCAAGGTTTTATGAATAACTGGATATTTTTTCATTTGTAAGCTTATCTTTTTTTTCGAAATCGTGTTTTTGCTGTTACTACACTTTGATTTCGGAGGGCAGTATGGGATTTTGACGTTTGATAAATGTCACATAACGTGCAGAACGCATTCAGTGATGCTAGATGGGGGGTTGTTAATTCAAATTTGGGGTATTTATCGACTCAGGAGGAAATCCTTTGGGGGAATTTTCGTAGGTAAAAATTATAAATTATATACCTACTTGATATTGAGGGGTGATACTTGATAGGTTTTTAGAATGTGTACATGTACATGTGTATAAATGGGGGTACTTGAAAGACTTTGTGAAGTGAGAAAAATAACTGAATTATTATCTAACCAATATTGGAGCGTTTCCTCTTGCTCCTACTCGATTCTCCTACTGCTCCTGCACGAGGACCAATACATCCTTATGCTCCTATCAGTAGGAACATAAGGATAGGCATATCCTAGTGCTCCTACTGTGGATGGACAGTCAAGGTACAATACCCCGAAATAAAACTATCAAATAGGGGCACAGCCGCGAAGCCGTATTTTGATAAACTTCAAAACAAGATAACATCTTCATCATCAACAAAAAATAAAATCGTTATTGTTATAAATAAATACTTAGGTATGCTATGATCAAGATCTACATTTAAAGTGACAGCTGTCACCAAATGTACCAATATAGTGTATAAAGTTTACTGATGAATAATATCAGATGTTAAATTGACAGATTATGTCAAAATGACAGATTAGGACAGATTAAATTGACAGGTTGGCCATATCTCGAAAACCACTTATCTCAGACTCTCCGTCCTCAGTTTAAGTGAAAGCTATTGAAGAGATCTACATTTAAAGTGACAGCTGTCAAACTTTAAACGGCCACATCTCGGAAACTACTCGTCCTAGACTCCTCATTCTCAGTTCAAATGAAAGCTATGACCAAGATCTACATTTAAAGTGACAGCTGTCAAACTTTAAAAGGCCATATCTCGGAAACTACTCGTCCTAGACTCTCCGTTCTTAGTTCAAATGAAAGCTATGACCAAGATCTACATTTAAAGTGACAGCTGTCAAACTTTAAACGGCCATATCTCGGAAACTACTCGTCCTAGACTCCTCATTCTCAGTTCAAATGAAAGCTATGACCAAGATCTACATTTAAAGTGACAGCTGTCAAACTTTAAAAGGCCATATCTCGGAAACTACTCGTCCTAGACTCTCCGTTCTTAGTTCAAATGAAAGCTATGACCAAGATCTACATTTAAAGTGACAGCTGTCAAACTTTAAACGGCCATATCTCGGAAACTACTCGTCCTAAACTCCTCATTCTCAGTTCAAATGAAAGCTATGACCAAGATCTACATTTAAAGTGACAGCTGTCAAAATGACATCTGTCATCTGAAATGTAGATCTTAGTCATAGCTTTCATTTAAACTAAGAACGGAGAGTCTAGGACGAGTAGTTTCCAAGATATGGCCTTTTAAAGTTTGACAGCTGTCACTTTAAATGTAGATCTTGGTCATAGCTTTCATTTGAACTAAGAACGGAGAGTCTAGGACGAGTAGTTTCCGAGATATGGCCTTTTAAAGTTTGACAGCTGTCACTTTAAATGTAGATCTTGGTCATAGCTTTCATTTGAACTGAGAATGAGGAGTCTAGGACGAGTAGTTTCCGAGATGTGGCCGTTTAAAGTTTGACAGCTGTCACTTTAAATGTAGATCTTGGTCATAGCTTTCATTTGAACTAAGAACGGAGAGTCTAGGACGAGTAGTTTCCGAGATATGGCCTTTTAAAGTTTGACAGCTGTCACTTTAAATGTAGATCTTGGTCATAGCTTTCATTTGAACTGAGAATGAGGAGTCTAGGACGAGTAGTTTCCGAGATGTGGCCGTTTAAAGTTTGACAGCTGTCACTTTAAATGTAGATCTCTTCAATAGCTTTCACTTGAAGAGAACGGAGAGTCTGGGATAAGTGGTTTACGAGATATGGCCCATCTGTCATTTTAACATACACCTAATCTGTCTTTTTGACGTAATCTGTCATTTTGACATAATCTCTCATTTTGACATGATCTGTCATTTTGACATAATCATGGGCAGACTGCCCGCAACCACGGCTATTGTAACAGCCAAAACGTTGCGTCGTAATAAATAAGGTAAATTACGCGATAAAATCCCGTGTACATATATCAACATCCAGTACCAACAAAACGAACCAACTCTGTGGCGCAGTGTGCGAAGTTCCAGCTAAAACACAGATAGTTGCGGGTTCGATTCCCACTGCGACGCAAGTGTTTGTATGATCTGCAAATATATGTATCGGGTCTGGGTGTTTTTCTATGTAATATTATGTATTTACAAAAAAAAGGATAGGTACCTACAAGTAGTTTATCAGTCATATAGTTTCCATATAAGGTCTATTTACCTTGGAGCTAGATGATGCTGTGAAATATCCAGCATTATTTATTTATAGAAAAAGGCTGAAAAGCTGCCCCTAGGGGCTGACCTGGCTACGCTACTAATATGATGGTTACATGGATTGACAGATGGGCGGGGCTTGTCATTGATTGTCAGCAAAATAATCATGGCGGCCGGAGATTGACAAGACGGCCATGGCACGGGCAGGGCACGCGACGGTGTAGGAACGGTGTGGTGTGGGGCGTCCGGTACATTTCAATACAAAGAATATCATTTTTGCCGGGACGGTGTTGCTACGGTCATGCTATGCGACGGGGTAGAGACGTGATAATGTGTCAGCACCCTTATCCTTATCTAACACAAATCAACCAGTAGAAAAGAAAATTATATCTCTACAAGATTTTACCAGCCCCTCTTATCATATTCTACTTGCTAGATAAATACATATATTAACCTATATTACGTGTACTTACATAAACATTTGATGACGTCAACGGCTCCGAGAATACAACTAACGGTATGCAATCAGATACTTACTATAACAACATCCTCTTCAAGCTATAAGAAGCCAAAACTTTGAGTTCATCTGACAACCGTCCACTTTGTAAACAGCGCAGATTAGGGAGTGTACACATTGCGTTTTTTGCAGCGCGTTTGTATCGATACAAACGCGATTCGAACGCGATGCGAACGCGCAGCCCCCCTCCCGGTTCGCTTTTGTATGGAAAAAAACGCGTTGCGAACGCGCGTTTGTATCGATACAAACGCGCAGCTCAAAAACGCGCTGCAGAAAACGCAATGTGTACACTCCCTTATATGATTATTATCCATCAGCGTGCATGGAGATTAATCATTAAGCGCACCACACACACAGCAGGTAATAATATCTAATGAATTATAAATCTTAACAGATCGCACCAAATATATTTTGTAATTTATATTCGCTGTGTGGTCCTCCATAGAATTTGTATGGGCGAGATCTCAAGATTTATGTTTCATAAGATATATTATCTGCTGTGTGTGTGATGCGCTTTACTTACCTACTTATGATAATTTAGGTAAAAAAGAAGATAAACTCAATACAAGTTTTAAAACAAACAAAGACAAAGGTTCTCAAGGAAACATGTGCAACAAAATGCATTTCAAGTGTGCAAGAAAAGTTGTGTAGGTAATGATGCAAAATGTCAGCCGCTCATAAGTTTGTCATGTGCATTAGTCATGTGCATGTCGTCTAGCAACTAAAGCGATAGTAATTATCGGTTGTCTTATCGAAGCCATTGTTACAAAAAACCAGTCAAGTGACCGGAGACCAAGTTATGACCATCAATTCCGCGCAAGGAGCGTACCGAAATAACAAGGCAATAAAGAATAGCCTTATTATTCTTATTATTATTGGGCTAGTTCAGATACTTTACTTGATGTTTTCCGTTATTAAGATATTGACTTACTTTAGACTGATCGGGTTTTGAACCATAACATTTTGAACCATAACCATAACATTTTGAAATATTTAGGGTAAGAGCGGGTATTGGCGGTCACCTAAGCAAGAATTACTACTATTCATTCAAAAATTGATGTTTATTAAAAAACTTTTATTAAAGATAACTTTAGGTATTCTTCTAACATAATCACAACCATTAAGATCAGAACTATTCAAATTTTAGCAAAAAAAAACACTTTCAAAATAAAATGGCTTTGACCGCCATTGCCCGACATGGCGGGTAATACCGGGCAGTAGGTTGGCAATGCCGGTCAAGGTTTTCAGCGGCACAAATCGCACACTTTTGTGCTTTTTGGCTCCATTTCCCCTTCGAGACTTAAGTCTTACTTTAATTCCCGATATCCTGTAAAAGAAAACAAGCAAAAATTATTAATTGAAACAAAAAACCTAACGTAACAAAATTTGACTTATTTTTTATAGCCTAAATAACATTATTTAAAGCACTCCCATAACCAAGCCAAATCTAATGACACCTCAATACGTTAAAATCAATTGAACTGTTTAGGCTGTAGAGCGGCACAAAGAAATAGACATTTATGTATACATACCTAAGAACATACTTACTTAAAACACTTGAAAAACATAACCATCCTTTCTGCGGGCAGTCGGGTAATAATAATATTAGGTACAACAGATAAAAAAGTCAAAGATATCATCTAGATACTTGCAAACTTATCTTGCGGGAAATACCCGTCAGCCTGACCGGCATTAGCCGCACGTATACTTTTCAGATTAAAAATAATTTTAACGAAAACCTGGTGCAAAGTGCTCGAATCTTGTGATTACATGGGTAGATAAGTAGCTACTCGGCTATAATTACTACTGAAAATAAATGGAACATGAAAATCAAAACACTCACCTCTTATGTTCCGCGATCAAAAAGTTATAACGATATTTCGCGAAACATACTAACGTATGGTACTCCCAAACGCGTGCTCCGAACTGAGCGGGGGCAGAGGCGTTGGCACAGGGAATACTCACGCCACCCTCTATGTATGCTTATGTGAGAATATACGCTATATTTTGGAAGATATTGATCCGGTATATAGGTGACCGGCATTGTCGCCTGACCGGGGGTCAGGCGACAATGCCGGTCACCTATATACCGGATACCCGCTTTTACCCTAAGTAGGTAGTTTATTTTTATGTCGTGTGTTAGGATTTGCCATTGATTTGCCTTCCAGACACCTGCACCCCTATTTTGTAATACACGGTAAGTCGCTAACTCGGATTCGTTAAAACAAATTGTTTTTTTACGAACAACATTAAAATTATTTAGTGCAAAATTACTTCACATATTTTACACAACAAACATGTCTATAACTTTTTTCAACCATCTACCGTTTCAAAGTATTCATCGTAAAAAAACAATTTTTGTTTGAACGAATCCGAGTTAGCGACTTACCGTGTTTTACAAAATAGGGGTGCTGAACTGAAAGCCTGGGGGTCTAAAGTGGCCACTTTTGATGAAAAATCAGATGTTTCATAGATGCTTCATCTATGAAACATCTATGAAACATCTAATTTTTCATCAAATGCTTCATAAATGCTTCATAGATGCTTCATATATGAAGCATCGATGCTTCATAGATGTTTCATATATGAAGCATCTATGAAGCATTTATGAAGCATTTGATGTTTCATCAGATGTTTCATAGATGAAGCATCTATGAAACATCTGATTTTTCATCAAAAGTGGCCACTTTAGACCCCCTGAAGTGTCAAAATCAAAACACATTCTCATTCCTAAGTACAGTTGTCTGCAATAAGATGGTACTTATAAGTAGGTATACTTTTTATAAATTTCTGCCACAGAAAACCTATGGATGTAGGTGCACAACGAAAACTGAAAAATGATTTAGCCATGCGTTAGTATCGATATCAATGGAAATAACTGTTAAAAGTCGGATAGTTTACTGTTAAATTAGTTTAAACTTTGTGGATTGTGTTGCAGGTGACTAGAGTTGTGAGTCTTTTTTTTATTAATGTTTTAAAAAATGAATTGTGGTTAAAATTTAAACAATTAAATTTAACCCCCGACTAGGGCATAGGAACCGGGTTTACCCGGAACCGAAAGAACCGGGATTACCCGGTTCTTGGGGCTGCAACAAGAACCGGTTCTCAAAATATTAAGAACCGGGTTTTCGGTTCTTTCGGTTCTTTTAAAAAGTTCTCTTCGAAAGCGTGCCGAGTTTTTAGGTGTGTACAGACAGCATAGTGTACCTTGTTTGTTATTAGCAATTGTTTAAAATATTTAAATTATAGCTGTGATTATAAATTCCCTGTTTGATTTTTGATCCCATTGTAGAATTTTGTAAGATTTTACTTACAAAGTTCAAATAAACTATCTCTCTCTCTCGTCGTTCCCTCATATCTGAGGATCGTGGTCAGTTTCGGGTTTGTCTTCGGAACGGATGATCGGCCTCCACCCGTTTCTGTCTAGTGCGTCCCTTACAACCGCGATGAAAGTCTAGTAAAACACAAAGTCTTTTAGTAACTTTGTGTTTTATTAGACTTTCATCGCCTCTGCGCATCACGTGGCCGAAGTATTAATGAGTGCGTTGGTGGCTTAAAGTAGACAATCGGGTTTTAATTTGGAGCTGAGATAGGATCGACACATTGGTGCGTTTATCGGTCCAGGGTATTCTTAGCAGTCGCCTCCAACAACACATCTCGAATTCATCGATCCTTTGTCTTTCACTGGCCAGAATTGTCCAAGTTTCCACTCCATACATAAATACAGGAAATACTAAATACTTATACCAATGCCCGTAACAGTCTGCTGGGCAATTCTACTAGATGACAACGTCAATCATTCCGCTACGGTTTGTTTCGATCTCTTAAATGTCAGCCATTTGGTGAAATAGTAGAATAGCTTTTCAAAAATTTGTTCTGCCAAAGTTCAAACCTTAGCTAAGACCTCACCACAACTGAGTCGTTTGTTATTAGTAGTCATGGAAACAGTCGCTTTAGTTGAGGTTTTGGTTGAGGTTGATAAAAAGTTCGGTACCAGAATTGACGCCCTGATCTTAGTTTTGATATCTATTCCTCTGTTCTTCTAGATGTTATTTAGGCGGGGTCATTGTATCTTTTCATTTTTTCCATTCCAATACACCTCTTTATCTCCGGGACACAGCTGCCATCCTCACAGTATTTGTAGCTAGGTAAATATATGATGAGATGTTGCAGGTGCAGATGTTGCAGGTGGCATTCATTAGTTTCCCCGCACGATCCACTACCAATTTTTTTGGATTTCGCCCTGTTGACTCAGACAGAGACTAGACAAGTTCTAGACTTTGGAAGAATTCTTCCATATCTTCCACGGATGTTGTTAGGAGAACGGTATCGTCGGCGTACCGAAGGTTTCTATGGGAGTAGAATCACCTAGCTCTTAAGACGTTTCAAAGTGGTCATAGCGGGGTCCTACTAAATAAATGACATTTGAATTTTGAATTTTGATATCCTCTTTCCGCCTGTCGGGAAATCTTTCCCTCAGTTTTCAAGGGTCTTACGAAATATGTACTCTTCATATAATGTTAAACAGAGCAGGGGATGGGATGCAACGCTGTCTCACTCCCTTCTTGGTTTGGAACATACTAGAGCATTCGGTGCCCTACCTGATGTAAGAACGGTTTTCTGTATGTACTTTTGATTATACTGACGAGGTGTTCAAGAGCTCCATCTCCAGTAGTATATTCTACAATTTCTCCAATTGCATACAGTCAGAGCTTTGGTATCCGTACCCATATTATAAATGTGAAAGTGTGTTTATTAGTTTGTTTATTTGTCCTGCTTTCACGTCAAAACAGAGCGACGGATTGACGTGATTTTTTGTGTGGAGATAGTTGGAGGGCTGGAGAGTAACATAAGCTACTTTTTATCTAGGTACCACGCGAGCGAAGCCGCGGGCAGCAGCTAGTAATCAATAAAGCATAAGATTACTAGGCTGTTGAATTCTCTACGCTTCTCTATTATTTGGCAAATGTTGATCCTGCGTACCCTTGCCTTTAACAAACTTTTAGCCGGGCTAAAAAGTAGCTAAGACGTCTTTTTAATACATGTAGGGTAGGAGAACCTTACTTGCGTGCGTTATTAAAGCGATAGTCCGGTAATTTTCACATTCTTTGCCTTTTTTGTGCAAAAGGACAAACATCGATTCGATTCGAATATAAATTATCACAAGAACCGAAAGAACCGAAAGAACCGGGTACCCGGTTCTGAGTTGAAACTGGAATCGAAAAAACCGGTTCTTAAATAATGCCCGGTTCTCGATGCCCTACCCCCGACATATCCCTTCGTAAACTAGAAAAGAGCTGATTATCTTCAAACGGCTGAACAGATTTTCATGAAACATAAGTAGCTAAGCTCTCGACAAAGACACTTTTCAATGAAAAAAAAAATAATTAAAATTGGTTCATCCGTATGATGCCACAGACAGACACACAGATACACTCTACAAACGTGTAATACCCTCTTTTTTGTCGGGGGTTAAAACTATCATAATTAACCTCACAATTTTTTTTTGTGTGTTGTTATGTAATTTTTTAGACTAAGTAACTGTACTTTTTTCAAAAATCTAAAAATGCAATTATGTTTTTCTTTAAAATAAACCTATAGTTTCCTAAGAACAAAACTTTCCTGAAGTGCCCAAAAATTTGCCACACCCTGTATATGAGGGACAGTGTCCTGTCCACACTAGGCAATAATTGACCAGCAGGAAAATTCCACTTCCGCTCCAGCGGCAGCGTTTAGTTTATACGAATGGTTTATTATACAGTATGATGACTTCAGAGCATAATATTTAGTAAACTATAGAATATTTAGTCAAGGGAAGAGTTTTTTTTTATTGAGTGCGTAAAGATTATTCAGAATATATATTTTACTTTTAACAGGTTTTTTAACCGCCGAGGCAATATAAGTTTGACCGTAACCACCGTCTGTGGCACCGTAGCTCTTAAACGGATTTGAATGCAGTTTTTTATTTGAGAGCTGATTTTCTAGCGATGGTTCTTAGACATGTTTTATCAAAATCGGTTCAAAACAATTTAAACAGTGATTTAAACAGCATATTGTGTAAATAAAAACTACAAACTTGAAAATAAAATAATGAAGTAAAAAACATTTTTATAGTTAGGTAAACAGTTATCTACAAGTAATATAATTGTAAGGAAACAATAATAATGCAAATAATGTACTCAAAGCTACAAAATAATTAGCATTGATCAAACTTAAATAAAATCGTAAAACTAAATTTTATGAAAACGCTGTGCATAAATAAGTCCTCTCGATAGCTCGCTTTTAATTACTCCGCAGCGGCAACCGACAACAAATGACCTAGACAGACTTATCACGGCTGTCTGGCGCATAATTGTCTGGTAGGCAATTAAACTCCAGCGAAACTGCACAAACTGCCTTTGGAAGTTTCCGATGCTGCGACGCAAGTCCACGCTGGGGATTTCCGATTCAAAAATAAATCCTATTTCATTAAACCCACCCAAATACTACGAAACATGGGTGAAAATGAAAAAAATACTCTTAGTAATATGTAGGTAATCTACCCACTACTGTTATCTAATATCCCGGAACTAATAAGTTTAATCATTTATTTCAGAAAAACATTGTGCCTACTCGTAACATACACGTAGGACAAACGTTGGGCAAATACTCGCACTAGGCCAAGCATGTATCGCGGGAGTCCAGATTTAAAGTTTCTATAACAATATCAAATGTGTAAAATAAAAAAAATTGGACTATTGCTGTGATATATATTGCCTTATTTTAATATACTTAAGTATATAAAGATAATAAACTACATATTTATTTAAATTAATCGACACGAATTGTCTGCGCCGTGTCGCCGTGTCGTGGAGTCAGTCAGTACATTCCTTATCAATTTACTTTATCTGACACGAATTACCAAAATCTGAAAACAATACATACATTAATATGTCCTTACGTAGCCAGCTACATTCTTAGGCCTCCATAGTCGGGTAAAAATATCCGATCCATAATAAAAGGTTTATTTTGATCTCAATCTACCTCATCAATCAAAAGTGTCTAGACGTAAATTATAATACGAGAGCCTTCCGGTGATGCTATCAATACATACTCGTAGGTACAAGTACATTATACTTGCGTAGCTCGTGGATGAAAAGTTAAATCAGAAATACTTTGTTATAATTTAGTTATAAATATATTTATTTAAAAAGTTTGTATCTTTTACAGATACTTAAACCTAGACATTACAACTTCACAATTTAAAAATTTTTATAACTAGAAAAAGAATTTAAATATAATGAATGAAATCATACAAAAAAAAACATTTTTGTGATTTAAAAAATGTGATTAAATAAATGACTAACAAATTTTACAATCACCTCAATTCATTAATTGCAGGCATAAGTTCTTTCTTAGTTAGTTTCCTGAAAATCATATTTTTAGGATTGTTGCATAGAATTTCTTAACGCATTCCCTGCCACCCTCAGCCGCTTACAGATAGTACCTACTTGTCGTATTAAAAAAATTAAATACTTATTTTAATAATTAAAAAGTGAAAAAAACATACTCGGCTCGTACTCGCTTGGCCACATGGTCTGTAATTTGAAGTTGAAGTTTTGAATATAGTTTCGCTCAGGACTAACTCAATTTATTGTATGAAGTTTTGGTGTAATGATGCCAGCCTGCCACTGCGACATGGCTTGGTCACACAATACTTGATAAACACTATCATACACGGTCCTTGTTATTATTAGCCCGCCAAATTAATTCACGTAACTATCACGGGCTAATATCTTTTTTCACTATCTTGTTATATTGGTCATGGATGATATCGCGTCAATGTTAGCAAACCAATGTAGGTACCTCACCTACGTGTTTGAATAGGACAACCATTTCGAATTCAAACATCAACAGAGCTGAATTCGATCTAACAATGTTGAAATCCTATTGTTATTTTTTGATAGTTTATGCCATGTCTAGTCACCAGTAAAACAAAAACCCGACCGCGTAAAATTTCCGTGCGTGACCGAAAAGTAAATAAATAGGGAACCTAGTTAAATTCTATTTATAATCAAATTGCCACTTTCTTTATTTTTTTAGTCTTGTAAAATCAAAATTAATCAGGTGAAGCCTGATTAATTTGAGAAGTTATTTAAGAAATAATAAATTAAATAAGGTCCAATCAGGTATGGTACCTACTAATTTTTATGTTTTTAGTCATTATGGTAGTTATTCGATCGTTATTTAAATGAGTCAGTCACCAGAGTTTAGCCACTAGCTCATACGAACATATACAGGATGGAAAAAATCAGTAGGCCCTGAAGGGAAACCACTTTTACTTAAAGGAATCATTCCATTATTTAAAAAAAAACTGCATTCAACTGCACTAGGATTGCAAATCCGTCGTCGATTCTATATTAAAATAGCTTTTCAAATAAAATTAGGTATTTTAAATAAGAATTAAAAGATACAAATCACTAATGCCTGAATAGGAAATACCATGAAGGGTCTTAGTCCAGGTGCTGCAAGCAGTAATCCATTTGAGCTTGTATTCCTTTGCAAAAAGCGAAGAATTACCGCCAATAAATCGTTTATTTCGAAAGACAGGCCGTAAGTCTAGTCTCTCCGCTAGCAAGCCGACCGTGGCCCGAACAATAGATTAACAAGCAAGCTAAACTAACATGCATATTTTATTTGAGGTTCAAAAGCTAAGCGGGCGGTTCATTAAGAGTTCAAGGTTTTGTAATGACGCCTGAATTTAAGACCGTGTAGGTAAGTCAAAGTTGAAATGAATAACTACTTAACTTTGGCGCGAATCGACTGTTTTATTAAGTTTGATTTCGAAGCTGAAAACTTTAGGTACTTATAAAAACAAATATTTTAAGGTCACATACCACAAAGAAAAAGCATAATAGACCTCATTTCCACTTAGCGGCTAGCCGTGCGTGGCATCGCGCTCTGTGCCTTTTTATTCATGTATGATGTACTATCATACCCATAACATTGACGCGGCCGCGGCCATTAAATAAGACTTCATCTCCATTAAACGGCTAGCAGCATTCGGCTGGCCACGCGCGTTTCCTATTTCTTATCAAACCAATTGACGCAGCCGCAGCTCAGCAGTAAATAGGAAAAACGCGCGGCCAGCCGCGCACTGCTAGCCGCTTAGTGGAAGTGAGGTCTTATCGGCTAAAATAAAGCAATGAGTATTATTATGTGACATGCATGTTCGAACTTCGAACGTGACCAATAGTATGAATTGATAGTTTGTGCGCACGCGTGCCGATTACATACAGCCAAATTGCGCTTGCGCCCGCGGCCGGCATCGGGAGAGATCGCGCCAGACGGCTACCGAAATTTGGGTTAGGCGCTTTTTGCGCGGCGCGGGCGCCGGTGGAGACACGAGCGCCGTAAGGTCGATGAGCCCCAAGCCTGCCCCTCCCGCCACCCTGCCTTCGCGACCAGTTCCACCACAAGGTGCAGCGGCCACAGCGACCATCCAACCCTACATATCTACCACCTGCCAGACACTACGCGAGTATACTCGTACTTAATGCAATAAACCAGCCTCGCCTTCAACACGCCGCCCGATGTACACTTTCAAGATGAACAGGATAATGCAACGATATCAAAAAACTTTGTTCAAAATTCAACAACAAGTACCTACCTACCTTTACGTTTATTTTGTACTAGCAGCGCCCTCACGGCGTTGCCCCCGTAGTGATGTTAAATGGTGATTATGATGATGAAAAGGAGCCCATGACCTTCCTCAAGAGTTTAGCTATCAAATAAATGTAGAAATATTTTTTTAAATCCGACTGGTAGTTCCTGAGTACCAAATTTATGTTCTAAAGCGGTTCGCCCTAGCTTCGCATGGGTTTAATTTATAAATTACCCGTGCGAAGTCGAGGCGCAAACTATCCTACCCTATGTTCATGACGGGTAATGTAGGATTCTAATGGTTAAATAATTTTTCAAATCGGTTCAGTAGTTTCGGAGCCTATTCAATGCAAACAAACAATCAAATCTTTCCTCTTTATAATATTACTTAGTATAGATGAGTATTTAAATGGACATAATATCTTTTTTATTTCTAAACGGATTTTGATAAAACCAATTCTAAAAATATACTAATGAAAAATGACCACAATACAACAGTGAAAACTGCATACAAATCATTTAAAACGTTTCTGAGATTAGCGCGAACAACGCTCTGTGCAAACAGACAAACAGAAAAACATTATTATAGGGTCTATTGCGTTGATAGATTCCCCTAAAAATAGTTTTTCTTAAATATCTTTCAAAACCAGACATAGAAAGATATAATTTTATATATCGCACCCCTAGATTATTTAAAGCCACAAGTGGTCACCCATTCTTTGGTCATGCTCATCTAGTTTACCAGAATCTCAGATTTATTTATAGCAGATTAATTTTAAAGAATCAATTGAGGGCATAACTTTGTTATTGCACAACTAAACTGATATCTGACAGTAAAGAGTCGTTATGTTTGGACACAGACAGACAGGTTTCCAGTTTCGTGCCAAAAGTCTGCATTCGACTTTTACTGCATTAGCTTTTGAGAATCCGTTATGTTATTTGAAAGTGCTTGTTCTCATAAAAATAACATCATGTGAGTTAAGGCTGCTCTACATTTTCAAAGTTTGTCCCATCTCTTTTAAAATCATTTTCCCCTCCCTTTTTATCATAAAGACCACATTCTCGTCGGTTGATTTCAGTACTTAATCGTCACACAATCTAGGATAAATAGTATTATGTAAAGCAACCCTTTACATAATATTATTTATCCTAGATTATTTCTAGTACAGCATCAGGAGACGTCCTAATACTGTAGGTATAAGTATATAGTATCTGGGACATTGTTGACAAAAAGTAAGCTGTGTCTGGCTATCGACCAATGAAAATGTACCTACCCTTAATTCGCAGGCTTTAGTAGTCATAGTAGGTATACGATCTTTACAAAACAATAAAACTGCAACATAAATAAAACAAAAAAGCTGTGGTCTGAAATATCTTAAAATTCTGCCGTCAGCGATCGTATGTCACTACCCGCTGTACACACGGGTACGTACAATAGCTGTTTTTAATTGGCAGCTCAGTTTTTATGCAGCTCCTTCGCGACTGTTGCATTTTTTGCGAACACCTTTTGAGATCAGTCTGAAGATAGACGTGTATGAATGGCGTGTCTAGACGTGCCATCCGTCGCAGCTTAGGCACATATGCGTCCAGTTGTTTGTCTACCACAGAATGCGACCAGCTAAATGTGCACTGAATAAATTTAAGTTAGGTAGATTTCATTGGCACACCATATTTTTTGCAGTTATGTCTTTGACTTTTTTACAAAGCTCGTCACTGTATGATGCTTTGAATAAGATTAAGTCAAATCATGTCTGGAGATTCATATCAGGCACAAACTTTAGCGATTTAGAATAACTTAGATGAGGCAATATTGTGAAACGAGGACTCTTAATTCTTTAAAATGTTTGCATACATTTTGAAATCTGAAGCATTTAATGCTATTTAAAACTTTGGCAGAATGAATTGTGCAACGAGGCAATGGAAATTTTAAAACTAATGAGAGAAGTAAATAAATATGTAGGGAATAGTGTTCAGAATCATACTGTGAAATTCAACTTAGCCTGCCTGTAAATCCAGTTCATCCTAAGGTCATCTGGAAGAGATCGCTAATAGCGATAAGACCGCCCATTGCACTTAGCTCTAAATGTTCCTTGTGTCTGTATCTCGTTTTAATCTATCTCAGTAAGTAGAAAACAAACAACATTCTAACTAATGAAATTGAGAAAAACGACGTAACACACAATACATGTAAGTCCAACATAAGGTATACTTTTTAAAGTATTTTCTTTAGATAGATATAACGATTTGGACTACTGTAATGTTATATGCTATATGTAAATAAATAAATAAATAAATAATACTTAGCTCTCACCAAAATTTATGGAAAATCAAAGTAATCAGTGAATTGCAGCTGCGAGTACCAGAGTTGGCCACTTGCTCATATGAACTTACTTACTTAGCTACAAGTTACGAGGCTGCATCCAGAGTCGGAGAGAGCGACGACATTCAATGGCATTACCATTTGCCATTACCATCTCACTCTCGAAAAACTATCGATAATCTTAAGTGTTTCTAGAGTTGTAATGGGATTCTATTCTGATTGTATAAATCATCAGGAAACATTTAAGGATACTTAACCTGCACAGAATGTTGTGATCCAGGATGAGCATTGTGGTGGTTTCGCTGGTATAAGTTTTGGGCAAGTCTACTGTATCACAACAATATAACCAATTAATTAATAAGCTTTAATTAAATAAAAAACTGTCACCTCGAAATCTGGACTGCTCTGTTGATTTACTTTTCTAAAGCTTGGAGAAAAGCACTAAAAAAAACGTTTTTTGTATTTAAAAAAATCCAAAATTAATTCGAGTTTTTAATCGTACGGGTACAAACTACAAACTTGGTAGTGTGGACGGGAATTTCATTACAACATCACTTTTCTGGCAGCACCAGCATAAAATATGTAGTTTGTGTTACCATTGACTGCTAGACCTTGGATAGACAGATTAGGTACATACTTTAATATGCTTCAGACAATGTTCTGCAACGCGACGCGAGGCTTGTTTTCGCTGTCTCTCTAAGAGCCTGTCCAGATGAAGCGTTTCACGCGCGAGACCACTCGCGCGTTTCAATTTTGTATGTAGCTCTAGTATCCCAAGAACGCGGGAGTGTGTACGTCATCTGGACAGGCTACGCGCGAGTGGTATCGCGCGTGAAACGCTTCATCTGGACAGGCTCTAACTGAGACGTATACGAAGTCGGTTTATTTGGTATCTCGCTTCTTGCCGAAGGTTAAGTAAATGGAAAATCTTCACATAAAGTGGAAATGAACAAATGCATCCTAATGAATACCTATCTAGGTTTATCCGTGGTTTAGCTTGCTTCGTTCTTGATAAATAGTTGAAGTTAAATGACGTTCTGCGCAGTCACAATTTGGATAGGTGACCGCAAGTGGCATTAAAAATCCGAGCACTTCCGTGCTTCTTAGGGCACGCTACATGGTCGGTCGTTACGCTACGCCACGACGAAGGGCCTTCAGTTCAGACGGGCCTCGAAACTCATTTTATTACACAACATTACGAACTTAGTTTTTAATTAGGTACTTATCTAATTTTAGTATGATTATGTGAATTAACTTGGTATATTTTTGCTTTAGTTTAACTTGAATACCGCAAAAATATGTTAGGCGTAAGTACCTACGCTTAATCGAATTAGCCTGGCTTTTAAAACAATGACCATTTAAATGGGTTGCGTGTTAGGCAACACGTGACAAATTGTCATTGTACGTCTAGACTAGCCGCAGACGATTTTCACCCAACAATGAAGAAGAAGAGTAATAGTTTGTATGTGTGCGTGAATTCCTTTGGCTGTCGCTGGTAGCCCACTGAATGCTAGACTGATTTTGATGAACAAGGCGTGGTTGAATTGGTCTGGCTAAAATGAAATAGTTACCCAAAGGTAGGTACCTCATCGACCGATTCTACATTATTATAAGTAAGTACTTACCTATCTTATCTAGGTACATCATACTAAGGACAATTGTGTTACTTAAGACATTAGATTTATCAATCAATTAGATTATTGAAAAATCAGCCCTTATTCAATTAAGGGCTGATTTTTCAATACCTAGATAACTTTTATCTGAGGAAATAAATATGCGATTTGACAGATATTGTATTGAAAATATGTCATAACGCCATATTTATTCCTCAGATAAAAGTTATTTATCGATTGAAAAATCAGCCCTAAATCAATTTACTTAGCTACTTTTACTTTTATTAATTTGCTTTGAAGTGGTATTTAAAAGCTTTGCTCTCTTGTTGCACAAATAACTATTTTAATTTAGCCCGACGTTTCGACTAGATTGCACCAGCCGTGGTCGCGGGAAAACGTCTAGTCAAAACGTCGGCTAAATAAAAAAGGAATATACGTGATAAATACCCGGATACTTAAGTAAGTATTTATAATAAATAAGTACTTGTTCAATATACTAAAGTCTAGCTTTGGTCAAGCGATTACGAAACATTGTTTGGGAGGCTCTACCAGCTCTACATTGAAAAGGCGAGCTCGTGCTGTCAAAACTACAATCTTATATCCCACGTTAAAAATATGGTACCTAATATGATTTTATTTTCTATGTTAGATCGTCGCAGCAATCGTTAAGCAATTAGTTATTTCATATACAGGGTGTGGCAAATTTTTTGGCACTTCAGGGTATCTACCTTTTCTCTCGTAGTTAGAAAGTTTTGTTCTGAGGAAACTATTGGTTTATTTTAAGAAAAAAATAATTGCTTTTTTAGATTTATGAAAAAAAAACAGTTGGCCTAAAAAATACCTACATTAAAAAAAAAACAAGTTGTTCTTAATCGACTCTATTTCCCACCAGGAACACTTTTCTCAAAGTAACTTACAAGATCAAATCGCAACTTTTTGCAAAAATTCAAAAAAACACATTACATACAATTTCTATGAAAATAAGAGTTGTGAACATTACAGTGCCATTTATTCGAAAGTTCTTAATTTAAAAGCCTATGACGGAAAGTGGTGCCTTTTTTATATCGCGCGGCCATCGACCAAATATGAAATCTAAACTCTTAGGAGTATAACAAAAAAATATCTGGGCGACCGAGCTCTGCTCGGATGCAAATAAAAGAAAAAATACAAAAAATACTTTCATTTCATTTAAAAATACTTTTCAAACTCACCCTGTATAACTCGGTTCTGACTGAGTGTAGATGTATATCTACTGTTTTAACAAATATTGTTTATCATAGGTACTCCTAAGAGTTTAAATTTAAATGTTTGGTTGATGTCTGTGCGAAAAAAAAGGCACCAACCTCCCATACAAAATCGGCATGGCCATTTGTAATTACTCCGGCAAGATGGGAGGCTTTTGTAAAGCCTATTCCGCTATTTTATAAGACTATCCTTAACTTTTGAAGATATTAACACCTGCATTCACAGATTTTGAAAAAATGTACAGTCAGCGAGAAAATGGGCAATTTACACAAACCTTTTTTTTTATGCCAATCGATCCTGTTTCATGTAAGGACCAACTGAGGTTAGAGTAATACAATTACTGATACATATACCATACATAGGTACGCGGTTTTACAATTTGGATGGGTGAATTGATGAAAGTGAAAGATGGAGTGAATTTGGTTTGGATGAGACCACAATTTATTTATTTAACTAGAACGAGCATGTCAATTACACTAATTAAAAAGAACAATAATAGAACTACCTATACACCGTTAATTCTGGGTCAGTTTAAAGCCAGCACCCACTGCTTGTATTGCTTAATCGTATTCGTGTCGTTGGTTTAATTTTTGAATTTGATAAGTATTTCATACGAAACTAAATAGTTGAAAAGATTAACAAAAGTGAGGAAAACACTTGGTAAGGTGTCGTAGGCGCGTAGAGCTAATGACCTAGGTATGTATGTATGACTACGACATAGCGTAGACTCTACGCCGTAGCAACAGCTGAGCACAGAGCACGTATCTCCGTGATTTATCCTGCCTATGTTTCGTGATATTATTAATTGCAAAAAAATAGATCTCATTTTTATTATTATTTTTGAGTAAGGTTATCGATATAGATTACGTAGGCGCCGGCTTTAAACTGACCAAAAATAAACGGTGTATACTACGGAATACAAATCATATAAAAAAAATGTTAAAAAATGTTATGTCCACAAAGTAAAAATTGGCATTAGGTTATAAACTGGGCGCTTCCGTCCGTCGGAGGACACGTTTAATTGGCGGTTCCGGCTTTTAAGTCGCTAAGTCATGACGGAAGCCTTTAGGCGGCCTAAAAACACCGTCACTAGAGTTGGCCACTTGCACAATACGAACTTACTTAATATACATAAATATTAAAATTAAACATAGGTAGGTATAGTGTGTTTAAAATAAGAACACATTCAAAGTATGTATTAATTTAAAATAAAAAAAAGAAAGGGCAAAATGCCGCAGTTACTTAGTAGTCCTATCCGTCTGTCAAGGTCGTGTTTACGTCTGGAGGACAATCATTAAACTCGCGCTGCCACTGTTCTGCCACAGTTCTGCACTCCAAAACAAGAGGTTTGTCATTGCTGCAATAAAAGTGACACGTCGTAAATAATGTTACACAAATGGAAAAAGGTAACTGTTGCTACCTGATTGATACCTAAATATTGTGTTGGCCTCTATTATCTTATCATGCAACCGAGCGCAAGTGCATTTGATGTGTTTGGCGAGTGCCTGAAATTTCAAAGATATAAATATCAGATACTTCTCAGTTTCAGTAAATAAATACATGCAAACTTTACAGCTCGTAAATACAGCGCATAGCAACTTGCACTGTTTAGCTAGATGATGCGTCAATTTCTTAATATTTGGCAGAGATGTTAACGCCCTCGCGCAAGTCTAGTCTAGACTCAGACTATTATAGGGGGTCATCGTCAGGCTGACCATCGGGCGAGGCGCAATTCGCTACAATAATGAGTGGTTGTTTGGCGCTGTGTTGCTTGCTGCAGCGAGCCGCAATGACGCACTCGACTGATGATCTCTGGTGCTATGGGCGCGGGGGGAAAGCCCGCCTATTTACCAACCGCGAATCTAGACTATGAGTATGTGTCTAGACGTCTGTTCCAGGAGGTCGTGAGCCGTCGGCGTCGCTTTCACGTATTTATTCAGACAGGCCGAAACGAGGCTCCCGACACAATCGGCGATTACGTGACGTAATTTAGAATTAATAGTCTGTACTTACTTAACTATTTTGAATGAAACTACTAAGGGAGTGTCCACATTGCGTTTTTTGTAGCGCGTTTGTATCGATACAAACGCGATTCGAACGCGATGCGAACGCGCAGCCCCCCGCTCAGCCCCTCCCGGTTCGCTTCAGTGTTGCCAATTTAGCGACTTTGTCGCTAGAAATAGCGACTTTTGGACCTGTGTTAGCGACAAAAAATCGGTTTTAGCGACAAAAAATATTTAGCGACTTATCTAGCGACTTTTGGACTTCGACCAAGAAAGAAATTAAAAGTATTTTATTGGTGGACTTGGTGAGTGACAGACACCAAATGACAGTAATAGACGCCAAGCGACAGTGACAGACACCATTAAAGTATGATATTGTCTTGTGTACATTTTGACGGAATAAAAATACGGAACTTCATGTGCGTGATTACTACGGTGTATGTCAATGTCCTGCGTATCAACCTTTGACTATCAAACTCTATCGAACTATGAACTATGGTCAATGAATGCTGACGAACATTTTGAATTAAAATAATATTTTAAAAAATTTTACCCCCCCCCCCCCCCCCCCCCGCTAGCTCCTTTTGCCTCGTTTAGCGACTTTCTAGCGACTTTTCGCACTCAATCTAGCGACTTTTATTTTTTGGAGTTGGCAACACTGGTTCGCTTTTGTATGGAAAAAAATAGGCGTTGCGAACGCGCGTTTGTATCGATACAAACGCGCAGCTCAAAAACGCGCTGCAGAAAACGCAATGTAGACACTCTCTAAGATTTTGTGTACCCATAATGTATTATTTTAATATAAAGTAAAACAAACATCTTCAGAGTGATTACATTCTTCGATCAACAAGTTAGATACATTGGAAATAGTTTTTAGCATAATTAATCTCACAGAAATCTATACTTATTTATTTTATAAAGAGGGGGTGAAAATTTTGTGAGTTTCTAGTACCTACTTATGTAAAGAATATTGGAAATATTGAAAAAAAAAAAACCACCTAACTAAACCAAAGGATACAATATTCCAGATGGACGTAAGCTAAGACGAGTACACGGGCCAAGTCGAGACTGACCGTTTGTAATTTACAATAAGGAATCGAGGTAGCTACAAACCTTATTTTGCCTAGTCGAGTTTAATAATAATAATAATAATAATATAAACTTTATTTCAGGCAACTTAAGAATAGTACAGATAGTAAAAACTAACTAACGTTTAAGTTTTGTAACTCAATAGTAGTTTAGTTACCCTTCGTGAATGTACCGACAGTTGTATTTGAAGAATGTTTACCTCACTGACAATCGTTTGCAATACTGTATTGAATGGGCACCATTAAATTCAGCCTTCGGTTTCTTAGGGAATAGCCGCGCATTCAACGTATTCTCCCTAGGACAGGTGCTATACAGGGTGTGGCAAATTCTTGGTCACTGAAGGGTAGCTACCTTTTCTCTTGTAGTTAGAGAGTTTTGTTCTTAGGAAACTTCAGTTTTATTTTAGAGAAAAAAATTATTGCATTTTTAGATTTTTGAAAAAAAGTACAGTTAGCCTAAAAAATTACATTTGTCAAAAAAAACAAGTTGGTCTTAATCGACTCTATTTCCCACCAGGAACACTTCTCCCAAAGTAACTTATCAAATCAAATCGTAAGTTTTTGCAATAATTCAAAAAAACACATCCCATACATTTTCTATGAAATTAATAGTTGTAAACATTATAGTGCCACTAATTCGATCGTTCCTAATTTAATTTCATAACTGCTTCGGCATGCTGGGAGGCTATTGTAAAGCCTTAGGCGCCTAAGACAGAGCCGCAAGAGAGAATGGTGTGCATGGAGCATACCATTAGTACATCTGCAGGGAAGCACTTTGTTCCAAATTTAAATACGCGCTTTACAATAGCCTCCCAGCTTGCCGGAGCAGTTATGAAATTAAATTAAGAACGATCGAAAAAATGGCACTATAATGTTTACAACTACTAATTTCATAGAAAATGTATGGGATGTGTTTTTTTGAATTATTGCAAAAACTTACGATTTGATTTGATAAGTTACTTTGGGAGAAGTGTTCCTGGTGGGAAATAGAGTCGATTAAGACCAACTTGTTTTTTTTGACAAATGTAATTTTTTAGGCTAACTGTACTTTTTTTCAAAAATCTAAAAATGCATTTATTTTTTTCTTCAAAATAAAACCGAAGTTTCCTAAGAACAAAACTTTCTAACTACAAGAAAAAAGGTAGCTACCCTTCAGTGACCAAGAATTTGCCACACCCTGTATATTATGTATTTTTTATATTTATAAATACACTGACAACCCAATAATGGCCACTACCATAATGCATGTAGAGCGAGTACAAGCAGGACGAAAATATCCATAAATTCGTCTCCTGAGGCAGAGAGAGGCGGCATTCCTCCAAGATAGACTAGACTGACTAATATTCCTCCTGATTTCACAGAGTAATCTTTCTTTGGCAGCGAATTTGCACTAATCAATCTCAGGCAGTCAGAAAATAAATACCTACTTACATAGTTATTTTAAGTTAGTTTTGATAAGCTTTTTTCCAAAAACAAAACTGTATTTCTGTGTAGGTACGTATACGCCTATGTATTACAGTGCATGTCTGTAAGTCAAGATCATGTCTATCATACTATGGGACTATGGGGTGTCGCCTGTGGAGAGCCACAGTGTGGCTAATTTTCAGCAGAATATTCCGTGTTGACGTTTGTGTTTTTTTTTGTTGTTATAAGTACTTACCTAGTTTAATTATTGGTTCTATGTATTCTACCGTGCATGCCATATAAACCCATTGAGGAGCGGTTGAAAAACTATCCTATGTTGGTCGATCATTCAGCTTATCAATAGTCAGAGTCTCTAATCAAATCGTATCTGAATTTTAAACTACTGATCCGTCTTGTAACATCTTTTCAAAGATAGATAAAACTTAGGACTCGGTAATTCAATACTGCAGCATTTTGTCGACGAGTCTACAGAAATGTCCGCTTCATATACATTGTTGCATATGCGAGTACGCAGCGCAGTGCATACCAGAGGCTGCGCCGAAGCCTCGCGCGACTAATCTCACATTCTCTGCCTCACTTCAACCTTTTTGCCTGTCTGTGGCAGCGATGCCTACAGTGTTACCAGTCTATGTGTTCAGTTAACAGCGCGTCACTAGTAGAGTAGCCGCGAATAATTATTATTATCCTTCAATTATTCTGCTATAAACAAAGCCAATCGTTGTTACTGCAGTGATGTTCCATCTTTCTTTTTCTAGTTCGGTTATTACATAGGTTGAAGATGATAGAGATTATTTGAAAATAACAGCTTTCGTAAAAAATTCTGCTGAACATTTGTGATGGCACTACACCAAGCTCGTATATTATGCAACCAGCACACGCTCATCTTCTTTCAATCTGTTACTTATAAAGAACACTGTTGTAAATACTGAAATACTGATATTAGCTAAAGTACTCGTAAGTATATCATGTCTCACTCAGTGTAAACATTGCTAGAAAACTCATTAAAATAGTAGTAGGAGTATTTTGCATTCCAACATTGCCTTTAGTTATTTTATTAAATGTCTACTAGCATGTAGGTAAGTAATGTACTTATTTATTTCAAATAAGTACCTACTTAACTTGTTTTACTCCTAGAAAACTTCAATTTTACCAATGAAACCCGAAAATGTAACCTTGTTTTATTGATCTGGAATCAGATGGTACTTATGTTTCCATTGTGTGACTGTTTTTGGTTATAAAACTGATTATGTTTAAGAGTATGTAGGTTGTGGAGGATGGCGGCGCGGCGGCGGTACCTAATAAAAAGTTATTCTTGGTCGGTAATTGTTTACCTAATGCGTAATCGTATACTTTCTTCACATCAAACATAAAAAGAACTAGGCAGGTACTAAAACTAGAATTATTAAATTAAGTAATTAGATAAAACTCAAACCAAAAACCTCAACTTGTAATTGTAACCGACTGCCTCGTGCGTGAAAAAATTCGCCATCTTTTTTCTTCTTTTTTTTTTATCAAACTGTCAAAATTTTCCCAATTTGGCGGGAACTGGGAACGAATACGTCGGATAATAAAACCTATTGGCGACATAGGTACAGTAAAACAAGGAAAAGAATGCGTTTCGGAAAACATCGGAAACAATCGTATAAAATTACAAAAACGATTGACGAAAAGCCATTTGGAAATGAAAATTACTCATAATTTCAATTTTATCGCAAACAAATAAATATCAATGTCATTTTTAAGAAAAGCAAATTAGTTGCAACTGTTGCAACAGTACTGTAGTCACTGGGAAAACCTAATAATTTTATAATGATAGGTAAATATGTAGTACTTAGTAGTTTAGTTTCAGAACCAATTTGATATTAGTACCATTAGAAAGTTTATCAAAGTAAAGTTGATTTATTTACGTTTTTAAACTTTTCAATATAAACCGCAACGACTTTTTGGCTAACCACAGGAAACTGCAACGTGAATCACATGACAGGTAAGTATCAAATGGCTTGATATCAGCTGACATACTGACTTGCCAAGACATTGTGTTCAAAAGCTATTTAAAAAAAATCATAACCCTCCTTTTTGCTTCGCTGTAGTCGGGTAATAAGCACCGACGAACACTTACAGTAAAACCAGAAAAATAATGCGTTTCGGAAAACATCTGAAACAATCGCATAAAATTACATAAAACGAATGACGAAAAATCATTTGGAAATGAGAATTACTCAAAATTTCAACTTTATCGCAAACAAATAATCAATGTCATTTTTAAGAAAAGCAAATTAGTTGCAAGCCGTGCGAGCTGCGCTGCTAACGACATGCACTTCTGTCGCATTCTGGTTTGTGGAATCATACACTGCTATCGGACATATTCAAAGTAAAGAAAAAGAAAACACGAAAGTAAACGATGTCCATTATATAGCTTGAAGTATCTACTGTACTTAATAGTGATTATAGCGAAGCCGACAGACGCCGACGGACGCGACACGGTGGGAGCTATTTTCTTAGCTAATTTTTAACAATCATAATAAAATAGGTCTTTCTTTATCAATATCAATCAATCATCAATCAATCAATCAATCAATACTTATAATGAAACTGTAACAGGTCCAATTCTGTACATTGAAAATATTTAGAAAAATTGTTTTGGAGGGCACTATTATAATCGATACTGAAGCCGAAACTGTAATTTTTTTCATGAATGTCTGTTTGTCTGTCTGTACCTTGGCCGCGCATCACGTCGAAACTACTGAATGGATTTAAATAAAACTTGGCATGATTTGAGTGCATACTACGAGGTCTAATATAGAATTTTACTTTACTTTGAACTTTTTATCCCGAAATTCAACACGGTTCCCTTGGGAGAGGGGATGAAAGACAAAATTAGTATCTGGTTGTACGTAATTCATTAACGCGTAGTCCGATTTCATTGATTCTTTTTTTTTTGAAAGTAGGTAGGTACTTTAAATATTGTCCCGTAAAGTTTCAAGGTCATGATCTGAAGGAGTCAGGAGCTGTTCAACAGAACTCTTCAATAAAAAGGCCGATTGAGTTGAAACTAGGAACTCAGCATATCTGTAAAGTTCCGTATACAATGTAATAATATGGTAACAGCAAGCTGATCTGATGATGGAGTCAGGACCTGTTCCATGGAACTTTTTAGTGATATGGGTATCAAATGAAAGAGCTTGATGAGTGAAACACAATGCTGATTATGATGATGGAGTCAGGACCTTCATGGAACTTTTTGGTGATATGGATATGGGTATGGGTTTTCTCTCTTCCATGCTTCCCTGCTTCTCTCCTTCCAAGCTTCTCTGCTCCTCTTTATACATGCTTCTCTCCATTTAGGTATGCTTGAAGTAATACGAAGTTTGCCGGGTCAGCTAGTAATCGAATATAATTTTAAATCATTCCATCGTCAATAATCTTCATTATATTCTTCATTTTTGTTCTAATTCAAAAGTATACATATCTTTTTATATTAATAAATTAATCTTTTACAATCTCATCGATGTTTAATTCTAAGTAAGAAACAGAATCCCAAACCGCAGAGCCTTGTTTTTTGGGTAAGTGATACCTGCTACCAAATAGGATTGCAAGAGTAGCAAGTAACCACAGGCAGCGGGGCAAGAGGGGCGGGGGGCAGCGGCAGCAGGGGCGGGGGCAGGGTGTCTAGACAGGCCGCAGACATGGGAGGCTGCGCCGCACACTCACACAGACGCGCGGTGCATCAACCGATTTCTCTGTACCGGACAGCACACTAGCGCACGGTGCAGTCAGAGTTCTGACCTTTAGCGGACGTCGCTTTACTTGGACACTCGAATTCTGCTCTTACCAACTGTTTGAAGTAGTTTGAACATTTTATGGATCACAATAGAGAGGTGTGGAAGGGAAGGAAGGAAGACCTTTGCCCTGCAGTAGGACGTCACGGCGGGCACCGCCTCCAATAATAACAATTAATGTTTAACGCGTTCAGTGCCCGTGACGCACATATGCTCCACGTGCAGGGTTTAAAACCACGGGTTAAGAGCAAAGTCTACCCGCGACTTCGTCTGCATATTGTAGTAGGTATCTATGTAAATTATAGTCTGTGTTATGCACATTCCGCTCAGTCAAGAAACTCATAAACTTTTTCGTTTATAATATTTGCAGGATAGGCGTACTGTAGATATAGACTCTATCTATACAATACGTCCAACTAGTTTTTAAATACTCAACTTAGACTGCCGTTTACCTACTCTTTACAAAACAAAGCAATCAAAGTACCAAAAACATTTTTTTTACGTAATGGGTTACAATTTTCTGATATTTATCCAGAACTACACACTGGGACTATAAGCAAAGTATCAAATACATATGTCTTACAAAAAAATGGATTCATGTAGGAATCTACAACCAGCACAGCAATCACATTGTTATATCCGTGACTAACGAGATTAGCGGCTCCGCAAAAAAATGCGAGAGACTACCATTACTTTGTAATGCAGTTACTTTTTTATGTAGTTTTAAACGTTATTTAAGAGGCTTTAATAAACGGGAGCAAAAGATCGTGTTAAACCTATTGTACCGGTATAGCAATAGCAACGTATTAAGCATATCTTAGCTGATTTAGTCCCACCAGCTTGTGATGATGACGTATTATAGGACAATTAATATTTATTTATTTAATTATAATACGCATGATATTTTTCAACTTACCGAAACGATATCAATTTCAAAAAGAACCATTTAATAAACAAAATCAGGATCACGATTGCAGGGTTCGATAGAGACATTCTTTTAATTTGCAGAAATTAGCATTACTTACGTGACAGATTAAAAACCCATTGCAGCCACTGCACACACTGCACTCGGATATATAGGTACCCGCCATAAACTTTCCCTAAAAACTTTTTTTTTTAATTTTACACTCAAGCTTCGTTCACACACAACTTAACTTTTGAGGCTTGTAAGATGCACACGATATTATTATGTACCTACCTATGTATACTTTAACAACAAAATAAATTCGACCACTGACCTCTTCATCTTTATGAAACCCGGAAAGACCTGAAAACCAAATCCGAAAATAAGTCACGCTCTACGTATCAGTTGAATCCGCCTACGGATAATCCCCGGTAATGTGGTAACCGGTGGAAAAGTGACCTATAGCTATTCTTTGAAATGGATCCATTCTCAGTTTCATCCCAGTGAATAAACATATCATAAACTTTGATACATTAATATTTGTAGCAAGATAAGCAAAGATTTCATTCAACGGTCACCTATATATATTAACACTTTGCCACCGGATCATCATGCGACTACGAGCATCTTAATGTTCATATCGACTATAACTCATAAATACTTTATCATAGAGTATGAGTTGAGTTGTGAGAATAGAGTCTCTATGGATGATCTCTGAAGCCACTGATGCTCAAGATTCTGCCATATGCTCAAAGTGACAGTGTTAAACACCGATTAGTATGGGTACGATTAGTCCTTAAACTTACTTTGAAAATTTAACTCATAACTTATTCATTACAACTTGGATGTCATATTGTTTCCTTTTTATAAAAAGAAAATTTATCAGACTTTGAAAATTAAAACAAACATCATTCCAGTGTTATTGGACAAGAACGCTGCTGCAACGAGCTTTTTGCTTTTCTTTCGTCTGCGTGGTGGGGGCGCGGGGCGGCGGTCAAGCTTCGGGTTTGTACCTTTTTGTACATTCAAGCCTTTGAGGATCAACTTAAATACAGTATTCGAGGTTCACACGGGAGCCTTTTAGTATACTTCGGCAATTAGGATCAAATAATTTGATGTCTGGGCCCTGGGCTACCTGAATTATGTATTTAGGTATGGTAGTGCAGATGATGGTGAGATGACTCACGAAAATGAATACCTGAGAGGGTCATGTAGGTAGGTACCTACCCCATTTAACAAGGATGACATAATGTGTCTTGTATATAGGTACTCTGTTTAGAAAAACAAATAATTACAAAGGATTTTTATCGATTCTAATGTGGTAATTTGTTTTCTCTCACTTTCAATGTTTTTAATTACGTCTAGATGTGCTATTTATCTTAGTAATGCCATAATTTATGTACTTTGAACGTACATAAAATTGCGTTTGCGTCAACGGAGTGTAGGTATTTACATGAGAAACATCAGTAAATATTGACGATGTTAATAAACACCCGTCGACTACCGACCTCAAGATAAAAGCTATTTCTTGTCGAAATGAACTGATATGATATTAAAATTGCTTGAATAAGTAGGTATAGTCATATGTTATGAATACCTTTTTGTTATGAACCTATTTATTTTAAGGAAATAATGATTCATTAAGTTTCTCCCCGTACACAGTATAGTCAGACGAACATACTTACCTGGTCACAAAGAAGTCAGCTCATCTGGGTTGAAAAAGGCAAATTTGTCAAATGATACTCAGAAAATCTATTAACATGCTTTATTTATTTTATCTTTAAAATATGTCTAGACTTTGATAAACGTCCTGTCAACACTCATACCTACTAATCCACTGCTGAAACCCTTTCCATTATATAAAATGATCTTTATCGCGTCAGTTGAACATTCCAAGTTCCGAGTAATGTTTTTATATCTTGAATTAGATTCCTTATCATGACAAAGAACTAAACTATTCCACAATTATCTATTCCGTTTGATAAAACAGACGGATTACTTTTTTAAACTTTCGCGATCACTATTCATATTGAAAATTTTTATGGACACGGGATCTTATCGCGTAATTTACCTTATTTATCCCGACGTTTCGGTTATGTTCAGTGATCGGAATGAGGCGGGCTAAAATACCTAAAGTTTGAAAAATAACAGAGACAAATGGAGACGCCTTAGGACTAAATATTTTTTGACCCAATTATTTCCGTTTCCGGGACATTAATAAAGAACATCTAACATTAAGGTGAATCAATTTTTTACCTGAGTTAATAACAAAAACTAAAATGTAAGTTATAAGGATAAAAACTTTTTTCCGTCGGTCAAATAGAAAAATTATTTGAATTAGTTCACAATATTATTAACATTAATTTTAAATGTACTTACTCACTGTGAAAATTGTGCCAACTTTCAATAAAATTCTTACTTACTACAAGAATAAAATTCTTGTAGTAAGGAAGTCTCCCCTTTTTTGCCTCTGTTCTTTGAACTTTAGGTATTTAAGCCCGCCTAATTCCGATCACTGGATGTTACAATAGCCGTGGTCGCGGGCAGACTGGAATAAGGTAAATTACGCGATAAAATCCCGTGTCCATAAAAATGTTAAATATGGATTACATTTTTCAATCCAACATATTTTGAAATGTACAACGTTGTGTGTGTGGGCATAACTTTCTAGTTATCTGCTTGTAGAAGTCATTAACAGAATGTAATTTGCGTTATGTACTTACATTATTTACCGGAGAGACGAGAACAAAGCGGAACACCGGGTGCAGAGCGGGCGATAAGCGGCGACGCGACGTGGATGCCAGGGTTACCATCCACCGGCATATACAAAACCACTTTAAACCCATACCCAAATACCACTTTAAATACTTTAAAAACCACTTTAAATCCATACACTTCAAATCCATACCCATATTATAAATGTGAAAGTGTGTTTATTTGTTTGTTTATTTGTCCTGCTTTCACGTCAAAACAGAGCGACGGATTGACGTGATTTTTTGTGTGGAGATAGTTGGAGGGCTGGAGAGTGACATAGGCTACTTTTTATCCGGGTATCACGCGAACGAAGCCGCGGGCAGCAGCTAGGTGTTTATATATATTATGTAATTAGTGAATAAAGGACGGATTTAAAGCTATAGTCGGAATGCTCATCATACGGACTAAAATTGAAGGAAAAAATGTCATTTTTCATATATTTTTAGTCCGTATAATGAGCAATGCGACTATAGGGCCATAGATGAATGAAGCAAGCAAGCAAACGAGCAAATGAAGGATTCTAACGATGGAATCACGACCGTAGGGTGATTTATAATGATTTCAAGAGTTGCATACTATACTTTATACCATGACTACGAGAAAAAGAAAGATTTAAGCATAAATTCAGGTGTTAACACAATCTTCTTCATCACTTGAATGCATTTTTAATCGATTTATTATTAAGTAACACTAAACTTTGTGTTCGTACAACATAGTATTCAAAATAGCGCCAGTTTACTGATGCCATCATAGAACACAAGACAGTTTTATTCTAAAGCTAAACTCCTTGTCAAAAATGTTTTTTTTTTCGGAACGGATTCCAAATTAAAAATGGGAAAACCTATAAATGCACAGCAGTACCTCTATTTTTCAACAGAAGCCAATGCATTATAAAATTTTGAAAACGGATAATTTAATAAAGGTCCAAATGTCGTTTAACGAAGCCGCCCGCGGCTTTGCTCTCATGGTTACACCCGCCTACCCGGATAAAAAGTGACCTATGTGTTATTCCTGACCATAAACTATGTATATTCCAAGTTTCATTAAAATCCATTCAATGGTTTTTGCTTGAAAGAGTGACAAACATACATCCATACATCCTCACAAACTTTCGCATTTAAAATTAAGATAAGATAAGATAGAGATAGTAAGATAATTATCTTGCAAACTTGTATAGCTTAACTACACAGGTTTCCAAGATACATTAGATATGTGAGAAATCTAGGAGAGCTTTGATCCTGAAGTTTGGAATGTTAGCTCTATTGAGTCAGACGAGGCGTTGCCTTAGGGAGTGGACACATTGCGTTTTCTGCAGCGCGTTTTTAGCTGCGCGTTTGTATCGTTACAAACGCGCGTTCGCAGCGCGTTTTTTTCCATTCAAAAGCGAACCGGGAAGGGGGCAGCGCGTTCACATCGCGTTCGAATCGCGTTTGTATCGATACAAACGCACTGCAAAAAACGCAGTGTGTCCTCTCCCTTAACCAATCTGAGTTATCGGTTTATATAGGTAACGAGCGTTGACCTCGCCACGGTAAATAACTAACATTAAAGCATTTCCTTGCAAATGTTTTTAATTAAGTAAATATTTTCATGATTGGCAGCCCTAGAGCGGCGACTGCGCGACGAGGCGCACAGGCCGGGGTCGACGCTCGCCACGTAAACAGATAACTCCGATTGATTACACGACACTGCCCACTGAGAGACTCGATAGAGCTCACAAAAGAACAAACTACTGGGTCAAAGCACTTCTAGATTTCCCACACACTCAACGAGCCTTAGCCTTGCTCACATAATCAACTGTTGTCCGCTAGAGTCATTCGGGGTAAGTGATCGCAGTGGGTAAGTGGGCGCAGTGCCATTATCTCCGAAACGGGGCACGGGGGGTATACAGTTTGTTTTGGTAAGTTGGCAACGTTTATGCAGACAACTAGTTGCGACACATAGTTTGACCGCGCTGTGCGTGTACGAGTTGGTAAGGAACGAACTACAATTTTGACAATTTAAAGTTAGTTTTGGGTTATTTTACGAAGCGTGTAGCATATACGTTCTAAGGCCGACAGTGGTAAGGCTTTTGCTATAGATTTGGAACTTATCTGAGCGTGTTTTGCAAAAGAAAGTTCTTGGCTGAATGAATAATTTTCTGATTTTGTGTGCATTCATTCGTAATTTGTCCGTTTGGGGTAAGTGGGCGCGGGTAAGTGTTCGCACTTTTACGCTAAGCAAATAATTAATAATAATTATTTTTTTAGGTTTATAAATTTTATAATTATTAATTATTTAATTTGCCAACTTACTTAAGATAAGATAGGTTTTTTTTTAACTTGATGTCAAATTCGATATACTAATTATGATCTCTAAATAGGTAAAATCTATGCAAACATAAAAGTTAAAATTTTGTTTAAATATATAGGTACATAACATAACGTTTTATTAGGTATATAAATTTTATGATGATTGATTATTTCATTTGCCAACATGCTGGTATAATATTTAAAGTGATTCTTTCTTATGTGTTTTCTAAGTATATTTTATACTTGTAATCGGAATAAATAATGCTTGATTTACTTTTATTTTGCAACGCGAACACTTACACCACATGCAATCACTTACCCCGTAAGGGTGCGAACACTTACCCGCAAGTCGGGGCAAGTGTTCGCATTCCGATTTTTTGTCTTAAAATGCATTTATTTCAAAAACTGAAATAAATGACAGTACAAATTTCATTTATTTTAATTGACAGATAATTTTTCTAACTAAAAACAATACTTTAGGTGCTCTAAATACTAGATCTTGAGCACAGTGAGGTGTCAAAGTGGAAAGTGCGCCCACTTACCCCGAATGACTCTATATTCCACTCAAAATTAAAACCAATCTAGAATTTAATCATTAAGACCCGGTTAGTCCTTTTAGTGTGATAAAAACAAGCCGCCTATAAACTACAACACATATAATATGTTTTCTACTAGCTGAATGCTCGCGGCTTTGCTCACGTAGTCGATTTAAAATGTCACGAGATAATATTAATCGAAGTTAGAGTAGAGCTATTTACCAAAAGTACGTATTTTGAAAAGTATGTGTTACCTTCTATTTTAATTTCAAATCACACGACGCGTTACAAAGTTCCCATGCATACTTTATCATCCCCTATCTACACCCCGGTTTTATAAAGTTTGTGCTTCATGAATTCTTCAGGAACCTTATACACGGGAGACTTGCCCATGTTTTTCCCGTGAATAAGGTCAACTAAACTGAGAGAATGTGTAGGTGCTAGATGCCTCTTCCACTTATTATGGTCTAACATAGTATTCTGTTAAGTATAGTTTACCTCCGAGCACTTTTTGGTTAGAAACAAAAAAAACTTTGGCCTTTTACATCTATTAGTACTAAGTAGATGATTTATATAGGAGGCAACCAATACCTATACATTGCCTTTACATATCGGGACGCTGAATTGTCTTAGATCGTTGAGATGGAGTACCTTTATTAGAAAACTACAATAAAGGCAAGACAATTAAATGAGAATCGGCTTGACCATCTTCTATCTATAATATTTAAAAAAAAGATATTTGCATGTTTGTCCTCTATCTCCTCTTGGGCACCCTCAAAACACCCTTCCAAAGTTTCATCACAATCTGATCAATGGTTTAGGATTCCTAAGATTCCTAGGAATCCTAAACCATTGATCAGATTGTGATGATACTTTGGAAGGGTGTTCTGAGGGTGCCCAAGAGGGTTACGGGCTCAAAAAAATCTAAGTACTTATACAAAAAAAAGTCAATGCGGTTCGAATTTTGCCGGGTCAGCTAGTTTTTTATAAAAAAACTTCCTCTATGAATCTTATCGGTACCTACATAATTTGAATTTTGTTATAACTTATAAATTGTGATAATAATCTTTATTGGGATATTAATATTACTAATAACTTGTCAACTTTTTACGAGAAAAAAATATTTCGTAATTTCTCATACAAAAGACATCAACGCGCGATAGATAAAGATCGAAAACCCGAAAAGTAAAACCTGTACCAAAACTTAATGTCTCTAAATAAACGTATCAGACTTGATGCTATAATTAGTTCTATCCGCTATAAATCATGAGAATAAAAAATGAAATTGCAATAAACAATAAGCCTACGCATTACACTCAGAAACAATACCTTTGTTTAGTAAAGCGAGTCGTCATTAAGAAGTAGGTACCTATATATTTTTGGCTTTCAATTACAAATACCACTTATAAACAGATTTTTATTGCTTAGCTTCATCGTGCAATTAAAGTTTCGCCTGGAGCTGTAGTGTCTGAAAGCACAGGCGAGATTGAGTATAAAAAGACAATTTGTAAATTACGAAATGTAATTGCAGACGCCGGCGGCGGCGGGTGGCGGCTGCCCAGCAGAGTGCAGTGCTAATGAAAATTTAAAGTAACCGGTGTGAGCGCATCCCTGCCTCAATTCAAGAGCTGATGAACCAAATATACATGGGCATCAAATCGGTTTTATGGTTTTGTACCCAAGGGGTGCCCCGGGCTCTATTACTAAGCCGCAACTTTCCGTCTGCCCGACCGTCCCTGTGTCTGTCTATTACAGGACTGTATCTTTTGAACTGTAAAAGGTTTTTTACTTTTAAATATTATAGGTACAGTGAAACCCATCGTGTACAACTCTACCTCGCCAGTTTCCAGGGTTCCGTACCTCAAAAGGTAAAAAAGGAACCCTTATAACTTAAGTTCATAACGTAAATATAAGTAAAAGGTGGGTTAAAAAAAGACTGCTTACTTCATTTATGAAAGTTGTTTTAACAGTACTAGCGATGTGCATTCTGTAACAGTCTATTTTGGTACCTTTGCATAATATAAGGCTAATTATTAAAGTATTTCGTGTTCCTGAGGAAAGAAGGAAATCTAGAAGGAATGTACTTCTTTCAGCAGCCTACCATTATTTTTGGGAAGATTTCGCTGATCTCCTGTAACTCAAAATGAAGGCTCCAGCGGTGAGGAGCGGCGAGAGTCGGGGGAGGGGGAGTGGCCACATGCTCCGATGCATCGCGACCTCAGTGCAGTGACCCGCCCTCGTCCACCCGCCGCCCGCTTGCAGCCAAGCCAGATGTCAACCATTTTACTCAAAGGGTATTTTCGCATTGCGCATTGGGTTTTTTAACTAGTCAGATAGAGTCAGATAAATTATTTACATGGTAAAACTAGGAGAGATTTATTGTCATTATTTTAACACACGAGAATTACTCACGTAAAAATATTGTCGATTCAGATTATCGTAGATTCTCCAGATGAATTGAAACATTGTCGGTATTCGGTAATCGACGATATTTTTAAGTGAGTAATTCCCGTGTGTTAAAATAATGTCTAATACAACTAACGCAAGTCTTGAGAGATTTATTGTATTAGGTACCTACATCCAAAGACTTTGTACCTGGGTACATCTAAGGTACATCTATTGTGTTAAACTATGTTTGCGAACGCAGTAACGCGGCTATTACAGGCCTTCAGGAGAAACGACGATACTTTATTTATCTATGGTATTGATCACCATCTAACAATCCAATAGACATTGACATTATACACTTCGCAAAAAAGTCATCATTCCAAAATAATTCAAATATTACATAGGTAAGTAAAGTAATTCAAGCTCTGGATTGGATCTCGGTTTCTCTTGTTTTCCGAATACGTCCGACAGCAGTGTATGATTCCACAAAACAGAATGCGACAGCAGCTCTAATTTGCTTTTCTTAAAAATGACATTGATATTTATTTGCTTGTGATAAAGTTGAAATTATGAGTACTTACCTAATTTTCATTTCCAAATGAGTTTTCGTCAATGGTTTTTGCAAACGCATTCTTTTTCTGGTTTTACTGTACTTATATTAGATTTTAGTGTGCCAATTGGCCGACAGATAAAGTATCGTCGTTCCTCCTGATCAATATCTATATCACTGACAGATAATAAATATTGATTTGAATGTTTCAGGCATGATACATTTTCTCTTTTTCTCTTTATTTTGTAACACAATGAAATAAGTATGTATATGTTTTCTTTTTCCTATAAATAATATCGTGTCTGTAAAACAACTGTAACAATTAACGGAAAAGCGAGATCCTCTAATACAGGTATTTTCATACTTAAAAGAGGGTCCCTAACCCATGAAATGTATTTTAGCGTCAACGAGCAAATGGGCAATTTACACAAACACTTTTTTTGATGCCAATCGATCCTGTTTCATAAAATGATTTTTGTTCTATTGGACCAACTAAGGTAATAATATAATAAATAATTAATAATATAATAATTCCATTTCTAATATAATTTAAGCGACGTATAATTTCAAATTAATAATGTTAACCTTTTATACAATTGCTTGTACTGACTGGGGGAAATTCATTGGGGAGTGAAAGTGTGTATAGAAAAGTCTTTTCCATAGTTTCTCAACCTTATTTTGCCCACCGCCCACTTTGAGAATATATTTTTTTCAAGAGCCCCCCCTCCCCATATCTTAATGCGCCATCTCAATGCCCCCTAATTTCCTCTGGGTCTTCTACTGCCCCCCTGAAAGTCTCAAACGCCCACAAGGGGGCGTTATCGCCCACGTTGAGAACCTATGGTATATATCAACGCAAATAGAGTGCTAAACTTGACTTAATAGTGCACCACTGCAAAACAAAATAATAGTGGTAGACTAGCGGACTACTATTTTTTATCCCACGGGAACCGTGCATTTTTCCGGGATAAGAAGTAGCCTATGTCCTATTCCCGGTCATTATCTATATTCTACCCAGATAAAAAGTAGCCTATGTGTTATTCCAGATTATAAACTAATAGCGGACGCCCGCGACATCGCCCTCATGGATTACCTACTATTTTTTTAACCCACGGGAACCGTGCATTTTTCCAAGATAAAAGTGGCCTATGTCTTATTCCCGTCATTATCCTACTAATCCTACTAATATTATAAAGGCGAAAGTCCGTGTGTGTGTGTGTGTGAATGTTTGTTGCCACGTATCTCCATAACTACTAAACAGATTTTGATTAAATTTGGAATGTAGATAGTTCAGGTTCTGGAATAAGACATAGGCTACTTTTTATTCCGAAAAAAATTATGGTTCCCGTGTGATAAAAAACAGTACCTAGTCCACGCCGGCGAAGCCGCGGGCGTTCACTAACGTATAGGTATCTTTATTTTTAAATTTCAGGCAAATCGATCAGTGGTTCCCGAGTTATAGAGGAAAAAACATACATCCATCCATCCAAACATCCAAACTTTCGCATTAATAATATTGTGTGATTATTATGATGTGATGTGATTTTCGTGTGAATATTGTGATTCTTTATTACACGAAATGATAGCGAAGGTCGACACAAGACCAGTCAACATAAAAATCAGTTCGAAAAAAAAACCGCACCGATTTCACTAGACCAGTTGTACCTACTTCGTGCCGAAGCGGAAGTCTGGCCTTTTCATAAGAGTCGAGAAGTTGGAATTTCGCCGAAATGTGAATTTCAATTCAATTATGGTGAGAGTACCAACTGATCATCTCTATACAATGCAGCGGGTTCTGGCCTAAAGGAGTTGAAAATCATCGGAAGCCTGACGAAGCGTCATCGGCGACGTCTTTTAAATAAATATTTTAACTATGGGCCTTGTCTGTAAACTGTAAGACTGTAACTACTTTGTAGCCTGAAATACCTAAAGTTTAATTATTATCATTAAATACCTATAAGTATTACTGTTTTTATAAAGTTCATTAAAAAGCCTATTAAAGCCTAAATTATAGCGTATTTTTATTAAAGTTTATACTTACAATTACATTTTTGAAAACGGAAATGATTTGAATGTTACGAGTAACCTAAAATTTTACCTATTTGCAATGAAGTGCTTCTGCTTTAGTGGCCCAGAATATTTATACAGGTGGAGCTTCCCGATGTATGAGAGTTCAACGTAATGTCAAACACCTATCTATATCAGAAATAATTTTACAGCTAAATATAAACTGTGCATAAGAATTCACAACACAGAGAGCGCGAGACAGTGAGATAGTGAGAGTCTCTGTCTCCTTGCCAATAGCTGCGAAATTGTATCTATTGACATGGGCCAGCAGCACGTTCACCGCCGCCTATTTTAAGGAGATAAATGGCGCACGTGTCCCGATGCTAAATCTACGCTCCTGATCCTTTTCTTAACGAAAATCTTTGCGTGAAAATCTCATTACGCCAAGCAGGCGGGCGCGGACACCGTCGTGGTGCAGGTGGCGCGCCGCGGTACATGTCGCATCACCGCCCGCCCGCAATTTCGCGTAAAATTGGCAGCGTGCGACGGGCGGGCGGCGGCGGCGGCGCGGAGCGTCGCTCCCGAAATAGTGTTCGGGCGCGGTCGTACGCTCTCGGGAGAGGCGCTCCAGTCGCCGTGTGGCCGCGCGCGCGCACCCGCGTCGCCCGCTAGCCGTCCCGCCGTCGTTGCACGAATACCCGGGTGACAGGGAGAGCTCTCCGGTTCACGAACCGACGGTGCGCGTATTTCGGTCGCGAGAGGGCCCCGGGCCGCGTCGGGCGCGTTGCCCGCGCGCTGGCCGCCGTGCTCTGGTGGTGGTGCGTGGCGCTGCTGAGGCTGGTCGCGCTCTGCGCGCCTCCCCCCGGCCCGTCCGCCGCGCCGCCCTCCGCCCGCGCCGCGGAAGATGCGGTCGCATGCGCGAGTGCGCCCTCCAACACCACCGAGCCGACGCCGCCGCCGGCGCCCGACCCACCCGCGCACACCGGTCAGTACGCCTGCCGCTCGCTCGCTAGTACGCTCCGCTGGCGCCGCTGGGCCGCGCCGGCGGCGCACATACTCATGCTGATGTCGCTCGCTGTTCAGTACATGCTCTGTAAAAATCCACCAGCTTCCATAGGGAGATGTACACTCGTCAGGGAATGCACATGCAAACTTCTGAAAATCTTTCGCTTACCTATAGCTAACATGATGGTAGTACCGATACAATTACACTTTCTATAATTATAAACGCAATTATAATACGAAGAATCATCTTCGAATCGGCCGCTATTTGCGATAGTTGCATACAAGTACACACCTACCTACATAATTTGTATAGTGTTGTGCTTAGGCGCGGATAGGGCGCACAACCTTTGACGCCACTGAGGGCCAAAACCAAAATGTTGGTAAACAATGCTTGATCAAAATACAATACCTAGCAAGTTCTTGCCACATTCACTTGTATCCACCTGCTATTGGTGCCTAAAGACATTGTAACAGTGACATGTAAATGTAGGTAAATAACATTACGATGACACAAAACAATCCGAACGTTAACGGCATTATTCATATTCAACTGTCAAATTAGTACGGCTTTAGAGACTGTTTTTTCTTGTCCGTCACGTCTCTGCTCTGAGAATAAATGACAACAGATTTAGGGGCGGTTTAAACTAAGTATAACGAGCTTATTAGTCCATTATGAATAAGAAAGACTATTACATTTTTGACAACTGCGTAAATAACGCCTAACTGAAAGTCCCAAAAAATCGATACAGAATCCACTCCATTGTTCCTAAAAGACTTATCTATAAGTTACCAGCAAAACAAACTATGCTGTCTTTGAAAGTAAGCTATGTGCCTGTAACTGAAGTTTACGGTTTCGTACCTAAAGCAAGTAGTGTGGAATAGATGTGGTAGGGTGCGGCGCGGGGCTGTATGTAGGTTATCAGGGCGAAGGTTCTCGCCCTCGGTCGCATAACCTCCCTTCCTCACTCCTGAATTTTCAACACGCACTGCGCAATTTCAACTCTTTGTTGATTTTTCATTTCTTAAACTACGAAGTCTTTTAAATTTTGAACCTTAACATTTATAAGACGAAAAGTTAATTGATTTATTCTACAATCCCAGCACAACTCAATTACCAGAGTACCTATTTAAAATCATGTCAAATCTTAGACTTAAATTATTTGTATCTCAGATTAAAAAAAAAGCAAATTAATGTAGATTAAAAAAAATATCTAGAAACCAACTTTAATTTTACTTTTTTTTATTTAGAAATTTTAGAATGCATTGTCAATCCAGTTGTGAGCTACCCTGAAAGTTTCAGCCGGATAGCTAATCAGCAAGTGCTCGAAATTTGAGTTGCAAGTTTTCACCTGGAACGACAGACAGACAGAAGGACAAACAAGAAAATGACTATTACAATTAATCTAGAGTTGACAAAAATGATTACTTCGGAGTCTTTGCTGATTGGCATATTTTATCAACAGACTATCTGAAAAATCATAACTTACATAGGTATTTATCTGAAGGTCACGAAAAAAATTAACCAGTTTTTTATAAGAAAATTAATCCAATCGTTTAATTAGGTACCACTATTCATTTATTAAGAAAGTGCATAATTTTGACGATTGAATTGACTTTTATCGATTTATCGAAAGAATCTTTATTCAAAGGGCAAAAACTGCTAACCGTCACAAATTAGCCATTACAGTGACGATATCGAAGCAACGAAGACAAAACATTTTGTATAAGTAACGTTTCTCGGAATCACAACAGTATATCTAGAGGCAGGTCAAAGGTAGAGCAGCACTGATAAGCGACTAACATACATACATATGACACTACACTACGCATACCTACCTAATAGACATATTATTGTATGATTCAATTTGCTAATTGGACCGCTCGCTAATTAAACGCGGTGTCTAAGGTCACGTTGAGGACGATAAAAACATGATCCGTATACTTGACGACCTTAGTGGTACAGTGGGCGAAGGCCCTCTTGAAACTCAGAAGGTTGCGGGTTCGATTCCCGCCGCGAGGCAAATGTTTGTATGATCTGCAAACATCATCTCTACTATGTACCTATTTACAAAAAAATATACAAGTGGTACTTATATCAGTCATGTAGTTCCCATAACACAATCTCTATATTTGGGACTAGATGATGCTGTGTGGAATGTCCAGCATTATTTCTTATTTAGGTATTTAGTTGAGACTAAAATCCCAAAATTATGTAGAGTGTAGTTATTTTTTCCAAGTTTGATTATTTGAATGATTTTATAATAAGCTTTGATTGTAATCCTCAAGCTAAGCGGAAACATTCTCTGGTAACATAAGACCCTAAAGATGTCTAAGCTGACCTTTTAAAATGATAAGCTGGTCCAGAACTACTTTGATCAAAATAGGTATCAATTAGGTAAATTCCACTTCGAGAAAGTAATATCTACCTACAAAATTGTAAGCAAATCTTTTGAGTTTTGATAGACATATTTATGTTGGTTGTTATTTAAATGTAATTTCTTACTAAATATTATAACCTAACCTATGAAACGACAATACTATTTGACACGTACTCATTGTTATCAGATGGTATGGGAGAACTACAATAGTAACCATATTCAGTAGTTGTGAAGACGTGATACAGGTTGTAATTTTCCTCACAATAAACCTACCTGTAAGAATCGTTTGAATTTCATTGAATTTATATCAGAACGCAGGTGTCTCGCATGAAAGCGCCCCATGATTGAGATTCATCAAATCAATGTTGCTACGTGATTTGCAATTTTTGTCCAGCTGCATCTAAAATGCTGAATTTCATTTAATACTACATCGATTGCCTTGGAAAAAACCATTTAGGCGCTTTACTTTTTAGGCCACTTGAAAATTAGACTTTCTGATCAGGACGCACTAAAATCGAATACTTACTTTAAAAAAAAACCTAATGATAATAATAGCAAGGATTATTTTGATAAATTATAACTCTTCGACAAGTCCAAAATGTAACAAATCGCAATAATACCTGCCGCAAGTTTATCTAAGGTATCAAAATTTAGCAAGGAATTAGTTAAGGCATTAGAAAGCCGTCTCAGAGTATTTCTTAGAATTAGCTATTTAGGAATGTTGCGTGAGGAATCTAAGGAGCAGGCTCGGTCCTGTAGGCAGGGCGAGGGTGTGGGGCGGGTGAGGTTTGTTATGGCGGCGGCAGGAAGCGCCCGGTGGCACGTGTAAGATCGGCCTTGGAACGGCGGGTCGTCGAACGCGGCGCGCCGCCGACCGCCTCCGCCGCGCCGCCGCGCCGGTACACTCAGCAGCCGACGCCCTCTCCGCGACACCATAGCCTGTTTATTCCACCTTATCTACCATTAATAATCCCATCTGATACGCTTCCCTACCCGATAGACATCAAGATTGACCCGCGACTTACATAAGTATGCAGTATCTCCCTTACACGAGCGGCCTGCGCCTCCATGTCATGCCATTTCAAATTCGTATAAGGTCAACGGAGCTGCACCGCTATTATCGGTCGCTCATACGTGAATTATGCATTATGAATATGGTTTGAATTTCAAAAGCGAGTCAGTTTTTTGGTAGGTGCTAACAAATGTAATTTCGTTTCCTACAATCGAAATGATCCTCGACTTACTGCCACGAACCAGCCTCAATTTCCTCCTCACCCAGCAACAAAAGCTCTATTATAGAAATTCACACTTACGTCATTCTTATCACTCCAAAATTTTCTATCGCTTAGTTTGGCCTAAATACTTTTGTAAATCTTTATTTAGAAGTTTTTATCACCGAGTACTAAATTGTCTAATTATAGAACCAGGCGCGGTCCCAGGGGGGATCATGGGGGTCATGACCCCCCAAAACGAACTCTGACAAACCTCTCATCCTGCTTATATACCTACGAGACCTGTGTAACGTGGATCTCTACCCCAACATGAAAACTTTGGTGAAAATTCTGGCAACACAAGCAGCGCGACGCGACGTAAGAAAGATCATTTTCTACGCTAAGACGACTAAAAATTTGGTTTAGAAAAAGAAGTATTTACCTAATTGAGCAGTGACTATCTTCTTCCATTTTTTAACCGACTTCAAAAAAGGAGGAAGTTCTCAATTCGACTGAATGTTTTTTTTTATGTGTGTTACGCGATTTCTCCGTCAATTGTGGACCGATTTTGAAAATTATTTTTGTGGTCCCATCGTCACCAGATCAGGATCTGATGAGGGGATCCCATGGAAATCGAGGTTTAAAGTTTATGGTTATTTAGGGTGTTTGAGTTTGTGGACCTATCGGGCTGAAATTTTGCATACTTATAGATTCTCGGTGACAATGAAATGGCTGTGGTGGAAATGGATTATGGTATCAGCAAGCTTGATGAAGTCAAGTGCTGTTCACCAAAACTCCTCAGTAAATAGGCAGACTGATTTGAAACTCGGCATATCTGTCAAGTTTCGACTACAACGTAATAATATGGTGACAATGAGCTGATCTGATTCTAGCGACAACTAAAAAATAAAAAATACTTACTTAAATTTTTGTTGTAAGTTGAGCCAAATATGTGCCAGAGCTCGGGTCACGTCACGAACCCAGAGTCTCAACCCCAAAAGGTTCAAACATTTAAACATTAGTATAAAAGAAAAATTAAATAAATAAATAATGCTGGACATTTCACACAGCATCATGTAGCCAGCCCCAAAAAAAAAACAGAGCTTGTATGACTGATAGTATAACCTTGGTTGGTGTGCCTCGGAATATAAGGTTACCTAATTTCTCAATTAAGCTACTCCAAATTTGGACAGCATATGCTCAACTAAACAAGTTCATGTTTCGCATTAAAAAATGATTTTTCATTTAGGTATGGTGTTCCTCAAACATTTTCCGATTTCTTAGATGTGCCTTAAACACAAAAAAAATTCAGAACATAAACGTGAACAAGACCCAATCGGTAAACGCAGCAAGTAGCTCGCTACAGCATAGCCAATAGCACAATGTGTGAGCGCGTCGGGTTACCGTACCACGTTATCGCTCCAGTACACACTCAACTTATGCGACAATTTCTTAAAAGTTTTCTTTTGTATATTCTAAAAATAATTCAAAACATTGAATAAAACTTTTTACACAACACAAAATAATACTGTCTAGTCCTATACACCACAGCACTTCCTTATACCTAGCAGCCGTTATTTCCTTTACTTACTTCATATAGCCTTCATATAGCATACGTAAGTTACGCGTAGTAGTGGGATGGAGCTGTCTCCAAATCCAACACTGAACATCCGGTGAGCATGTCTTCTCCAACCAGCAAATCCGAGTAAGCCTGCAGGTCCAAACTCCTAAGCTCTTTTCTATAGAATTGAGTGCACTGTGCACCTGAAATGGTTGAAACGCACCGCGCTGGATTAACCACTTTCCGGCAATACAGTGCCAATATTTCTCGTGTTGATGAACGGCTCTTCACAGGCGTATCTGTTGGTGATCGGGACAGGATCGGCTGACGTCACTTAACAGCGCATTCCGCGCAGCGTGGCGTTGCCGCGTTGTAGTTGCGTCGTTAACTTGTTTCCTGGTCCCTTAAAATAAATCTACAAAAACACTACAATAAATCTCGGAACATCTATGTTCACAGGAGACCGTTGTCATTTAAACTGATGGTTCTCTGTCTATTGTCTCTTTCGCACGACCCTACAAAGCCTGTATCTGGTGTCTGTCTCCGGTTTCGGTCTCCGGCGCGAACTGCCGCCCGTATATTACATACTTATCTGGGAGACAGGAGAAACCTATTAGCGTTCATGTGCCGAAATACAATGTTGGTTCCAACAATTTTCTACGATTCTAGATGATTTAAAAATTTAAAAACGTTGGTATCACCAATATTTTAAATCGATCTCAAATCTTTCATCACAATTACTTATAAGTAAGTTTATAATGAAATCGATTTCGATCAAGACCGTACTCAGACTTGACTTCACCAGTAATGAGTACTCGTACCTACCTACGCTCTACAGGTCCCTACTTATTCGTTAATGGGTGTCTACCTTTTTGTTTTAAATTAAGTGCTTGTGAACCGAGGTAGTGACAGAGTGCGTCACGTTGATAATGGCCGTGCCGGAACAGCGCAGACTTCACGTTATCAGCTTGATAAAAGGAGCTGTAAGGGGAATGGAGTTCGGAGGGGGGTGCGGGGTGGGAAGTGGGTCGCGGGGCCGTCGCCCGAGCTCGGCCTCAGCCGACGACCTACGACTTCTCTACCCCTGAGCAATTTGGAACCAGGCAGGAGACGGTAGGCACTAAAAAACGAATCACTTTAGGATGTGATTTCTAGAGCAGCGGCGGCTGGCTTTTTCACATGTGAGGATTTGATATACACTTTTCTAGGTAATTCAGGTAATAATAATAATAAAACATTTATTTCAGGCAACATTAGCAAGTAAAAGATATAAAATACTTACTTAAAACTACGGCCCATAAAAAATATGTACGTAGGTACCTTATAGTCTAACATATAAAATATATATATACTTATCTACTAACACGTAATGTCGGTCACACACGGTATGTGCTGTGATCGGTAGACGTCCTCGAAAACCCCGGAACAGCACATTCGTCGAAAGATTAATTAGTTGGGATACGCACCACAAATTTAAAATCTCTATGACGCGACTCCAACTGCTCGACCCTAACTACGGTGTTGGTCTTCCTCTTCACATATTCCACGACCTCTTCTATACCTTCGTGGTATAGTGAAGCCTGGACAAGTAGAGCAACGTCGAAGGCACAGCCGGGTGCACAGTGGCGGCCTTTGGGGGTGGCGAGCAGGGCACTCGCCCGGGGCCTCGCGCTTGTAGGGGCCTCGCGCAGCAAGCCGACTAGAGAAAATCTTTTATAAGCATTAGCAAACCTACCCGTTAAAGATAGACAAATTCCATTGTGGGCTTTTCTGTATACTTACTAAAATAATAATGATTCATAGTAATATAAAATGCCTTCCTACATTATTTTGTTATTAAGTATCTCAAAAGGATTAGGCAGATTTTTCTATGAAAACTCCCAGTCAGCTATATTTTTTCGACATTTTCAACAATCTTCGTCATATTTTAACTAATTTACACAAAAACTTAACGAATTATACACCTAAGACTTTCTCATGAATCACTCTGTCTGTCTATTGGTGAAAACTAAATGAAAATCCGTTCAGTAGTTTATAAGTTTATCGCGAACAGACAAACAGAGACAGACGCTGAGCTGGGGCCGAATTACTTTGTTTTATAATATGCGCGCGGCTCCGACTTTTCTTCATCAAAATTTCAAAATCTATAGGTACCTACTTTGGTAGGGCCTCGCAATGCAGGCAGGCTCGATCCCAGCGCCATGACCCCCCCCCCCACTCCAAATTTTTGACATACCTCTAACATCCAGCATAATATAATTCTTAATGTGTTAAATGCTTAAATTAATTTGGAATTCTAAATTTTTCACACAATATTTTTTAGCCCTTTTCATCCCCTGCCATATCAATGTGTCATTTGTTTTAAAAAAATCAGCTCGCTTCGCTCGCATTTTAGCTTCATGTGTATTTTGCGAACGAAGTGAGTTATGGTTGACCACAAAATAAAAACCGACAAGCAGCCAGCCTTTTTTTGAGCACCGTAAGCAAAGTAAAGTGTCATTATGTTGCATATATCTTTAAAAATTCGGCTCGCTTCGCTCGCATTTTAACTTCATGCGTATTCTGCGAATAGAGTGTGTTTATATCTGATCGCAGAATAGAAACCGACAAGCAGCCAGTCTTTTCTTTGAGCACCGTAAGCAAAATCAAGTGTCACATTTTACAATTTTCTTTAAAAAATTCGGCTCGCTTCGCTCGCGTTTTGATTCAAGGGTATTTTGCGACTGTAGGGAGCTCGCTTTGCTCGCATTTTAGCCTCATTATTTTGCTAGTACAGTGAGTTATGTTGCATTAATCGTAAAAAAAAATCGGCTCGCTTCGCTCGCATATTACCTTCACGAGTAGGTATTTTGCCCCCCCCCCCCCTCAACATAATATCGTGTGACCCCCCCCCCCCAAAGTCCGGATCTCGCGCCCGTCACCAGGGGCCTCGCAAAGATCTACCGCCCGGGGCCTCGCGATAGCTAAGGCCGCCCCTGGGTGCAACAAGTATTCGTAGTTAGGTCCGGTTGATGCGACGCCGCGCTCGTTTGGGCTGCAAGGCTTCGTTCTCCTACGCACTACTTCAGTCAATCCTTCAGCATCACACGGTTGACTCTCATGAGAAGCCGGTACGGGTGCAGTGCTGGTGTAAACAGGTTCACAGCGCTGCTTCTTTTTCGCTCCCCATTTTTCGCTTTAGCTGCCGCTGCCGGCGGCGAGGGGGCAGCTGGCGTGCAGCTTTTGGCGGTCGCGTATACATGCGCGCGCGGTAAGAGAGGGGTACCGACCTCCCTACCTATAGGTAAGTAAATCACCATTTTTCTACCTACGGAAATCATAAGTAGTTCTTTAGTAAATAGTTCTTGTTTATCTTGTCAGTATGATAATAAAACTAGACCAGGCAAAGAGATACAAGTCAACAAAGTCAATTTCTTGCTTTTTAAAATATGCGTGCGATGGGATGTTTTTTTGTTATTTCAAAAACTTTCGATTTGATTTGGTAAGTTTTTTTTAGGCTAACTGCGCATTTTTTCAAAAAGCTAAAAATGCAATTACCTACTTTTTTACCCGACTGCGCAAAGCAAAGGAAGGGTAATGTGTTTATCAGTCTATGTATGTTTGGATGTTTCTATGTGGCATTCTAGAGGCCAAACGCGTGGACCGATTTTGATGATTCTTACGTCAATCGATTCGTCTGAACCTTGGGAGTGTTATTAAAGGCATGACAGTAATCAAAATTCACCAGTGCCACCACCAGACGCCTTAATGTCAAAATTAAAAAAATCAAAATCGTCACACCATGTCAAGTGGGGTATCGTTGAATAGGTATTTCAAAATCAACTTTATGTTTCTTTTACCATTTTTCATTTTAAGTAATAGTTTAGGAAAAATAACGGTTTAAAGTTGATTAATAATAATTCTCGACATGGATGTTTCTATGTGGCACTCTAGAGGCCAAACGCGTGGACCGATTTTGATGATTCTTACGTCAATCGATTTGTCTCAACCTTGGGAGTGTCACTAAAGATATGACAGTAATCAAAATTCACCAGGACTACAACCAGACGCCATATTGTCAAAATTAAAAGAATCAAAATCGTCACACTATATCAAGTGGGGTATCGTTGAATAGGTATTTTAAAATCAACTTTATCATAACTAAAAAGTGTTAAATAAAAAAATATTTAAAAAAAACAAAAACCCGACTGCGTCAAAACTAAAAAGAAAAAAACAAGCCTGCAAAGAATTACTCACAGTCGGGACCCATAACATTGGGAAGATTTGATTGGTAATAAAATGAATGGGTACCGACTGTGAGTAATTCTTTGCAGGCTTGTTTTTTTCTTTTTAGTTTTGACGCAGTCGGGTTTTTGTTTTTTTTAAATATTTTTTTATTCTTCAAAATAAAACAATAGTTTCCTAAGAACAAAACTTTCTAACTACAAGAGAAAAGGTAGCCACCCTGAAGTGCCCAAAAATTTGCCACATCCTGTATACTTAGCTATTAGGTACACAATATTATAGTTTTTAATTTTAAACCAGGTTTCTATTAGCAAACTAGAAGATAATTTTCATACTATAAAAAAGTTTTTTCTGTTGTGTTTTTACTATTCTGGTTCAACGCGAGGTTAATAGTGGCGAACGCGCTCTAAACTAAACAATGAAATTGATCTGTCGGGATACAAAAAAATGCTTTTTGAGTACAATTAAAAACAGTACCGCTGCTTCTATGAGAATAAATAAAATAAAGCAAACAAATTATGTAGGTACTGGTTCGCGTGTGTAATATTTCGTTTAAAAAACCTTATTTACATCATGTTTTTACCTAGGTAGGTAGGTAAGTATATTATTTTCTATGAAATTATACTGCGCACAGATAAGGTACATGTTGAGTAGATAAGGCAGCCTATTCATATGCTTGTACTGCCAGGATTTCCCAGTAAGATTTCCCGTCCAGTCATGTGCAAAATGACATCTGGGGGCACGGTAGTGCCAAGACGAGCCAAGCAAAGCGCAAGGGAACGACCTACCTTTTCTCGAAGCGCTTCGTAATTTTTTTGAACCCTCAGAACTTGGGTTTGCATTAAACCTGATAAACAAAATTCTTGGGATGTGATGTCAATAGTGGACTTATTAAACTTGTACAGTTTCAATTGCATAGCTCTTATATTTACTTTAGATTTTATTGATATCTAAAAAAGCCCAATTTCGTCACTGACTCACTGATGATCATCAAAATTCTTAGGGTACTTCCTAAAGTACCCTAAAAGAAAGAAAGTTGAAACTTGGTATGTAAGCTAGTACACAAACAACAAAAAATCTAAAACTTAGAACTTTCACCACCCAACCTAACCCCTTAAACTGAGGGATGGAAGTTTGTATGAGACTATCGCAAATTTTGATGTTAGAGGTCTGAAAATTAATTTAGGGACTCCTTGTTAAGTATTAATAATAAAGTACTTACCTACATATTATAGGATTTTTAGTAAATCACCCCCACCCTCTAAATTAGGGGATGGAAGTTTTTATAGGGTTTCCTATTCAAAAAGAAGTGAAATCGCAACAAAAACGTTTTCATGTAAAATGTTGACAAGACGAGACTGTCAAAAAGTTACTGATCTCATGTAGAAAGCCAAGCTTCTAACACTACAAGCACTAACTCTACAAGCACTAACTTCACAAACTCTACACTTTAGTCAAAAGTGGCTTGGCCGTTTCGCTATCGCCACATGGGCGTAAGCGTAAGGTGAAAAATTTATTCACTGTTCATTAGGTACTTTTCTGTTATTATGAAGTAATCATATTTTTTTGCAAGTACTATGGGTAAGTATATAAAGCAGCCATTGTACTAAATCCATGCATAACCCAAGGTCGCAACTTAGGTACATGTCTGTCTACAAATCGTTAAACGAAAAAATTTATTTGACCAATTTGTTTCGTTTACCTATAAGTTTGTTTTCGATGCGGTTTTATCTAAGAAACATAAGAAACAGAAGTCGACACGAGACAATATGATATCGCGTATCAGGCTTTTCAGTGCTTCAAACAAAAGTACGTTTTCCGTGTCAGCCTCCTCATTCGTATGCCTGCATAGTGCGATTTTGCAGTGAGTACTGACCTGACCTGCCCATACACAGCCCGGGATAATCAATAACGCAGGCCTTGTATTGTATCTACTTACTATGTTATCCAACAAGCACAACACAACACCGATCTATTCTAAGAAGCAAAGCGAATATTCTACTTCGAACTACGAGTATGTTTATAAGGATGCTTGTTGTTCAGTCAACCGATTTTTATAAAACTTAGGATTAACCTAAACTGATAATGGTAAAGCTATAAACTTGTATAAAAGAAGTAAAACAAACACTAGCAAAATAAGAATATAAAAGAACAGCTAAAACCAGGAAGAGTTGACACTATGAAGTTCTTAATTTATACGAGTAATGCTGTGACGTTAGCTAGTTCATTGGGCTTACGTTGGGTTTGTCGCCAATAATCCAGTAACATAATTAAGAGTTCAATTAATGCCGGAATCAAAAGCAAAAAACGCGGACATTAGTAAGACCATTTCTGTTTTAATTAAAATTAGCTTCCTGCTTCGCCCGCGTGCTATATTATCTCATGGGAACTCATGAGGGATAAAAAGTAGCCTATGGCTTATTCCAAAACAATATCTATCTAAGTATATTTAAAAGTCTTTTTTTAAACTTTCGCAATCACTATTCATATTGAAAATTACATGGACTGGACACGCATACAACATACAACATAGCGACATAGCCGAAACGTCGGGATAAATATGGTCAATTCGCGATAAAATCCCGTGTCCATATAATTTTCAATATATTTTAAATTTCAGCCAAGTCGGTTCAGTGGTTGTTGAGTTATACATCCATCCATCCAAACATCCAAACATTCGCATTTACTTATAACCAGTGATCGGAATTAGGCGGGCTTAAATACCTAAAGTTCAAAGAACAGAGGCAAAAAAGGGGAGACTTCCTTACTACAAGAATTTTATTCTTGTAGTAAGTAAGAATTTTATTGAAAGTTGGCACAATTTTCACAGTGAGTAAGTACATTTAAAATTAATGTTAATAATATTGTGAGCTAATTCAAATAATTTTTCTATTTGACTGACGGAAAAAAGTTTTTTATCCTTATAATTTAAATTTTAGTTTTTGTTATTAACTCAGGTAAAAAATTGATTCACCTTAATATTAGATGTTTTTTATTAATGTCCCGGAAACGGAAATAATTGGGTTGAAAAATATTTAGTCCTAAGGCGTCTCCATTTGTCTCTGTGATTTTTCGAACTTTAGGTATTTTAGCCCGCCTCATTCCGATCACTGCTTATAACATTAGTGTGATTATTAGTGTGATTGCAAGTGTTCTTCTGAGTGCTACCAACTCTATGTAGGTAGGTACTAGCTTTTTAAAATTCTTCATTCAAAATCACTTATGATATAAATTAAAATTTCATTCATAATTCTTGCTCTTGATTATCGCTTTAGTTATTTCAAACAGAAACTCCGTATCGAGAACGTGACTTGTGTTTTTCAACAATCGCATATTTCTGAGTCCATATAAAGTAGGCAGATACTTGGCTCTTTGCTCTTTATATCTATAGTAGGTACGTACCTAATAAGATTACATATTAATTAATTATAATAATTCCCTCTAGCCACTCACGTCTTGTTGCCCCCTTATTGCAACACGAGTGACTGTTTTGGGGGGCCCAGTTGTGAGTTGGCGAGTCTTCACCCGTCATTCTGAACATAACATTGTTTCGGTGGGTGCCATAGTCTCATAGCTAGCTTCCCCGGTATCTAGGCCACTACCACCCCAACCCCATAGCCCAGTTTCCAGTTTTCCATGTCCATAATAGTCCTGCACAAACCGGAGGATGTCCTTGCTTGCATTTCTATAGTGTTATACAGGGTAGTCGCCGGTATGTGTGTCCATCACAATAAGATCAAAATTGTCAAAAGGGCCTTCGGGTTCGGCCCCATGCATGCTTAGCAAAGGTCCGGGACTCCATACCATAGTCGCGAGACGTTAAATTTATTTTAGGCAACACTAAAATTAGTTACAATATTTAAATTCACAAATGTTCCTTAAACTCAAAATATATACTCACTACCAAGAGCATAATTTATGCAGTTTGCTGCTTTGCGGCTTAAGGGTTTGGTTCCCTAATTTTTTTTTTTCATTTTATTAAACTCTGGGCCTAAAGTTGGAGTTATTAAAATTGACTGGACATACAAGTTTGATCTTGGATTCCTGGATGGGTGGAATATTGGGATCGTAAGTTAGTATTCGAAAGAAACGATAGCTACGAATGATTCTGATTATGAAAGAGCTGGTAGTGGTTTGTTGTGGACAGGGCGACGCGCGCGGCTTGCACCGCGGGCCGGCGCCGCGCGCGCCCGAAATAACCTGCGAAACACGACGAAAACAATCACGAGTCGACTGCGCCCTCTCGCGCAACCAAAAATGACTGAAAATATGCAAGTGACATCTAATATTTAAATTCACAAATGAACTTTATTCATAGTCATGTAAATATGTTGCGGAGGCTATAAGTCCTACTAAATTATGTAGGCTTGTGATGATGACATTATTGCCCGATTTGAGTAGTTTTTTTTTTAGTTCTACACAAGTGAGTTCCATGTCGCACAGTTTGCAAAAATATTTACTGTTGGTTGGCTTGGCTACGTAGGTACCTATGACGAAACGATATACCTACTTGAGTGTAAAATTGTGTCTCAATTCTTACCTGAGTAGGTATATTATAATTGACAAAAGAAACTAAAATAACATGAGACGTGATTCAAGTTTGTATTTATTTATCAGGCTTGTCAAAAAAGAATTTCAAGAAAATGCAACTGATTATGGAAAAAAGAAAATGCTCCCAAAAAATATTCCCAACTTAAAAAAAACTTTAAGTAAGTAAGTATTTCATTTTCCACAAGTCCGTTTGACGTACAATCAAAGGTGCTCATTGATTTTTTTTCGCGATTTACGTTTTTCAATGGTCTGTCTGTATCTTCGTGTGAGTGTGGCAACTGTGTGGTGAGGATAGGTGGTTAAATGGTCAATCTTAATTAGGCTAACAAGACACTTCTTTATATCAAATATGTAAAAATGGAATAGAAAAACAAAAAGAAAACCAAATCACGAGTGTTTCCTCAAGGCGTGGTGCTGACTTTTTCTGAATGGTTCTTCTTACATCTTGAGGTATTTGTCTAGCTACGCACATGTATTTTTTTAGACAAAAAATCCTAAAAATTCAAGGCCTGTATGTGAACCCTTGACATTCTTCGAATTCCACTCGGCGCACGTAGCTCTGTACCAATGATGCTCAGATCAAATCCACTAAGAAATTAACCTAATGCTACCAAAACAAAGCTATAGCTACGTACGCCCATGATGTACCTAGCCCCAAAGTAAGCAGAGCTTGTGTTATGGGAACCACATGACTGATATAAGTACTACTTACATACTTTTTAGGGTTCCGTACCTTAAAAGGTAAAAAAAGGAACCCTTATAAGATCACTTTCTTGTCCGTCTGCCTGTCTGTCCGTCTGTCTGTCTGTCCGTCTGTCTGTCTGTCCGTCTGTCCGTGTGTCACCATCGATTATCTCAGGAACGGGTAGAGCTAGCAAGTTGAAATTTATACCATATACTAAGGTCTATAGTCCCTATTGTGACTATAAAAATCAAGGTCCTGAGTCAACACTATAAAAAGATATAGGCAAATTTAGGTTTTCGTGAAAACTTGTGAGTACCAAAACTTACCTTAATTATCAACTTTTTTTATTTTTCGGAATTTTTCCTTTACTTGTGCTGGAAGACCTTGCTTGTAACCAAAATTGACAATTCTAATTTCTAGGTCAACCGGAAGTACCCTAGAGGTTTTGGGTCGAAAACCTAAATGGTAGTTCCCGTTGACCTAGAATAACGAAATTTGGCAAAAAGCAAGGTCTTATAGCACAAATAAAGGAAAAATTCCAAAAAGTTAAAAAAGTTGAAAATAAAAGGGTGTTCCCATACATACATAGTTGACGCCAATTAAAATTGTCCTCCGAGTTGTATGGGCGCTCATACAATTAAGCGGACTAGCTTAATTGGCACCATGGCTAGGTACGGAACCCTCAGCGTACGAGTTCGACTCGCACTTGACCGGTTTTTATTATTTTTATAAATACTCACATACATTTATAAGGTACCTACCTAGTTACATAGAAAACACCCAGATCCGAAATAAATATTTGCAGATTACAAACATTTGTTCCACGGCCTTCACCCACTGGGCCTGGCCACAAAGGTCGTCCTTGCTATTAACTCAAAATGCTGCTGGTACCATCTCTTTTAATTGACGCTACGTTCTTGAGTGGAGCTACGCGTACAATATAAATTTTTATGATGTTGATGGTTGAAATGTGTTTTGGATGTGAGGTAGGGTCGTCGCTACGTTTTTTTAGTAGAGCTGCTACGCCACAAGCTACGCCAGCGGCGGCGGCGGCGCGCGGCTCGGCCCCACCTCCCGCCTGCCGCGCGCCGCTCTGCGGCTCTCCACTCAATCGATAGTGCAACTCGGCTCGGCCTCATACATCCTTTGTGAAAAACTACGGCAAATACCATTGGTAAATGCCGACATGTAAACATGAGTCTTGGTTGACTTTCCTTCCTTTGTGCATGACAACTAGCAGGAGGTAAATTTCACATGGCTCACAAAAATAAATCTGCTCTGAAAATTCTAATCTAAATAATGGGAACTATGAAGATATGGATTCCTCTTTGGCATTTGAATATCAAGAAATGATTAGGTATTTTCGATCGAGCGAGCGAAGATTTTAATGGCAAGTTGGCCGGTTTTGCTTTGTATGTTTGTATGTTTTACTCTTGTTTCACTTGTAGGTATGTTCTCGCATAACTCTATCGAACCATTAATCCAATCTTCATGAAACTTGGTAGGTCAATAGGTTGTGCCATGGAAATTTGCTGGGGAGCATTGAGCGTAATCGACGAAGGGGTTGTAAAGATATTGGATTCCCAAGTGAGTAAAAAAAATTAAAAGTTACACAAAAAAGTTGAGTGGCGTTTCATATGAAAGGACTTAATTTGTACAGTCTAAAATGGTTTTTATTTTTATTCTAGGATGTATAGTTCGTGAAAAACAACGAAAACGAAAAATTAAGCAACCGCTGTAACCTGCGCTCCCGTTTGTTAGAGTTTCGATGTCTTCGTAGTTCAGGTTAACTGGTAGATATTAGAGAGTGGCATCTTGCAAAGATTACAGGCATGCATCATGCATGCCTGTAATCTTTAGCATACTGAGCTAGCACATTAGACATCACTGTGTAGTGAACTCAGCAAAAGTAGCACAACGTAAAGGGGTAGTCAGAAAGAAGTCCAAATCTAAGCTATCAATGCAACGAATGGTGTGCGAGATCTCAGTTTGGAGCGAACTACTAGTTATTTCGGTCTTTATGTATTAGTTCGGGACGAACTACTAATAAAGGCTTTAGTTCTAAGTACTAAAAAAAAGTGCCCCTGCCTCTAAATTTAATAAACACAAATAACTAGTAGCACTATAGTGCTAACCGACAGCTGCAAACATCGGACGGGTACCTACCATTGCATTGAACATTGATTTTAATAAGTTCCGACATGTGATCGGCGTACGAACACTCAACAACGTTGTCCTAGCTCGAGGATGTTTTGTTTGAAGCCCGCGGCCGATAGAAATAACCAGTTATTTATCGTCAAGACCGTCCGTGTGTTTGCCCGTCTCACAAACTAGCTTCTAACATAACTTGCAATAAGTAGCTAGACACAAATGATATACTAAAGTAAGTACCTACCTACCAAGCGTTTCGTACTCACACTAAATATGTATTATAAATATGCGAAAGCTTGGTTGTACGGATGGATGTTTGGATGTGTTTGTTCCTCTACAACTCGACAACCACTGAACCGATTTGGCTGAAATTTAAAATATACTTAGATAGATAATGACTGGGAATAGGACATTGGCTACTTTTTATCCGGGTACCAGGCGAGCGAAGATGCGGGCGGAAGCTAGTTAGATATAAGCAAGGGCGGATTCAGATTTTTTTTCTTGGAGGTGCACAAGGGGCCGACGGGCAAAAAAGTCACATTCAAATCAAAATCACACATTTATGCTGTTTTAAGCTATGCAAAGCGAAGACAGACTCGCGAGGTCTACAGCTCACAGAGCTACTAGTATATTTTAACAACTCTGATAATTTGATTTGCCTTATGTATGTACCTACTGTGATGGAATCTCCACAGTAGGTGTATGGGGGGGGGGGGGGCACATGCCCCCGTATTTTTATTGATACTTTAGATTAGAAGATAAAGAGACTTGAACAAAAAATGGGAAAGTGTCAAAGGTACTTTTTGTTAAATAGGCTTTCAATAAAATTTTATTTACTTATGCAAAAAAATGTTTATTTCATTCTAAAGTCTAGTCTGCTAAATAGGCTTTTTAAAAATATAAGAATGTTGCATGTTGTCTTTAACAAATTTTGAGTAAATTGAGAAAATGCGAGATATCCCTTCACGTTATTGATGTGTTTAGGTATATTCAATCAATATAGTACGAGCATGTACCGATCCAAATACAGACATATTGTATGTGCCTGCTGCAGACGGAGAGACAATGAACATGGATTTAACATTGCATGTTTCAGCAGGTACCTACACATGAACCGTTCTCGTTTAATTACTCGAATGCTTAACTTAACCGGCCGTTAGGATGGTGAGTTTCTGACCTCGAAGATGCGATTATCGAAAGCAAATGTCAAGATATGACTAAACATTGATTTTAATTATATGGAAGAATCGCTTGTCACTGAAGTGTCATGGAGCGAATTTCTCGCATCTCATCAAACCCGCGCCATGTAAACGGCACTTACAAATACTCTTAGAAATACCTACTCTACTTAGTTATTTTAAACTAAAAAAATTACCTACCTGTTTTACAAAAAAGATCCTTTTTCATGGAGGTTGGTGTTTCAGAAGTATAACAATCAATATTTTGAAACAAGCTTTCATGTGGATCGAATAAATAATTACTTACTTACTAATTACTTAGGACTGATTTTTCAATAGGCGGGTCCACACAGAGCGAGCAGCCTCGCGAGGCTGCAGGAAGCAGCTCGGTTAGTGTGGACGTGGCTCGGGCATGCCACGCGCGGCAGCCTCGGCCGAGGCACGTCCAAACTAACCGCTCGCTCTTTGTGGACCCGCCTATTCGATTTATGACATATTTTCAATACAATATCTGTCAAATCGCATATTTATTTCCTCAGATAAAAGTTATCTAGGTATTGAAAAATCAGCCCTTAATAGATATAATAACTCATTTAGTTTATTAAGGGCTGATTTTTCAATCGATAAATAACTTTTATATGAGGAATAAATATGGCGTTATGACATATTTTCAGTACAATATCTGTCAAATCGCATATTTATTTCCTCAGATAAAAGTTATCTAGGTATTGAAAAATCAGCCCTAACAATAATGTAAGTACCTACCTAATAACTTATAAGTTAACAAATAAAGTTCTTTGATTAATTGATTGAAAAAAAAGTAAAATAAGTAGGTATTTACATAAAAATAAAAACTAGGTAAGTATTTAGGAAACGTACAGTCAGCTGTCAAAACAGAATGAAGTGAATGTTATCATCAACAGCTTAATTTCGAGATTCTCATTGATTCTCATTGATTATTTAAGTACCTAATCGCGGTGCAAGTTTCAAAACCTAGTTCGAAAGACTGTTTTACAAACGGTAGATTTAGCGCGATTATTTTCAACCCCTTGTGTAAAATAGCCTTTGTAAATAGAATCAAAATATACTACGCTACGACACCCACCATTCATACGAAATGCATTTACGTTTCTCATTATAATCGTCGCGGTCGGCAGCGCTGCATTTAATAGACAATAGTGATTGTTTTCGCGAAGTGGACAGTGATGACGCGTCGCGGCTCATGTTATTTATTTATAGGCAGGGGTACATATGAAAAGTCCGAAAACCGAAATGCCGATCCTTGAAATGCCGATGCTTAAAATAGTGAAATTCGATATGTAGAACGGTTGAAATGCAGAAAGCTTGAAAGATAGAAGTTTGTAAGGTCGAAAGCTAAAAGTCAGAATGCTCGAAATGCCGAAAGTTTCAATTGCCGAACGTTTACAAAGTAGAATGCTTAATAAGTATAAGTTCCAAATGCCGAATGACTAAAACATCGAAAATGATCGAAATAAGTACTTACATAAATTATTGTATTTTTAGTACTTTATTTCGTGGTAGTTTTTACGGGTGCGAAAGTAGTTTAGGTGTAAAGTAGCTAGATGGAAACGTGATAGAGAAACGACTTAAATATTTACAAAATTATTGTATTCTTAACCGTACTTAAAAAATAAGGAAGAGTTTCTCAATTCGTCGGAATCTTTTTTTTTTTGTGTTTTTTGTGTACGTTCACCGGTTACTCGAAGACGCCTCGACCGATTTCAAAGATTCTTTTTTTGTTTGAAAGGGTACACTTTTCCAATGTTCCTTTTGATCATTAGGTCAGGATCTGATGATGGGATCTTGGAGAAATCGAGGTAACTCTTCATATTTTAAAAGCATACGCGATTCGGGTATTTTTTAAGAACTTGATAGGATATCAGTGACAATGCAATATAATGGTAACATTAAGCTGATCTGATGATGAAGTCAGAAGCTGTTCAACAGAACTCCTCAGTAAATAAGCCGATTTAGTTAAAACTCGGCATATCTGTCAAGTTCCGACTATAATGTAATAATATGGTCATAACAAGCTGATCTGAGGATGACATCAGGGGCTGTTCAACAGAACTCTTCAGTAAATAGTCCGATCGAGTTGAAACTTGGAACTCAGCGTATCGGTGAAGTTCCGACTACAATGTAATAATATGGTGACAGCTGCTGATCTGATGGAGTCAGGACCTGTTGTGTCAGAACTTCTCAGTGAATAACAGTGGAAGATCCATGTTTGTTTACATTGAAAAAAAAAAAAAAATTAAAAAAAAAATTAAAAAAAATTAAAAAAAAATACATACAGCCGAACAAAGAACCTCCTCCTTTTTGGAAGTCGGTTAAAAAATAGTTGATAATAATAAATAGGTAGGTAGGGTACCTATTTTTTTAAGTTAAATTGTACCGAGATTTGAGCGAATCGAACCAAGGAATGAAATTTTAGACAAACGGTTACCACCCTTTTTCACCCGCTTAGGAGTTTATTTTTGAAAAATACTAAACTTATGTGTTATTCCGGAACCTAAGCTTTCTACATGCCAAATTTCAGCAAAATCGGTTCAGTAGTTACGGCGACACGTTCGGACAAACATACATAGGTACTGACTTCTTTAGTATTTAAAACTAGCTTCCGCTGCGGCGTTGTCCGCGAGGTACCTATATAACACTAGTAGTTCACCCCAAACTGAGATCTCGCGCACCGTTGTGTTGATAGCCTAGATTTGGATTTGTTTCTGACTACCCCTATACCTACGTTAAGTGCTCCTTCTAGTGTTTACCACACAATGATATGTAATGCGCTACCTCAGTATGGTAAAGATTATAGGCATGAATGCAATACATTAAGTCGTGCCCTCTCCCTCTCCCTCTCCCTCTCCCTCCCCCTCTCCCTCCCCCTCCCCCTCCCCCTCCCCCTCTCCCTCCCCCTCTCCCTCCCCCTCTCCCTCCCCCTCTCCCTCCCCCTCTCCCTCCCCCTCTCCCTCTCCCTCTCCCTCCCCCTCTCCCTCCCCCTCTCCCTCCCCCTCTCCCTCTCCCTCCCCTCCCCTTCCCTCTCTCCCTTCCCTCCCCTTCCCTCTCTCCCTCCCCCTCTCCCTACCCCTCTCCCTCTCCCTCCCCCTCTCCCTCCCCCTCTACCTCCCCCTCTACCTCCCCCTCTACCTCCCCCTCTACCTCCCCCTCTACCTCCCCCTTTACCTCCCCCTCCCCCTCTCCCTGCCCCTCCCCTCATTCTAAATACAGGTGAAAGAATTTTTTAAATCAGATGAGTAGTTTTTGAGATAACCTCCTACATACAAACACACTTTACCTCTTAAGGGCCAACTGAGGTGAATTTGTCAAAATAGAGGTTTACCGTTTTAAAGATTTTCTTAAAGCAAATCGTATTAAGATAGTGAAAAACATACTCTAAGTACTACCAATGAACTGATCTACACTGTGAGCTATTTTATATTTCAATATTTTATGTATTTTTTTAATAAATTACTGGACAAAGTACACAAAATATGAGCGCGGGGTTTTAAGCCTGACCGAACACTAAATTACTCAATTGAATTAAAAAATACGAAAACAACAAGTTCAATATTTTATCTATCCTGTGAGCTATTTTTTTTTTCGTAGGTGTAGCTATATTCAACACAATAAAGGCAAGAAAGTTGAAGATAAAACTCTCCATACATTTTTTCTATGGAGTAGCTACGATGAATAAAAGGACGATTCACTGCCAAAAATCGTCAGACGGCCGCGGCCATTGGAGCTGGGAGCACGTCACATTGCGTAAATACTATTAGCTAAGCTGTGGCAGAGCCAGTGACGTCACGTGACTGTGTTCTTACATGAGAAGCGGTCGCGTAAACGTGCTATGTCATATTTTCGATAAAATCAGATTACAGTATGTAAGGCATCTTTTGATAAAGATTTTGCCTGGCATAAAAATTGACTATTTTCTAACAGCATAGGTAAGTAGTAAGTACCTAGGTGCCTATAGGTAAAGTATACGTACAGAAGCATACACATCCACATAGAAAGCTTTACAGTCATTTTATGTTTTTATCATCTGGATTAGGTGATGATGATGCTGATGATGATGCTGATGATGATGATGATGATCATGGAACTTTTTATTGATATGGGTATCAAATGAAAGGGCTTGGTAAGCAAAACACAATGCTGTTCTCTTGATGAGCGAAACACCATGCTGTTCTGATGATGAAGTCAGGCAGGACCTGTTCCATTCCATGGAACTTTTTTTTTATATGGGTATCAAATGAAAGGGCTTGATGAGCGAAACACAATCATCATCGTCATCGTCATATCTTTATCTTTTCATATCGTCATAACTTCATATTTTCGTATCTTCGTAACTTCGTAACTTCGTATCTTCGTGACTTCGTAACTTCGTATCTTCTTACCTTCATATCTTCGCAACTTCGGAACTTCGCATCTTCGTTTCTTCGTAACTTCATAACTTCGCAACTTCGCAACTTCGCAACTTCGTATCTTCGTAACTTCACAACTTCGCAACTTCGCAACTTCGTAACTTCGTATCTTCGTATCTTCGTAACTTCACAACTTCGCATCTTCGCATCTTCGCATCTTCGTAACTTCGTAACTTCGTAACTTCGTAACTTCGCAACTTCGTAACTTCGTAACTTCGCAACTTCGTAACTTCGTAACTTCGCAACTTCGTATCTTCGTAACTTCGTATCTTCCTATCTTCGTAACTTCACAACTTCGTAACTTCGTATCTTCGTAACTTCGCAACTTGGCACCTTCGTACCTAGAAGATACGAAGTTGTGAAGTTGTGAAGTTGCGAAGTTGCGAAGTTACGAAGTTACGAAGTTTTTCATATGGTCATAACTTCATATCTTCGTTCCTTCGTAACTTCGTGATTTCGTATCTTCGTGACTTCGTATCTTCGCATCTTCGTATCTTCGTATCTTCGTATCTTCGTATCTTCGTATCTTCGTATCTTCGTATCTTCGTATCTTCGTATCTTCGTATCTTCGTAACTTCGCAACTTCGCATCTTCGCATCTTCGCAACTTCGTATCTTCGTAACTTCGTAACTTCGTATCTTCGTAACTTCGTAACTTCGTAACTTCATAACTTCGTAACTTCGCAACTTCGCAACTTTATATCTTCGTATCTTCGTATCTTTGTATCTTCGTATCTTCGCAACTTCGCAACTTCGTATCTTCATAACTTCGCAACTTCGCAACTTCACAACTTCGTATCTTCGTAACTTCGCATCTTCGTAACTTCGTAACTTCGTATCTTCGTAACTTCGCAACTTCATATCTTCGTACCTTTGTATCTTCGCAACTTCGCAACTTCGTATCTTCATAACTTCGCAACTTCGCAACTTCACAACTTTGTAACTTCGCATCTTCGCAACTTCGTATCTTCGTAACTTCGTAACTTCATAACTTCGTAACTTCGCAACTTCGCAACTTTATATCTTCGTATCTTCGCAACTTCGCAACTTCGTATCTTCATAACTTCGCAACTTCGCAACTTCACAACTTCGTATCTTCGTAACTTCGCATCTTCGTAACTTCGTAACTTCGCAACTTCGTATCTTCGTAACTTCGCAACTTCATATCTTCGTACCTTTGTATCTTCGCAACTTCGCAACTTCGTATCTTCATAACTTCGCAACTTCGCAACTTCACAACTTCATAACTTTGTAACTTCGTATCTTCGTAACTTCGTATCTTCCTATCTTCGTAACTTCGTAACTTCGTAACTTCATAACTTCGTAACTTCGCAACTTCGCAACTTCATATCTTCGTATCTTCGTATCTTTGTATCTTCGTATCTTCGCAACTTCGCAACTTCGTATCTTCATAACTTCGCAACTTCGCAACTTCACAACTTCGTAACTTTGTAACTTCGTAACTTCGTATCTTCCTATCTTCCTATCTTCGTAACTTCGCAACTTCGTAACTTCGTATCTTCGTAACTTTGCAACTTCGCACCTTCGTATCTAGAAGATAAGAAGATATGAAGTTGTGAAGTTGGGAAGTTGCGAAGTTGCGAAGTTACGAAGATACGAAGATACGAAGTTTTTCATATGGTCATAACTTCATATCTTCGTTCCTTCGTAACTTCGTGATTTCGTATCTTCGTGACTTCGTAACTTCGTATCTTCTTACCTTCATATCTTCGCAACTTCGGAACTTCGTATCTTCGTATCTTCAAAACTTCGTAACTTCGTATCTTCGTAACTTCGCAACTTCGTATCTTCGTAACTTCGTATCTTCCTATCTTCCTATCTTCCTATCTTCGTAACTTCGCAACTTCGTAACTTCGTAACTTCGTAACTTCTTAACTTCGTATCTTCGTAACTTCGTAACTTCGCACCTTCGTATCTAAAAGATATGAAGATACGAAGTTGTGAAGTTGCGAAGTTGCGAAGTTACGAAGATACGAAGATACGAAGTTTTTCATATGGTCATAACTTCATATCTTCGTTCCTTCGTAACTTCGTGATTTCGTATCTTCGTGACTTCGTAACTTCGTATCTTCGTATCTTCGTATTTTCAAAACTTCGTAACTTCGCAACTTCGCAACTTCACAACTTCGCAACTTCGTATCTTCATATGTTCTAGATACGAAGGTGCGAAGTTGCGAAGATACGAAGTTACGAAGTTGCGAAGCTACGAAGATATGAAGTTACGAAGATATGAAGATACGAAGTTGCGAAGTTGCGAAGTTACGAAGTTACGAAGATACGAAGTTACGAAGATACGAATTTGCGAAGTTGCGAAGTTACGAAGTTACGAAGATACGAAGTTGCGAAGATGCGAAGTTGATAAGTTACGAAGATACGAAGTTATGAAGATACGAAGTTGCGAAGTTACGAAGATAGGAAGATAGGAAGATACGAAGTTACGAAGTTGCGAAGTTACGAAGATACGAAGATGCGAAGATGCGAAGTTGCGAAGTTACGAAGACACACACACACACGCTGCACACACATACCACGAAAGTGCTTGGTTGTAACTATTTTTATTCTTATTGTTATTTACTTTTCTCTAAAACCTATACTACCTAGTGACTAGACATTATTTAACACACGGGAATTACTCACGTAAAATTATCGTCGATTTAGTTTAGATTTGAAAGTGAAATACCTAGTGACTGTCGTAATATATGTTTTACTCTAAAAAATGTAAATCCGTCATTGGCTGTAAGAAACATAAATAAGTCGATTTATTACTACTAAGAGCTGTGGATTTTGTCTAATAAATAAACTAGTAGTTCGCCCCGAACTGAGATCTCGCGCACCGTTGTGTTGATAGCCTAGATTTGGACTTGTTTCTGACTACCCCTATACCTACGTTAAGTGCTCCTTCTAGTGTTTACCACACAATGATATCTAATGCGCTACCTCAGTATGGTAAAGATTATAGGCATGCATGCAATACATTAAGTCGTGTCGTGTTTATATTCAATAGTTGACCCCGCGAACTTCGTACCGCGCCTCAGGGAAGGCCTCTTAGTTCGAGAAATTATTAAAATAGCAGTTCAATATAAAATGTATGAGAAAATCAATTCCCTCCCCCTCCCTCTCCGCCTCCCTCCCCTCCCCTCCCCTCCCCTCCCCCTCCCCCTCCCCTCCCATCCCCCCCCCCTCCCCCCCCCTCCCCTCCCCTTTGTCTGTTAACCAGACCTACGAATACATCGAAACTCTATGAAACGGGAGCTCTTTCCATACATCCGTTAATTGGTTTTCATCATTTTTATTTTTCTCTGTATTTCAAAAACTATTGAACCTAGAAGAAAACTAAAAACCATTTTGGAATGTATAAATTGAGTACTTTCATATGACACCCCATTCAATATATTTGGGTACCTTTGAAAAAAATTTACCCCCTTGGGAACCCCATATCTTTACAACCCCTTCATCGATTACGCTCATACGCTCCACAGCAAATTTCCATAGCACAACCTATTGACCTATCAAGTTTCATACAGATTGGATAAGCGGTTCGATAGTTATGCGAGAACATAAAAATGAAACATACAAATATACAAACATACAAACATACAAACATACAAACATACAAACATACAAAGCAAAATCGCCTAACTTGCCACTAAGATCTTCGCTCGCTTCGCTCGCTCGATCGATAAATAAGATGCGAAGTTTTTTCAAATCTGACTTGTAGAATATCGCGTTCAAACAAACAAACAAACTCTTTCGCTTTACAGAATTGGTATTAGATTGGTATAGATGTCAATACAAAATCGTTATGAAGTTATAAATTTTAAAACGTAAAAAATGTTTGCCGAAACTTTGACCGCTTTGTGTCAGAGCGGCCCGCACTGCGTGGCGCTTTCAATGTGTGCGTTCTACGCACACAAGCTTGAGCGCTACGTTTCCCGCCCGTAAATACCTAAAACTGACGAGCGGCATAGCGTCGGAGCCCTCTTAATAATACTAGTAAAGACAAAAAAAAATTCTTACATCTACATAATTATTTCGAGCATTACTGGTTTCAAGCTTTTATATTTCAATCATTCTAAATTTTGAGCGTCGGCATTTTAAGCTTCTATGTTTTAAGCTTCGGTATTTTGGCTTTCGGCATTTCGAGCATTCTGATTTTTAAGCATTCTACATTTAAAGCTTCTACATTTTAAGCATTCTTCTTTACGAGCATTCGCTATTTCAAGCATCGGCATTTCAAGGATCGGCATTTCGGTTTTCGGACTTTTCATATGTACCCATAGGCAGTGACCGGCGGAGATCGTCTCTACTCCGACCGACGACGTTAACAAACAACTTGTATTAGCAGCAAGCACTCTAGCTAGAGGAACACAGCCATTACGCTGACACCGCAGTTGTGCGACCTTCAACTGGTGTCATTCGTTGCGACACTGTTGCGTCCTGTCCTGTCCTCTTACCCGGATGCCGCCGGTCGGTTACCATAACAGCGTTATGGTCTAATTAGGACACAGATATTAAGCATGAGCATGAGCAGTAAATAATATATTGTATTACTGTAAGTAATCAGAATAAGGAATCTGGTCCTACTATTACCAAAGTCCTTGATTTTTTACCGCTATGTAACACTTTCGGCTTTCAATCATTCCAGGAATTGGTAACGACCGCGCCATCTCGTACATATTTGTATTTTTTTGAACACAAGTATTGTAGGTATATAGGTAGGTAGATACATGATTCAGCCCAATTTGCTCATGAGAATAACCATTTGCAAGTCATTACGCCAAACACCTGAAGTGGATTTTCGGGGCTCAAACATAGGCATGACAAGTCTTGAACTTACATTATGCGTCTCATTGTTAAGTTTTACAGCAGTGGAACATTTTACCTATTACTTACTATTAATTAGAATGTGACGCAAGTGGGGCGCCTAGGCCGTCCGTTCGCCGCTTGCTGCCTACGCGCTCACCTTCCTAATTAGGGGAAGGGGGGGTAGCCCCGGACGGCGGGTACTCCCGGACACTTCAAGTACAGGGTGTTTACGCACACTTAGAAAACAAATAAACACATCCTTAGATGGTGCGTAGAATATAAACAAATAATCTAATCAGTGGTGGCATGTCCAGCCAACGGTAATCACGTGATGACAGAATTTATCTCGGATCAACCGATTTACGCTGCTCCTTAGAAAGTTTGACTGCAAAAATCCGATACTAAACGTAAGTATTTTTATTTGATATAATTGTGTTCCATAGATAATTTATAAGGCATTCAGATTTTAAAAGTTATTTTCAAATTACTTTCATACTTTTGATGTGGTTGGTGAAAACATAGATTTTGGGAGATCGGGTACCCGCGGACAAATTTTTGGAGGGTATCCTCGGACATTTTTAAATGTTTGTTTCGTAATTTTTAGGAGACCTTTAGTTACTTTAGAGGAGTTTTTTATTGATGTACATACATATTTATTACAGGTAGACCATAAAATGCCCAAATTTAAGAATAGAACCCCGGGTAGACGAGACTGGATAGAGCTTGAGATGAAAGAAGCAGGGAAATCTTGACGTCATCTCCATACAAAATGAATCTGGAGAAAAAGAAAAACGCTCCTAAAGTGAAAACCTTGAAAACAAAAGGAAATATTCAAAGCCTTGTTGAGAAAAGACAGTCAGAAACAGAATATATGATTTGTGGTGAGACATTCGAAGAAGATTAGATAACAATGCCATAAATGTAAGGACTGGGCCCATGAAGCTTGCGTAGACATGAATGCATCTTCTGCAGTTATTATTGCGATGTCTGCCAAGCTAAAAAGCGACTGGGTCATCGCTAAAGTAGTGTCCGGGGCTACCCGACAAATTTACCGCACGCCAAATTTTAGGGGTCTGGATTTTTAATTTTTATTTTGTCAATGGTGAATACAACTTGCTAATTCATAGTTATTATTATTAATTATGAATTTTTTTATGATTTACGTCAAAATTTTTTAATTAAAGGTTGTAAATTATGCCTAAAAAACTCATTTTATTTAAGTGTCCGGGGCTACCTCCCCTTCCCCTACGCTACGTCTAGACATCCCCGCCAGCCTCCAACCCCGGCCACCCCCTTGCCAAACACAGCTTACAATGTACTACCAAATACATAGAACCTCGCCAAATTGCGCTCAAAACTTTTAGGACGATTCCATTCCGTAGTAATAAATAAAATACACGAATACTAACCAACCACGTTCCTAAATATTTTGCAGAGCCTAGATATTTTATTTTTAACAAGCGAGAAACAATAAAAAAAAATCAAAAATATCTAGAGCGAAAAATAAGAATTAAAGGAAAGCGATCGATTAAGTACACAAACGCAATTTTGTAAGTCCCTTATGTACTTACATACACACAACTGCAGTTTACTAAATTCGTGATTCCACACAGCCGTTATCAATCAAGCCAGAGAGGCGAGCAAAGATCTTAGTGGCAAGTTAGGCGATTTTGCTTATAAGTACCTACTATGTTTCACTTTGATGTCTATCGAACCGTTTAATCCAATCTGCATGAAACTTAGTAGTAGGTCAATAGGTTGTGCTTTGGAAATTTGCTGAGCGTAATCGATGAAGGGGTTCCCAAAAGGGGTAAAAAAAAGTTAAGTAGGTACACAAATTACATTGAGAGGAGGGACTAAATCTGTACATTTCAAACTGGTTTTTTTTTTAAATATTAATAGTTTTGAAATAATATCTGGGCGACTGAGCTCTGCTCGGGTGCAAATAGAAAAAATTAAAAAAAAAATTAAAAGAACATAAAATACTTACTTCCATTGGCTGATTTGGCTGATTTTCCATTGGCTGAGATTTGAACTCGCGGCCACTTAGTCTCAACAAATCGCACTGGTAAATCTTTTTGAGTGAAAATGCCGAGAAAACTAATTTTCCCAGATACAAGACCTAGCTAGATTGATTTTTCACCCCCGTAAACCACCGTACCGCAAATTTTATCGAAATCGTTAGAGCCGTTTTCGAGAACGTGAGTACAAACAAACAAACAATTTCAAAATCGGTCCACTATCTGTGAACATACCTACATAAAAAAACATACCGCAGAACATAGACCTCTCCTTTTTGAAGTCGGTTAAAAATACGAGTATGTTGCAACTCACTCATTTATGTAACTTTCGACTGGAGCTTGACTAGCTTTTTTTCAGATCCTTTTCTCCTCAGCCTCAGGGCAACCATTGACCATGTTCTGAAGGATGTAACGCGGCTTAACAAAGACCACGAATGAACCTGTTGTAAGAACGATGTCTATAGCTCAACGAACGATATCTCATTCAATAGCAAACACTCAATTATTACATATATATTTACCTTTACCAAGGTATACGATTCTTGTTTTATTTTTATTTATTCTCTGTGTCTAGACATTTTAATAATGCACTCGTAGTCACAACAACTTTTATCTGTTGCCTACAATCTACAATACAACAAATTATGTCGTTGTTCTCTATTACATACACCAGTTCAATTTTATTCAGGCCCGGTAACTTCTCTAGTCATAATTTAGTAGGTAGGTACCTACCTGTTTTTTTTTTCATAGAAGTTGAAAATATTACACTGGAAACTTCTTAGTAGGTACTTATTTATTTATTTGGGACACCCAACACAAAATCACTAAAAATTAAAAAAATAATGTAATTATCAATTGTCTTAACTCTTAAGCCTATGTGTTTTGCTATTATAGGGTGCTACAGCAATATGGATTTAGGCATTCGTTAAGTTAGGCGTTTCGATGCGCAATGTAGCTATTTCATACAAAATTTTCTACTGCGCAACGAAACGGCTAACTTGTTGAATGCCTAGATCCATTATGCGTGCTGTACCTAGGTAGGTAGGTACTTTATAAATTTTGTTTAGGTTATTATTTTCTATAGAATTAGTATACCTACTTTGTAGTCTACTCAACTATTTCATTGAGTTAGTATCCTTATTCCTTAGGTAAAGTAGGTACCTGCGTGAATTACCATGGCTCGAAGTGACGAAAAAGCGGTTGATAGGGTCGTTACAGAAACTTACTTGTCTCACAAAGTTCATTAACTGCGATATTTGGCTTTCTTACAACGAAATTTAAACTGTTGAGAATTACTTAGCCACAAAACTGTGACTTGTTTGCGGATGGATGGCTGATGATGATGATATTGCGTGAATGTTTAAAGTTCTGTGAGCTACATCACAAATAATATGTTTAAAATTTGACATTTTGATTGTCATTGTTTATTTTTATTATTATTCTGTCCATAATAGGTTAAATTATGATAATTATGACATTTCTAATAAGTAGTTAATGTGTAGGTACGTTCTTATTGCTCTTTCATGATTATGTTTAGGTATTTAATTAATGTAATTGGTGTAAACCGTATTAGTTAAATTAAATAAATAAAAAAACTCATCTGATTGATCTGATTTGCCACAAAGTCTTTCGAAAGTAGGTAAGTACCTAACCCATTTTATCTTTTGCGAATATACTTATATAATGACTTGGAAATCATTAGGATAAAGGTTGAGTCATCGCATGCTGCCAGCGTGATTGCCACGTTGTAGTCTTCTATCAATTCACTACAACATTATCACTGCTGATCGTGATCCCGGATCACAGTAGTCTTACTAAATCTTCAGTTTTCACTGTGAAACAGTAAACTATACCTTAACTCGTTTATAAACGTACTTGTATGTGTGTGTAAGATCATGTTGTAAGAAGTGTTGATGTGAGGGCAGTACCTAATGCCGGCGCTGGCGGCGATGGCGGCGCGCTGAGGGCAAGGCAGCAGCCTCCGCGGAGTTCACGCCACGTGTCCAGGTATCGCCAGCTGGAAACGCTATTTCGGTGATCGGCGGCAGGCCCCGGCAGACCGACACCAGACGTCGCCGCCGCCCCCGCGCTCCTCGCCAACTCTATAAATAACCGCACTGTGCATTCTTGGGCGAACGATGTCGAATTTTTATCGAGTACGCGCGAACACATGCCGTTTGTTTTGGCCTAAAACACTATGCGTTTTAGTGGGCTTTGTTCTGCTCTGCTGTGAGACTCGTGCGCATCGCGATCGCAGGATGGTCACCCACTTGTACACCGCACCGTAATCACCTATGCCTATAATTACGCGCGGCTTGGCGATCTACACTGACGACTCTTCATTTACACTCGCCGTATATTTTCTCCATTTGCTCCAGAATCTGCTTCTGTTTTGTTGAAATTGGTTTTACTTCATTAAATAAATAAATCTAACAAAAAGCTGCAAGAGACCAAGATCTGAAAGAATGAAAAGCCAAATATTGCGTGTTTTCCATACTCGGAGATTATGGAAAACTGAAATGAAATAAAATTAGCCTTATCTGGTGATCCTATGTGACCTCTGGTTAAAAAAACATCTCGATTACTAGTACACTCCGGATCTGGATAGGAAAAGGTAGCTTTTGATCTCATGAAGAATACCAAGTAGTAGCATACCTACGACAGAAGTCAATATCTATGCACCATCCAAGAGAGAAGAGAGGAGATGCATGTGGAATGCAAATGGCACGGTAACATGAAACATGTGCGGCTCTCGTCCAACCAATGCGTTCGTCGGAGAGTTTGTTTGTTTTAGTTATACTTACCTACGTGAGAATTGGTACAGAGCTGATAATACATTCGTGATTTCATTATTTTCTGACGACCTACAAACTATTTTTTCATCGCATTGAGTCAACTGGCAGATACCTATAGGTATGCTGGTGGACACAAGAATTTTCACCGAATCGTTGTTTTCGTTTACTTGTAAACTGAACGATAATGACCTTTGCCAGTACATTTACACTTACATAAGAATAGAATCACACCAACATAGCAGAGTAACCAATAAGTTAGTTATGTGGTATTTCTGTTCTGTTATATATTCGTCTACGTACAAATACTACATAAGTACTTACATACAGAAACACAAAATCAACACACTCTTATTGGATGTATTTAGACTTCAATACATGTAGGTAATTATATTTCCACGTGCAGCATGAGAATGTTAGTAGGTACACGCTAATAATTACTAATTAATCTAATTATAAGTATAAAAGTAAATCTGCGTCGTAATTAGTCTTTCATAGTTATGTTTCTATAAACTTAGGTACCCGAGTTTATGCGCAGATATATCCTCATACCAACTCCTAAGTTATTAGAACATGCGCTCGCTTTTACATCGGTCGTTCGTCGAGAGATATTCTGATTAAGGTTTGCTAAATTTAGCTCAACCACGCAAACAAACTCCTCGCAAAAATAGAACGGCACATAAGGCACAATTGCTCAAGGCATTCGACGGGTCTTGCTTCGATGATAAAATATCTCACGGTCCAACCCTGCGGAGCTAAAAAGGTCGCTAATGCAGATTCACAAATGATTTGCGTCGAGATTCTCGTATTAGAAATCACAAAGTTGTCAATTCCGTACCGGCAATATCATCTTATTGTTTGACAGTTTTGTGGAGAATCGTAAAATAAAATGGCCACCCATTGGCCACCTATGAATTGGAATTGTACTAAGTGTCAATCAAATATTATTATTACATATTTTAAACTTTCGCGACTTGAACACATTTTTAAATTATTATTAACGGGACTTAATCACGGCGACTGTAATGTCGCCGAAACGTCGAGGTAAGTAAAATAATTTCATTACGCAATTAAGTCCCGTTAATAATAATTTAAAAATATTATTATGTTTATTATTGTTATTAAAATATACTAAATACTTACTTAAAAACCAAATACTTATTTATAGAGTATTAGTACCTAGTAATAGTAAGATGAAAACCAACCGGGTTATTTTTTTTCGTGTGGCAATTTAAGGCCTAGCATGTGATTCTGCTGTGAATTGAATTGCGTGAATTGCGTACAATTCAGCTAACATTTGACGTACATAAAGAGGGATTGCTTTAGCTGAATATCAATACGAATCTCCAGTGAATCAGATTATTGTGAATCTGCAATAGCGACCTTTTTAGCTCCGCTGATCTGTATGATCTGAGATTTTGTTACACAAACCTTTTAAGCCTGTTTGTCGTTGTTTCTACATATTGATTCATCAGCGTTTGATTGCATTTCTACCTCAAAACCGAGCTTTTAAAACAGAACTCAACAAAATAACAGTGCTTTTACAAAACGTATTGAAATTGGTAAAAATATGAACCATAATAGAGTGCATGCGATAATTTTTTTTTTCATTGTACTTTCTGTGGCCTCTTTAGCTTATTTACTGAATGAATAAGTTTTTGTTGAACAAATGTTTTTCAAGACAAGCTTTTATTGGGTAAGGATGAGTTTCATTGGGTAAAATGAGCCTAAACACGGATGTTTTTCTGTCTGACGTTTCGCTCGTCAAGCCCTTTCATTTGATACCCATATCACCAAAAAACTCCATGGAACAGGTCCTGACTCCATCATCAGATCAGCATTGTGTTTCGCTCATCAAGCCTTTTCATTTGATACCTACCCAATAGCACTAAAAAGTTTCATGGAACAGGTCCTGACTCAATCATCAGATCAGCATTGTGTTTCGCTCATCAAACCCTTTCATTTGATACCCATATTACTTACTAAAAAGTTCCATCGAACAGGTCCTGACTCCATCATCAGATCAGCATTGTGTTTCGGTCATCAAGCCATTTCATTTGATATCCATATCACTAAAAAGTTCCATTGAACAGGTCCTGACTCTATCATCAGACCTGCTCGCTGCCACCATATTATTGCATTGTTGTAGTGAGAATTTGACAGATATGCTGTGTTTCGGGTTTCAACTCAATCCACCACCAAGAACAGCCAAGAATGTGCGAAATTTCAGCTAAATCGGACACTGATGGGAAGTGGGCCTTTAAAGGGCTTCACATTCACACACAGCGCAGGTAATGTAAAGATATAGGTACATTATAGCACGATACATCACAATACATCTTTCCATAGAAATCGTCAGGAGGCCACACGCAGCATCTATAATGTATATTTTTACATAAGTATTACGATTTCTATGGAAATACCCGGTAGTACATTACCTGCGTGTGAAGCCCTTCACTTGTAAGATTTGACCCCAAAAAACAGGTACATATCTACATACATACATAGGTAGGTACATACATTGCAAGTTAAATAAAAGCTTTTAAAAAAGTATCCTAGCATAATCAAAATTGAGACGATGCTAAGATAATTCACCAAAAATCGTCCAGCCGTTTAGGAGCAATGCGGTAACAAAGAATATCACTTACAAACTTATTATCGTACAAACACCTGACAAACACAGAAAAGCGCAATCTACGTAACCCTTGTGACTTGACATTCAGCCGGAAAAAGGAAATACAGCTGAATACGAAGACGGGCAGCACAGGAAAACTCGCGTTTTGACATTGAAATTATTTTAATTGTTGTCAAATGACGCTACGAGCGGTCTACGAATGTGCTACGTTGCTACGAAATAAATCCTTGCTGAAGAACGTCAAAAAAATAATGTATTTTCATTGGGCGTTTTTCCACTAGCCGGCACGGCACACACATTTAAATTTAGGATTGGATAGGTATTTTCATAAGCTAGGTACTGTTTCAAAAAGGGCAGTCTGAACTTTGAACGAACCCACTTTTTACCCGACTGCGCAAAGCAAAGGAAGGGTAATGTGTTTATCAGTCTATGTTTGTATGTTTGTTGTATGTTTGTTTTTGTATGTATGTTTGGATGTTTCTATGTGGCACTCTAGAGGCCAAACGCGTGGACCGATTTTGATAATTCTTGCGTCAATCGATTTGTCTCAACCTTGGGAGCGTCACTAAAGACATGACAGTTATCAAAATTCACCAGTGCCACAACCAGACGCCATATTGTCAAAATTAAAAAAATCAAAATCGTCACACTATATCAAGTGGGGTATCGTTGAATAGGTATTTTAAAATCAACTTTAGGTTTCTTTTACCATTTTTCATTTTAAGTAATAGTTTAGAAAAAATAACGGTTTAAAGTTGATTAATAATAATTCTCGCTATAGATGTTTCTATGTGGCACTCTAGAGGCCAAACGCGTGGACCGATTTTGATGAATCTTACGTCAATCGATTTGTCTCAACCTTGGGAGTGTCACTAAAGATATGACAGTAATCCAAGGAATTTCTATGTATGTATAGAATTTCTTTGCAGTAATCAAAATTCACCAGGGCTACAACCAGACGCCATATTGTCAAAATTAAAAGAATCAAAATCGTCACACTATTATCAAGTGGGGTATCGTTGAATAGGTATTTTAAAATCAACTTTATCATAACTAAAAAGTGATAAATAAAAACTTATTTAAAAAAAACAAAAACCCGACTGCGTTAAAACTAAAAAGAATAAAACAAGCCTGCAAAGAATTACTCACAGTCGGGACCCATAACATTGGGAAGATTTGATTGTTAATAAAATGAATGGGGACCGACTGTGAGTCATTCTTTGCAGGCTTGTTTTATGCAGAGTCAGCGTCAACAACATCAGTTACGCAGACGACATGGTGCTGCTGGGTCCGTCAATTGGAGCAATTCGCAAGTTGATAAAAATATGTGAATCATATGCGGCGGAGCATGGGCTGAGCTATAATGTCAAAAAAAGTGAAGTTTTAATTTTCAAGAGTGGTACTAGCAAACCAGCCCATGTTCCGCCCATCATGTTAAATGGTGCGGCGCTGCAGGTTGTAGATAGTTTTAAATACCTTGGGCATATTGTCACTGATGACTTGAGAGATGACGCTGATATTGAGAGAGAGCGTAGAGCGTTGGCGATCCGAGGAAATATGATCGCTAGAAGGTTCGCCCGCTGCTCGAGAGAAGTCAAGGTCACCCTTTTTAAGGCGTACTGTCAGTCCTTTTACTCGAGCAGCCTGTGGGTAAACCATACTCGTCGGGTCGCCAATACTCTACGTGTACAATACAACAACATCTTCAGGATGTTGATGCGGCTGCCTCGCTGGTGCAGCGCATCCGGCATGTTTGCCGAGGCGCGTACGGACGGCTTTCATGCGGTTATGCGTAAAAAAGTCGCTTCCCTAATCCAGCGAACGCGAGCCAGCCGCAATGGCATCCTGCAGATGATTGTCTCTCGGTCAGATTGCCCAATCCAGCATAAGTGGATGCAGATAACGATGGGATTGACTTGACATTTAATTTAATAAGTAATTTGTTTATTATTAATTGTATTTGTATTGTATTTCTATTGTAATTTTCTGTGTAAGGTGGAGTGCCGTAATTGCAACTAAAAAAAGTGGAGTCCTAACTTCATCGCTTGATAATTCTATATTTTGTATCAGAAATGTATTTTTTGAAAGATCGGTTCTATAGTAAATTTTATGTAGATTTATATCATTGTTATGAATAAAGTAAAGCGATAAAGAATAAAATTCTATTGCATAAATTCATGACAGAGGGAGCAATAGTTGCAATTACCCGTTTTTGCGGGTAATTGCAACTACTTGTTTTTATTTCTTATTTTTCTATGGCGCTTACTACTGGAAAATACAGAACACATGCCTTGAATATCGTTCTTTCGATTTATATAGCTATGCCCTTGCTACTAATGTCAAATTTTGCGCGAAAACACTTTTCAGCAAAGAATCCGGTAATTGCAACTATTTTACTACAAATAGTGATGGGAACCTTATCGTGATTTTTATCGACTCGATGTTTATTTTAATCACAGTAATCTTTTAGTTATGAAACAGCCTCTTTTACTCTTGTCTTTAAAGTCTTCAATTATCTTTTACTAATTATTTTTTCAAACTTTATTTCAATCGAAATAAGTAATATTTTAGAAGTTAAACAGCCTTTTTATATTTGTTTCACATATTGAACGGCTTTGGAAAGGGCTCCGCTAGCGCCAACATAATAAAGGGACTCAATCACTCAAACTAATTGCTAAGAACTCATAGCATAGTATGGAAGTAGATAGTATCCCTTTAAATAAAATATTACGTATCGACATAGTCATCGTCATTGTTACATCACTAGGTTTTTCAAACTTCATACAAAACCGGTCGTTAAATTGCAACTGTCAAAAAAGAAACAAAATGGTTACAATTACAAGACTATGCACTTTTTGTCTGGCAAATGTAACTACAACCATAACTCTGAGTAGATTTATCGTAGAATACAACAAACACATAAAAAACAACTTACTGTGTCTTATAATCACTCTCACTGTGAACACACCGGCGAAAAACCACGAAAAACAATTTTTTTAAATAAATTACGAAGAGCGTCCGAGCGGCGTCACTTCCGAAAAATTGTCTGTTTTACAAAAAGGCCTGTCATTCGCTCAGTTTTGGTCCTATCAACACCATCTATATTTTTAGACTGAGACTTTTAGAAGAAGTTCAATACCACATCTATCGATGTTCAAAAAAGTGATCCTAGAGGGAGTTATTGGCTCCAGTTGCAATTACCGGATAGTTGCAATTACGGCACTCCACCTTACCTAATTTTTAATATTGTTAATTTGATTTTTAATTTATTCATTTATTTATTATTAATGTTCTCTTTACTGTCACTTTTCCATAGAGTATTGTTTAATGTTGTTAATCTGTGTAATAATTATGGACATAGTCTGAAATAAATAATATAATAATAATTTATTCTTTTTAGTTTTAACGCAGTCGGGTTTTTGTTTTTTTTTAAATAAGTTTTTATTCAATAAAATGTCTCATGATTTCCAGAGTGGTAGTGCGCGGATATTTCTGTAGGATAGTACCTACCTACTTAAGTACTTAGTACTTCGAAAAGGACAGTCTGAACGTTGAACTATCCAACTTTATCTAATGAAATCTCTAGTGGTGTCCTAGAGTGGATGGGTAATTTCATAAGCTAGTAATATTTAAAGCGTTCAGTGCCTATGACGCACATGTGCTGTGGGAAGTACGCTGCCCTGCGGTGCTCTCCAAAGGAGCTAAGGCAGCATGAATAAAAATGAACGCCAAACAGTTCTACGTACGTTTAGGAAGGGCAGATAGAACCTTGTTTTTTTATCTTTTTCCCTCGATTTATTCTTTCTTTTTTTAATGAGATATCTCATGGTGTTCCAGAGTGGTGGTGGGCGGGCGCATGCGTGGGCGGAGCAGTGCTGCTGTGCGCGGCCGGCGCGCTGGCCCGCCCGCACCTGCGCCGCCGCGCAGCCGACGCAGCCGCCGCCGCCGCCGACCCCGTGAGTCATTGTTGATCTCATCCTTCTATAGTTTGACCGAAACCGCTGTACCGCTCCTTGTGAAATGCGGCGAGGTGGGGGCCGAGGAAAAGTGAGGAAAAGTGAGCGTTGACGGCAGACTGATGCTGATGGATCGGAGCAGCCGATACTTCCCCCCCGTCTCGCCGCGCGCATACCTCAGGCGCGGTACAGCGGTTTTGGTCAAACTATATCTAAGACCGTATTGTCGCATGTAAGGTGGGGTTTGAGGATCCAAAGTAATATTTGTGATATTTATAATCGACTATGTATAGGACACTACAATTTTACCCCCGTTATGTTTTCGAGTGAATTTTTATTTATGTAAGTACCTACTTTGTTGAATAGCTGAAAAGTATTTAATAAGGTAGGTACAGTCAGCGTCATCAATCGGTATCCCCCTATTGATTTTAACAAGGACCCTTTTCATTTCAACTTTGGATTTCAGTCGGATTTGCTAGTATAGGAACTCGAGCGAAATTAGATATAAGTATAGGTACCTACTAGCAAATCCGACTGAAATCCAAAGTTGAAATGAAAAGGGTCCTTGTTAAAATCAATAGGGGGATACCGATTGATGACGCTGACTGACTGTACCTACCTAGGTAGGTACGTATTTTCTTTCAATTTATAAAAATTAAATTCATGTTCGAAACCACTTATCTAGTGGCTTGATTTGGATTGATTTCGGACGTACCTAGTTGTCTAATCGTCTAATACGAAAGTTGGCACTCGGCGCCGGAATCGTCTAGTCTAATCCATAGGTTCTCAACCTTATTTTCCCCACCGCCCACTTTGAAAATATATTCTTTTCTAGAGCCCCCCCCCCCCCCCTATCTTACCTACTTTTTATTTTCCTAGCCATCTGTCGCGAATTTTAAAGCTATTACCTAGGTACTTCTTTAACTGCTGTTAAAATTAAATCTTCCCCAACAGTATGTGGTTTTCCTGTTTTAATTTTTAATTTAATTAAAATTAAAATGCGAGCGAATTGAGCTTCAAACCAAGCGAGCGAAGCGAGCCGAATTTTTGTAAGTCAAATACAATAATATGTGACACTTGATTTTTTTTGCGGTTTTCAAAGAAAAGCTAGCTTATCGGTTCATATTCTGTGGTTAGACTTTACTCACTTTACTCGCAATATACCTTACTTAAGAAGAGAAATGCGAGCGGAGCGAGCCCAATTTTTTAACACAAATGCAAAATTGTGACACTTGATTTTGTTTGCGGTGCTCATAGAAAGGCTCGCTGCTTGTCGGTTTCTATTCTGACATAACTCACTTTACTCGTATTATACCTACTCATGAAGCTAGATGCGAGAAAAGCGAGCTCCAAACCAAGCAAACAAAGCGACCTTCCCTATCTCGAAGTTTTATAATCAATTAGAATTATTATTGTAGTAACGTAGGTAGTATCATTCATCATCATCATTTCCTTGCCCTTTTCCAACTAGGTTGAGTCGGCACAACATTTTTTCTAACGTGGTAGCATCATTATCTATACTCAATACTCAAAACATTTATTGCTCTATCTATTATCTATCGAAATTATTTGCTTGGCCGCGGGCTGCACCAATACCGTCCGCGGGCCACACTTTAACGACCACTGCATTAGGGTGTTTTTTTTTGCCTATTTTAGACTATATTATCGCCCCCTCTGTTTCATCTCAACGCCCCCCAATTTTCTCTGGGTCTTCTACTGCCCCCCTGAAAGCCTCAAACGTCCACAAGGGGGCGTTATCGCCCACGTTGAGAACCTATGGTTTAGAGCTTTATAAATACCTACTAGGTACCATAAAATTAAATGACCGATGTTCATTATGTAGCTTGAAGTACTGTAGGTAGATATCTAATACCTACATATTGTACTTGGTTACTTTTTTTATTAGGTAGGTACCTTTAACATTTCCTAACTAATTTCGTGCTAGATGGTTAAGTAACCTCACCAAACACTTTTGGCAAATTATCAAAATTTAACCTAAATCTTCCATCCATTTCGAATTTGTGACGGCTCCGGCGCTTCGGGAAGTGCAGCCCCTCCGCCCTTGCGTAACAAAACGCGGCACCAGCACGAGCTGGAGCGGCTGAGGCTGGTCGCCGCCGAAGGTGGCGACCAAACAGCCGAAGCTGCGAAGGCTTATATGGAAAAAAAACATGCGGTAAAGTGAATTATCTGGATGTTAAAATTTCTGGAAAATGTTTAGATGTAGGTATTTTGTATTTCTGTCTTGTAAAAAAAAACAAATGAAAATCTGGCTTAAGAATTTATGGAATTCGAATTCCTGTATTTTGAAAAAAAAGAAATCAAAAATCTGTCAAACGTTCCTATGGATTTCAAAAATCTGTCTTGTATTTTTCGTGACATAAATACGTAACCATATGAAAGCTATGAACAAGATCTACATTTTAGATGACAGATGTCATTTTGACAGCTGTCACTTTAAATGTAGATCTCCGTCATAGCTTTCATTTGAACCGGGAACGGAGAGTCTAGGTCGAGTAGTTTCCGAGATATGGCCGTTTGAAGTTTGACAGCTGTCATTGAAAATGTAGTTCTCCGTCATAGCTTTCATTTGAACCGGGAACGGAGAGTCTAGGTCGAGTAGTTTCCGAGATATGGCCGTTTGAAATTTGACAGCTGTCATTGAAAATGTAGTTCTCCGTCATAGCTTTCATTTGAACCGGGAACGGAGAGTCTAGGTCGAGTAGTTTCCGAGATATGGCCGTTTGAAGTTTGACAGCTGTCATTGAAAATGTAGTTCTCCGTCATAGCTTTCATTTGAACCGAGAACGGAGAGTCTAGGTCGAGTAGTTTCCGAGATATGGCCGTTTGAAGTTTGACAGCTTTCATTGAAAATGTAGTTCTCCATCATAGCTTTCATTTGAACCGGGAACGGAGAGTCTAGGATAAGTGGTTTTCGAGATATGGCCAATCTGTCAATTTAATATAATATGTCAATTTGACATAATCTGTCATTTTTGACATCTAGTGTCATTTTCTACCTTAACTGTCCTTTTTTGACATTAACTGTCATTTTTTGACACTAACTGTCATTTTTTGACATCAATAGCCGTAACAGACGACACAGACCAAACCGCAGACAAATAGGGAGTGATGCCAAATGGGGGGATTTCCTGCAAATTCGGGAGTTTTAAAATAAATTAGCACTGACGGTCTATGTTGCCTATTTATTTTTTATTGTTAGCAGGCTTTTAGCAGGTATCTATTTCATTGAATCTTACCTAACCTACCTACTAATTATTTAACGTTGGTTGGTAGGTAGGTATGTACCTTCAAGCAAGATTATTCTTTGGTTCACAGTAAGTAGGTAGATTTATGTTAGGTTATGTGGCATCACTCCCTATTTGTCTGCGGTTTGGTCTGTCGTCGTCGCAGACCGTGTGGTAGCTCTTTAAACTCGTCCGTGTCACACTTTTCAAGCCCCGCCTACCGTGTCACACTTTTCGTTGGGTCATTTTCTAGCGCAAAGAATGCTTCCATGTTTATATGCGTTCACTGGGCATCACTCCCTATTTGTCTGCGGTTTGGTCTGTCGTCGTCGCAGACCGTGTGGTAGCTCTTTAAACGTTTATCGTCGTGTCGGTGTACATTCTGTATCAGTAAAGGCACAGATTACTAATTACTAACAGATGCCTGACTCCGGGAAAACGTTTATTTAAATAGCGAATCTATCATCAATACTACAAAGTTCAATTCAGCTCGCACAAGAACTTCATGCCTACTCGTTTTTATACCTAAACTTGGCGCCTCATTCTAACTCTGTCTGTCGGCGTAACTCTGTCCCTGTCTTCTATCTGGCGTGGCACTACGTAGTACTTAGTATTCTGTGGTGGCACTAAGGGTTGCTTCTCGCGACATAATATTAATTAGGTATTATTATCTTTTAGTAAAATTGATCTACCGTTATGCAGGTAGGTACCTACATAATTATCTCTATTCTAAAGGTGGTATCACAATCTCAAAGGTAGGTACCTACCTACACTAGGTGAGTAGATTACGAAGAAAGCAAAATAGGTAGGTACCTACCTAATGGATCCTTGCTCCTTGCTCTTTGTACGGAATTAGGAGTACCTACTATACCTAAGTTTGTGAATGTAGGTAGGTAGTCAGTGTTCCTAAAAAATGACGCTGAGAAAATCAAAACGTATTACCTACCTAGGTAGGTAGGTAGGTACCTATTAGCTTTCAATCTTTTTAGTAACTTTAGTACCTAGGTACCTACCTACCCAAACAACACAAAAGTATTTCACTTTCAAAACTTTCGTGAGTTGTACTAGACATATTCTCCGGAATCCGGATGAATCGAAACATTGTCGGTATCTAATTCGACGAAATTTTTACGTGAGTAGGTAATTCCCGTGTGTCAAATAATGTCTAACACAAAAGTAGGTACCTACTTATTAAAAAACATACCTACTACATCTATAATAATAACCTATAATACGAGGTAGGTAATAAGTAATAATAAATGATAAAAGTAAGTACCTAGGTAAGTACTTCTTACCTTTCCATGTCATTGGGAAGAGAGAAAAGCGAGAGATCCCGATTGCTGTCATTATTTCCACAGCCATAAACTAATACAGTAATTTTTTGGTTTCATTTTATAAATATTCCGGCCGAGCCAGCCGAGCGCGGCGTGGCGCGGCGTGACGCGGCGGCGCGTGCCACTCCACCACAGAGTGACTCCACTGAGCTCGGCCCGCCCGGTGGGCTCGCCAATGTACTTGTAGCTTTGTACCTGACGCGCGGAGTGCGCCATCTGTTAGTAATTAGTAATCTGTGGTAAAGGCCTGTCGGCGAAACGTCCTAACTAACGTTTCGGACCATGAGTGTACCGTAAAATTCATAGGATAGGAGTACTATTTGGAATAAAATCTGCATGTCCAAATAGTTCACCTGGTCAGGCGAACTATTTAGAATATTTTTGTCCAATTTGTCCTCCTAGGCGGACAACTAGGAGGACAAATTGGAATAAGCGGGGCGAGCTTATCCAGCGTATGTTTGAGCATAAAAGGTCAAAAAAACGCTGAAGAGTGAAATTATTATCGTAGGTAATGCCAATTATGTAGAAACTTCGAAAAATGTACTAATTCAATCAAAGTCACATATATGCAAAAATGCTCTTCGAAAATAGTGATGTACTTTCGCCATCATTCGATCGATTAATTTGATTAAGTATTTATTTTTTTTGTTTATTATATAACTTGCCGTTATATGAAATCGTGGTTCTAAAATTGGTATAAAATCGTATTGTTTTAGCTTGAACATAATTCATCACGCCAAACATTGTTGAAATAATAAGCAGACTAAGCAAACTATCCGGTAGGTATCCGGCCTATCCAGCCAAAATTAACCATCCGGCCGTGTACCGGATAACAAGTGCCTTTCCGGCCGGATAGGTACAACGTATTAAAATAATAAGAAACCTTAATTAGGTACCTAGGTACTTTAAATCACTTACCAAAACAATCAGTGATCACAAAATTGTCAGTCTACAAAATCTTAGAAAATTAATTAGTTCTCGTACTGCATCTACGGGTAAATTATGGCGACTGAATACTAATTTCTCTGCAATAAAAGATGGTTGGTGGTGGATGCAACCTGCAAGCCGCTTCCAATCGCAACACAAGGAAATCTTTGAGGGAGGCCTATTTCCAGCAGTGGACATACAACAGCTGAGATGATGATAATGAATAGGTAATAAGCGGTTTCACTTGTCTTCATACAAAGCCAGTTTCAGAAAATAATAATTCACTGTAGGTGCACACTGCTCCAGTGTGCTGAAATAAAGGTACCTACCTACATAGTAGATTTTGGCAAACTTTGTTAGATTTGGGTATTTGTGGTATTGTGTAGAATTAGCTGTTCTGATACTTCGGTGGTCCCTCCAATTTTTCCCATATTGCCTTAGTTAGATGGTGTATCCCTACCAGTCTGCTCCGATTTTCGGTACCTCGGTTCAGTATTGCAGAGTGATGGTGAGATAGATAGATAGATAGATAAACATTTATTTGGTACAACACACACACAGGAAAATAGCTACATAATACTTGTAAATAAATAGCTGAAAATACAAACAGACTGACAAGTAGGACATAAGAAGGAAAGAAACAAATATCTAACCCCTTTCTTATGAAAGATGTTTAAAGTTGAACGCTGGTTGAACATTATAGGGGTGTGAGGAACAGAATAATTTATTTATTTAATGCTGGATGGATGAAATGGCGACAGGTCTCAGGAACAACTTGCGATCCGCGTATGCCCCTTAAATTGAAGGGGAAAATTTAGAAATCAATCGTAAGACCTGCGGGCTTAAAAAGGTCACTATTGCAGAATCGCAACAAAGGAATTGAACTATTGCCATCTCTTTTCATTGACTGAGAGTGAAAAGAGACGGCATTATAGTTCATTTCATATTGTGATTCAGTTTTAGCGACCTTTTTAGGTAAGTTCGCTGTTGTGTTGTAAGGATCTGAGTGTTGGGCAATAAAAGAGATGGATGAACGAAGGACAGGTACATGCGGCTGAGATGCGAATGCTGAGTAGTACATTTATAAGAGGAATTTTGAAAGTGGTGCCAATAAATGAAAAGATGAGGAGCAGCATAGGTTAGCATGGTATGGGCATGTCTTGAGAAGGGAGGAATGTCATGTTACGAGAAGAGTGCTTGATATGAAAATGTTAATGCTGAGATGACGGCTGATAGAGGGAAATGGAAGAAGAATACATGTTGTGCCGACCCCACGTAAGTGGTAAAAGGGCAAGAAGATGATGATGACGTGTAGCAACAGCTGCTCACCAAATTATACCTAAAGTCGTATTGCTCATTATACGGACTAAAAGTGAAGGAAAAAACGTCATTTTTCCTTCAATTTTGATATAAAACGTATCAAAACTAATCAAAATTGAAGGAAAAAATGTCATTTTTTCCTTCAATTTTAGTCCGTACCTATAATGAGCATTACGACTTATAAGGGTCACGATTGCGATTACTGTCACATGGTTGTAGATACATAGTTGTTATAAAAAGTACCTAGTTAGTTTCACACATTAACTCTGTTAGGGTATAGCAACAGGAAAACAGATCGAGGTACCTATTTCTAATATTTAATTTTGATTTACATGCCTATCCAAATATTTTATTAGGTATACTTATTTCAGAAAATATCACTTCAGTCAGGTTATTGTCACGAAAAATAATAATAATGTCAGTAAATTGCCTATTGATTTGGATATTGTTCTAAGTAGTCTTCTAGTCGTACCGTAGTAGCATTTATCAATTAGAAAAATCTTCAGACTTTTCTGAATTTGGACTGACTTTAGCTATACTGATACTATACATGCAATCGCGTTTCTTTTCTAGTATTATTTTCATCGTGAATAGTAATTAAAAACAAGTTCAACAACAGTTTCTTCTCATAAATTGATCCTTATTATATACACACTATCGGATGGCACATTAGTAGAGAAAGTTTTTTTGTATCCAACAGGTTTGATTCCTGGCCAGTAAAATTATTATTAAAAATATGTAATGTTGCAGCGTCTTCTGTGTGTTGCAGTTTTACCTTTTACAGTACGGCCAACGGATCTCGGCGTGCGTGAAGTTTGCCGTTTCGATGCGCAGTGCAACTTTTTCATACAAAATTTTCTACTGCGCAGCGCAGAGCCTGACTTCACGTACGCCTAGATCCGTCGGCCCAACTGTAACAAAATCAGTTACGAAATTCCTTCTAGTGTTATTCGCTATTGCTAATAGTTTCGGATTAGGCTCTAGAAAACTCTTGAAAACTCACCCTGTATAACTAACTCTGTTTTCAACACAAATCTTACTTATTTTTCTTTTTAATAGACTAAGCGAGCAAGGCGTCTCTGCTTCAGCTTGGACGAAAATGCTTTCGTTTGTCCGCTGGATGTCTATCTGTCTGTCTGTTCTCCTCTACAGGTCGCATTTCTAAACCATTTCTCGTAAAATTTTGTGAGAAGCTTCAATAATTTTATAGATTTTTTTTCTTCGGGGATTTTGGTTTGGGTGGCTACAGCTCACAGAGCCACTAGTTATCTAGGTACTTAATAGATAGTCTTTAATTGTGTTTAATTTTTAGAGACGCACTGACCCCTTATGATATTTTAATGTAGGTATTTTATCTTAATTTGTAAGTACAGTGCCACAAGTATAAGTTGGCGGTGGCGATTTGAGGAACTAAAACGGGAAAACGGAAAAAGAGTAATAAGATGCGAAATATCATTAAACTATCCTATACAAATACGCAAATGATTAAATCTTTCTTACATATTTTCCCAAATTTCGTGGTATTTTCTGTACAATTAATTATATTTTTTGAACACAGTGGCGCTCAGCCGCGCCAAGTTATACTTGTGGCACTGTATGTTAAACATAGGTACACAACATAATGATGATTGGTTACGCATCACTATGACTACAACTCGATCATTGAGCAATGCCAACCGTCTCGTCTCGCACAACACAAGCCGACAACGCGTCATCTCGAGCTATGTGTAATACAGTTTGAGGTAGCATGTAGGTATATTGACAACGTCGACGGTAGCAGCAATCGAGCTCTTGTTTGAATGTGTGTGAACTCATATGTGTACACATACACACGGTGCTCATACCTACTTTAATCTACTAACTACTCACACTTACCAACACAAGCTTCGTCGTATCATCGCACCTATCCAATCCAAGTACTCAAAGAGCACACAAAGTTAGCTAGACAGATCGTTTCGCTGTGCGCGTCTGTATTTTACACACCAAACGTGCTAGTGTGTAGCAACATCGGGGCAGCCGGTGCACCACCCGCTCGCCTGTTCTCCCCGCTACGCGACTGCGAACACCGCCACCACTCCGCGTCCGTCCGCGTCATTGAACAACAAGACTCGCTCGATGGCAGGCGTCTTCCTGCCAATATGAAAAAAAGAGTTGAGAAACTCTGCCACCAAAAACGTGATAGTGAAAATTATATTTATTTTTATTTAATAAATTACTTAATATTATTTTTATAGTGCTAATGCATTGAAAGCTATAATATTTTATTTATTAGTGAATTATAGCAAATTATTGTAACCGCGATAATATAGTGCTCTGTGATTGTTGTGTAAATAAGTTTAAATCAGATTCAGAAAATGTCAGTGACTGTGAGGTGCATTTACAAGTGATATTTGTCATCGATTCTCATGCTGATAGTGACTCGATTCCGGAATCATCGAAATTGGATACCAGCACATCACTAACTGTCAAAAATAGGTGGAAAACCTACAAAATTTGTGGACGACACTGATTCAAATAGTGAGTAGAGTTTTACAAATCGAATTCCTTAGGAGAGGTAGTAGAAAAAATAATACTTAGATGTTGTAAAAACTTACCTAACTTTAGTGCACCTAATAACCAGTGAAACTTGCATTGTGAATTAAAAGAATCAATATTTTAAAAGTGTAAATAGATGTGAGTGGAAGAATGTTTGTACTGGAGACGATTGAGGCCCGAGGCGAGTCGGATGGCCGCGAGACGGCCGGAGCGTGCCAAGTGATAAGAGGCGCGCCGCCGATAGCGACGTCACACCCAGACGTTGTTTGTGTGAATCTAAATAAATTTTCATGACAGACAGTTCCGTAATCATACCTCGCCTTATCTTAGTCGTGACATGCCAACTCGATATGTGCACATTTTATGGATATGCTCCTCAGAAATAGTGGGTATTCTTACATCATAATCCTTAGTTATAAAAACCAATTTTGTAGTTGTAACTTACCTAACCAATCTTCTATCATGAAATACCTAACCAAAAAACAAACAAACTCAGTTTCACAAACACTAAAATGTAGTAAACATTCATCTGTTATCTATAGTAAAACAACATTTTTGATGTAGGCATTCATTTGAATAATTTGTGTACAATCTATATTGCAATTATATCATTTACCTATATCGGTTACCTATCAGGTATCATATTTCATAACACTTCAAACTAATTTAAAAAACGGGTCTGGTTCATGAATGCTTTATTAGTTGAATCTGATACATCAAAAAAACCAAAGAAAGCATAACTTTTAGATGTTTTCAGACTGATTTCATGTTAATATTACCACTTAGATGTCACTGTGCTTAAGTTTTTAAGATAAGAGTGGTCAAAGTCTTCGTTTTTCACACCTTTGTTGACTCTTTCAATGTTTCTAATTAGAACAATGGTTCAAGAAATAATCTCATCTCCTGAAATATAAATTGCATTTTTTATATCTACCAAACCTGATCTCTCTAAGACCAATGAAATGGTCAAGGCTGGATGTTGACTGACAATCACTCACCTTGAAATTTAAAGAGCACCTGTTTAAAAATAATACTAAACTTATATGTTAAATAATCAGCACCCAACATCATCTTTTACACAACAAATGTAAATTATAGCTTTGAACTGTTTGTAGTTCATCAAAATATCCTTATTGATTGATTGATCCTTATGTGAGATACATTACTAATTTACAATGATTTGCCACAAGGAACGCCTTGTTTTTTCAATTTGTCAATGATCTTCAACAATCTTGTCCATGTATCAAATTTCTTAGCTCAAAGTTTGAATCCTCGGGAATTTCAACAAATACTACAATGAATTATCCCAACATCTCATTATTTTAAGAAATCAAACCTGGTGTAGGCTTAGCATATGAAATATTTAATGCACACCACACAGTGGGCGGGCAGTCAGTGTCAGATCAGTAAGACTCAGATTTTGTTGTGATTTTAATATCACTCAGTACTAGTAGGGTAGGTATCTTATGATTTCCTCAACTGATACTGAATAAACTTGCCAACCACAAAATAATTCACCTACCAACTATGTTGATCCAGTCATGAAAATTATCAAACTGCTACAAGGGCCGAGCTCACCAAGTTCAGCGGGAACTTTGTTCTCTCTTTCTTTCTTCTCTCGGTCTATAAGAATTAGGGCGTAATGAGAATCAAGATGACCACATAAGTGAGAGTAGTGTGTTGTGATTTGCAGATGCTCTCGGTGCAAGTGCCGGGGTGTGCGGGCATGGAGCGGCTGGGCGCGCCGGGGGGGCCGCGTCTGCGGCACGACCACAGACACCACCATTCCACATTGTAAGTACACTTCTGCAATCTATCCATTAAAAGCAAAATGTTTGAAAATGGTACAGAACAGAACAGTAAAATATTTGGTTTAAAAAATCTCCATACAAAAAGTGAGACAGATGACAGTTGAGATATCCAATCCAAGATATCAAAAAGATTGACATTTTCGCCATTAGTACATGTAATAAAAAGTTAAAAAAACCCTATACAATCAGTGAGAGAATATTACAATATGTCAACCAACTAGTAAACCACTAGTAAACTGACCAAAAAGTCACAATTTTTTTAATTACTCAGTATAGAAATTAAGAAGACTTACCATTCATTCCTGGATTGTCTATCATCAAACAAACCAAACTACAAAGACCATATTTTACAAATTTGTTAAAATTGAGGGAAATTAATGGTTTAGATAGGTAGGTACTAAAAGCTTTGGGTGAAAGCTAGTGTAATACTAAATTGAGTATCCTGATAATAAAGTACAAACTCATATAGCCTATAACCTACCTACATAGGTACTTTTCAAGTAAAATCAGAAGAATTTTGTTAGCTTTCTTTGTTATGTGTACGTACATCTATCTTATGCATGTGGTTTCACTCATATTGTATCATCATTATGCTTCGAACCAAGCTTAATTTTTTATTTGCACACATTATTTTATTTCATTTCCTCACTTGGCTTTGCATTTTTTTTTATTTAGTTACTGTGCTTGTGAATAAGCTAAGTATATTAGATAACTAGAACTTGCTTCCGCCCGCGGCTTCGCTGTCGTGGTACCTCCCCGGATAAAAAGTAGCCTACTTGTGTTATTCCAAGTTTCAGCTAAATCCGTTTAGTAGTTTTTTAGGGATAGGTATACTTAAATCACGCAAAAACTACTAAAAGGATAAAACATATATCTAATCTAAACTTTCAATCTATATTAGTCTATACTTCTATACTTACTAATATAATAAAGTGAAAGAGTTTGTTTATATGTTTGTTTGTTTGAACGCGCTAAACTTCCTGTCGGATTTGAAAAATTGTTTTTGCACGTTTTAGCTAAACTCTTGAGGAAGGTACTTAGGCTACTTTTCATCATCATCATCATCACTAAAAACCATCACTACGGGGACATCGCCGCGAGGGCGCTGCTAGTTTATAATATTAGTAAGAAGTAAGATTTTCAAATCCACTAAGCTCAGTCATTATGTTCTAAGTCAAAGTTAAATTAGTCTATTCATTGACCAAACAATATTATATGGCATTTAATAAGTAGTTGTCATAATCAAAATAAGTGGGATAGGCCCCAGGTCCTTGTCTGAGAGAGACTAGTTAAAGGCACATTCTTGGCACATGCCCACATTTTGCAAGTTTGTAAACTCCTTTGTAACATCATTGTTTACCAGCCTTACTAAAATAATTATTTATTTAATAGGGAATATAAATAAATAAATAAATAAATAAAATTTTATTTCAGATAAATTAATCCATAGCACATAAAATTATACAAATCACATTATTAGAATTTAAAAATTACAATTACATAAGAAAATTAAAATTAAAATCAAAATTTAAGTACTCAGGTAAAGTGATAAAACCCACCCAGAGCACCTGGTCAGCCCTGGGTGGGTCCCATCACCCTCATCACAAAACATTTCCACATCGGAGAGGTGAACCTGTCCGATATGGTTTTCAGGATGATGTTTTGACTGCCCCGCACTCTGCTCATCAGGGATGCAGTTTTTTTGCGGAGGATGGCTTCAAAACCATCCGTTTGGTACTCTGTAAACATCCCTGATGCACTGCAGAAGCGGGGCAGGCCCAACATCATCCTGAAAATATTATTAAATATTTAATTATGCTGAATATGCTAATTTTTTTTATATTTTTTACGATTTGATAAATCGCCGTAAAAAAAAATCCAGCGCGAAAATACTAAAATTTTGTAACAAAAAAAATTTTTCAAATTCATCTACCTACAGCTACGGCCACTGGAAACAAGCTTGAAACACGCGTGATGTCACAGACCTCAGTAAATAGAAAAATAAAAATAACTTGAAAACTATGCTGAAAACAATTAAAACCGAACGTCAAGGGAATAAAGTCGATTTTTAACTGTGCCGAAACGTTCTCTGATACCACATTCAATCGCGTTGCGTTTCAAGTACCTACTTACCTATTTTGAAATTCCTATTATTTTTTGCAATTTTTAATAATTATTTTCTAAGCGAAAACTAAATAATTTTAAAAAATAATTACACACGTAATTCTAAAGCAATAATGTTCATAAAAAAAATAAACCTGCTTTTGAATCAGACGCATATTGCCTATTTGCATGTCTCCTTTCACTTTTAATGCTTTTATTAAGTGGAAAAATCAGTGGCCTTTAAGAAAATCGCAAATCTTAGCCGATCTTGACTGGCTCTTAGCTCGGTTGGTAGTAGATCTGCCTTCTGCGCTGTAGGTCGTGGGTTCGATTCCCACCCAGGACAAACATTTGTGTAATGAACATAGATGTTTGTTCTGTGTCTGGATCTGGGTGATAAAACGTACCTATCTATTCTATTCGTATTTACAAAAGGTATAAAAGTATTCTATTGCTTATCTGGTTCCCATAGTACAAGCTTTGCTTAGTTTGGGGCTAGATGGCGCTGTGTGAAATGTCTATCAATATTTAAAAAAAAATGTAAGACCTCTGACCTCCATCTCTAGGCACTAGCAAATTAAAAAAATATGCATAATTACGTAGTATAATGCATAATTAACGAAGATTATTTATTCACAGAAAGAACAAAATACACTGTAGCACTGTAGAAAATTCATAATTCAAAAATCATTACTTCAGTATTTTTGAATCGTCTTAATCACTTCGTCTTAATAAACTAGAAATGTATCTATATAAAAAGTGCAGTCCATCAACCACAAAGTATTCATAATCCTGTAAAATCAGGGGTATGCCATAAGCTCGAACCGCAAATGTGCAAAAAGTAACGGGGGACGAGCTAAACACGCATTGGTGCATTCAAATCTCCCGCCTAATCATCCCGCACACCATTGGTTCATAATCTTACAATACGCACACAATTATGAAATGGGCGTGGTTACTGCGTGTTACGCAGTGTTTAGACGCACACTATGATAAATCTCTAGTGATGGGCATTCGATGAATGAACGATGAATGAATGAATGAAATTAGCGTTTTTTAAAGCGTCTGTGTAGGTAATACTATTTTCATAGTCTGCCTTTTTTATCCGACTATGGCGAAGCCCGAAAGGTATGTGTTTGACCTGTGGACATACATACCCAAAAGGTATGTATGTCCACTCATAACTACTCAACGGCTCAACCGATTTTGATAAATGATACGTCATTAGATTCGTATTGATGACATGAGTGTCACTGAGCACATAATTACAATTATTTAAAAAATCAAAATGGCAGATTTGATTGTTTAAAAAAAAATCAGTGATACGAATCACACAAAACTCAAAACAAATACCACAAAATGTATGCTTAAAATCCTTTAATTCACTCTGGAACACTGTCAGATAGAAAATACCTACCCTCAGTTTGATTCACTCGGACTGAAAATAAAAAACCGGTCAAGTGCGAGTCGAACTCGTGCGCCAAGGATTCCGTAACTATACCGCCATTATACTGCCATAATAAAATTTGTATCATTTTTATTGGTAGCTAAGTGATATTTGGGCAAAGAACGTTGCGACATTTTGGGCCCCCCTGTCCAACAGTGATGAAACATATCGACGGTTAATAATCAATACCATCTATCTCAAGTTTTGGTGGTTTTCACTTTTAAATGCAGTTAAATTCTAAAAAAAATTGTGCGTCGCCTACCAATTCAATATCTTTTAAATTGCAGAAATTGAAAGAGTTATACTCTATTAGAAATACCACCTATCGTTTCCATGCGTATTTTTTCTGCCAATATAACCTATCTCACAGCTCACTTGTTGTGTCAGGGCCCAATTTTTAAACTAGTGCCGATGAAGCTGAAACTTTCAGGAAAATTAGTTAAAAATTAGTAAAACTTGATGCAATGATCCATAAACTTCTGTAACTTGAAATAATAAAGTTATGACCAAAAGACTTGGGCCCTCAATCCTTACTTTTAATTGAAGTTTTTAAAATGGATTTTCTCTTAAAGTATTTCACTTAGAGAAGAGGACGATACGTCAACATTTAGATAAAAAAAGGTTTAAAAATTGGGCCTTCAATCAAGATAGACACTCACTTGTTGACATCCTCATTCCTACACGGCTGATTGCATCTGACTGATTAACATAAAATTAAAATATATACCTACAATTTTTGTTGCTGATTTTATTACAATTACTTACATTACGTTACTTAACTAAACTAACCATAAAAATATTGGTTTACTAATAAAAAAGTTGATTTTTTATGTTGCTGTTTCACTTAAAAAACGACTATCTTCCTGATTTACAAAAAATATTCAAAACATTATGCATCAATACCACCTAACTTACATTATTTCTGTGTAGGATAGTAGTATGCTAATGGTATTTATTGTATAATAATTGGATAAATTTAAGTTAACTTTTTATAAAAAAACCTTATTAGAAAGGCTTTGAATAAAATTTTTAAACGTTTTTTTCGTCTCCTGTAAAGTTGGTTAAATTGAGATAGATGGTATTGATTATTAACCGTCGATATGTCATATGAAAGCTTTTGGAATGTACTTTATTTCATTCTATCACAGCTAAGTTCAAATCGAGCGCGAACATGGTGTTTTGGTGCAAAAATGGCGCGATAATGGTGGTTTCTTTGAACGAAACTAGAAAACTGAAACTTGGAAGGTAGCTTTCTTTTCTAGTAAAACCACCCACTAAGGCATTTTATTTTCGAATTTCAACCCCTAAAGGGGTGAAAAGTAAAAGTTTTCACTACTTTTCACCCCATTAGGGGTTGAAATTCGAAAATAAAATGACTTCGTAGGTGGTTTTACTAGAAAAGAAAGCTACCTTCCAAGTTTCAGCTCTCTACTTTCGTTCAAAGAAACCACCACTATCGCGCCATTTTTGCACCAAAACACTATGTTCGCGCTCGATTTGAACTTAGCTGTGATAGAATGAAATAAAGTACACTCCAAGAGCTTTCATATGACATATGTGTCATCGCTGTTGGACGAAGCGGGTCCAGTGTTCAAGCAATGATGCCCATGGTTCTTTAGATTTTTGCGAAAACTTGTAAATACCATGTACCTTAATTTTAAACATTTTTTATTTTTTATTTATTTGTGCTGTAATATTTTTGTAACCTTGCTGATGGTATCATAATAATACAAAATTGAAACATGGGCAAATAATGTTTCAATTTTAGATTTTTATATCGCTATAATGTAGGTACCTAATCTAAAAGATATTAATTTTTAAAAACGTTAGTATGCGGCCGAGACTTAGAAACGACAAAAAAACATTTTGACTTGTTAACAATATAACGATGAACTCCGGCTGCATTCACGAAAACGTGTGTAGAAGCACGATCGGCCTAAGCGTTCGTTTCGTTATCACGTAAAATTATCGTCCGTAAACCGATTTTACAGACAACCATTTTTTTTCATATTATTGACTTTTCTTGTAGATCTCGTAAAAATAAACATTTTTTTACAGTATATTTTTTTTTGTCTGACATGTAGTTTTTGAGAAAATCGATGATTGATGTGCGAGTGACTTAGTTAATTTAATTAATTTCTCGAAAACTAACAGTCCAATAAAAAAATGTTTCTTACAAAAAACCTTTGTTTTTGTTCATACTTTAAATTAAGATCGAGAAAAAGGTATGTTAATAGAATAACAGCTATGTCAAAATTTTATTAAGTGTTTGCCTTGTAAATGCACCAGTGCCTACTAATCGCTGCACAGCCTTTTAAACACCCCGACCGATATCGTTTAAATTTCAATTACTTTTGTACAATAGGTAATATACATCGCGTTTTGAAATAATTTTATGTTTATTCTATCATTCATTCGGTCAATTTCATTCAACTTGTCCCCGCACTACGCCTCAAGAAATAGTCACCAATCTGTCAAAACTAGTAGTTCATCTAAATCAAAATTACACAAAATTGCAAACACAAATGACAAAAATAGCACTTATAATGTGATAGGAAATACCGTGTCCCCGTAAGTTTGTTGTCGCTGATCGCCTTTTACACAAAAATACTGCACAATTCACCATATTCACGGAGCTCTACTCGCGACACGAAACGTCAACATTATGGCCGTGGATGCGAGTGAAGTACTTTTATTTAACGTGTATGGCCGAGGGGCCTGGATGGTCACAGAGGGGTAAGCCTATATGAGAATATCGATGCCATCTCCATTCTATAAGCTCGAAGTGTAAAATAGATGTAAGTGGACATAAATAAATAAATAAATAATTATGTATTATTATTCATAGTACTGAATAATAACTACAATATATGGATCCTGCATTTACTAGGTATTTATTCTGTCAGATAATAATTTATTTGATACATACTAACATGGGTAGGTATAATTACTTTGTCTGACTATATTTGCTTTTCAAAAACCTGTCTGGTTGCAGTGATTTAATTTGTAAATATTTAATGTGCAACTTTATAACAAACAGCATCTTTGAAATCATGTATCTGAACAAAATCTCTCACATCTGATGTGCATCAGCATAATTACATACCGTAGGTACCTATTAAGTTCCATAATATGGATTATATACAATTTATATCTTGTGATGGTATCATATTATGATACCATCACAAGATATAAATTGTGTGGATGTTGGCTAGAATAAAAAATAAAGCTAGACCCCGAACCGTGTTTGTTGCCCTGATTCTCCACATATACACAGAATATTAAGTAGAATCAACTAGCTTTTATGACGATTCAACATGGTCCAAGTAAACGCTTTAGACATTGGCTTTGAATGAAAAAGCGGTAGCATACATGTTGTAACAGGCAATGATTATTATTATTGAAAGATGATGATAAGGTATGTCATGTCTAATGTTAGCTTATCCTTTTTCCAGGGAATGGGAGAAACAGCAGAGGTTGCAGGCGATGGTGGGTCGCTTGCAGGAGATGGTGGAGCAGGAGACGCGTGCGCGCTCCGCGGCGGCCGCCGAACGACTGGGCCTGCCGCCCAGCATACAGCTGCCGGACGGAGAGTACGGCCAGGACGCACATTTGCAGCTGCGAGTCCCTTATCAGGTCTGTACAACATACATACAGTAGTCACAATGTATCTAAGCATTCGTGAAGTTAGGCTTTTCGCTGCGCAGTAGAAAATTTTGTATGAAAAAGTTGCACTGTGCATCGAAATGGCCCACTTCACGAATACCTAGATCTGGTAGATGAAGTGTACAGTAGTCACAAAGGATCTTTGCCTCTCTGAAGTTGGCTGTGAGTATCATCTTATCTCGCTTACTCTAAGCAGTAAGTATATGTGCTATTCTTTGTTTCAGCTAACTTTAGAGGGACAAAGATCCGTTGAGAGTATTGTACACTCAGTAGATAATGCTGGACATTTCACACGGCATCATGTAGCACCAAGTAAGCAGAGCTTGTGTTATGAGAACTATGTGACTGATATACTACGTATTTTTTGTAAATACATACATATTATACATAGAAAACACCCAGACCCGAGACAAATATATGCAGTGCAGATCATACAAACATTTGTCCCGCGGCGGTGATCGAACCCGCAACCTCCTGCGTCACAGAGGTCATCAAAGTAGAAAATCTCATGACGGAATTCCAGCTATTGCAGACGTTCCCTAAGATCTTCAGGCACTCAGGATCTTTTGGGAAAGTTTAGATAGAGGTAATAGGAGCATATCAAAGCCCACAATCGACACATATATTTTACCAGTGACCAGTGACTTCATGACGTAACAATTCATCACCCCTAGGAAGAAAATGCACTGGTTTCCTCGCGATGTTTGCCCTCAGCGTTTAGAGGAAGACGATAGTTATAAAATAAATAATGCTGGACATTTCACACAACATCATCTAGCCCCACATATACATACCTTCTCAAGCCTTCATTTTCAAATTTAGCTTGACAATCGTTACCAGTTCTTTAAATAAACTAGTAGTTCGCCCCGAACTGAGATCTCGCGCACCGTAGATGACTTACATTTGGAGTTTCTTCTGACTACCCCTATACTTTCAAGTGCTATTACTGCCCCGTATGCCTATTGCGCTAGCTCGTCATGGTAAAAAATACTGGCATGCATGCCATACATAATGTCGTGTCTAATTTTTCATTCATTTAATATATGAAATTCTCGTCGTATTTCAAAAAGTACCTAGGTACCTATACGTCCTAGAATAAAAATAATAACTATTTTGGAATGTACAACTAAAGACCTTTCATTTGACACCCCACTTAAATTTTTTTTACCCCCTTCAGAACCCAATATCTTGACAACCCCTTTATTGATTAAGCTCATTATGCTCCACCTTAAATTTTCATAGCACAACCTATTGACCTACCAAGTTTAGCATACCTAACGTAACCTACGTACGTAATTTATTTTCAGGTTCCCGGACAATTATTTTCATTCATTACCAAGATTTTTTTTTTTTTTTTCAAGAAAATAAATCAAGTAGCAACTAAAATCATTGCAAACCAAACCGCAACGATGCCACTCTCTTTCTAAGACCGACCAGTCAATGAGCTACGAAGACATCGAAACTCTATTAAACGGGAGCTCTTGCAGCTCTGGTTTCGTAGTTTTTGTTCTTTGGTCGTATTTCAAAAACTACACATCCTAGACTAAAAATAAAAACCATTTTGGAATGTAGAAAACAAGCCCTTTCATATGACACCCCACTCAATATATTTGTGTAACTTTAAAAAAAAATTACCCCCTTGGGAACCTAATATCTTCACAACCCCTTCATCGATTAAGCTCATATGCTCCACCGTAAATTTCCTTACTACAACCTATTGACCTACCAAGTTTCATGCAGATTGGATGAACGGTTCGACAGTTATGCGCGAACAACAATTCGTGAAACATACATACAAACATACAAACATACAAACATACAAACATACAAAGCAAAATCGCCCAACTTACCACTAAGATCTTCGCTCGCTTCGCTCGCTCGATCGATAATAGGTTTTATGCTAGTGACTGATAATTACTCAGGGCTTAGTTATCTGCCTAGGTTAACGACCCGTTAAAACTACAGATAAAGGGCATTTATCGTCTGTCCGAGGTGATCTATAAGCCTGCTATACAAATATTATATTGAAAACAAAAACAGCTCTAAAACAACTTCCTTTCTGCAGCTCAGTCATCATTTCTTAGAGCTTACTTAACCATAATAAAGCCTGATTGCTCACTAAGTTTTACATAATCCGCATAAATATCCACATGTGCTCTCTGTTTAATCTGTATTATACTTTTACCTAATCCCTGATAAACAAGTGAATTTTTTGGCTGGACTGCTATTATCCGTAGGTACATATTAGTCAACGCATTCAAAGTGCCTCTTTCTTACGTATTTAAACTGTTAAACCTGTTGTGCTGATGATGCTCGGCAAAGGTGAAAAAAATGCGCCATCCACTTTGATGCAGGTAGTGCGATCCTTCATGAAATGTCTAGGAATAGTATTCGGTTATTTTCTCATCACAAAGCGTCGAACTAAACGTGTTTGTGTATGATTCGTGCTGCCACTGAAGACCAGCGCTAGGGTAGTCTAGTCTATCTTCCGTAGCTTATGCTGAGTGGAGGCCATTTTTGTTAACTTTCTCAATCACTGTTATAACAACAATGATGTTATAACCTGTAAGTTTTGTTAACAAAATAAAGTTATTCGATCTGTTACGATTCCAGCAAGCCGAGCTGACGAGAAGCAGCTTCCAGCCTCCACCGAACAAGTGCGTGAGCGACGTGCCCGAGTGGGCCGGTGGCGGGTGCGGTGCGGAGGGCGTCGTGCGGGGTGGTGGCGGGGGCGGGGGCGGGGGCGGGGGCGGTGCGGGTGCGGGAGGAGCCAGCAGCAACAGCGCCAGCAAGAAGGACGGGCTGCTGCAGAAGGCGACGCGGTGGTGGGTGCGAATGGGCGCGGCGGGCCGAGGCACGGGCCCCTTCCTGGCGAGCAGCGCGCCGCCGCCGTGCGTGATGGTGCCGCGCCGCGCCGCGCCCTCGCCGCCGCCCGACGCGTGACGCCGCCCGCTCCCATATCACGCTTACATTCCATTATCGGGACGATCGGACTCGCCGGAGCGCCCTTGCGTCCCGAAGTATTATAGACTCGGTATTTATTTATTTGGGACGCGGGGCCTCGCGTGCCTGTGGGTGTGTGTGCTGTGCGTGGTGAGCGTCCGTGTTCCGCCGCGCCGTCGGTCGCCGACTCGAGCGATAACTAAGACTGAAATAAAATAAAAAGATATAACGTTATAAAGTCTACGTTGAGGTATGTTGTCTTAGGTAAAATAATTCAAATAGAAACAATTTAAAGTATATAATATTTAATGAATCTTTGGATTGTAACCTCCCATGATATTGTATATTGAGAGGAGGTCGGTCGATAGTGAGCTGAATCTTGCAGTGTACGGTTTCTTGTGTAAGTGACCTGTTTAATTTCTATCCAGCAGCTGTAATCTGTGTTTAAACAACTTTTATATTTATTTATAGTTATGTGTAAAAAGAATGCATATCAGTACAGTAAAAGCAAGGAATATTAATTTACGACGCATAGTTAGTACTATATTGTTGTAAATATTGTCACTAATTTAACATTAGAATAACGCTGGCCAATGCCGAAAACCGAGGGTCTTTTCAATTGAGTGTTTGCTACATTCCATATTTATGTTGAAATATTCTCTATATTACTGTATCGCTGCTTACAGCTGTCTGTCTGCCTGTAGTCGCGGGCGGCCTTCGCCTCTCGCCTCCACTCTGTACCTCACTCTGAATGCTGTGTATTCTACTGATTACTTACAAACATCCTAACATCGTCATGCCGACAATAAAACTTAAATTGACTAGTGACTGATATTTTTAATACAGATGAATAGAAATCTCATTAATTAGATAATGAAAAACATGTAAATGATGAATATTGATTAAAATAGGTTTTAATTAGCTATTTATTAACTATATTATAAGTTTGGCTGCCCATATCTGGCACAAGGACACAATTCGAGTCATATGTCATAGTCAAATCCTGTGCTGGATATGTGCAGCCGAAGCGAATGTCCTCTAAAGTGTAATGACGTTGTAAGCTATGTCAACGACACTTGCCCATAATATCATTGATAGGTTATCATGTTTATCGCGTGTTGTCTTTGGTCCTACATCTTTAGACTATTAAAATGACACGCACTGAAAAAATACTTTCAACTTGATTGAGAGTGCTTTGTGAAAAAGGTTGGCAATAAGTCACCTGGCGCGCGTTTTAAAGATGGTTATAGGAACGTTTTATTCCTGTTTGACTGAATAAAACATTTAACTAGTAGACTGCAATTACGGGTCTAGCTTAGTGGCGAGTTATAGGGTTGACAAGCACGACATTAACGCATATTTACATAGTTATGCACAACTTATAGATAAATTATATTTAAACAGAAACCAAGATGTCGTGCTAGCAATCTAATTGACATGCTGTGGCTATCATGCTCAACAGTACTGAAAACACCACACAAATGTTCAAATATTATCTAACAAATTGGTTATAAAAATAATAAAATAATTACTTAATTATTATTGACAACACTTTGTTGGTTGTCTCTGGTATTTTGGTAAGACATGTCAATGTTCATTTCGGCAAAAATGTGGAAACCACAAATGCCATAGTTATTGACAAACGAAATCTGTAAATTATTCATTAAAACATTGTATCAAATGAGTGTCATTTATTTTCACATTCAATTTAGGAAATTGGCAACATGTTGTAAATTAAAATTGTACTTAATCAAATATATGTTTGATTAATAGTTAAATTAAAACAATTTGATGTTGCAGCTTTTATTGTAACAATTTATGAATGTAATGGGACCTATGATACGCGCAGTGACGAAAACTTGACTTTTAACGTGTAAAAACAGAGCATCCATTTAAAATAACAACTTTGTAGGATGGCAGCCCTCTTACTCATAAAAATATTTGATGATGAAATACTTTAGTAGCAACCATACCTTTAACCTTCCATTTACCCTTTGAATAGCTTTTAAGATTTCAATAAATATTTAATCTAATTCATGTAATAAATATATTTCCAAACTAATTAAGGATAAGTAATTGGCGTTGAAGTATTTTTCTGAGTAAGGAAGGCTTTTGTATATAAGTACTACATACCACTTATTCTGTAAGTAAGGTAGCTATTATATCAAACTCACTTGTCGACTTTTATAGCAAAGTTCCCAAACTACATGTAAATTCATGGGAATTATGTTTTATTACCATAAGAACAATACTTAAAATAGTCAAAATACATTTTAAAAATAATAGTGCATAGTTAATTAACTGTACAAAATGCTGGTAAAATATAAAAGTTGTTTAAAATAGTTTCACAGAATAGTAATGTAACCTAGTTATCAAACAATATTCCATTGTCATATTAATAAGTAAAAGCAGATGCAATTGTTTAATGAAAAAACAGCATTAAATTATGACCTACCAATAATGACAAAAGGATTTTATTTTTTTAGAATAAGCCATATTTAATCCCTATCGCCATAGAATAAATAGGTAGGTACCACCTACCTATTCTGTGCTTTCGCTAAATTAGTAGGTACAATTTTTATAAATAGGTAATTGTAAAGTACCAACTAGGCACTACAGTCCGTTCACAGTTATTTTACCTCTAGCCGTCATGTTGGCCAACCTGGGCGTAGGAACAAATTTGCTATGACTTGGCTATGACCTTGTAAAGTTTGTTCCTACGCCCAGGTTGGCCAACATGACGGCTAGAGGTAAAATAACTGTGAACGGACTGTACCTCAGAATAATAATTAGGTAATAATAGTAGGTACCTACACACTAAATGGTTTGGCCTGATAGATATTAGGAGGTTGACTATCATTGGCGATTGCTTGCTGTTCTAGTCTATTTATTTAATTTTTTCATTTAGGTAGGTAGGTTTATTAACTTTGATAATTTTAATATGTTGAAATTAGAATAGATAGAGTAGGTGTGAGTAGGTACATAACAAAAAAAAATCTTATGTAGGTATCCATTCAATATCCCACGGCAACCGTGCATTTTTCTTACAATATTTAGGTAGGTAGGTAAGTATCTTAAATTATTTTTATAATTAGTACAAAACTTGTTTTAGTAAAGAAACATACCTAATATGTTTCTTTTGGTAGGGACTTACTTTCAAGTAAATGTTGAAGAATGTTCCACCCCCACTCCTGGATAGAATCAATTTTTTGTAACTTTCTAGCGACTTTTCAGATTGAATCTAGCGACAACGATTTATTAGAGTTGGCAACACTGGTTGTTTGGTCATTGACTTGACTGTTGTTTTGTTCTCGTCTCGGCCGGCTCAGTCAGAGGAATCTGAGGTTCTCGATAAATAAGATGCAGATTTTTATGGATTGGTGAGTAGAATTACCTTGCTTGGCACAATTAAATAATCTTTTATTCTGTCTAGCTAGATTGGCAGTTGGCTTCACGATCTTCACGTACGGATGTTATCCCGGTTATCAATGAAAAAATACACCATTTTTTTGTGTTCATGTTTTGATTCTTATGTAGAGTACGCTAGGGATGTTCGATACGATACGATATTTTCGTGTATCGATACAATGGCATACTATACACCCGATATTTGTATCGATACGATACGGCGTATCGATACAACACATGCAAGGTGTATCGGATCGAAAGTATCGTATCAAATTATTTTGATAACGAATTGTTTTGACTTGCAAGTTACCCGGTTAAAAGGTGGCATAGGTCCTATTTCCGGTCATTATTTATCTATGTTTAAATTTCAGGCAAATCGATTCAGTGGTTGTTGGGTTTTAGAGGAACAAACATACGTCCAAACTTTCGCATTTTTTAATATTAGTTTGATATCACAAAACACCTTTTTTGACAGTTATAACTACGCACATTTTCGTAATAGTGCACATTATTAAAATAAAATATCTTATTTAATTATTAAAGTACCTGCCATACTTTGTCTTGATTCGATACTGTATCGATACGATATATCGTATCAAATGCCCTGTATCGATACGTGTATCGATACAATGCGTTACGGTATATTGCGATACGAAATATCGATACAATCCGAAATATCGAACATCCCTAGAGTACGCGCCACCACTGAAGTCCGATAGACGCGGCGCTGCTATAAATATATCCAGATTTTCTTACCTCAAAAAGTAGCTAGATGTAGCTAAGGAAAAAAAATGTGTTGTCTACGGTTTTGTGTTGATAGCATAGATCTAATCAACATACATCTTATTTTTAACCGACTTCGAAAAAAGGAGGAGGTTCCCAGTTCGTCGGAATCTTTTTTTTTGTGCTTTTTTTTTATGTATGTTCACCGATTACTCGAAGACGCCTCAACCGATTTCAAAAATTCTTTTTTGTTTGAAAGGGTACACTTTCCGATTGGTCCTTTTGGTCATCAGGTCAGGATCTGATGATGGGATCTTGGAGAAATCGAGGTAACCCTTCAAATTTTATAGGCACACTTGAAGCGATAGGCAAAAAGCTTTATAGGTTATCGGTGACAATTCAATATTATGGTAACATTGAACTGATCTGATGATGGAGTCAGGAGCTGTTCAACAGAACTCCTCAGTAAATTGGCTGATTGAGTTGAAACTTGGAACTCAGCATGTCGGTTAAGTTTCGACCACAATGTAATAATATGATGACAGCTAGCTGATCTGATGATGGAGTCAGGACCTGATCAATGGAACTTCTCAGTGAATAACAGGAGAACATCCATGTTTGGGCTCATTTTAATCAGCTCACCCTTAGCCTTACCCAACAGCTTGTATTGAAGTCCGTTTTTTAAATTTTTAATTTAGCCACTTGTAAGTCAATAAAAAAAGGGTCAAACGCTGGTGCTTGTTGATCACTGGTGCCACCAACATTTTTGAAAACCTACAATTTGAAAAATTATATCGTCGCCCTAATTTAAAATTGGATAGGCCGTCAAAGGGGGAACCCCCGTCAAAAACAGTGCTTATCGCCTATGAGAAAAAGTATTCCATGTCTATGGTCATGCTTGGACACTTTTCAAGTCAGCTCCACACCCCTCTCAAACTGATATGCAACAGATAATTAAAATTAAACCACTTAAAAACAACACTGTGTCACCATGTTAAAAAGGTGCTAGAAAACGTAGCTAGTTTTTTTAGCTACAACTTTTTCAATTTTGTAACTGATGGTGGCCTAAAAGTAGCCAGATCTAGCTATAAAGTAGCTAAGTTGGCATCACTGCCAAAATCGAGACGAACGCCCCGCACCGCACCTACCCTACTTCCTACCCGCGTAATGTTGCTAACTCGGGAGTAATTTCCCACTTTTTGGGGTAAACTTGCAACATCATAGATAAGATATATCTTATCCTAACACTAATCTATACCAATAAATAGAGCGGAAGAGTTTGATTGTTTGTTTGATTGATGAGTGTGTCGAATAAACTTTATTTTTTTACTGTTATTAATTCTATTATTATAAATATTGTTATCAACGGGATAATTACCATGACTATTGAGTATTTTACAATATTTACACGAAGAATATTTATGTTCGTAACCATGATAGTTTCAAAAGTTCTATTATTATCTTCCTGCCCCTTTAGGAACGTAGATATATTATCTCTGATCTGTCATACCTCATGGGAATAGTAAATGGCACAGTCGACTGTCCGGAGCTGGTTAAACTACTAGGATTGCGCACCGTGGTTGGGTTAAGAAATCCATATTAGGCAGAATAACTTTATTATTAGAGCATGTTCGTCTTTCAACCACTTTGGCAAGTGCTGACATTGATATTGATTTGTTCAACTCTTTAATAAGCAAATTAAAACGCCTACTCAGTGATAAGTTCTTCAACTGTCAGTAATTGACAATCAAAGAATAAATTATACACTATTGTTACATGCTGTAGTGCTTCTTTATATGTATTTTTATATTCCTATTTCTCTAAATTCAACCTACTGCGTATTTGACTTATTTTCTGCACTTATATGTTTTTTTTTCTGTTATGTCGTCTACGATTGTATTTATATCGACCTTGATGCTTTTTTCTACCTATTTGTGGAAACTTTTAAGTGGCCTTCCGCACGTTATAATGTGCCTTGCATGTATGATATTTATATAATTATCCAACGTTGTAAATAGCTGTAAGTTTTTCTAAAACAAATAAAATAAAATAAATAAATTATGTTGAAATTTAGTTGCCTTTAGAAAACTGAAACACTTGTATTAAGGAAATAAACTTTTTTAATCAAAATGGTATAATACACTGCCAGAACGTGGGAAAGTAACATTAAATAAAAACCGGTCAAGTGCGAGTCGAACTCGTACGCCGAGGGTTCCGTACCTAGCCATGGTGCCAATTAAGCTAGTATTAATTGTATGAGCGCCCATACAACTCGGAGGACAATTTTAATTGGCGTCAACTATGTATGTATGGGAACACCCTTTAGTTTTCAACTTTTTTAACTTTTTAGAATTTTTCCTTTATTTGTGCTATAAGACCTTGCTTTTTGCCAAATTTCGTTATTCTAGGTCAACGGGAACTACCATTTAGGTTTTCGACCCAAAACCTCTAGGGTACTTCCGGTTGACCTAGAATTATCAATTTTGGTTACAAGCAAGGCCTTACAGCACAAGTAAAGGAAAAATTCCGAAAAATAAAAAAAGTTGATAATTAAGGTAAGTTTTGGTACTTACAAGTTTTCACGAAAACCTAAATTTGCCTATATCTTTTTATAGTGTTGACTCAGGACCTTGATTTTTATACTCACAATAGGGACTATAGACCTTAGTATATGGTATAAATTGCAACTTGCTAGCTCTACCCGTTCCTGAGATAATCGATGGTGACACACGGACAGACGGACAGACAGACAGACGGACAGACAGGCAGACGGACAAGAAAGTGATCTTATAAGGGTTCCTTTTTTTACCTTTTAAGGTACGGAACCCTAAAAAGTATGTAAGTAGTACTTATATCAGTCATGTGGTTCCCATAACACAAGCTCTGCTTACTTTGGGGCTAGGTATATGGTATAAATTTCAACTTGCTAGCTCTACCCGTTCCTGAGATAATCGATGGTGACACACGGACAGACAGACAGACGGACAGACAGACAGACAGACAGACAGACAGACGGACAAGAAAGTGATCTTATAAGGTTCCTTTTTTTACCTTTTAAGGTACGGAACCCTAAAAAAGGTAAATATAGTGATAAAATCCTGTGCCAAAACATTTAAAAGTATTAGTTGTGATAGCTCAATAGAAAACGAAAAGTCTTAACAAAATTTGTAATTATGTAGGATGTAGTAGTTCCCTGTAGATGGCGCTAATTGATGCTTTAATCAATAAATGAGCTTATCAAGATTTTCAACCCAATGGCCGTGGCTCAGTTCTTAAAGGCACTCCGGCTTAAGGAGGATCGCTTGTATCAGTGCGGGTTCGAGTACCATCGGAAGTGAAAATTTTGACAAGACTTTTCATTTTCAATGAAATATTAGTGGTTCCTTTATTTCCTGTCTGAAAAATGTATAAACGGTGAAACCAATTAGCTTTCTAATCAAGTACCTTTTTGTTGAATAATCTTTTTATAATATTTTTCAAAGATTCGTTCCTTTTAACAAGCCGTTTCTGTTTTTGTTGCAGTGATTTTATACGTCGGACGTAACGCTCACATAACATTTGTTTACGTCGTAATTGAGATTTCAATTTAATCTTTCGCGGCGTATCGAACACTGACTCTGAATCAGAAATATTCACATCACCAATCTCTGAGCTTGATGGTGGAGACGATAGTGGCTCTGTTTTAACCTGAAATTAAAACAATAATAATTACATTATTTAACACACGGGAATTACTCACGTAAAATTATCGTCGATTTAGATACCGACAATGTTTAATGTCTAGTACAACTCACGAAAGTTTTAAAAGTTAAATAATAATAATTACGTTTGCAAATAATAATAAGTATAGTGGAATAATTCCAAATTTCAGACTATACTAGTATGAATTATTCCATTTACTATCACTTGCATTTGCCCGTGACTTCATCCACATCAAAAAATATTTTACGTTGAAATTTCTTTAAAACATATTATAACAAAACAAAACATTTAGGTACCTAACAAAATATAAAGTTTAGTTATATAAAGTATTATGGGTAATTACATTTTTTGATGTTGAAGGTCCAGATGTTGCCCCGCAAGACTCAGAATTTTCCAGTGTCAAGGCCAAATGCTGAAACAGTAACTAAATCATTTAATGAAATTTAACGTGCATTGTCCATGTTAATTTAAAAAAAAAATTCTTAGAATTTTTAGCCTATCCTACTTCCTACTAATATTATAAATACTACTAATATTTATTTATTTATTCATACTGCTGAAACTGCCCAGGCGTTTTATCTTCTAATCACTTGGAGAAAAGCGTTTCTCAGTATTAGAAAGTATCTATATAAAACAACAAAATCATCATACTAGGAGCCATAAAATGTTGTTTAACACTATAAAAATTAAAATTATAGGAGCTATAAAATGTAAATAATATCATTATTAATTGAATGTACCTTTTCTGGAAATGCTTCTTTCTTTAGTCTTCTTAAACCACCTTCGGTATCATAAAAATACTTTTCGTCAAAGTGAATTGAACAAACTACGCTTCGTTTTCCCGGTTTCCAAAATTCGTCCAACCGTGCTCGTTGCGTGATTTTTGTCCAATCAGACTTTCGTACTACATCAGCCGGGAAACTAAAAATTCACAAAAAAATTCATTTTTCCATTTTTAGTGTTAATTTTTTATTTAGAATGACGTCACTTTAGTTATTGTGTTTCGCTCATGAAGCCCTTTCATTTGATACCCATATCACTAGTTTCATGGAACAGGTCCTGACTCCATCATCAGTTCAGCTCAATGTTACCATAAATTGCATTGTCACCGATAACCTAATAAAGCTTTTAAAAACTACCCTAATCGCTTCAAGTGTGCCTATTAAATTGAAGCGTTACCTCGATTTCTCCAAGATCCCATCATCAGATCCTGACCTGATGACCAAAAGGACCAATATTATTGGAAAGTGTAATCTTTAAAAAAAAAGAAGTTTTGAAATCGGTCCAGGCGTCTTCCAGTAATCGGTGAACATACTTACTTACATAAAAAAAGCACAAAAAAAAACATTTCGACGAACTAAGAACCACCTCTTTTTTTAGTCGGTTAAAAATAAAAACTTATTATTTTTCACAGAGTAATCGGTGAACATACTTAACTTACCTATATAGAAAAAGCACAAAAAACACATTTCGACAAACTAAGAACCTCCTTTTTTTTTAAGTCAGTTAAAAATAAAAACTTACCTATCATTTTTCACATACCTAGATAGGTACTTAGTCACCCAAAAGTTCGTGACTATGCAGGTAGTTCCTGAGATTAGCGCGTTCAAACAAACAAACCCTTCCGCTTTATACTAGTAGTTCGCCCCGAACTGAGATCTCGCGCACCGTAGATGGCTTACATTTGGACTTTCTTCTGACTACCCCTATAATTTCAAGTGCTACTACTGCCGAGTATGCCTATTGCGCTAGCTCTTCATAGTAAAAAATGCTAGCATGCATGCAATACATAATGTCGTGTCTAATTTTTCATTTATTTCATATTTATGAATTCTCGTCGTATTTCTAAAAGTATAGATACTTACGTCCTAGAATAAAAATAATAACTATTTTGGAATGTACAAATAAAGACCTTTCATTTGACACCCCACTCAATATATTTGTTTACTTAACTTTTTTTACCCCAATTATTTTCATTCTTTATCAAAAATTTTTTTATCATGAAAATAAATCAAGTAGCATCCAAACTCATTGCAAACCAAACCGCAATGATGCCACTCTCTTTTTAAGACCGACCAGTCAATGAGCTACGAAGACATCGAAACTCTATGAAACGGGAGCTCTTGCAGCTCTGGTTTCGTAGTTTTTGTTCTTTGGTCGTATTTCAAAAACTATACATCCTAGATTAAAAATAAAAACCATTTTGGGATGTACAAAATAAACCCTTTCGTATGACACCCCACTCAATATATTTGTGTAACTTTCATAATTTTTTACCCCCTTGGGAACCCAATATCTTCACAACCCCTTCATCGATTAAGCTCATATGCTCCACCGTAAATTTCCTTACCACAACCTATTGACCTACCAAGTTTCATGCAGATTGGATGAACGGTTCGACAGTTGTGCGCGAACAACAATTCGTGAAACATACAAACATACAAAGCAAAATCGCCCAACTTACCACTAAGATCTTCGCTCGCTTCGCTCGCTCGATCGATAATTATTAGTACCTATAGATATAGATTATTGAAGTAATTTTCTGTAAGTACTAAGTATGTATTAATCTGTATTTATTAATATTTGAAATAGATTTTAATCTACTTCCCTAATTTGCATTTGTACGAGTTTGTAATTCGGTTAAAATTACAATAATTTGGTATTGTCGAGAATCTGATGATGGAGTCAGGAGCTGTTCAACAGAACTCCTCAATAAATAAGCCGATTGAGTTGAAACTCAGCACATCTGCCAAGTTTCAACTACAATGTAATACTAATAAGGTGACAGCGAGCGGATCTGATGATGGAGTCGGGAGCTGTTCAACAGAACTCCTCAATAAATAGGCCGATTGCGTTGAAATTCGGCATAGGTACCTATCTGTCAAGTTCCGACTAGGTACACTGTAATAATAATGATGACAGCGAGCTGATTTGATGATGGAGCCAGGAGCTAAGTCAGGAGTAAGCCATTTGTACCTAATTACAAAAATACGATTTACTTCCTTCCGTGTTTATTTTAACTAAATAAGGCTAACGTAAGTATTTATTTTAGCAAATACCTACCATGCGTCCGTCAGCAGTAGGTACCACCTGTCTGTCGCGGTGGCGAGTGACACCGCGCGGCGCTCGTTTAAACAAACAAACATCTTTTCCACTTTATATTTGGGTACCTACCTACCTATAGATTAGTATCCTAAAGATATTATAAAAAGTTGGTAAAACACTTCGACAAAAATTGGCAACACTAACAAAATGGACTCGCTCGCCCGTTTCTAAGACAATTGCACTAAGTAAAATAAATTCTATTATCAAGTGAAATGATAGCTGAAAGTGTTACTTACACATGAAATGTGATCCCCTCCTGTTTCTTCGTAAGTCCAGAGGCATTCTTACAGGTAGGAACAACACAACTCGGCATTATTATCTCAAAATATGCACTTGTCACGCACGTCACGACGGTACGTGGCCCGCAAAGCGACTGATCAATACTACGCTGATTCGACGTAGTTTTTGCGGTGTGAGTTTGAGAAGCAAACAGCTATTTGAACTATTGCCATCTCTTTTCATTGACTGAGAGTAAAAAGAGATGGCAATAGTTCAATTCCTTTACAAATACGATTCTGCAATAGCGACCTTTTTAGCTCCGCAGCTGTTCTGGTTTCAGTGTTGTCGCTAGAAATAGCGACTTTTGCTATGGTGTTAGCGACTTAAAATCAGTTTTAGCGACAAAAACATTTAGTGACTTATCTAGCGACTTTTCGACTTCAACCGGCACACAAAACAGTACCCAGGGCAAGTAATCGAAAGGTGGAAAGGACAAAAAGTCAACTTGAAAAAGTAACTGAAGAAGTCTAATTTTCATTTTGTAGAGTAGGTATTATGTAGGGATGGAGTGCTGTCGTAATTGAGGAAGTGGTAGATACGACAGACGATGTTTATCGAAGGTACAGTAGGTATAACATACCTAGGTATAAGATTTTTTTTTTGTTACTACATTATTTGTACTAAACAAAAAAAATTCTGGCAAATTAGGATTAAAACATCATTATTCTGAATAAAAAACCCTAACGTTTGGGTTTTTTTACTATAAGCAAATTAATGTTATTTTTACACAACTCCCCCCCCCCCCCCCCCCTCCCCCGCTAACTTAAATCTAGCTACTTGGATTTTTTGTAGTTGGCAACACTGCTTGGTTTATTTTACAGTGATGCCAACTTAGCTACTTTATAGCTAGATCTGGCAACTTTTAGGCCACCATCAGCTACAAAATTGAAAAAGTTGTAGCTAAAAAACTAGCTACGTTTTCTAGCACCTTTTTAACATAGTGACACAGTGTTGTTTTTAAGTGGTTTAATTTTAATTATCTGTTGCATGAGCAATTGCTAAATTCGTTGTCTGTTGCGTTTTTCCGGTGTCCTCGCTACTCTTGTTGGATTTTTGAAAAATGTAGATGTTTTATACCCAATATTAAATTTTAATGTGAAACTGTACAGTATAGGCATCAAGAATATGTTAAAATATCATTCGAATATTAAAGATTTTCATACAAAAAGTAACTTTGTTTTCGGCAAAACATGATTTTTGCCATGTCCTTTCCATAATTGGTCATTTTCAAGTTGGATTATTTACTGTTTTTGCCAACGTAACAGTATATTATGTAGGGCTTATAGCCTTCAAAAATTATTTATTAATAGGTTTCTGACGATAAAACTATTCTAAAGTACATAAAAATTTAGAGAGATACAATTTAGTGTGAGGTCAAAATATGGACCTCGGTGGAAACTCCCACTTAGTTACGAGCTTTTTCTTGATTTTCTACCAAAAATACTACTAAATGTTATGATTTTTTTTACTTAGCATCACTAAACAGACGATGCACGTTAGCCAATTCGATTTTTGTCCTTTCTGTTTCGACCGTCGTGCCGTGGCAGAAGGTCGCTCTCAGAGGGACTTTTTTGTGTTCCACTGAGTTACGGAGTTTTTGGTGGTAAGTAGCTTGTTTCATGTAGCAACTTGGTATTATTTAGTTCCCTATGTATTTACCACAACTAAAACTACACTAAAAAACAAGAAAGTAATCGTCTATCCTATTTTTTTATTCATTTTAATTTTGAATCAGCAGAACCGTTACGTTCCACTGAGAAATTTCGTAACTCAGTGGAACAAATTGTAACTCAGTGGAACGCTAAAGCCGCGATACAGTTGAGATTTTATTCTGTTTACCCTACACGAAAACTAAAAGAGGGTTATGTTTTAAGCAGTGTGTAAAGTTGTCAAAAACCAGTAAAGTGTCCCGTAAAAAAGTGTCCTGTAGCTAAAGTGTCCCTTAGCGAAAGTGTACCGAAGCAAAAGTGTCACGTAGAAAAGTGTCCCTTAGCAAAAGTGTCCCGAAGAAAAAGTGTCCCGAAGCAAAAGTGTCCCGTTGCAAAAGTGTCCCGTAGAAAAGTGTCCTTTAGCAAAACTGTCCCTTAGCAAAAGTGTCCCGAACCAAAAGTGTCCCGTTAAAAAGTGTCCCTTAGCAAAAGTGTCCCGTAGCAAAAGTGTCCCTTAGCGAAAGTGTACCGAAGCAAAAGTGTCACGAAGAAAAGTGTCCCTTAGCAAAAGTGTCCCGAAGCAAAAGTGTCCCGTTGCAAAAGTGTCCCGTAGAAAAGTGTCCCTTAGCAAAACTGTCCCGAACCAAAAGTGTCCCGTAAAAAAGTGTCCCTTAGCAAAAGTGTCCCTTAGCGAAAGTGTACCGAAGCAAAAGTGTCACGTAGAAAAGTGTCCCTTAGCAAAAGTGCGAAGCAAAAGTGTCCCGTTGAAAAAGTGTCCCGAAACAAAAGTGTCCCGTTGCAAAAGTGTCCCGAAGCAAAAGTGTCCCTTAGCAAAAGTGTCCCGAAGCAAGTGTCCCGTTGAAAAAGTGTCCCGTTGCAAAAGTGTCCCGAAGCAAAAGTGTCCCGTTGAAAAAGTGTCCCGAAGCAAAAGTGTCCCGAAGAAAAAGTGTCCCGTTGCAAAAGTGTCCCAAAGCAAAAGTGTCCCGTTGAAAAAGTGTCCCGAAGCAAAATTGTCCCGAAGCAAAAGTGTCCCGAAGCAAAAGTGTCCCGAAGCAAAAGTGTCCCGAAGCAAAAGTGTCCCGTTGAAAAAGTGTCCCGAAGCAAAAGTGTCCGTTAGCAAAAGTGTCCCGAAGCAAAAGTGTCCCGAAGCAAAAGTGTCCCGTTGAAAAAGTGTCCCGTTGAAAAAGTGTCCCGTTGAAAAAGTGTCCCGAAGCAAAAGTGTCCCGAAGCAAAAGTGTCCCTTGGCAAAAGTGTCCCGAAGCAAAAGTGTCCCGAAGCAAAAGTGTCCCGTAGCAAAAGTGTCCCTTAGCGAAAGTGTCCCGAAGCAAAAGTGTCCGTGCTCCGGGACACTTTTGCTAAGGGACACTTTTCTACGGGACACTTTTGAATCGGGACACTTTTCTACGGGACACTTTTCTACGGGACACTTTTGCTAAGGGACACTTTTGCTTCGGGACACTTTTGCTTCGGGACACTTTTTCAACGGGACACTTTTGCTTCGGGACACTTTTGCTTCGGGACACTTTTGCTAACGGACACTTTTGCTTCGGGACACTTTTTCAACGGGACACTTTTGCAACGGGACACTTTGACTTCGGGACACTTTTTCAACGGGACACTTTTGCTTCGGGACACTTTTGCTAACGGACACTTTTGCTTCGGGACACTTTTTCAACGGGACACTTTTGCTTCGGGACACTTTTGCTTCGGGACACTTTTGCAACGGGACACTTTTGCTTCGGGACACTTTTGCTTCGGGACACTTTTGCAACGGGACACTTTTGCTTCGGGACACTTTTGCTTCGGGACACTTTTGCTTCGGGACACTTTTGCTTCGGGACACTTTTGCTTCGGGACACTTTTGCTCAGGGACACTTTTGCCAAGGGACACTTTTGCAACGGTACACTTTTGCTTCGGGACATTTTTTTAACGGGACACTTTTGCTTCGGGACACTTTTTCTTCGGGACACTTTTGCTAAGGGACACTTTTCTAACGTGACACTTTTGCTTCGGTACACTTTCGCTAAGGGACACTTTAGCTACGGGACACTTTTTGCAAAGGGACACTTTCTTCGGGACACTTTTGCTAAGGGACACTTTTTACGGGACACTTTTGCTAAGGGACACTTTTTACGGGACAGTTTTATAATAATAAATTATATTTTACACTTTTATAATATTTCATAATAATAATATATAACTTTTATGATAATTCGTTTTAATTTCTAACCTGAAGCTATTTTTGTAAATAAAGTATTCAAAGGTGAACGCCACCTTACATAATTTTGGGAAGTTGTCCCTCAATTTTGATTCAGTATTTTTAAAAATACAGTCTAATTTACTTGAAATTGTTTATTCTTGTGATGTTAACTTGTTACAAAAAGTGTTTTCTATTTGCCAAAAAGCTCCTTGTGCTTATTTTTTTCAAACTGATTGAGTTCTAGCTAACTAAAGGATGTCATTGAGTCAGAAAAGTAACTCAATGGAGTAACTATTGAGATTATTACACCATTAATCTGATTTTTCTATCAGTTTTTGTGACTATTCGATAAATATGCCTCATTTCCTCTATAAAAATATTAAAAGTTAGTACTTTGCGTTTCATTGAAAGGTTTTACATGCATTTGTGTTTGTTTCTCAATGGAACAATTTTTTCAGAGTCATGGAACTAAAAGCTAAATATTTATTGATTTTATGCATTATCCTCTGACCTTTTATAATGAATAGGTGACTAAGACATTTATCTTTTGAATAATGGCATTTTAATAGTAAAACAATCACATTTTTTTTACTATACGCAAAAAAGCTATGAGACAACGAATTTAGGAGTTACTCGCATATCAGTTTGAGAGGGGTGTGGAGCTGACTTGAAAAGTGTACAAACATGACCATAGACATAGAATACTTTTTCTCATAGGCGATAAGCACTGTTTTTGACGGGGGTTCCCCCTTTGACGGCCTATCCAATTTTAAATTAGGGCGACGATATAATTTTTCAAATTGTAGGTTTTCAAAAAGGTTGGTGGCACCAGTGATCAACAAGCACCAGCGTTTGACCCTTTTTTTATTGACTTACAATAAGATGTATGTTGACTAAATCTATACTATCAACACAAAACCGTACCTAGGTAAAATTTTTTTTTTCCTTAGCTACATCTAGCTACTTTTTGAGGTAAGAAAATCGGGATATTAGCAACTTTTCGAGGCAGATTTAGCTACATGTGATGGTAGGGTTGGCAACACTGTTTTTTTATTCCCACTTGCTTGAGCAACTCACTCAAAGCAAACTCGCCACAGATTAGGTAGAGATACTACGTATCAGATGGAAATGTCGGGAACATTTTAGTGTGGACTTGTGTTCACAGATTATATAGATGTTACTCGCTCCTGATTGGCTATCAGAAAACGATGTATGACGTTTCTTTTTTTTTTCTGCTACACCGGCACCGAGCAGAATTGTCATTCTACCAAACAAATTAATTTAGTAGGATTGCTTTTTTCATTCAATATTTCTAAGGCATTGATCTCAATGTGTACTATATTGAGATCAATGCCATAGTAGAGGTCAGTGGCCTAAGGGAAAGAAGGTGTTGTTGATAGAAAACAACGAAACATAGTTAATCATTTATTATTATTTTTTAAATTTTTTCTTAACACTACATAGTAGGTATAGGTATTGTATATTAAACAAAGTTGCTTCCCGCTGTCTGTCCCTATGTAAAAAAAAAAAACATCATCAAAATCCGTTGCGTAGTTTTAAAGATTTAAGCAATGCTTAGATCTTTAAAACTACGCAACAGATTTTGATGCGGTTTTTTTAATAGATAGAGTGATTCAACAGGAAGGTTTATATGTATAATACATGCATAATATAGTACCTAGAGAAACACTGATAAATCTTAGGTTTCTGTGATGTGTGATGTGACCAGTGCGTCTCGTTCTCGTTCTCGAAATCTCGTTCAAACTCACGTTTCTCAACAAATCACTGCATAAACAATCTAGCCACTTTTTGAGTCTGATTACACTACACACTGGGAATATGGAATACAGCGGCCTTTCGCAAATTTGTACAACCTGGTACAACACAAGTTAACACAACACATAAAATACATCGTAGGTACTGAAGGTACACAGGGCCGGTTTTAGCATAACCGGCGCCCTGGGCGAGATATCTACCCCCCCCCCCCCCCCCCTCTAAACTTTCAATTTACCTATGAAGCTAAAACGCGAGCAAAGCGAGCCGAATTTTATCAAACAAATGCGATAGGATACCATTTTTCATTTAAACAAAGGTTTCCATCTTTTATCTTTCAAAACACCTTTCATAGGGAATAGGTATGCCTTTTCCATAAAGCTTGAAATTCATGTAGAATTAAAAGGACGCCTTCGGCGCCCTTACCCGGCGCCCCCTCAGGCCTGCGCCCTGGGCGGTCGCCCAACCTCGCCCTACCCTAACGCCGCTACTGAAGGTACAAACCGTTTGCAGCTAATAAGGAACAGAAATAGGCGGGGAAAATCAACAAACTAAATACACAATGATCGTTAGACATTAGACCGCAGATCACAGACTAGCGATGAGTAGGTCCGGATGGATTCCGGACCGCGGACCGGAATCCCTCGCGGTAATGATGGATGTACATCGCGCGTCAACTCGGATACCGGTCCGCCGGTCCGGACGGCGGACGGCGGACGGCGCGGACTGGTAACCCGGAGCGATAACGCGGAGCTGCAACCCGGAGCGGTAACGCGGAGCTGCAATCCGGAGCGGTAACGCGGAGCTGCAACGCGGAGCGGGCGGACGGCGGAGTGCGGACGGAGTGGGGTACTGCATAGGTCCGGGAACTGCGGGAAGGGTGCAGGTGCGAGACCTCAAGCGAAGTTTGCGTGTGCAACACCGAGCTGGTTCATTTTTGTTTGTGTTTTCGTGTGTCAAGTCAGGTCAGTGTAAATAAATGAAGCGTGTCGAGTGTCGCGCGTGTCACATCATCGAAATGTAAGTAGTAGGCCATATTTATTTTTATACCTACCTACCTACGCGATTGCATATGCATACCGATTGCATACAATTTTTTCTCTCTCTTTTGTGTGTAGCTTGCAAGTTTTATTTGTACCTACCGACCGTTGTGTTTCTCTAAGACTAATTACTTACCTACTTAATAGGTAGTAGTAGGTAGATACCTAAATTGTATAGGTAGTGTATTAGGTAACATTTGTAGACTTACCTAGCTCAAATAAGTAGGTACAATTGGAGTTACAACAAGTAGGTACAATTGGAGTTACAAGTAGGTACCTACACAACTATTGTCTTTCATCCCTCGCCACTGGTATCTACAGCGTTGCCATATCTACCAACTTGTAGGTAGATCTACCTACTTTGCCTCGAGTCTACCTACCTATCTACCACCACAAGCCTGGAATCTACCTACTTTTCTAAATCTTACGGAACCACATTGATGAAGGTTTCTTTCATGTGAAAATTGTGAAATGATAGTGCGGTAGGTACAGTCCTATTGGTAGATAAGTAGTAATGTTCAGCCAGCCTGCAACCTGCCGAATTGAAAAAGAGTTAGCTGCCTAGCTGACACTACACTTTCGTTCAGTCAGAGGGTTGTCATCAATGAAAAGAAGAAAAAGAAGATTTTCCTTGTTGCAGAGCTTTCTTTGGTTGCGTGCATTGTGTTTCGATTTAAAACTTTAAATACTACCTACAGTGTCTATTGCTGGTTTTAATCATAATGGATAAAGTTCCATTTCCATTTCTTAAGGCCATTCTTGGCTGTTTTCTGAGTTTGAACCTATTTGAATTTGAAGTTTTGAATGCATAGCATTACACTCTAGCAAGGGATTCCTTACTATAAAGATTGTTATCAAAAAGCAGGCAACCTAGATCATACATTTGAAACTTATAAATTAAATTACCTAACCTAAGTTTATACTTCTTCTTAATTAGGGTGGTAGATCTACCTATTTATCATTTTACATTCTATCAACTTCTACCGATTTTTGGCCCCTCATCTACCAATTTTCAAAAATTCGGGTTGGCAACACTGGGTATCTATCTAGGGTTGGGTGCAATGGACACGGAACCAGCGGACGGAAAGGATAGGTACTGCATAGTAGCGATGAGTAGGTCCGGATGGATACCGGACCACGGACCGGAATCCCTCGCGGTACTGATGGATGTACATCGCGCGTCAACTCGGATACCGGTCCGCCGGTCCGGACGGCGGACGGCGGACGGCGCGGACTGGTAACCAGGAGCGATAACGCGGAGCTGCAACCCGGAGCGGTAACGCGGAGCTGCAATCCGGAGCGGTAACGCGGAGCTGCAACGCGGAGCGGGCGGACGGCGGATTGCGGACGGAGTGGGGTACTGCATAGGTACGGGAACTGCGGGAAGGGTGCAGGTGCGAGACCTCAAGCGAAGTTTGCGTGTGCAACACCGAGCTGGTTCATTTTTGTTTGTGTTTTCGTGTGTCAAGTCAGGTCAGTGTAAATAAATGAAGCGTGTCGAGTGTCGCGCGTGTCACATCATCAAGATGTAAGTAGTAGGCCATATTTATTTTTATTTCAATTTCAATTTCAATTTCAATTTCTTTATTTGTGATACACAGGTGGTTACATGGTAGATGTTTATAAATATTTAAAGTGCACTGTGATCTGCCACTAGGCGTACAAATCTTGTAAGTAGGTCAATTCAAATAAAAATAGATTTTCTAACTAAATTTAATAATAATTATTATGAAATGAAAATAATGTGTTAATAATGTCAAAATGTGAATAATGTAGGTATGTGATGGTAATAAATAATTAAAAAGTCATCTAATTTTAGTCCTTGCTGTCAAAAAATTCAACAATTGTGTAGAAAGTTTTATCTATTAAATAAGAGAATAGCTTAGTCTTGAAAGTGATAAAGTCGTTACATTTCTTAATGTCATTCGGTAGGTTGTTGTAGATTTTAGGTGCAGTTACAAAAACACTATTGTCAAAAAGTGCTGTTTTTACGTTAGTCCTGAGCAGCAAGTCATCCCGACGTCGATCTCTTAAGTTATGAGGGAATAGGTGTGGGTTGCGTCTTATGAACAGAACAGTTTCGTAAATATATAGTGATGTCAGAGTGAGTAGTTTTAGTTTTTTAAAATATGGTCGGCAGCTATCTGTCCTTTTCAACCCACAGATTGCTCGAATGCAACTCTTTTGAGCAATAAACAGTTTTTCTATTTTTACAGCATTCCCCCAAAAAATTATTCCATACCTTAATCTTGAGACAACATTCCCATGGTATGCTGCTATTACCGCTTTTTGGTTGACTACTTTTCTTAGCATACGCAATGAATAAGCAGACTGGACCACTTTACCACATACACATCCTAAATGTGTTTGCCATTTCATATTGTTGTCAATGTAGAGTCCAAGGAATTTCGTCGTCATTGCTTTACACACCTCTTGGCCCTTATACCTAACCATAGAAATAATTTCTTCCGGCTCTGGTGTTTGTCTAAAGTTCATTAGCTTCGTTTTTGATAAGTTTATGTGTAGGTTATTCTCTTCCAGCCATTTTATGATTGACTCCAGACACGTTTCAATCTCATTTAGATTGTGACAGACTACGGTACAATCATCTGCAAATAAGATCATTGGGTTTTTTGTTGCCATTGTTATATCATTAATATATACCAAAAATAAAAGCGGCCCGAGAACGCTTCCTTGAGGAACTCCTTTGGCCACAGTTCTTTCGGTAGAGCTAAAATATTATACCTACCTACCTACGCGATTGCATACGCATACCTAATTTTTTCTCTCTCTTTTGTGTGTAGCTTGCAAGTTTTATTTGTACCTACCGACCGTTGTGTTTCTCTAAGACTAATTACTTACCTACTTAATAGGTAGTAGTAGGTACATACCTAAATTGTGTAGGTAGTGTAGGTATTAGGTAACATTTATAGACTTAGTTCAAATAAGTAGGTACAATTGGAGTTACAAGTAGGTACCTACACAATGTAGATAGATACCTACCTACCTACTGTCTTTCATCCCTCGCCACTGGTATCTATCTAGGGTTGGGTGCAACGGACACGGAACCTATGTAGGTCATTAGACGGTGACGCGGAGCGGGCGGAGTGTGGATGGAAAGGATAGGTACTGCATAGATGCGAGTGCGAGCTGGACCTATATGAGTGCAAGGGACACGGGACCTGTGTGTAGGTCTTTAGACGGGGCGGAGGAACGGCATCGCGCGCGACGGAACCGAAACCTACGCTCCCGTAGTACCGAACCCATATGGGTCCGACGGACACGGGACCTGGATGTAGCTCTTTGGAGCTGGATGTACATCAAGATGTAGCTCCGAATTATCGTCGGACCTACCCATCTTTATCACAGACTACCCACATCCACAGAGATACCTACCCTCAAAGATCTCAATCATTCATTGACATTGACATTGTCATCAAAATAGCAACTCATTCGGAATCGGAAGAGTTGAGGAGCGGAGAACGAAATGTCATGCATCGTTTTCCAATCAATTTCCAATCAAAGCACAGATTATATACAAGTCCAAGCTTCTGACTAGGAACATTTCTACCCGTGAAACTCGCACACGACATTTACATTAATTTCTCTGTGATTTACATTACTTTATGATCGCGTTAAATCACAGATTAGGTCACGGAATACTATTGGATTAGGTAGAGATACTACGTCTACGTATCGTTACATGTGAAATGTGTTTAGCTAACTTTCGTGTGTATTGGTAAGTTTTTATTTCTGCAGAGATAATTTTTATGCTATTGCTTGTAAAATTGTACATAATACATAATAATGTTGTGCAATAGGTATATAACATCTACAACACAGCATGATTATTATTTCAGGTTCGTAAATAAATTACAACGTTGAATGAAGATCGAAATATAAAATAAAGTCAAAATGGGGCCTCCAAAAAAATTCAAGAAATATGATACAAAATCAGGAAGTGAGCGGTCAGGTATGTACTAGCTTACTCATAATCTGCACATTTGTCTTAGATTTTGATACAATCATGTGGTAATGAGAGCATGCTTCTATTACAATTGAAATAATCCGGAGTACTTAAATGAATGAAGCTTTGAATTGAAAAATTGTTACATAAACTTACTTACCAAAATATAAAATAGTACTTAATATGTATCATGTAGGGAATTCTGTCATAATAGGGCCTCCAATTATTGAGGAGAACAAACCAGATTCAGCATCTTTTTCTAGGTAAAAAAAAGAAAGTAGAAGAAGATATGACTATAGACCTGGTGGATGATGATAACTCAGAAAATGTTGGAGTGCCCGGAGCAGCCATGGCTGATGCCGAGAAGAACGACCAGGTCCCAGAAGATGAATTTGGTGCCAAAGATTACAGGTATTTATTAATAAGAGGTGCATATTTAGTGCTGATACAAGTGGCTAAATCAAAAATTAAAAAAAAAACTTCTTCAATGTTATAAGTTGAGTAAATTTCTGCACTCTGTAGGTGCATTTCTGTTCATACCTCTGAAGATCCTCGACAGATTCTTACCAAATTTTTAAGGCACCAATCGGAAAGTATACCTTTTATTATTATTATTATTATAGTTAGCCCATTTTCAATGATATCTATGGTATTCAAAAATACCTAGTACACACACATGCCCAAATTTTGTTAGTAGGTAGTAGCTAGCATTCCATATACTCCAAACTTGTTGCTGCATGCAACACATGCTAAGTATCTGGTTTTCATATTTTTTTCTAACTTGAACTTACTCATGCTTACAAATTCAAATAAAGATATGATTCTACACCTGGTAGCAGACCCTGTCAATTTTTTTACAAGAAGTTAATATAAAATTAAATTATTTATGAATTATCATTAGATTAGTTGGGGGTTTTATATTAGATTAAAATGTTTTTGTCAAATTGATATTAAATCTTTAATTGCTTATTCATTTGTAGGTCATATGAGAATTGTTATTGGAGGTATTAAGGTATTAGAATCAATTGTGTCTCGAACAGATCTGTGCTCCCACAGACAACCGATTAAACTGCTGGACTGCTGCCATAAAACTGATTTTTTGCACATCCATCCATTATTTTGTTGTATTTTTAGGGTTCCGTACCTTAAAAGGTAAAAAAAAGGAACCCTTATAAGATCACTTTCTTGTCCGTCTGTCTGTCTGTCTGTCTGTCTGTCTGTCCGTCTGTCTGTCTGTCCGTCTGTCTGTCTGTCCGTGTGTCACCATCGATTATCTCAGGAACGGGTGGAGCTAGCAAGTTGAAATTTATACCATATACTGAGGTCTATAGTCCCTATTGTGAGTATAAAAATCAAGGTCCTGAGTCAACACTATAAAAAGATATAGGCAAATTTAGGTTATCGTGAAAACTTGTAAGTACCAAAACTTACCTTAATTATCAACTTTTTTTATTTTTCGGAATTTTTCCTTTACTTATGCTGTAAGACCTTGCTTGTAACCAAATTTGACAATTCTAGGTCAACCGGAAGTACCCTAGAGGTTTTGGGTTGAAAACCTAAATGGTAGTTCCCGTTGACCTAGAATCACGAAATTTGGCAAAAAGCAAGGTCTTATAGCACAAATAAAGGAAAAATTCCAAAAAATTAAAAAAGTTGAAAATTAAAGGGTGTTCCCATACATACATAGTTTACGCCAATTAAGATTGTCCTCTTAGTTGTATGGGCGCTCATACAAATAAGCGGGCTACAATAACATAATGGGTATAATGGGTAGGTACGGAACCCTCGGCGTACGAGTTCTACTCGCACTTGACCGGTTTTATTTCTTTTTATCTGCCATCGGCTCGTCAGCCCTAATAGACATAGACACATCATTTACAATCAGATTTATTTGAGGGTGAAAGTTTTAAGGTGCAGTTCCATTGAAATGCTCCAATTACAGCAGTTTAACTCCTTCCTCTGATCAAGCGAGAGAATGTCCCATCCTTTAAGACGTTTTAATGTGTTTTGATTGTTCAGTAGGTTTTTGGCCAAAATGTTACAGTGCTTTTTGAGTCTTTCCTTTTATTTACGCCTCCTTATGTTTTGCACATTCATAAAATAGTGGTACATGGCAATAGTGTTGTCATGCGCTATGGGAAATAATTTCATAGATACACTTACTCAACTCAAAACTCAAAGATTTATTTATTCAATAAGATCACGTAGGTTGATCACTTTGACACGTCAATTGTTTGATATGGTTTTGATACAATATTTTATGATTTTAATATAAATAAACGGAGTTGGAGCACACACATAGGAGCCAGTTGTGTCAATGCAATTTAGCGGCAGTGACGCTGTCGTCAATGTCGTCTGCAGTCTGCCGCCGCCCGGGGCGCCCCGCCCGTCGCGCCCTACGGGTTCAAAACCATAAACCTTTTGGAGATTTTCTCAGAAGTTGATAAAGTGAGGCTGTTGATGATAAAATATTGAATTACTTGTATGATTTCAGGAGTCAGATGGCGCTAAAGCCAGACAATGCAAGTCGGCCACTGTGGGTGGCCCCCAATGGTCATATATTCTTGGAAGCATTCTCACCTGTCTACAAACACGCCCATGACTTCCTCATTGCAATCGCTGAGCCTGTGTGCAGGTACATCTCAATCTTACTTCTTACTAATATTATAAACCTGAATTTTTGTTTGTGTTTCAATCACGCTTTAACTAGTGGATTTGTGAATAGATGTAGATTGTGGCATAGAATAGCAAAATTACACATTGTATAGGCTCTCTATTTAAATAATAATTATTACGTATAATATTATTATTAATAATAATTACGAACTCACAATTTACAAAATGCAAAAACCGCCAGAATTTTCTAGATAGCATGTTTTTTGCAGACCACAACACATACACGAGTACAAGCTAACAGCGTACAGCCTGTATGCCGCGGTGTCAGTGGGCTTGCAGACCGGGGACATTATTGAGTACCTACAGAGGCTCAGCAAGTGCGCAGTGCCAGCTGGTATTATAGAGTTCATACAGCTGTGTACCCTGTCCTATGGGAAGGTGAAACTTGTGCTTAAACATAACAGGTACGTAACATGCAATCTACATCCCCGTAAATAGTTGTCCTGCCAATCACATTCTCGATCAAAGCTATCTACAGGGTTCAACCGTAGCTAAGAACCATCCAGGGGGGCAAAAGAGGTCGTAATAGCAGAATCAATTGATTCGTATTATGATTTGTTCTCGTCACTCTCACGTCCACGAAAAGAGACGGCCTACATAGACGCTTCGCTTGCTTCAAATATTAAGAGCCATCCCGATCATGTCAGTTTTCTAACAAAAAAACCTCATCAAAATTGGTTAATTCGTGCAGGAGCCTCAGTCACACTCCAAACTTATAACACACCTTTTTCGTCGGGGTTTTAAAATTGAATTACGCGATACATAAAACTTTAAATTCTAGGTATCTAGTAGAAAGCAAGCACGTAGAGGTGCTTCAAAAGCTGCTAAAGGATCCGGTGATCCAGCAGTGTCGGCTACGGCGTGACGGCGAGGAAGACTTGGTCGCTAATGCTCTACCCGATAAACCCGCCTCGATAGTTAAAACTGGTAAGCATTATGGCTTGTTTCACTCTTCAGCGTGTCGCCGGTCGCGTCCGCGAGTTGACCATTCACAACAGAGAGAATTTAAATTTGACCATTCACAGCACAGAGAAATGTGCTGTGAATGGTCAACTCGTGGACGCGACCGGCGACACGCTGAAGAGTGAAACAAGCCTATGAGCTTTCAACCAGCTATAGAAACGCCTGTTTCATTCATCATTTTCAAGATCCTAATTATTAAGTAAGCTAGCCACTAGGACTAGTAGTAAGTGTAAGTAGACTACTTATCAATACTTTATTCAGATATTTTTAATGGGATATAAGACAGGGCGGGTGGTTAGACATACAGATTATTTACATAATGTGCGGTTTAGTTCAGATTATTATGGAATTAAGAAAAAAGGATGCAATTAAGTATATATTATGTTTTATGTACAGTTTGTAGAAAACATATTGCAATTATAATTATATGTAAGTATTTAATATAATATTATAAAGGCAAAAGTCCGTGTGTGTGTGTGTATGTGTGTGAATGTTTGCTAACACGTATCTCCATAACTACTAAACCGAATTTGATGAAACTTGGAATGTAGATAGGTTAGGTTCTGGAATAACACATAGGCTACTTTTTATCCCGGAAAAATGTATGGTTCCCGTGGGATAAAAAAAGTAGTCCACGCGGGCGAAGCCGCGGGCATTCACTGATTTAATATAAAAATTTTAAATTGTATAGCTTACAGTTGAATTCATCCCATGTAGTATAGCGGATACTCTATAAATTATAATATTTAGGTGAAGATAAGCCACCAGTTGCGAACGGTGCCGTTCCCGAAGACATCAGTCAGTTCTACCAGCAGCTGGACAAGGATGACGAAGACGATGAGACGACAGAGATCGCCACCAACACGGCCGTCGCCTTTGAAGTGGACCCGGAGAAAATTGAGGTAAGGGGGCGTCCATTAATTACGTGAGGTGAATTTTGCGATTTTTCGCATCGTGGCGTATCCAACAATATTGTAATTACGAGCTTCTTCAGATTAATTCTACCCGGATAAAAAGTAGCCTATGTGTTATTCCAGATTATAAACTACCTATGTATATTCAAATTCCAATTTTCATTCAGATCCGCGTGATTGAATAACGAACATCCATGCAAACTTTCTCATTTATAATAGTAGTAAGATAAGATGTATGTATGTTATTTGCAGGTGATACAGAAGCGATGTATCGAGTTGGAGCATCCTCTACTAGCCGAGTATGACTTTCGTAACGACGCTGTCAATCCGGATGTCAATATGGATCTGAAACCCACGGCTGTGCTGCGACCTTACCAGGAGAAAAGCTTGCGCAAGATGTTCGGCAATGGACGAGCGAGGTATGTGTGATGCCAGATTTGACTGGGCTAAGGTTAAGGGTAAAGGATTCATAAAAAAATGCGATTCTAGCTAGGATTTGAAGTGTTTTTTCTTGTAAATAACGAAAGATGGCAATAGAGTAAGCAGCTGCTTGAGCTCTAGTAAGCTTAGCAGTCCATTATGAATAACAGGGTAAATCTTTTAGCTACAGCTACATGTTTTTACTAGCTGACGCCCGCGGCTTCGTCTGCGTGGACTACTATTTTGTTTATCCCACGGGAACCGTGCATTTTTTCGGGATAAAAAGTAGCCTGTGTCCTTTTCCCGGTCATTATCTGAGGAACAAACATACATCCAAACTTGTATTTAGTTTTTTAATTCTCATATTTAAGGCGCGGGCCAGATAGAAAAGACGTAAGACGCAGACGGGGCGCAGACATTTGTCTCTTCCGCGTCCCTTTCAAACAAAATGTATAGAAGCGTCGCGACGCAAAACATCAGAAGAGACGGGGCGCCCCAATGTTTTGCGTCGCTACGCTTCTATACATTAAGGCTGCGTCCCCAGTAGGCAAACTGTTAGCGGCCGACTCAGTTTGCGGCGTATCGGCTTAGTACGCTATTCCATATATTTGAAATGGAGTGTCTACAGTTTTGCTAGTTTTGCGCTCACTGTACGCAGTTTGCAGCGTTACGCGCAAAACTAGCAAACTGTGGACACTCCATTTCAAATATATGGAAGGGCGTACTAAACCGATACGCCGCAAACTCAGTCGGCCGCTCACAGTTTGCCTACTGAGGACACAGCCTTAGTATGAAAGGGACGCGGAAGAGACAAATGTCTGCGCCCCGTCTGCGTCTTACGTCTTTTCTGTCTGTCCAGCGCCTAAGTGAATTGTAAATTATTTCCAGAAAAGTTTCATAAACCGTAACCCCGCGTTTACACCAACGACAAAACATGTTGCAAACATCTATCTTTATTAACTCTCAAAGAGTGAGTGCGATAGATAGCTGTTTGCAACATGTTTTATCGTTGGTGTAAACGCGGGGTAAAATTGTGTATGTATGGCAGGTCCGGTGTGATTGTGTTACCGTGTGGCGCGGGCAAGTCTCTAGTGGGCGTGACGGCGGTGTGCACGGTGCGGAAACGCGCCCTGGTTCTATGCAACTCGGGCGTCTCCGTCGAGCAGTGGAAACAGCAGTTCAAGTGCTGGTCCACGGCTGATGACAGCATGATCTGCCGGTAACTACCCTTTTGTTCAACACTTTATGATGGAGGACTTTAGGTGTCCTCAAAACTCCGTCACCAGAGTTAGTTACTAGCTCATACGAACATACATACATAATTCTACACTAGAGGTAGAGGTAAAACACAGTTACAGAATTCCGACGTGTGTTTGTGATTTCGTTCGTGATTAAAGTGCCGTTATAGCAAAATCACAATAGGAATTGAACTATATGCCGTCTCTTTTCAGTCTTAGTGAATAAAAAAACGGTATATAGTTCAATTCGTGTATATTCGTGTATGTACAATAATGTGATTCTGCTAAAGCGGCCTTTTTAAGCCCGATGAACCTCATATGTGACATTGTGACGCCATCTCAGTAATATGGGTTCTTCCCCGTGGTCAAATTATTTAGTCCAATTGGTTTGACCACTAGGAATTATGTTTCCTCGTAAATGTGATCCATCAAGTTATTTTGCCTTTTTTCAAACATCTCTTTCTGATGCACTCAAAGGCAGGTACTATATTCCAGGTTCACATCAGAGGCGAAAGACAAGCCAATGGGCGCGGGTATCCTCATCACAACATATTCCATGATCACGCACGGCCAGCGTCGCTCGTGGGAAGCGGAGCAGACGATGCGTTGGCTCCAAGCACAGGAATGGGGACTGCTTGTGTTGGATGAAGTGCATACCATCCCAGCCAAGATGTTCCGACGAGTGCTCACCATTGTTCACGCACACGCCAAGCTAGGTACACTCACTATACTACCGATTTAATGTACAGAATCCTATTCTATTAAACGAGCAATATCTGTTTGATGTTTGAAGTTTGTTTGTACTGACGTTCTCGAAAACGGCTCTAACGATTTCGATGAAATTTGCAGTACGGGTTTTTACGGGGGCGAAAAATCGAATCATATCATATCTGGGAAAAGCTGTTTTCTCGGCATTTTCACCCAAAAAGATTTACAAGTGCAATGTGGTTCGTAATTGAACCACTAGATGGCGTTATGCACCCGAGCAGAGCTCGGTCGCCCAGATATTGTAATGTAAAATGCATAACTTAGAATTTTTTTAAAGCATTGTTTGGGTTCTGTTATATCTGTCAGACATTGTCCCATCCAATTTAAAGTTCATACAATAGAACTAATTATCGTAGAGGTTCATTCTAGTTTCGGTATCATTTGTTATCTATTCTTTATGCACTTTTTACTTTTGTGTTCTGTAATTATTAAAAAAATGAATTGCTGTTCGTTGGCAAGCGCGTAACTTGAGGACAGGACTGATTTGACTAATCTTTTTTGTATGTTATTAGTGCGAATAGTACTTGTTTTCCATCAGGTTCGTTTTGGTTATAGTCTATCCGTTACGTCCAGTTACCAATTTCGCCAACTTCCCTTTTTACCCCCCTGTATCTGCCTAGCGGTGATGATACTGTCTGCAATGCCTGAATACCTAACTACTGGGTTTTTTGAGGATTTTGAAATAAAAGATGCGTATCGTTTCGAATTCACAAGGCGTGTGTAATGGCGGAAAGTATTACATAAATCAGGGATTGGGGTAAAAGGTACAATTTTGAAATTAGCCAATAGGAGCGCGGCACGTTAATTATGAGACATCGGTCACTGGTAGAAAAATATTAAGGATACGAGAACCGCGTTGATTTAATTATTGTTGTAATCGCGAACATGCCGCCGGCCTTGAAAGTAGCAGCTTTCAACGTTCTTCAGGCCTCGGAGACTCCTCGTGCGCTTCTTGTAAGAGAGGGCAGATTTTCGCGTAGCTCCGCCGAACGACGCCTGAAGCAGTTTGAATGTCCGCTACTCGTGAGATGCCGTCCTTCCCCGGGATGGTTGCAAGTACTCGACCCATGTGCCACTTGAGCGGAGGAAGATTACTATCTTTAATTAAGACGAGCGCGTTGGTCTTTAGCTCATTCGTCTTTTCGGTCCATTTGTTTCGTACCTGCAACTCAGACACATATTCCTTGGACCAACGGGTCCAAAAATGTTGGCGAATTTGCTCCACTCTTTGGTACCGATTCAGCCGATGCGTGGGAGTATCGACGAGGTCATCGCTGGCTGGCGCAGTTAGCGGTCGGCCAACCAAGAAGTGACCAGGAGTGAGAGGGGTTAAATCTTTGGGATCTGAGGAAAGAGGAGAAAGTGGTCGGGAATTTAAAACCGCTTCTATTTGTGACAACACTGTGTAAAACTCCTCAAAAGTCAAGCGTGCATTTCCCACCACGCGGCGTAAATGATGTTTACAAGATTTGACTCCTGCCTCCCACAGACCACCAAAATGCGGAGAATAAGGGGGAATGAATTTAAATTTAATTTGTTGACTTGTTGCGTATTCGACAATATCAGAACTACATTTCTGTAAAAAGTGAGAAAAGTCATTCATTAACCCTACAAAGTTACGTCCGTTATCTGAAAATATTTCTATTGGTTTAGAACGGCGTGAAATAAACCTATTCAAGGCTAACAAATATGCCTCCGTAGTGAGATCACTGACCAATTCTAAATGAATAGCGCGCGTTACAAAGCACACAAATAAACAAATGTATGCTTTCGACGTTTTAGCTCCCCTACCTTTACGATTAAGTACGAGAACCGGCCCACAGTAGTCCACTCCGCATCGATTAAATGGAGAACTTGGAGTTATCCTTTCTTTAGGCAAGTTGCCCATGAATGGCGTTAGGATTTTACCCTTCATGCGTGTGCACCTAACGCATGCGTTCACTACATGCCTAGCTAGGCTCCTACCACCCAAAGGCCACCACATCTCGCGTAGATGGCAAAGTAAAGCCTGGGTTCCGGCGTGGAGAAGCTGCAAGTGTTTAAAGCGAAACAACAATACAGTAAAACGATGTTTACTAGACAGTAGTATAGGATGCATTTTATTATAACTGAACTCGTCGGAGTTCCCTAATCGCCCACCTACTCTCATTATTTTATTTTTATCTAAAAATAAATCTAACTTCGCTAAGTTATTTTTACCTTTAATGCATAAACCGCTACTTAACAGTTTATATTCACTAGGATAACTTTCCATTTGCGACAATCGAATTAATGTTTTTTCTGATTCATCTAACTCATTTACAGTAAGTATACCTGTGCGTTTGTTTGTTTTATTGCGAATATTGTGTATGAATCGTAGCATAAATGCCACTGCGCGCTTCATGCGATTATATTGAGAATACCTATCGAATGTAAATAGAGATAAGGCAGGTGATTCATGCGCGACAAAAGAAGAAATAGCCGGTCTCAATTCAGGAAGGTCTTCGCACGTTTCCATGACCTCAAAATCGTTTTCTGAGTAACTAGGACTTCGTAGAAAGTCCGGCCCCTCCCACCATAAAGTGGAAGACGACAGTTCCTCCAGACGAAGCCCACGTGAAGCGAGATCGGCGGGATTCTCCTTTGTTCTCACATGGCGCCAATGAACATCTTTTGTAATTTCGTGAATTTCCGTAGTCCTATTTTGAACAAAAGTTTTTAATTTATTTGGTGCCATGCGCAACCAACCTAAAACGATAGTTGAGTCTGTCCAACAAACGATATTATTAAACTTGCAAGTTAATGAACTTCGAACCTTATCAAGTAACCTAGCACCTAGCAAGGAACCACACAGCTCAAGCCGCGGGATACTCATAGGCTTGAGCGGTGCGACCCTGGCCTTAGAAGTAAGCAATCTGACTGTTATTGTTTGGTCATTATTCACTGTACGCACATAAATACAAGTACCGTACGCCGTCTGCGATGCGTCGCAAAAAACATGCAGTTCTAAATAAATAGGTTGGCTCCCTATGGCGTGCCGAGGAATGCGAACTGTATTGAGCTTCTGTAGGGAGATAACAAACCGGTTATACGTACGCACTACACTACATGGAACTGTATCGTCCCAGCCTATCTTGAGAAGCCATAATTGTTGCAGTAAAACTTTTGCGATAATTATCGTTGGGCTTAACAAGCCTAGGGGATCAAATATTTGTGAAATACTTGACAAGATAGACCTTTTAGTGATGGGCTTTTCATCAATGTTAAATTGCGTGCTAAAATAAAATTCGTCGCTAGAATTATTCCAACCTAAACCTAACGTTTTTGAACTTACATTTTCGTTATGTTTAATTTCCTTCGACTGGTTCGACAAATCATCATCATCATCACGTTGGAAATTATACATCCACTTTTGGAGAGGAAAACAACCTGACAGTAGCGTATCCTTGATTTCATCACACAGTTTCAATAAACTAGCCTTATCACTACCTCCCGTTAAAAGGTCATCGACATAAAAATCATCCCGTACAACCCTTTGGACGTCAGGGTTGGGTGATTCAAGACCTAGTTGTTTTAAGCACCTGACGCTTAAGTAGGGGGCGGAGGTAGTACCATATGTAATTGTGTTTAATTTAAACATGGATAGCTGTTGAGATGGATCATCGCGCCACAGGATCATTTGCAAATTACGTTGGTCCTCTTCCACCAAGCAATTTCTAAACATTTTCGTAACATCTGCGCATACAACAAATGTATGTTGCCTAAACCGTAAAAGAATAGAATATAGGTCACCCTGTATCGCAGGGCCTACTAATTGCAAATCGTTGAGCGATTTTCCAGATGTAGTCGGGGCGCTGGCATCAAAAACCACACGTAGTTTTGTTGTGGTGCTATGCTCCCGGTAAACGCCGTGATGCGGCATGAAGTAGCACGGCTTATCATATGAGCTCGCCGGACTCATATGACCTAAGCTTTCGTACTCTTTCATAAAATTTGCGTATAGTAATTTATAATCAGGTGAGCGTTGTAACCGTTTTTCTAGCGCGATAAAACGGCGCTCAGCTTGATCATACGAATCGCCCAATAGGCTAGGTGACTGTTTGAAAGGAATGCGCACAGAAAACCTACCTTCACTATCGCGTGTTGTTGTGCGAAGGAAATGATCCTCACAAGCGCGCTCATCCTCAGTCTGCGTATCCTTAACCGATTGAAGCTCCTCGATTTCCCAAAAGGAACGTAATTGCGTATCTATCGAACTGCTGAAATTACAATTAATGCGTGTAATATTCCGAGTTTGATTTAAAATAGGGCCGGAAATAATCCACCCTAGTTTTGTGTTTTGCAAATAAGGGCCACTAGGAAGCCTGATTTTACCTTCTCCTAGGAGGTCCCAGAATATGTCAGCACCAATCAATATGTCCACATCTTTCGAGTCTAAAAAATGTGGATCTGCCAACTGTATGTTGGTAGGTAAACAGAGCTGCGAGCTCCTCATTTGACATAAGGCCGGTATAGTTGCCGTTATCTGCGCTAACACAAAACAATTTATGCGCGTAACAAACGTGTTATCTACGTGCGATTTAATTTCAATGCTACATTTTTCCGAACACTGTATCACTGAATCTCCTACACCTCTAACTTCATGAGTGGACTGTAATACTTGCGCGTTAATTAAGTTACAAAACGATTTCGAAATAAAGCACCGCTGGCTTCCATTGTCAAGCAGCGCGCGCGCCTTGCGATAAGAGCCGTGCGCATCGGCCACCTCAATCACAGCTGTTGACAGTAGAACCGTGTGCATATCTGTAGATGTATTGCGTGTGTGCATGTGTGCCTTGTTTACATGTATCGGGGGTGTTTCCGAGCTTACGCTGCCGCTGGGCTTGTCAGGTGTGGTACTTGAATGAAATGTAACGGAGCTTGTATTATCGTTATGAATCAATGAATTATGTTTTTTGTTACATTTCCTGCAAGGGCCGTATTTACATGTCTCAGACGCGTGCCCCGAACGCAAGCAATTCTCGCAAAGTTTGTTATCACGAATTAACTTTATCTTTGTTTCCAAGTCACAATCAAGGAATTTCTGACACGAATAAAGGGGATGCATTGAGTTGCATTTTACACAGGGCTTATAGAAGCGAGACGGGCGTTCTTGTGGCTTATTTGTTGAAACATTGCAATGTGACGTGTTGTGTGTTGTATGTTTTTTGTTGTCATGTTGTGGATGATGTACTTTACTGTGTGAAAGTTGTAATGTTTCAAGCATATCTGCCCTATCCTTCAAGAACGCGAGTAAATCGGTCAATTTAATAGTTCGCTTTGAATCGCTATCGCTCGCTAACAAAGTGCATTTATGGGTTTCCCATTCACGTTCGGTCGTCTTGTCTAATTTAGACACGATAATGTAATTGACAAGTGTGTCCCAGTTATCAGTAGGTTCACCTAGAATTTTTAGTGCGCGCAAATTCTTTAATATTGTGTCAATAAGCTTCCTAATACAAGCGGACGACTCTTTAGGCAACGCATTTATGTTAAACAACGCTTTGACATGGTTATGTACCAAAAGCCTACTATTATTATATCTATTCAGTAACAGTTCCCATGCGACGGAATAGTTATCTGAGGAGAATTCTAGTGATTCTAAAACCAACATGGCACTGCCTTTCAACGATGACTTCAAGTAGTGAAATTTCTGGATACTACTTATTTGTTTTGAGTTGTGAACCAGAGATAAAAACGTGTCCCTAAACTCCAGCCAGTGCTCGTACGAACCGTCAAAAGTGGGCATGGAAATAGTGGGCAATTTTACCAATTTGGATTTGTCACTACAACAAGAAGAACTAGAACAGTCAGTGACCTCATCCCCGGCTAGCATAGATATCATGGATTCAGCGAGGGCAATTGTGCTATAGTAGGAATTTTCGAATGATTCTCTGTTAGTTAATTGATCAGGTATCTCGCTATCGAAAACATTTTCTTCTATTTTACTCTGAATATCATTGAACTCCGTAAATAAAGTAGATGCGCCTTTTATACGTAATTTCAAGTCAATGCGATCTCGAGAAGAAGAACCAATATTTTCACTATCTTGTAATGATTGTAAATAATTTGCAAATTTAGTCAACCTGCCCTTCACAATGCCTCGCTTCCTAACCAACTCGCGAATCAAATCGGGATTACTAGAAATAATACTAGGCGATTTATCACCAGATCTGGATTCTTGGCTCATTTTAGCGGTATCTACATTCAACGTGAGAGGGGATTTAGATTTATCAATAGGCATTTTGGTGGTCAGTGAAACACAAGAGTACTTACGGTTTGAAAGCTCGTATGGTAGAAATTGGGTAGAAAATACACGCCTGAAGTGCTAGCAACGTCACCAGATCTTGTTTTGGATGTTCGCAGCCAACACTTCACGATATTAAGTACACTGAAATCAGTTTAAACACAGGTATCACAAAGAGAACGGGGAGGTGATAGGGAAGGAAAGAAAGGATGGTTGGCCCCACCAGATTGCGTATGAAGTTCGATGAAATGCCAATCAAATTCCTTTTCCAAATTCCAATGTGCGCTTAGCCTCCAAGTAAACTTTGGTCCAGGTTTCCAATGCGTAGTGCGTATTGCGTAGTTCTCCAGCAGGAAGGTTATGGCGGCCGCGTGGCGTGATCGGGAATGGATTCCACAGGATGCTGAGTCCGCTATATGGCTCGTAGGACCAAATGTATCTGCCTAGCGGTGATGATACTGTCTGCAATGCCTGAATACCTAACTACTGGGTTTTTTGAGGATTTTGAAATAAAAGATGCGTATCGTTTCGAATTCACAAGGCGTGTGTAATGGCGGAAAGTATTACATAAATCAGGGATTGGGGTAAAAGGTACAATTTTGAAATTAGCCAATAGGAGCGCGGCACGTTAATTATGAGACATCGGTCACTGGTAGAAAAATATTAAGGATACGAGAACCGCGTTGATTTAATTATTGTTGTAATCGCGAACACCCCCCAACTTTCCTCTATTGCTCCTTTTGTTTCAACTCAGGATAGGATCGTTTGTCGTGTCAGCTAGTTCTAAATAAAATCGTATACTTATTCAATGTTAACCGTCCCCAGGTCTAACAGCCACGCTGTTGCGCGAAGACGACAAAATCGCGGATCTGAACTTCCTGATCGGACCGAAGTTGTTCGAGGCGAACTGGCTCGAGCTGCAGGCCAACGGGTACATCGCGCGCGTGCAGTGCGCCGAGGTCTGGTGTCCCATGACCCCGGAGTTCTACAGGGAATACCTTATACAGAAGTAATATTTTACTTTCGAATTGTACGAAGGTCTCCACACACATCTTTACTAGATGAATAGTGCCAGGTCACCTATACCTTCACTTTATTGGACGCCTTCTTTAGGGCCTGGGGAGTAGGCTTGCCCAAAAACCAAAAACCATCCTCTTAGCTTATAACCTCGCTCGCAATCCGTCAAGAAGGCGAGGCGGTGTGGATCGGATGCTGGGTGGATCCAATGAGCTATAAGTCTAACCTAAAGAGAGATTTGCGCGTCTCACATAATGAGTGTAAATAAAACACGGTATATCTAAATCAATGATTTTTACGTGAATAATTTCCCTGTGTTATTATAATGAAACGAATAATTTTTACTGCTTTTTACAGAATAAACAAAAAGATGCTGCTATACGTGATGAACCCCTCCAAATTCCGCGCGTGTCAGTACCTGGTGAAATACCACGAGCGGCGCGGGGACAAAACGATCGTCTTCTCAGACAACGTATTCGCGCTTCGCCACTACGCCGTCAAAATGAACAAACCGTACATCTACGGGCCGACCTCTCAGAACGAAAGGATACAGATTCTTCAGAATTTCAAGTTCAATCCGAAAGTGAACACGATATTCGTCAGTAAAGTCGCAGACACGAGCTTTGACTTGCCGGAGGCGAATGTGCTCATCCAGATTTCATCTCACGGCGGCTCTAGGAGACAAGAAGCTCAAAGATTAGGTAAATTACAAAAATACTAGCTTCCGCCCGCAGCTTCGATTATGTGTTTGCTGTCTTGGTACTCAGTTAAAAGTGGTAATAAGTTCTTATGAGCTGGTGGCTAACTCTGGTGATGGGATTTTTATGGCGCCTGGAGACCTCCATCATAGCTTAACTTTATGACTACTAAGATCTTGTTATTTCGGAATCAAAAATATATACTTATTGTATTCAAGAAGGTTTATAAAATCTTTGTTCCAGGTCGAATTTTGAGAGCGAAAAAAGGAGCGCTTGCAGAAGAATACAACGCATTCTTCTACACATTGGTATCACAAGACACGCTGGAAATGGCATACAGTCGAAAGAGACAGAGGTTTTTAGTAAATCAAGGTTACAGTTACAAGGTATTTATAGTTACATACAAAATACTACAAACACATTGATAAGTTGTTCATTTTAAAATATTTGTTCTATTTTAGGTGATCACAGAATTGAAAGGAATGGACACTGAGCCAGACATGTTTTACAATACTCGAGAAGAACAAGGAATGCTGTTACAACAGGTATATTCAAATGTCTCAATGCAATCATACTTTATGTATTACAAGCTACTGCCCGCGGCTTCGCTCGCGTGGTACCCGAATAAAAATAGCCTATATTTCTCTCCAGCCCTCCAACTATCTCCCTCCACACAAAAAATCACGTCAATCCATCGCTCTGTTTTGACGTGAAAGCAGGACAAATAAACAAACAAATATACACACTTTCACATTTATAATATGGGTACGGACGGATATATTATGACGTAGACCTGACATAATATTAACCATTTTCAATCAATTAAATTATTAATAGTCTACCTAACCAGTGATGGGAAATCACGGCCCGCGGGCCATATCCGCGCTCTGCTTACGTAAGACTTTGCAATAGCAAAGCGACAGCAATCACTACGCGACGGTCGAAAAATATATCACTAAAAATCGATCCCACGACCTCCGGATTAGATGCATTGCCCTGCTCTATTACTAATAATAATAAATAAAAGTTACCAATTTCGCACATAACGTGGAGAAAAAGTGACTTGAAAAACTGCACTACCTCTATTAAACAAAGTATTGAACAGTTAAGGCTCAAACACATGTTGGGCCAGCCTAGGCCAGCTTAGGCGAGTGCGAGCGAGAAGGCGAATCGATGCAAGGCGAGAGCGATAGAGAGGCAATGCGACCATGGGCCAACATATTGTGTTAGCGCCTTTATAAATACAAAGTTGACTGGCCTCTTTAGCTCAGTTGGTCTGCGCTGTAGGTCGTGGGTTCGATTTCCACCCAGGACAAACATTTGTGTGATGAACATAGATGTTTGTTCTGTGTCTGGGTGTTCTAAAGTATTACTTATAATTATAAGTATGTATTTACAAATATATAAGTATTCTATCAGTTATCTGGTTCCCATTGTACAAGCTTTGCTTAGTTTGAGGCTAGATGGCGCTGTGTCAAATGTCTAAAAACTGTTACCTCGTTCCGCAGGTGTTGGCGGCGTCAGAGACGGAATGCGAGGAGGAGCGTGAAGGCGGCGTGGGGGGCGCGGGCGTGTCGCGGCGCGGCGGCGCGCTTTCCTCCTTCGCCGGCGCAGACGACGCGCTCTACATGGAGCATCGACGCAACGCGCACATCAACAAACATCCGCTTTTCAAGAAGTTCCGATACTAGTGTTTTAATAATATAGGTACCTAACCTATGTAGCTATAGACGCATATAGTTGATACACATTATTTGATCTAAAGAACTTTTCACATACAGCCTTCGAGCTTATAGAACCATACAGCAGATAAATTGTTGCTGATAATTGTTCATTACAGCTATTATTTTTATTTTATCTATATTTATTTTTTGATTTCAGGCGTTTTCTAAATCTTGTTCCACAAGTATTGGCAAAAAAGATTGACCGGTCTAGAATTTTTGCCAGACGAAAAAAACAAATAAATAAATAATTACAATCCATCGCCGAAATTTTATTTACCCACTCTTCCTAACTTTACTTTTCCTGTTATTATTAATCTTATAGTATTTATAATTTGATTTAGATAATTCTTTTTTTCTGTCGCAGTAAAACCGAGAACGAAGCGGGCGTTCCAGAATGGGCGATAATCGAGCTTCAAGGACTCATTCAGATGAAGAAAGAGGTCGGCGGACCCACTGTAGTCGGCGACCTACACTTCTACAACAGAAACCGCCATCCAGTATTAGTTCTGGGCCACCACGTCCTCAACGGCAAAGAAACGAAACTAGAACAACCAATGGCAGTCATCGAGAAAATTGCTGTTGGTGACAAAACAACATACAAAGTGAAAGCTGTTGTTAAAAAGAAATTGTTATTCAAATCTAGACCCAAACCAATTATTTCTAATGTTGCTGAGAGAGTATAAGTTCTAAATTGAATAATTTTGCAATAAATGTATGAAAGTTACAAACTCTTATTTTTCAAAGAATTTCTCGTACTTTTAATTAGCAGTTCAAACATTTCTGTACTCCACGGATGTATATTATGAACTTAATTTTCTATCAGAACTGTGTTTTATTGTAGGTACTGCAATTATAATGTTTATAGAACAGAGTTACATGGTTATAGAACAACTAGAAAGAATCAAACATTTTCGTTGGTAGCGTAGCCAAAGGTCTATCTATACTCTTCGATCATATTTTATACTATACGAATAAGAATTAGCAGAAAAGACAAATAAAACTATTTTTGATGTACTACTTAATAATATAATTTCCATATTCACAACGTGAGATATGACATAATTCTGTATTTATTATTATCGTCGTATAATTACCCAATAATAACTAATGCACTACATCTACCTTACAATAAACATACACAATAGTACGAAGTTACATGAAATTAACAAAATAAAAACACCCTCATGAAAAGCTTGTGAGATTTGATTTTTTGTTTGAAAGAATATTTGCTACACTCTGATTATAATTGTTCACTCAAACTGTCTGTTTGTTATTAATCAGACGCTCAATTTTTCTCAACATGTTCCTTACATCTAATGGACTGAAAGTAGACCACCATTTACCCACACATTTTATAGAATTTGATGATCATGCTAACTCCACACAAGTTTACAATGCGATAATATTAAATTGCACAAGTCCAAACAATTACACTCATTCTGATGTCAAAACACTCATAATTGTGAAGGAAAATATTGTGAAGATACACGCGGTTTAGTCAGCTACAAGATGCCATTCATCATCCCATATTACATTTTCTGATACTGACCCAGGAACTAACAGTGTACTAAGAAGTGTAGGCTCAGGTGTATGCTGAGTTCCTGACACTGTAAAAATCATCTAGAATAGATGCAAAAGTCCTAAAGTTGTGTAAACAGCTACATTTTAGAGCAAACGTTGCTGTGATTTCCTTTCTACAATGACATGTATTTTATTTCAATACTTACATCGTAATAATTTCATCATGTGGGTGCCGAATAACTGCTTAATTAGGGGTTTTTAATTCGTTTCCGACATTATAAAGAAAACTGTATAGGTACTTAACTATTTTTCCGCGAAATAAACATCTTAAAATATGTGATACAATCTTTAAGATGTATGAATAGAATACTTTATATACGAAAGGCACTTTATATAACACAAAAGAGGGATAACTATACTTAAAATAACAAGTAAAACTAAAGTACCAATCTAAGTAAATGATAGATAAGAAATAGATGTTGCACATACGAGGAATGAAAATAGTAGCTACTAAAGTTAACAAAACGTGATACATGTCACATGAACTGTTAGGATAAATAAAATGTACTTATACTTAACTATTTCCTCCTGAACCACAATAGTCATGTATTGATAATTTTAACAGAAGCCGTTAACTCAAAACTTTGGCTGTGAACAAAAATATTAATTTCACTAAAACTAATAAACTCTAAAAACAATGTTACAAACAATTTTATCAATAAACATTAAAATAATGCTAGTCTACAAGTTAAATGTAATAATCGAAATATGTGCACTTCACAAATAATGCACCTACAACATCACTCCAATAAAATCATGATGCAACCTCCAACAAGTCCAGTCTTATAAAAAACTCTGATCTCCAGCGAACATTGGCGCTTCATTGTCAAACCAATCGTTGTGGATGCTCACACATTATGCACATTTATTAATTAGACCGACAACACACCGCTTTTGTATGGCATATAGTTCAAACTTAATATTTCTTTCGGTTTAGTTCATAAATAGTTAAAAAAAAAACTTTTCCTACCAAACCATTGTTTCGTAACTTGCAATACAGAAGGTAATGCAATGTCTCGGCGTGATTTAAATCACCAGAATTGTGCTACAGTAAGAAATTGACTACTGACTCTTTTTGACTCTTTTATAAATTTCATAAAAAATAATTTTCCTAATTGGTCGAAATCGTAGGAGACTCTAAACCAGTTATTCTTATGATAACGATCAGTCATTTTGCTAGGCAGCATTCAGATTGGCGCGCAGTAGCTGCATGCCGTCTGCAGAGGTCCAGTACTTCACTAGAAGGTCTCGCTCCTTCTCGAGACATAACTGGAATGTGGAGGCACAACCGGATTTCTTCAAACCGAGAAGTTGCTTCCTTAGCATTATATTCTGAAAGAGAAACGATAACATTTTCATTATAGGGTTTTGGCAACATACAACTACGAGTACATGCCGAATATAGTTACTACGATAAACAAAATATAACAAGTACTCAAAGTAAACACCAACTCGCAAGGTTATCTTATCACCACGTTTGCGAAGTGACCTACTAAGTACAGTTTAATGGTCAAATACAGTATACACGTAAATATCGGGATGTTGGTGATTAAAATACTATTACTGTGCGCTCTTTATGCATCTGCCAGACCGAGTGAAAGTGATGAACCTGTTCTGTATTATTATGGTTTAGTAAGTACTATTTGTCTTTGAATTTCACCTCTAAGGTCACATTTACTTCTTATAAAGACCCATAGTAGATTACAGATGATTTCGGAGATATAATGAGACCTTTGCCCAGCAGAGAGAAACGGAGCTTAAGCGTGCGATCAGAGACTGATATAATTACAACGTGACTGTGGTAACTAGGAAGAGAACGAGCGAAGTCTGCCGGCGTGCGTAGAGCATCAGGCATGTTCGGCGCTGCTGCAGCGGTACTGGCGGCCGCCGGCGCTCGTGAGGCTGTGTCGGTGCGGCCTTCGGCAGCGCTGCGACCACCGAGCTCCCGATGAACTACTGCTCGAACTCAACAACCGAGCTCATATGCAGGTACCACACAAATTGGGTCTCAATTGGGTGCAAGTTTCTTACCTGTTCGATCGCGTTTACGTTAACTTAGATAATGTATTGATTTTCATTATTTGTCAGCTATTCACCAAAGCAGTTCTTTTTTCATTTATATATGACGATAAATTCATGAAAAACAGTCCAATAAATAAAATCCCGTCAAAAACAAAACTGTACAAAAATGCACAAGTCTTCTGTCGTAAAAAGAATGTAAACCAAGTCGGTATAGACATATAGAGTAACTTGGCAAACGCACACAGCAAACGCGTAAATGTTTTATGTAGATTATTTTGCCGTGTGCGTTTGCCAATATAATAGTGATATGTGTACCTACTATAGACCTATCTTTGCTAACTACCTAGTTAGCCTTGAAAACTGGATCTAATTTTTGGTGAATAAATCAATGAAGCAAATAAGTAGAGATAGAGCTATTTTAGATTTGGTATTGGATAGCGTTGTGAAAAAGACAATAGTTTTTCAGGATTTGATTAATTATGGAGTGATAACGTACCGTAAATAGCATCAGCAAAATCGATATCGTGAAGGTTTCAAGCCTTTCAAGCACACTGCGATGTTAGTCGGTTGCATAGATTGAATAAAACGCGTTATATTTTGTGGCATGTACCTAATCTATGTAATGATGACATACAAGTACACGAATCATCGTTTTGTTAGAACCCTCTCTAATACGTCTAATCTAACAAATTAAGATTAATATTATTTTTTCAGTTCTGTCTGCCGACCACGGATTGGCCCCAGTGTTCAATAAACGAAAAGCCACTCACAGTGGTCACATCCTACGACCGCATGAATCCAGACGACTTAGAGGAACAACACCACGAAAACATAGAACTAGTACCGCCGAAGATCACAGTCAAATGCAAATGCCGGAGCCCCAACTATTGGAAGCTGAACTCGACAATCGACAATGTACAGATTTACCAGTGTGCTTCCATGCCTGTGTGTAGCACGGGCGAGTTCTGTGGAAATGTTCGTTTTGACTTAAACGCTTTGCATCAGTCTTGTTTGTGCCCGAAGCATCACATCTGCGTGCACGGCGGAGGCGCCACGCGCATAGAAATATCAGAGTTGATGTATAAAGGAAGGGGATGGAGAGCTTACTGTCAGCGAATTGAAAAAGACAGTGATGATTACAGCTATGAAGATTTTTGACTAGTTTAAATGTTACCTAGGTTTTTTATGAATAATTAAGAAAAAAGTTTGACTTTGAATCATCACTATTATCAATATCATAAACGAATTGCAGTTATAGCTGCTGGTTCCTCTCAAATCGCGCTGTCTATGCCCAGTTTCAGCTTGTGATATTCTGTGGCATGTAATGTAATGTATTATCCGGTAGACTTATCTTGACCGGGAAATTAAATAACAATAAATCAAGTCAACGAAACTTAATTATTTTTATCTCCTGCTCCATAGAAACCCTTTCAACACAAAAATAATTTTTCAAATCGGTCCAGGCGTCTTCGAGTAATCGGTGAAGATACATAAAAAAGAAACAAAAAAAAAGATTCCGACGAATTGAAAACTTCCTCCTTTTTTTTGAAGTTGGTTAAAACGTGCGACAAGCTTGAAGTGAAGCACAATATGCTGAAGCATCAACGATTGGGCTAGCTAATCCACAGGCGCTTTACGACTTTACGGGTGGTGAGTTTTTACAGTAGGAATTCACTCTAGAACGGTCCTTACCTCACTCGGCTGAGCGGCGATATCAAAAGCGATGGCGCGAACTTGCTCCTGGAACCTCTCCGGCCAGACGACCCGGCTCACGAGTCCTCCTTGTAGAGCCTCTGAGGCCGATAGCTCTTTTCCAAACACTATCAAGTCGTTCAACTGGAAATAAAAGGATACCTTTAAATTGATTGTTTTATGCGAGAAAATATTGTCTTTTGGGTGCTAGTTTAGGGGCTACTTGAACCTGAACACTTACTTAACTGAGAGATATAAATGGACCTTAAGTCTAGCTATCCTTCAGCTTGTGTAGGATAACATCGTGAGGAAACCCGCGGCTTAGTCAGCACCACACGTATTGGCTAGGTATGTCTTTTCTGTGGATATGGCAGGTATAAGGACGTGTTCCTGGCTCCCGACTTTTGGACAGCCGGAATCGTCTACCGTCGCTACAGGGAAGCACAACCGATTAAAAAAATCCCTAATCAGTTCTTCCTTCTCCTTTTTATGTTTTTCAAATTTTTTTAGTATAGGTATTTACCTATGTAAATCAGTGGAGTAGGGCACTGGTGACCTGTAGCACAGGTTTTTCTATACCTATTTCAGACACCAGTCTCTCACAAAACAGGCTACATTTTATAATAGCTACCTACAACGTTTTTAATATTAATTATTCTGTATATTTATTTTACTATTTATTTATATTGTTTGTGAGAGAAATAAATAAATGATTTGATTTGATAAGCTGAGAGGATGGTTATGTGCTGGGCAAGCCTACTCCATCTCAAACAATGTCCCAGGCACTACAGTGTCCCGTTAAGTGGCAAAAGATTTCCTCCTGACACTGTTTAAATCGTCTAGTAAAGATGTTGCCTATGTTTTTTTTAGTTTATTAAAAAGTAAGTAAGTAAGTTCGTATGAGCAAGTGGCCAATTTTGGTGATGGTGACGGAGTTTTCAGGCCGGGGGCGACAATTTAACGAGTCCTGCGAAGCACGGAAGCGCTCAGCTCGTAATGCCATTTGTGGTCGTCCATCCAAATTGTCTAGTTAGAAAAGTATTCATGATGAATAGAAACTTACCAAGTTCTGCGGAAGCGCTCTAGATGTAAGAACCCCAGCGCCCGGATATAATAGACTATCGCAGCGTTCGGAGAAGGCAAAGCTAGCGTTTTCGCTTGAAATCAGGACATCGCACAGCGCTGCTAGACCCAAGCTGAAGCCCCGAGTTTTTCCTTCCACACCTACTATCAACAGCTTGCTGTGGCTTTCCATTGCGCGCATGAGTGATCTAAATAAAAATAAAAATTGCAGTACTTTACGTACAATGAAGTGGACTTAGGTATTATGCATTTTCGACATTCGTAACAGCAAAACCTTTTGAATAGGTACCTACTGTTTTTTTTTAATTATATTTTTTTAAAAAAGGTTTATAATTTTACTACTACTAATATTTCTTTGGCAAAAAAGAGCATTAAGGGGCCTGCGACAGGCGAATTTCCATAAAAACGTAATACCGAAATCATTTAAAATTTAAGCATATTTGTATCAGTTTATGTTGTTAGATTAAGATAGTAGGTATTTATCTTGGTTCCTGTTACACTTTTGTTCCGAAAAACTTACCTAAAAAGAAATGTAAGCAAATTGAATTGAAATCTTTGTAGGTACACCGAAAATTGCATTTTTTTTCTTTTCATTTGTTCTATAGTAAGTTTTTTGGAACAAAAGTGTAACAGGAACCTAGATTAATACTGCCTTTATCCAAATAATAACATAAAGTGATAAAAATATGCTTAAATTTTAAATTATTTTGGTATTACGTTCTTAGGTACGTACGTACGTTCGTCGGTCCCTTAAACTTTCAGAAGAAAATGAAATAACTTCAAAAACCAGAGATATTTTGTAAACACGTACTCCTACAATTATTTAATAAATAATTTGATTTTTTTTCTTATTCAAGAAAATTATGTTATGATAAATGTATAAGCATTTCTTACCTTGCCTGATCTGCAATTTCGTGAGCATGTTTAACATCTTCAAGGAGTGGTTTCAAATCTAACCCCGAGCATACCGTTCCACATTCAGATGTTATTAGAGTGACTGCAATATCTTTATTCATGTCCACAAGGGAAAGAATATTCTCCAATACTTTCATTATCTGCAAAATAAACAAATACTTCAGATAAGCCATGTAAAATTGCCATAGTTAATGCATAAAATTACAAAATTTTATGTGAAACAAATAATATACACATGTCAAGAGAATAATTTCATGACATCCATATTTGTGTAACGATTATGATTTTATTTAACACACGGGAATTACTCACGTAAAATTATCGTCGATTTAGATTTTGAGTGTGAGACGCGACCGCGAGGAGTAACCTTGCCGCAACTCCCTCCTTACCTAGATGAAGATTCTCCGGATGAATCGAAACATTGTCGGTATCTAAATCGACGATAATTTTACGTGAGTAATTCCCGTGTGTTAAATAATGTCTAGTACAACTCACGAAAGTTTTGAAAGTGAGATTATGATTTTAGTTCAATCATACCATAATGGATAGATTGATTAAGATAAAATAAGGAATCTTTAGGGCCGATGACTTGTAATAGCATAATGCTTACAGTTTCTTTGGATAACAAGTCAATAACAATAGCTGCTCACAAAAGCTTTTAATAATTCTCACCTGAAAGCTGAACAAGGACCCTGCTTTATTAATGCATATTTCCGCAACTTTTTGGTTGAAATTAACTGTAACATCAGAGTTAACTGTAATCTCCTTTTCCGAAATAACTCTCTTCTGCTTGGAAGGTTTCTCAGGCTTGAAATCTGAAAGCTTTCTTTTATTCAAAGCCCTTGAGAGCTTGGAGTTGAGTTTCTCTTTGATTGACAAACAATCACTCTTATTCATGATGTCTTTTCTGGGAGTGCTAATCTTTTCATCCATGAAGACCTCTGTATGGCGACTGTTTCCAATAGTAGGCGCATCCTGGCTCTCTCGATGAGGTACCTGCTGAAGTACCTGGTTAGCAGGCCCCTCAACATCACTCAATCTTCGTGGACTCATACATGAACTTGAGTAGGAGCTTGAAGAATGTCTGCGATAAATTATAGAATCGTCGGCACTGTGGTTTTCAAAATCATCACTTACTGCTGGAGATTTCACTGAACTGCTTAAAGAGAGCCTATGTTTATCACTTCCAAGCTTTTTAGGATCACTTTCAGATTTAATCTTATTTTTTCTTTCACGGAATTTCATTTCTTTTGTGTCAGGAGTGTTGCTCTGAATGTTTTTGATGAATTCAGCTCTGCTTTTCATATTCTTGTTACCCTTAAGAGCTTCTGGAGTCAACTGGCATATCATGTTAACTGCACCTTCATCCATAAGTAGTTTGTCTATTTCTGTAAGTCTTTTGGTCGATTGCTTGCTGTTCTTAGGCTGAGGTTTTTTCCATTGCATTTTTGAAACAGGAGATTTAGTTTTGGGTGTCTGAAGAGGTTGATCTGTCTTTAACTTTTTTGGAGTAGAAACAGATGGATCTTTCTCCGGTAATGCCTCTTTTTCTTTTTTTATATGAGTCTTGGTCTTAGTAAAAGTATCTGGATTGTCAGGATCATAAATAATTTTCTTTTTTATTACCCTTCCTAATCTCCGCTGAGGTTGTGAGTCATCACTGCCTTTGTTTTCTGGATTTGCTCCATCAGTAACTGAAACATCTGCATTACTTGCTGTGCTGTCATCTGCATGACTTTCATTAACTGTGCTGTCTTCTTGGATGTTGGATTCTTGAGATTTCACCAGATTTTCCGTACTTTCGAGAAGAGGTTCACCGTCATCTAAAAGTTTTGATTCATCTAGATCCATGTTTTCATCATCACTCCAATCTTGGACTAAGGCTTTCACAATGCTTTCTTTTTTATTTTTGTCATTACTTTTAATTGTTTTTGGAACTTGTAAGCTACTTTGGTCTTCTGATTTTTCTTTAGCATCTTTGGGAGCAGTATCTGGAGTGACTGCCTCTTCAGCCTCCTCTTTTCCTTCTTGAGGAGTACTGTTTGAGCTAACAGTTTCATCAACTTTTCCTTTTACATCTTTAGCAGGCTTTGAACTATCAGTTTCTTCTAATTTAGTGGCATTACTTGAGCCACCTGTATCTGCCTTTATTTTTGCCGCTTTAGGAGCTGTCTTTAAACTGGTTATTTCAACTGCTTTACTTTTTGCTTCTTTAGGAGCAGCTTTTGAGCTAGTTGGTTCGTCATCTTTAGCTTTTGTTTCTTTAGAAGTTTTTGTTGTAACCGTTTCATCTACTTTTGTTTTAGTGTCTTTTGAAACATAATTAGAGCTATTTCTTTTAGGTTGCTTCTTTTCTGGTTTCTTGGGTGAGTTACGATTTTTTTTCTTCATGGGATCATGGGATTTCAGTCTAGTGAGTTGCTGTCTTGCCAAGTGTTCTTCCAATTTATGACTGTCTGCATGGAAATTTTCAGAAATCATCTTTCGAGACTCTTCAACATCTTTACCTTCTAATATATCTAATAACTCCTCTTTGTTGAACACTTCTTGCTCACAGTTATTATTTTCTACAGTTTCAGAGACATCCGAAGAACGAAGCACATCACTCAGCTCAATATTCTGTCCAATCTCACTCAAAATATTGCTACTGTCTGGTTCATTGGTTACTGTTTCATCCTCAAGTTCAGAGGGATTATCCTCTATAAATATTTCAGTTTCAAAAGTTATATTTCCGCCACTGTTTTCTACAATTCCATCAAGTTCAACTACAGATTCTTCAACTACTTCTGTTTCTGTTACAATATTTCCATCTACATTTTCCACTTCTGAAGATTCAGCTTCTTGGATCTCTGAATGAACTTCAGAACTTAAAGTCTCATTGCCATACACAGAGTCGTCTTCCTGAGCTGAAGATACTTCAGTCTCCATATCTTCATTCTCGGCATTGTAATCCTGTTCAAATTTAGTAACCAGATCCTGATCATTGTCAGCTACTGCTGTTTCAACAACTGGTGTGGTTTCGTGTTCGTTCTTGAATTCGTCAACAACATCGTTCGTATCAGCGACGCCGTTTGATGTGTGGCACACATCCATTTCCATTGGTGCCTCAGCATTCACGATAAGCTCATCATTACCCTTTACTCCGTCTCCGGGAGCAGTTGTGACTGGAGGTTCTTCTATAGCTTCCATAGTCATACAGAAACCGATAATAAATGCACCAACTTCGAAGGATAACCTAATTTATTTAGTGGGAAACTATTTCATTTTAAACTTATAGCTGACCGTATTCTTTCAACTTGATTTAGTTCTATTACTTTTCACTAAATCGTTTGCAACAAATGCAAATAGAAAAGTTTTTGCAAAATAAACTCAACAATTTCTTTACGTTGCGTCGGATGATCTACGCTGTCTATGGTGTCATGGAGTGCGACCGACGAACGAATGTCAAAAAATTCAAAAATAAAAAATAATTGTCAATGGCTAAGGGTAATTTTACACTAAAACCGAAAACGTTGTTTTCATTTTTGTTTGTTTGATAACCTAACATCGAATGAGAATTGAACGGTTATTGCGAAATCAATACTATCGTCCAATCGATTGGATACTGCCAGTTTGATCATGCCGAATGGACCGTGTGGACGTGGATCGGCATGAACTGCCGATGCCGAATGGACAGTTCGAATTGAACGTGTGTGGCAACCTGCCGATTGGATCCAATCAGAAGGACAATAGAATTGATCGTGGGTGGTTGCCTTTAAACCTAGAGGGCCTTACTTATGAAAGATGTTTAAAGTGAAACACTGGTTAAACAACGTCCACCTGTCTTTATTTGTAGATAGTGACAAACAGAGACAGGACGTTGTTCAACCAGTGTTCAACTTTAAACATCTTTCATAAGTAAGGGGGAGAGAAAAGGGAGAGAAACGTCAATTCAATGCAATGTGACAGTACTTTAAAAAAAAATATTTGGACGAACAATGATGCCAGGTAGGGTGATTCCCTAAATTCAGGGGTATTTTTGGGCTCCGGAGGGTTTGGGGAGACAAATCCTTTGGTGGGATTTTCACAGGAAAAAAAATTATGAATGGGCAATGAGAAATTTATTTCCAGAAAGATTTTTTTTGTTGAATTGTTATTAAAACAAACAAATGACTTGGGGTTTTTTTACGCTGTATTTCGAGGGGATTTCAATTTCAAAAAGTTTAGGGGCAGTGTTGCCAATTTAGCGACTTTGTCGCTAGAAATAGCGACTTTTGGACCTGTGTTAGCGACAAAAAATCGGGTTTAGCGACAAAAAATATTTAGCGACTTATCTAGCGACTTTTGGACTTCGACCAAAAAATTAAAAGTATTTTTATTGGTGGGTGGAAAAATATGGAACTTCATGTGCGTATCACTACGGTGTTCAATCGTATCGCGTATCAACCTTTAAGCGTGTTCTACACGGTTTGAAACCACAGGATCTACCAAGGTGACCTTGCTAGAATTTCGCATGACATTGGTTGACAGTAAATTTCGCTACAGACGCCATTGGTTGACAGTAAATTTCGATGACGCCATTGGTAGAAAGTGCCAAGGTCACCTCGGTAGAAGCTGTGCTTTAACTATCAAACTCTATCGAACTATGCTCAATGAATTCTGACGAAGATATGAAATTAAAACTTTTTTTCGAGTTTACGTAAAAATATTTTGGGTGCACCCCCCCCCCCCCCCCCCCCGCTAGCTCCTTTGCCTCTTTTAGCGACTTTCTAGCGACTTTTATTTTTTGGAGTTGGCAACACTGTTTAGGGGTAAATTCCAGTGTTGCCAGAAGGTTACTTTTGTAACCTTTTAGGTGATTTTTGAACTTCATTGGTTACTTTTAGGTTACACTAATGAAAAGGTTACTTTTAGGTGATTTTTCGGAATTTGTAGAATTAACTTTTAATTGCTTACTTAGAAGCAACGGAACGCTCGTTTTGGAATTTTTCATGTTGGTAAGCTTCGTTAGCAATATAACCATAGAGAGAGAAGGGACAAAAATTAAGTGGATCTATTGTTTCGTAGTACACATAATAAAGTCCTTATAAGTACAGAATTTTAGAACATAGATGTTCTCTACCTACAAAGAGCCGGCACACGATGAGGGACAAAAGATATTATGCTCCATCTCATTTTTTCACAAGAATTTTGTTTAAAATCTTTGTTTATTTTTGTGTGAGTGAGAATGGACGATCAAAGAAATTGAAATTCAAATTAGTATGTCATCAACAGTAATCGGAATGAGGCGGGCTAAAATACCTAAAGTTCTAAAAATAACAGAGACAAATAGAGACGCCTTAGGATTAAATATTTTTCGACCCAATTATTTCCGTTTTCGGGACATTAATAAAGATCATCTAACATTAAGGTGAATCAATTTTTTACCTGAGTTAATAACAAAAACTAAAATGTAAATTATAGGGATAAAAAACTTTTTTCCGTCGGTCAAATAGAAAAATTATTTGAATTAGTTCACAATAATTATTAACATTAATTTTAAATGTACTTACTCACTGTGAAAATTGTGCCAACTTTCAATAAAATTCTTACTTACTACAAGAATAAAATTCTTGTAGTAAGGAAGTCTCCCCTTTTTTGCCTCTGTTCTTTGAACTTTAGGTAGTTTAGCCCGCCTAGTTCCGATCACTGGTCATCAATATGAATAAATAAAGAAATGCGGGCAAGTGCTTAAATACTTAGTATCGATGTTTCTGTAAGTCAATACAAAAATATTCTATTCTATCAACTTTTAATACCTTTCCAGTAAAAAAAAATACGAAAGGTTACTTTTTATGCAAAAAGGTTACATTTTTTTTATATTCAGGTAATTTCTGACAAGACCCGACTGGCAGCACTGGTAAATTCACTTGGCCACCTGGCAACACTTTGTGCGTACATTAAAAAATGCTTTTTATTTGTAAATAGATTTATCGAAATAAAATAGACTTGAATTGGAGAATTTCAAATAGGTAACTATTTGTTGAACTCACGGTCTATTAATTATTGCAATAATGAATATTCTGCCGAAGAAAAGATGGCACGTAAGGACCAAAGAAAATATAGCAAGAGTGAGAAAAGATGAAGCAGAAGCAGCTGAAAAAGAACGACAAGAAAACTTACGAATTGAAAACGCTGACAGAGAAGCTCGTCTCAATGTGTTGAAAGCAAAGAGTAAAGAAAAGTTATTGGAAGCCGGTATGCCCGAACCAACAACAGCTGTTGAGCCTGCAGTAGAACATGTTAACCTATTTGCTGACTATGATAATGCTAACAAAAATACTAACAAAGACCATGATATAGAAGTAAAAGAAAAGAAAGAAGACTATGAAAAGAAAATTGGATACCTCACATATCTTGGGCAAGATACGAATGAATCACTTAAAAAAAAGAACTGGTATGAAGTAGCTCCTGAGACTTCTAGATTTGCAAGAACTGATGCTATAAAAGAAACATACAATAAACTGGTGTTGAAAGATGAAGATGGTAAACCAAAGACAAGCACATTGGATATTAAAAATGGAGAAGTTGGATGGAAATCAAAGCAAAAGTTAGATCCTATACATGCCTTTAGAAAACACTGTTTCAATGAAACCAAAAAACATAACAATGACTCTCCAAAAGACAGATGCAAGAAAGATACCACTTTTGACAAGAATAAAAAAACTAAAAGCAAAAAAAATGATAAAAATGACAAACTTCTCAAATTAAGAGAGGCCCGATTAAAGCGTGAAAGGGAAGAGAAATATAAAACGGAAATGTTTCTGACCAAACTAAATGGAACAACAGATGACACTCTTTCATCAAGTAACAAAGAACCAGAAACTACCAAAGTCAAAGCAAAATACAATTCTCAATTTAATCCTGAACTTGCAAGACAAAATTTTCGATAATTTTTTAGTACTATTATTATCTATTCTATGGTACTGGTATGTGTGGCATGAATTGAATGAAAGTTGGTTCAGATGTGGTATGAATGTGAGCATAACTGCGGGCAGAAGCTTGTTATACTTTGTAATTGATTTATGTACTGTCATAAAATAAAACTACAATCTATAAGGCCTAGATAAGATAAGACCTTGTATGTATAATCAATAAGTTTAACTTCAGTTAACAAAATAATTAAAAATGTAGTATGTATAATAATAGAAAATAAATAAATACATATTAACCTTTATTATTTTTATTACAATTTAATTAAATTTAATAAAGGAATTAAAAACCTATTTCCAAAAAGATCAAAATATTCCATCATACATAAATAAACATCATTTTCAATTTCATTTCTATACATTACAAAGTACCTAGTTGAAGTACTTTAGTTCTAAGAGGAACCTCTGCTTGGCAAAGTGTGTGTGAATACAATCATTGGGAGTTTCTTTTCTAATTTTTTAAATGAGTATTGGAATGTTTCACAGAACAGCTCCAGAATTCTTACACAGTAAGCCCCTTCACTTGGTGACTCTGTATAAATTAATCTGAAACAATAAAACATAAATCTAAGTACCTACATGTAAAAATATTATAAATGTGAAAGTTTCAAAGGCTGATTTTATTATCTTAAGCTGGATTCGACCAAACTGGATTAAGTTTTTACTCGAGAGTAAACTACTGTTTGTTTGAATATTTGACATTGTAAAGTTGACACCTTAAAACCAGAATAATTTGTACGCACATAATAATGTTTGGTTGCGCTTTCTAATCAATTGTATTTCGAATTATGTCGGCTAGTTACTCTGGAGTAAGATGACTTTTGGTCCAATCCAGCCTTAATCACACCTCAATTTGATAAGACCTGCCCCCCTATTCCTTAACTCAGTTGACATCAATTTGATAAGCACTATAGTCGTATTGCTCATTATACGGACTAAAAGTGAAGGAAAAAATATCATTTTTCCTTCAATTTTGATTAGTTTTGATACGTTTTATGTCAAAATTGAAGGAAAAATGACATTTTTTCCTTCACTTTTAGTCCGTATAATGAGCAATACGACTATAGGCAGTACCTACATTGCTGTTATGACGTAATGTCATAGAATAGATAATGAAATATTTTGTTTATGTAGTGAGCAAAGATAATGTCGACAAGCAATTAAATGCCGTAAAGTGAATACTTATAGGTATATAAGGTATTTCACTGTGTTCTTACTTGGTAAAATTGCATATGAAGTCAACAAATATATCAAGATTTTCTGTCTTGGTTTGATGTAACAGCGTGTAAATTCCAACAATTAATGGATATCCATCAATATTCTCTCCGGGCTTTCGCGACATGAGATCACCTGAAATAAAACATGATTTACTGGGACTAATAAAGGAGATCATTCATTTTGGGCCCAAACACGGGCACTGAACGCGTTAATATTATTTCGTATTGTAGGTACTTAAGCAGATAGATCGTACCTGTTGTAAAGCACATTTGTAGTTTTGATAATTGTGAAATCAGAACTATTGCTAGCAGTCGCCCCATATCTATTTGCAAAAACTCTTGAATATTCTTCACATATATTTTATCGTATGGCTCGTATATTCCGGATCGCAATAAATAGTCCTCTAGGTTTTGCAGTAGTGCAGGCGACACCTTCTGGACTTTGTCATCGAGTTTAGTTCCTTTCAGCTCAAAAATTATAGCACTGAAAATATAAATAACAAAATATACTTAGATTTAACATTTTTATTACTGGATCGGCCGCGTAACTTGCTATGCGATGTAGGTACGTATAATTATGTAGATTTTAAAAGTTAAGAATATGTAAGTAAGTCAAACGTTAAGTTTGGTTACCTACGGTTTGGGTCCTACACAACAGATTCTACAAAAGGTACCTATAAATAACTAGTAGTTCGCCCCGAACTGAGACCTCGCGCACCGTTGTATTGATAGTCTAGATTTGGACTTGTTTCTGACTACCCCTATACCTACGTTAAGTGCTCCTTCTAGTGTTTACCACAGAATGATATCTAATGCGCTACCTCAGTATGGTAAAGATTATAGGCATGCATGCAATACATTAAGTCGTGTCGTGTTTATATTCAATAGTTGACCCCGCGAACTTCGTACCGCGCCTCAGGGAAGGCCTCTTAGTTCGAGAAATTATTAAAATAGCAGTTCAATACGAAACGTATGAGAAAATCAATTCCCTCCCCCCCCCCTCTCCCTCCCCTCACATCCTCCTCCCCTACCCTCCCCTCCCCCTCCTCCCTCCCAACCCCCTTCCCCTCCCCTACCCCCTCCCCTTCCCCTCCCCCCCCCCTCCCCCCCCCTCCCCTCCCCTCCCCTCCCCTCCTCTCCCCTCCCCTCCCCTCCCCTCCCCTCCCCTCCCCCTCCCCCTACCGTCCCCCTCCCTCTATAATTTTGGTACATGCCTAGCCCACTATTTGCAGGAGTTAGCATTTGCATACGTGACAGGTTGCAAGCCCATCGCCGCTATTAGAACGTTAACTGGTTTCCTCACGATGTTTTCTTTCACCGTTTAGAGCTCGTGTTAATGCGCATTTAAATTTTTCAAATCGAGAAATCCATTGATGAGCACGGCCAGGGTTCGAACTTACGACCTATGAATCGAAAGTCGAGCACTCTTCCAATCGGCCAACACGGCTTTTATTTTCAATCTCAAGAAAAAATATCAAGTAGCAACTAAAATCATTGCAAACCAAACCACAACGATGCCACACTCCTTGTCTGTTAACCAGACCTACGAATACATCGAAACTCTATGAAACGGGAGCTCTCTCCATACTTCCGTTAATTGGTTTTCATAATTTTTCTTTTTGACTGTATTTCAAAAACTATAGAACCTAGAAGAAAACTAAAAACCATTTTGGAATGTATAAGTTGAGTACTTACATATGACACCCTACTCAATATATTTGGGTAACTTTGAAAAAAATTTACCCCCTTGGGAACCCCATATCTTTACAACCCCTTCATCGATTACGCTCATACGCTCCACAGCAAATTTCCATAGCACAACCTATTGACCTATCAAGTTTCATACAGATTGGATAAGCGGTTCGATAGTTATGCGAGAACATAAAAATGAAACATACAAACATACAAACATACAAACATACAAAGCAAAATCGCCTAACTTGCCACTAAGATCTTCGCTCGCTTCGCTCGCTCGATCGATTAAATAAGTAGATAAACTTACTCATTCAAAGTTCGCAGAGAAGCCTCTAGATGCGCAGAATCGAATTTGCAATTAGTGTTTAGCTGATACGCAATGTGCTTCCTAATTATTTGCAGTGTTCCGATCAGTACTAGCACATCAGCAATCTGCTGAGTCGTTTTATTCATTTTCATGATGATCGAATCGAAATCCTTACTAGAGCTGACTTGACCTATGTAGATCTTCTCCTGATTTGCTCTAAATATATCCTGAATATTCAACATCTGGTTTTTAATCATGAAAGCGTAAAGCATGTCTAAGCCATGCAGTCCAACCACTCCAATAGCTTCGTTTAGCTTTGAAAAAGTTTTTGTGTTTATGATTTCGTGTTGTGTCTTTACGTCGAACCAAGCTGTGCATACGCTTATGTAGGTGCAAATTCTGAAATAGATAACAAGTAGCCTTATTAAAATTTTTAAAACCGACTTCAATGTTATATAAGTTGTGCAATTTTCAGTAATTTTCCACACAACAAACAACTTAAGTTCTCTTAGTTGTGGCCAAGCTGTAAGAGCGTGTGTTTCATGTAAGATTTGTATTTAATAGTCAAACTTGGTAGGTAAGATTAAGATGTAATAAGATAGTGTGAGTGTTTAAAGCAATAATGACGTGATTGTTGTAAGTAGTACCTTGCATCAACCAGCTGAACTATCTGCCTCGCCAGGCTTCCCATGAACCCAGCTGATGGACTATAGAGTGTGACCCCTTTGCGTAGGCTGATCTCTTTCGCGACACTCTCTTTTATAATCGCTGTAACCTAAGTGAAACAGAGTTGTTTTTAGTCATTCCGTTAATTAAAATGACATTTTACATCGTTTTCCTGATCTGACAGATTAAACCAGTCCTTTATAAGTTTATACATGTGGTGCATTTTTGCAAAAAATCTAATGGCTTAGTGACTAAGCCTTAGTCGGAACGAACGAAGTCCCGTGAAATTGATTTGCTGGAAGGAAACTCTTCGTAGGGTTAAGCTCGCCTTTGTACATGTCCTTACTTTATGTCGTTGTTCTATGTGTTTTATTTGTACAATAAAGAATTAAGAAATTACCTGTATTTGCCAAATTCTTAATCCATGAATATTTATGTAATCTTGGATGTATTCTAGTGACCTCTTATAGCCATCCATGCTCTCAGACAGTTTTTGCAGTCTCGTTAGTAAGTTGCTTGCATTCGGTAGAACTTTCTTTCCTTGAGGCTCAATAAATTCTTCAAACTTCTTACTGATGTGTCGCTCTAACTCTTTTAGCAGGCCATCTTCCAGTAGCTCAGCCGGATCCACTCTAATGACGCCAACCAAGGTAGATCTCATGTCCAAGATGCCTTCAAACAAAAATATATTATGTAATACAAATAGATAGAAGGCAATTTTAAAGTATTGAGTCGCTCGGAGTACCTGTCGTAAACGTAGATGCGGAATGGGTCAATTTAGCCACTTCCATTCTATGGTCCAACTGCGCAAAATCCCTCAGTCTATCCTTCTCCAGTCTTGTCGGAATTTCCTTTATTGTCCATGTTTGGAGATCAATAATCTTTTCAACTATATTAAATACCATTTCAGGAATGATTTGTAACACTTTTTGAATATACTTGATCAATTCATTGCTGTAGTATTGCGATACCGACACAAGATCGTCACTGTGGGCCTGGTTTATCCTGAGCAGTGGGATCTCCATTGCACTCGCTAGTTTGAGAAACAATGATCTCAGTCTGCTAGTAACAGAAGGGTCTTCTTTGATACTGTTCTGCATATATTTCGTATACAGATCTATTGTGCACCATGCATAACTGACGTCAGCCACAGTCTCCAACGTGACTAACGAATCCTCCTTCAACGATGCTATCCTCAACAGATACTTTAAGGCATCCTTGCTGTCACAAAGAAATTGGACAATGGTTGATGTTGTTTTAATTCCATGAAATTCTTCAACTTCCTCTAAAGCTTGTAACAGCTGAGTAACTTTCTTTATTGATTTCGAAGAAGTAGGTTCACCTAAAGACGCGACTTGCTTAGCAATACTCTCAAACCATAGCTTTAGTTGCTCATTTTCTGGAATTTTAGCAATAGGCTTCGCTCCTGAAAACAATTCTGCTAAATTATTAAGTGATTCCTCAGCATCAGATTTGTTTTTGTTCCAAGCATCAGTTCTATTCTCAAGCAGTCTTTTTAGAACTTCCCTTACTTTTAACTCCAGTTCGGCAGTACTAATGAGTAGTTCCAATAACTTGAGAGGATCATAATGTGACTCTTTGAGAACCACCTCTCTAAGCTGTTTACTCTTTTTGTTCGTGTCATAAAATATTACATCACAGTTATGTAGTAGAAGCCATCTATTGATAAGATTTGAATTTAAAAGAACGTTTATAATCTTGTTAATATTATCTAGAACGAAATCATCAGTTAATATGCCTTCTTTCAACAACTGATGTGTTTTATTGATCAATGTTTGTACTGAACTGCCTTTTTTAGCAGATATTTCTTTGACCATTTTGGCATTCAATGTGTTAGCAAGTGCTGACTTAGCTGCTTTAAAGTTATCCCATGAATCTATTAAGTTTAAGGTCACTCCCATGTAGACTGGTACGACCCAATTGCAAGGGAAGAATTTATCAGCTATTTCGCGCATTTTGGAAGTGTCAGTGTGTAGATAGTGCGGAGCAAAATACAAGCACACCACAAGCATGCTGGCTTGAGTAGCTAGCGCGGACGCCTGATCTTCTGGCATAGTATACACAGCTAATTGATTATAAATATCTTCAGATCTCAGTTTCCCAACTACCTTTTCGACGAATTCCGGTCGAATACTGACGCGGCTGAAATCACATTATGATTTATCCATCTTATTTCTGTAAAATAAAACCATCAATTGTGTACAGTACAGAGCATCGTTTTCAATACCTGAAATATTCGACAGGATAATCTGTGGGCCTTTTTCCGTTTTGTTGATCATAACCAGTGTCTCTCAGGAGCTTGCAGACATCATCAATGTTGGTCTGAGACTGACTGGTGCTGTACCGGTAGAACGCCACCAGAAGTCTCTCCCGCAGCATGCCGGGAATGAAGAGATCACAAAGTAGCAGCATAGCGCCATACAGGTACAGGGACTCACACTGAAATAATATTGTTATAATTTTATTAAGGTAAGTAGTAAGTTTATTTTTAGTTAGGTACATGTATTAATCCTACTGATACTGATACCTATTAATGTGTTGTATTAAGGTTGATTCACGCTACACCGGGCCGGGACCCGGCCGGTGTAGCGTGAATCAACCTTAAATGTGTAATGTGTATTTTGCCCGATTTCGTCGCGAAGGAGCTGCACAAGCTCCCACCGGTGGGATTTGACCACGTCACCAGGTTGTTGAAGGACATCACGTTCCTGAAAACAGGCCTGGCTGAAATGCAGGCTAAGTTGGAGGCGTCCGATGTTACCATCGCCGGACTGCGTGCTGAGTTGGTGTCATTACGTGACACTAATTTAGCAAGTAGATCGCCCGCTTTTAATAAGGTCAACATGCAACGAGGTGCAAAGTGCAACGTTTCGGTTTCGAGTGTCGAATCGGAATTTGTCGATTCAGCTGAGTCGCCGATCGCCGCTGCCGCAATTACACCGAACGCGTGCCCACGCCCCACCGACTGCATCTCTCGCCGTGCAGAGAAGCCGATACCGGTCACGCTGGCTACTCCCCGACAACGTGATTACGCTTCTGCAGCGGCCAACAACCCTGCAGCTCCTCAAACAAAGGGGAAGAAGCAGAGCTGTGAGCCAGTTCGCAGCGCTGCAACCGCTAGGGCTCCACGGAAGGAACCCTGTGACGCAGAGGGCTTTACCGAGGTGATAAGGAAGAAACGGAAGCCCTCTAGCCGAAACCAGTGTGGTACTGCGCTGAAATCCAGCGAGCAGCACTTCCGAGCGGAAGTACCCACCACGCAGATCTACGTGTCCCGTGTTCACTTCGACGTGAAGACCGTAGAGGTGGTGGAGTACATCAAGAAGAAAGCCGGATTGGGATTGAGGGTCGAGAAGTTGGACTCTCATCGTAATGTGAGCTTTAGCTCATTCATGGTGAGGGTCCCTACGGAGAGATTGAAGACCTTCATGAGCCCTGACTTCTGGCCGAAAGGGGTGAAGTTTCGGCGGTTCAAGGGCCGCCTGTCACGTGATACCCCGCGCCGTGACACACAGATCTAGATTAAGTTTCATTCATATGTATTTTTAGGTTTCTATGGGCCTTAGAATTAGTTTTTACCATCTGTACTATTCTTAAGTTGCCTGAAATAAAGTTTATATTATTATTTATGTCTCAATTTCTATCAATTCATAATCTCAATGAAACTATTATTAATTGTTGTTGTTTTCTTCTTGCCCACACTTTCCCACTGCTGTGCAGAGGCCTCTCCTCGAGTTTTCCAGGTACTTCGGTCCGACGCCATTGCCTGCCCCTGCCCAGCCTTGAAGGTGTCTAGCTCTTTTCGCCATCGCTTGCGTGGTCTACCGCGCCGTCTCACTGTTTCAGGGCGCCAGTCAGTGGTAGTTTTGGCTTACAGTTCGTTCGGCATGCGGCAGACGTGCCTCGCCTAGTACCACTTAGGCTTCGGGGCCTTTTGAGCCACGTCGGCGACGTTGCTTTGGAGCGAATAGTGTTTTATGCCGAGAATGCTTCGCTCCATCGCCTTTTGTTTGACATACCTACCTACCTTGAGATTGATCTATCACCAATTATAAATGTTATGAACCATATTAATTTAACTGGGATTATGAACTACTGAGGTTGCTCGTATGAAACGTTTCAATTTAGGTAGGTACATGATTAATACCCTCTTATACACATCTTCTGATGATCCTATATGCGTGAAGATCAGAGAAAATGCCTAGTGTCTTTGGATTCAGTTGTGACTGTTTCGTTTTTTTTAATCTAAAAATAACCAATGCATAAAATTTAAAACCTCACTCACCAATAGCTGTTTTCCTTCAACATCTTTCATGGCAGACTCCATGCTCTGCTGAATGAAGGCATTGTCATTCAACTGTTCTAGGAACACATTGAGATCAACAATGTATTGATAAATATTTTCAAATAGCAAGTAGAATCTGGTTATCAAATGTAAATATTTTTCCTTCAGCTCATCATCCAAATCTTGCAATTTCTATAAGAAAAAGTATATTGTATGGGTCTCTCCACATTATAACATGAAAAACAAGAGAAACGTGAATGTAGACCTTAAGCCCATCACACACACAGTAGATAATATATCTTATGAAATATACATTTTGAGATCGCGCCCATACAAATTCTATGGAAGACCACACACAGCGAATATAAATTACAAAATATGTTTGGTGCTATCTGTAGCTATCTGTCAAGATTTATATTTCATAAGATATATTATCTGCTTTGTGTGTGGTACGATTTCCACATTATTCTCGCCTAGTTCTCCAAATTTTGTCGGTTTTTTGCGGGAGACAAGGAGCAAGAAGGCGAAAATAGATGTCGCAAGTTTCTCGCGAGAATGTGGAACTTAGAAGTTCTCGCGAGAAGTGTGGAGCAGACTTATCCACTCTGGGGCACGCTGTTGCAAAGCTTTGTTATTGTGAATTGATCTTGTAAGTATAAGCTTATCGGTGTGATTTAGAGCCTGAGCCAATATTTAAATGGAGTAGCCTAGAACCTATACCATTCTTGGTTTTGGAAAGTGTTAATAATTACTTAGTAAAATTATTCTGCCTGATTACTTACCACATTCATAGAAATTTTCTTTTCTTGAGCATCAGAAATTTTAAAATAACTAAAGTCAACTATGATATCCTGATACTTTTGCTGTGCTTCCTTGGTTTCCAATCTGTAAATTAATGAACTTATACAATAACAATACAATAACTTGGTGTTATTTATTAATTAAACTCCTCTTTAATAATTTTCAAGCAGACCATCATGCTAACTTACTACCTCCACTTTTTCTGTTTTGTTTAACTACATACATAAATCAGAGTCACATTGGCCTAGGTAACTTAGAAACTACTGGATGCCTAAGGTGCAGCCCACGCTTAAGGTTATCAAACTAAGATGCCTCTCAGGTCAACCAGTATTCATCATCCTCATCCAGAGCCAAACCCCACCCACTGGGTATAGGCCTCTGCTTTTTGATACCACCTCTCATGGTACTGTGTGAGCCTCATCCAAGTTCGTCCCATGACCACAGAACACTATTAGGTATCCCATGATGCTCTTGCAGCCAGATGACCGACATTATTCAGCAATACTTTAATTGTTCATAAACTGTAGGTTTGGGTCGGGGTGTAGAAAAGGGTGTGCAGTTAGTAGCCGAGACTTAGAAAACACAACACACACCCTTTTGTATACCCCGACCTAGGTTTGTAATAAACTTATAATTGTAATTATATAAAAAGAACAAGTATAAGAAGGTACATACAGATATATCACTGGTACATGATCCTTTAGTCTAAGAATCTCAGCAATAATGGCATTACCATGAGAAACCAATTTGAGAAGATTTTGGGCACAAATATTATCTTCAGACATAAATTCCTTCATAATAAATGAGATGATTTACTTGTTTTATTACTTTATTGTTACCTAGCTTTAAAAAATAACACTAAACAATTTATTTTTCTATCAAGCCTCAAAGGAATTTGGAATCAGTGGAATATTGGAATACAAAAACCAACCAAACAAAACTAGCGATGAGTAGGTCCGGATGGATACCGGACCACGGACCGGAATCCCTCGCGGTACTGATGGATGTACATCGCGCGTCAACTCGGATACCGGTCCGCCGGTCCGGACGGCGGACGGCGGACGGCGCGGACTGGTAACCAGGAGCGATAACGCGGAGCTGCAACCCGGAGCGGTAACGCGGAGCTGCAATCCGGAGCGGTAACGCGGAGCTGCAACGCGGAGCGGGCGGACGGCGGATTGCGGACGGAGTGGGGTACTGCATAGGTACGGGAACTGCGGGAAGGGTGCAGGTGCGAGACCTCAAGCGAAGTTTGCGTGTGCAACACCGAGCTGGTTCATTTTTGTTTGTGTTTTCGTGTGTCAAGTCAGGTCAGTGTAAATAAATGAAGCGTGTCGAGTGTCGCGCGTGTCACATCATCAAGATGTAAGTAGTAGGCCATATTTATTTTTATTTCAATTTCAATTTCAATTTCAATTTCTTTATTTGTGATACACAGGTGGTTACATGGTAGATGTTTATAAATATTTAAAGTGCACTGTGATCTGCCACTAGGCGTACAAATCTTGTAAGTAGGTCAATTCAAATAAAAATAGATTTTCTAACTAAATTTAATAATAATTATTATGAAATGAAAATAATGTGTTAATAATGTCAAAATGTGAATAATGTAGGTATGTGATGGTAATAAATAATTAAAAAGTCATCTAATTTTAGTCCTTGCTGTCAAAAAATTCAACAATTGTGTAGAAAGTTTTATCTATTAAATAAGAGAATAGCTTAGTCTTGAAAGTGATAAAGTCGTTACATTTCTTAATGTCATTCGGTAGGTTGTTGTAGATTTTAGGTGCAGTTACAAAAACACTATTGTCAAAAAGTGCTGTTTTTACGTTAGTCCTGAGCAGCAAGTCATCCCGACGTCGATCTCTTAAGTTATGAGGGAATAGGTGTGGGTTGCGTCTTATGAACAGAACAGTTTCGTAAATATATAGTGATGTCAGAGTGAGTAGTTTTAGTTTTTTAAAATATGGTCGGCAGCTATCTGTCCTTTTCAACCCACAGATTGCTCGAATGCAACTCTTTTGAGCAATAAACAGTTTTTCTATTTTTACAGCATTCCCCCAAAAAATTATTCCATACCTTAATCTTGAGACAACATTCCCATGGTATGCTGCTATTACCGCTTTTTGGTTGACTACTTTTCTTAGCATACGCAATGAATAAGCAGACTGGACCACTTTACCACATACACATCCTAAATGTGTTTGCCATTTCATATTGTTGTCAATGTAGAGTCCAAGGAATTTCGTCGTCATTGCTTTACACACCTCTTGGCCCTTATACCTAACCATAGAAATAATTTCTTCCGGCTCTGGTGTTTGTCTAAAGTTCATTAGCTTCGTTTTTGATAAGTTTATGTGTAGGTTATTCTCTTCCAGCCATTTTATGATTGACTCCAGACACGTTTCAATCTCATTTAGATTGTGACAGACTACGGTACAATCATCTGCAAATAAGATCATTGGGTTTTTTGTTGCCATTGTTATATCATTAATATATACCAAAAATAAAAGCGGCCCGAGAACGCTTCCTTGAGGAACTCCTTTGGCCACAGTTCTTTCGGTAGAGCTAAAATATTATACCTACCTACCTACGCGATTGCATACGCATACCTAATTTTTTCTCTCTCTTTTGTGTGTAGCTTGCAAGTTTTATTTGTACCTACCGACCGTTGTGTTTCTCTAAGACTAATTACTTACCTACTTAATAGGTAGTAGTAGGTACATACCTAAATTGTGTAGGTAGTGTAGGTATTAGGTAACATTTATAGACTTAGTTCAAATAAGTAGGTACAATTGGAGTTACAAGTAGGTACCTACACAATGTAGATAGATACCTACCTACCTACTGTCTTTCATCCCTCGCCACTGGTATCTATCTAGGGTTGGGTGCAACGGACACGGAACCTATGTAGGTCATTAGACGGTGACGCGGAGCGGGCGGAGTGTGGATGGAAAGGATAGGTACTGCATAGATGCGAGTGCGAGCTGGACCTATATGAGTGCAAGGGACACGGGACCTGTGTGTAGGTCTTTAGACGGGGCGGAGGAACGGCATCGCGCGCGACGGAACCGAAACCTACGCTCCCGTAGTACCGAACCCATATGGGTCCGACGGACACGGGACCTGGATGTAGCTCTTTGGAGCTGGATGTACATCAAGATGTAGCTCCGAATTATCGTCGGACCTACCCATCTTTAAACAAAACAATGAGACCACCTGCCACACTGACACTGACTGCGCCGTGATAGTGCTACCACACGGTCTGCAGACACGTTGGCAGACCGTCTGCCAGACGGTCTGCCAGACGGTCTGGCAGACGGTCGGATCCTTGAATACATAATAGTAACCACGGTCCAAATGAGGAGTGTTGCCAGATGGCTAAACGAATTTACCTCTAAACTTAGATGGAAATCCCTCCGAAAAATAGGTCTTTCCGAAAATAAACCCAACCAAGCATAAAGCCCTAAAAAAGTCAACTAAATTACTTTAACATCTACAGATTGAAAACAACAATCTTTAGATAGCCTCCTGTTTCATTCGTCACTCGCACAAAAAAAAAGAAAGGTAGGTAGGTAGTTTTAATATATCCTTCTTTGTTTTGTGCGAGTGAGAAGGAAAACTTTCCTTCTCACTCACTTGTGTAAATTAGAAAGGCGCGTACATATGTTGGGCCAGCCTAGGCCTAGTTATATATTTTTGAAATGTGCTAATAAAGCCCTTTCATTTGACAAACAACACTGCATCATCAATCAATATTTTTTTTAGTTGATGACTTTATGACCTCTAGAGGGCGCCATATTAACTTTAATGTGACGTCACATAGCCTATAACCAGCGGACAACAATGAAGACGCTTCAAACGATACCTCTCATTTGTCAAATTATGATAAGTAGTTTAGAAGTTACGAGGGAACTAGATGAACATTCATACACACATACCATACCGGTCAAAATCATAACCCTCCTTTTTGCTTCGCCGTAGTCTTGTAAAAACTAGGTACTTACAGTGCATATCCAGCCAGCCAGATGATACTCGATATAGGGATGTTCAATATTTCGGATTGTATCGATATTTCGTATCGCATTGTATCGTAATGCATTGTATCGATACGGAAGATATGATACGATATTTTGTATAGATACAGTATCGAATCAAGTCAAGTATGTAGATACCTACTTCGGTACTTAAATAAATAAAAAAATGTACATAATTAGTAAACCGAAACCTTTATTAATGTACACTCACTATTTAAATAAATACCTACGTACTGGATATAACATTGTAGGTAGGTACCTATTAACAAACCCTGCTCTATTACTAATTTTAAACAAAAGTTGCCAATTTTGCACATAACGTGAAGAAAAAGTGACTTGAAAAACTCAAAATCATCATCGATATTTTTCCCTGACTTTACTTACCTATTTACAAATAAAATAAATAGGTTGGCAGGTATTTAATTTAGACTTTTGGTGTGTTACAATTTGATATCAAAACAATTTGATACGATACATTCGATCCGATACACCTTGCACGTGTTGTAACGATACGCCGTATCGTATGCTATTGTATCGATACAAATATCGGATGTATCGTGTATACAATTTATTGTATCAAATAAGGGATGTTCAATGCGATACGATACTTGCGTGTATCGATACAATGTATACAATGTATTGTATCGATACACGATACATCCGATATTTGTATCGATACAATAGCATACGATACGGCGTATCGTTACAACACGTGCAAGGTGTATCGGATCGAATGTATCGTATCAAATTGTTTTGATATCAAATTGTAACACGCCAAAAGTCTAAATTAAATACCTGCCAACCTATTTATTTTATTTGTAATAGGTAAGTAAAGTCAGGGAAAAATATCGATGATGATTTTGAGTTTTTCAAGTCACTTTTTCTTTACGTTATGTTGCTTGTAGAGTCGGATTCAGCACTGAAGTCCGATAGACGCAGCACTGCCATCGCAGAACTAAAAAATTACTAATTATCCAAATAAGACTTGAACAAAAATAATTACCTATGCTAGTTTGTACGTTCGTTAGCTCTGTACACACAACTGAACGACCTTGACTAAAAGAGCATAATAAAACAATAGTTCCCGCTTTCGCCGTAGGACTTGAGTAATGAATCCACCTCCATGATCTGAAGTTCATACCTACAAATATTTTTCCCAAGCCGGAAATCGAACCCGCAACCTCCTGCGTCTACGTCTAAAAGCCATAGGTACTTTATCTGAAGTTCTGTACGATAATACGAACAATATTTGTTTGTTTGTCCCGACCTATATATAGGTACCTACTTAATCACAATAACCCAACATAAATCTACATAATGGGCGTTTTTCCACTAGCCGGCACGGCATGGCACCGGCACCGGCACTGGCGCCCGTGGTGGGGATGCAAAAATGTATGAAACCGTGCCGGTGCCGCCGGCGCCGGCAAGTGGAAAAACGAGCAGTACATTTTCACACATTCTTGCGTTGCCGGCGCCGGTGCCGGTGCCGGTGCCGGTGCCGTGCCGGGCTAGTGGAAAAACGCCCATTTACTGTGAACGAAAGAATAATCTTGCTTGTAGGTACATTTCAACCTACCAACCAACGTTATATAATTAGTAGGTAGGTAAGATTAAATGAAATAGATACCTGCTAAAAGCCTGCTAACAATAAATAGGCAACCTAGACAGTCGGTTCTAATTTATTTTAAAACTCCCGAATTTGCAGGAAATCCCCCATTTGGCATCACTCCCTATTTGTCTGTCGTGGTTTTTGACGGTTGGTGCCAACCATCAAAATCGTTTGATGGTCTGTGTCATATCATTGTGACAGTGACACAGACCATCACTTTGGTCTGCCGCAGACCAAATCTGTGGTTTGGTCTGTGCCGTCTGTTACGGCTATGAGCGAGACATCCAACATGCATGACATTCATGACAATGACATTGACAATTATAAAAACATAAATTTGACAGACAGAAAATAAGGGTGATTCGTGTGAATCGGCCTTTTAAAAAAAAAAATCAGTTCAACCAATTTCAGTGGGTGGGGTGCGCGCGTTTTTCCGATTTCGTCGCAAAAAACTCCCTTGTCGCGATTCCTGTCTAATCCTTTATTTGCATCAATTTGTCGTTGATGACAATGAACCTTATTATTTGAATAATACTCTTGGTATATGATCGAAGATAACACACTTCAGAAAACCGCTTGAGAAGGATTAGACATTTTATAATTTCTGAAAATGGCATCATTGTTTAGCTATGAAACCCTGGTGCACGCAGTAGCAGGCGCTACGGTACGTATTGTCATCATAAACCTCATCTCCACAAAGCTAATTAATACTACGAAAGCTACTATCTATTTACTCATTCCTAGGTGCCTCTCTCACCCATGAAGGCTTTGAGGACATACCAACCACTATCAGTAACAGGAAGGAACTTCTCTGCACCTTAAACCAATTAAATAATTTGTTGTCAAGACCATATATATCTACCTAAAGGATTTTCGTCAAAGTTCCCTTGACCCTGATAGCATGCAAATAATGCGTAACGTTTTGTTTGATTGACTTCATCATGTTGAATGTGATCTTTGAACCCTCAAATTACTATGGTCATTATTTATGGTCATGATATGATATTAAATTAAGTAGGTATGTAATTATGATATGTATGATTATAATTTGTCTAAGTTATGTGCAAGGGATGCTTATACCCAGCAGTGGGTGAAGTTAGGCTGCGGATGATGATGATATTCAGGGTACTGATAAATGTTTTACACTGTCCGCTTCTACTTTCCAGAACTAATTATTGCACTGTATATTTTTACAATTGAAATAATGTGTTTTTTTTACATTTAGGGAAGCATAGTGGGTATGACAGTATTTTACCCCTTGGATACATTAAGATCAAGGTTACAAGGTAATTTATGTTCTGAATAATGAAATATGAGTGTGGCCTCAGGTGCACGATTTTTAAATATACCTACTTTTATTGTTCACAGTTGAAGACTCGAAAAAGTTTGAAGGATCATCATGGGAAAATCTTTTAAAATTGGCTAATGAGGAAGGGATTGATGCATTGTATAGGGGCTTGACACCAGTCTTGCAATCACTCTCAGTTTCCAACTTTGTTTATTTCTACACATTCCATGCCTTAAGACGTACAGCTGCAAAATCATCAGCAATTCAAGATTTGATGTTTGGTGTGATTGCTGGTAGCATCAATGTTATTCTTACATCTCCTCTCTGGGTTGTGAACACTAGGATGAAGTTTGATAAGAACCGATACAGTAGCCTTCTGGGGGGACTGCTGGAAGTTGCCAAAAAGGAGGGTGCAAAAGGTCTTTGGTCTGGAACCATTCCCTCATTGTTACTTGTGTCAAACCCAGCTATCCAATTCATGGTTTATGAATCTGTAAAAAGAAACTTAATAGCTAAAGGTACTTTTGACACTTACACAGCATTTTTGACTGGGGCTTTTGCAAAGGCTGTTGCAACAACGTTGACTTATCCAATACAACTGATTCAAGCAAGGCTGCGGGCTGGTACCAGCATGAAGCCATTGTTGAAAGATGTAAAAAACAATCCATTGGTAATGTTCAGAGGCTTGGAAGCTAAACTATTACAGACTGTTATGACTGCAGCTCTAATGTTTATTATTTATGAGAAAATTGTGCGTTTAGTTCTCACTATCATGAGAGTTAGAATGACTAAGCGCAATTAAACTAACTTTGTTTGTAGGTGTAAAACAAAAAACTTAACCATGACATTTTAGTTAATTCGATTTGATTGTATTTTATTTATCCAAAAAAATGTATCTCCTGTGAGTTTATCATCTTAATGTTGATAAATGACAATCTAACGTTCCAGCAACAAAAGTAACCCAAAGATTTAGTTATTAGCTTTTTCTGAAAACAAGTACTTTGTCATCCATAATTAATTTGTATTGCATGTTTTTTCTCCACCCTCTTTTATTGTAAATAAGTCATTGTGTGATAAAGCTAAAATGGATATGACCTTGTTTGCATACATCTACATGTGATTCCAATTTTTGATCTGCATTTTGTAAAAATTACAATTGTATTTTTATTTATACAATGAACCAGTAGTGAGTTTTTTTGTGATATTTTTAAATTATTGTTTTTTTTTTAGATAATGGTAATTGGGAATTGGTGATGGAAAAGGTGTAATGTGGCGAAAACATTGTCATAATTTTGTTGTTTTAGAATTTATTTTATGGTTATTATTTTAATTTTGCTGATAATTCATGACAATTTGTTTGTTTCATGTCATGACGCTAGATATTCACAAAGAGCTAGTTGTAAGTAATAATAACAATAAAATTATTATTGTGGTTTTATGCCTGGGTACCTACTGAGTATAATTTTACGTGTGGTAAAATAAATAAATTATTACTTACTGAAATCATTTTTTCTATTTTATTATATTCAACGTTAAATTACATTTTGAGCTAGTTTCATATCTTTCGATGTTCTAATGACAACTTTCGTGTATTCTTGAACCAGTTCATTCAGGTCATCGTAAATCTGAAACAAAGTGGACTAAAGTTAACATTGATTGTGGAATACTGATTCCGCTGCGTTGCTTGTAGGGTAGATTATACGCTATCTATTGATGAACTAACTTTTTTCCATTAGGCGCTTATTGTCTAACACTTTTAAAGTTTTGCTTGGTAAAGTTCTGCGATAAATTCATATCACGAGAATTTTTTTGACGAACGTTCCCACAGTCCCACAGAAGCATTTATGAAACATCTGATGTTTCATCAAAAGTGGCCACTTTACACCCCTGGCAATGCGGTATAACCGTATAACAGAACGTCGCGGAGTTTTCACAGACTTACGATTTACAGACTCTCTTCATGTATGATGGTTTTTAGGGTTCCGTACCTTAAAAGGTAAAAAAAGGAACCCTTATAAGATCACTTTCTTGTCCGTCTGTCTGTCTGTCTGTCTGTCTGTCCGTCTGTCTGTCTGTCCGTGTGTCACCATCGATTATCTCAGGAACGGGTAGAGCTAGCAAGTTGAAATTTATACCATATACTAATTATTATTATTATATTATATTATTATATCCATTTATTTCAGTTTTCACCATATTGTATTAGTAGAATTCTTAGCCTAAATATTAGTAAATACAATAAATTATAATAAAAATAAATAAATCAGATCATGTCAACATTGCAATTAATTAAATTCAAAAATAAAAAATAAAACACTTACAATCGGTACCTACATGGACATTTATTTGGCACACCGCGTTGCGTTGCAAGGTAACACATGCATATGGGTCCAGTGCCTGAGAAACGGGCCATCCAACCGCTCTGCCACGGTGGTCAGGAGGCTGTTGGTGCTGGCACGCACACGGCGCATCAGGGAGGCTACTCTTTTGCGCATGATGGCATGGAAGCCATCAGTGTGGGCCTCCGCGAACATACCTGATGCACTGCAGTATCGTGGCAACCCCAACAACATCCTGAACGCATTGTTATACTGGACGCGAAGGGCGCTGTATGCAGTCTGAGTAAAGTTGATCCATAGGCTGCTCGTGTAAAACGTTTGGCAATAAGCTCTAAACAACGAGATTTTAACGCTTTGCGCACACTTAGCGAACCTACGTATCAACATGTTACCCCTTACTGCCAGCGCCCTTCGCTCCCTCTCAATGTCCATGTCGTCCTTAAGTGTTTCTGTGACCCAATGCCCCAGGTATTTAAAATGTGAAACTATTTTGAGCGCAGTGCCATTTAATGACACTGGAGGTACGATAGGATAGTATTTCGTACCCGCTTTAAAAACTAACATCTCGCTCTTAGTAGAGTTATACCTGAGGCCATGAGCCACAGCATACCGCTCACATATACCTACTAGTCTTCGCAGGGCGCTGATTGATGGGCTCAGCAAAACCATATAATCAGCGTAACTGATATTGTTGACGATTTTCCCACCGACAGAACAGCCCACCATGGCTTCACTGAGCTCACCAATCAGCCGATTAACGTACAGGTTGAAAAGTCGAGGTGAGCTCAACCCCCCCTGCCTCACCCCACATTCCAACCTATACGGTTCGGATAGCGTGTCTGCCCACCTAACCACATTGCTCTGATGTCCATACCAGTACTTGAATACATCAATAAGTTCATCAGGCAATGTGGTGTCTTCAGACAGCTTCTTCCACAGGACACCATAGGACACCAAATCGAAGGCCTTCGACAAATCAAGAAAGCACGCATATACTGGTGTCTTTCTGTCCGTGTAGTACCGGACTGTATGCTTGAGACACAGAACTGCTGCCTCCGTGGAAAGCCCTTGCCTAAAGCCAAATTGAGCATCATGCAGCTTCAGATGTTTTTCCAGCTGTTTGTCAAGCATACAATCCAGCACTTTAGCTATAGTAGTGGCCAACGATATGGGCCTATAGTTACCTATGTCAGAAGCGTCACCTGTCCGGTTCTTGATTAGAGGCACTACCACAGTCTTCATCATATTCTCGGGCAAGTAGGTATGTCCAATGCAAAAGGCAAAAAGCATAGCCAGCACTCTAGGCAAATGTACGCCTGCATACTGCAGATGCTCGATGCTAAGGGAATCGTGACCGGGTGACTTACCCCTCGTCATCTTTTTCAGGACTGTCGCTATTTCCTTAGCAGTAAACACAATATGCAACTCACTGTTAGATTTTTGGCTTGACATTTCCTCTGGTGTTTCAAGAGATGGCTTAACTCTAAAGTGCTCCCTGAAAAGGTCAGCTATTTTTGCAGTCTCGCTAACACCCTCGACACTTACTGGTAAACCCGACCTGGGATTAAGTCTACTGGTCTGTTTCCAAAATTTACTAAAATTTTTATCCGCATGGTGACCCGCTAAAATATCCATTTTGATTTGTTCCGCGTTGTCCTGACACCACTTCAATTTTTGTTTAAAAACTTTTCTAGTGGCCGTCATGTTATTGTAAATCAAACCAGTTTTAGGCCTACCTACCATACAACACCCAATTTTTAAACCCAAGTCGAGCTTCCGCATGAGCTTGTTTTACATGTTTATTCCATCCTATGATTTTTTTATTTCTAATTGGAGATGCTTTACCAAAACTATGACAGGCAGCTTGTTGGAGTATGTCAATAATGTTAGTATACATGTCTTTAATTATTGTCCTATGTTCTATGTTAGTACAACGCCTGTCACAACACTGCTGAAACTCAACTGGAAAGTCCACTTCCCGCAACTTTTCGTGACAATAATTCTCATACAATGAAATTTGATCTGCATTTCTCTCCCCCCATATAATAGTATTGCGCATGTATGTTTTACTGATACGTTTATTCCTAAGAATATTTAAGTCACATACTATTTCTAACGGGAAGTGGTCAGACCAGTTCATGTCATAGTGTACTTTACAACTTATTACCGATCTCCAAGCTTCCTCTGTCGCTATACAATGATCTAACCAACTTGTTGTTCCGTATACATCACTCACAAAAGTGTACGTATCCGAGTCCAATCCCAACAGTTCAAAGTCCACACAACGCCAACTTTGCTCCACACAAAAATCACTGAGTTCATCACCGAACCGCGCGCCAGGTTTAGCATTAAAGTCACCTAGCAGGAACACTGAGTCTATGTTGCATTCCTCTACTATCGCGATTATTTCACTCAAACACTCCGTAAACTCCGTTAGGTTGATATCTGAGGTCTATAGTCCCTATTGCGAGTATAAAAATCAAGGTCCTGAGTCAACACTATAAAAAGATACTTGTGAGTACCAAAACTTACCTTAATTATCAACTTTTTTTATTTTTCGGAATTTTTCCTTTACTTGTGCTGGAAGACCTTGCTTGTAACCAAAATTGACAATTCTAGGTCAACCGGAAGTACCCTAGAGGTTTTGGGTCGAAAACCTAAATGGTAGTTCCCGTTGACCTAGAATAACAAAATTTGGCAGAAAGCAAGGTCTTATAGCACAAATAAAGGAAAAATTCCAAAAAGTTAAAAAAGTTGAAAATCAAAGGGTGTTCCCATACATACATAGTTGACGCCAATTAAAATTGTCCTCCGAGTTGTATGGGCGCTTATACTATTAAGCGGACTAGCTTAATTGGCACCATGGCTAGGTACGGAACCCTCGGCGTACGAGTTCGACTCGCACTTGACCGGTTTTATTCTTGTTTAGATAGCTCTGCCTACTGCGAATAAGCGGGTCGTCCAAGGGGAGAGTGGTATCAAGACCGCGATAGAAAAGTCTAACAAACCTGCTTCACGTAAGACTGGTGTGTATGATGAGACAGCTCTGCGAGTAACAGGTCGGCGAGGGAGAGGGGCGCGGCGCGGGGGGCGGCGGGGCAGTGAGGTAACAACGTCCGAAGTGCCTGTCGTATTGCAGCACAACATGCATCTCCCGCCTCACAGGCGCGACCGCCGTTTAGTAAGGCGCGGATGCAACCAGCGCCATCTACTTCCTACGAAAACAAATCAATTTAAAATAAAATAACAATTAAATTAAAAAATTCCGTGCTTCGGAGGGCACGTTAATTCCCGGTCGGTAATTGTCGGTCCCGGCTTTTAAATCGTTAAGCAATGACGGAGGCCTTTAGGCGGCCTAAAAACTCCGTCACCAGAGTTGGCCACTTGCTCATAGGAAAGAAGAAGTAGAATTAAAAAATAATGAAGAACCCCCGACAAATCCCTTTATAAACTAGAAAAGAGCTGATGATCTTCAAACGGCTGAACAGATTTCTATCCGTTCAGGAGCTATGATGCCACAGACTACACAGAGACACAGATAGATATACGCACGTGACGTACGCTACAAACTTACAACATCCCTCTTGTCGGAGGTTAAAAACGCGTTCCGAAATACTGTAGACATCTAATATGATCTTCAGGCACTTTAAGATCAACAAAGATGAGACAATATGTGAAAATAAGAGGGTGTTTACTGTTTGTTTAGGCAGATTGCAGGATGGTTTAATTAAGATAATATGGTTATAAAACTCACCATGTATCTCTGTAAAAACCAGTGAGGCAAAAATTGTCCCGTGCTTATAACCCTCTTAGTGACCGCCAGCAATGTCTCCGAATTTGCATCTTTCAAGTTTTCATACAGACTACCAAAATCAATGTCTTCACTCTCTGAAATAAAGAGTAATGTAATTATTAGTTACTAGTGAACGCCCGCGGGGACTACTTTTTTTTATCTGTTATTTATATGTGTTATTCCAGAAACTAAACTATCTATATTCAAAATTTCATCAAAATCAGTTTAGTAGTTATAGGGTTACGTGGGAACAAACATTCACACACACACACACGGACTTTCGCCTTTATAATATTAGTAGGATAAATAAAAACTATAAGATAACGCGTACTAACACAGTCCTACTAAAAAAGCCCGAAATTATGTAGATGTTTGTGATTGCTACTATTTAATATTGTCTTACTCAATAGCGCCTGTTGAACGGGATCCATCGAGTCGGGGTCTTCTGCACGAAGTTCTGCCGCGAGCTCGTCCGGTCCGATCACCTGTTCAAAGAAAATCAAACAATCAAAAGAAAAACAAGTCAAAACGACATTGCTGGCGTTCGAGTCGATTTACTACTCTCGCTCAGGCTGCCTACCATGAGCTTTATATGCGATCCAGTTTAGGTCCTAAACTGAACTGCTTCGCTTGACGTATGCTATGACGCTGACGAAATATCAGAACCTAAACATGACCTAAACTGAATTGTTAGATAAAGTTTCGTTCACTAAATTCGTACCATGACCGTTTAATACGCGTTGAGTTGGTTCACTTTTGTGTCAAAACTGACACTTTTAAAACAGGTCATGGTACGAATAGTTAGATTAGGAACCAAACTGGATAGCTCCTAAACTGAATTGTTCACTAAGAGGTCACTAAGTTCACTAAGAGAAGTGCGCGGCAGATTCGACTTTGCGCACGTATAATAGCACGTAGTATAGTGTAGTCAACACAATCGTTGGGGGGGGGGGGGGGGGGGGTGCAGACGGTGAAGGGCGGGCTAAGTAGATGAAGTTTACTCTATTCTATTGCGTTGACAGTATCTGCGCAAAGTCGAATCTGCCGCGCACTTCAGCCGCCATAAAGTTTGCGGCACACTCTATAGTCGTATTGCTCATTATACGGACTTAAAACATATGAAAAATGTCCGTATAATGAGCAATACGACTATACAGCTGCTGTAGCTACCTGCAGATCTCGCGACTCAGCAGAGCAGGCGGGGCGGGCTAGGAAGGCGTGCTCCGGCTGCGCCAACCGAAGGCAGGTGAGCGCGGCGGCCAGCCAGCGGCGCCGCGCCGAGCGACCCTCCGCGCCCGCGCCGAGGCACCGCGCCGCCCGCTCGTACATCACTGCCGCCGCTACAACGGATAATCATCTTTAAGCGTCCGCTTCGCAGTGTTCCACAAACTTTTTATGTTCAACGTAAGTCTAGGAAATCGGAAAATGTTTTTGGATGTAGGTGAGCTCGGGCGATACCACAGCGATACCATCAACACTGAGCGCTCCCGAGCTTACGCACACAGAAACAACGTGCATGTGCATCTACACAATTAAGACCAACCCGGCTTCGTGAGATGGAACAACTATCAAACGGAATAAAACGCTAGATGGCGCAATACCTTTTCTATAATGCTGGCGATGCACGTGTAGTGCGTAGAGGAAGTCGTAGTAAGGGTTGTGAGTATGCGGCTCGTGTAATTTAGCGCGCTGTGCCGCCGCGCGCTCCGCCTCGCTCGATAGCGCGCTGCAAGACACCAGCGCGCCTAGCTCGCCGCGGGAACCTGACGAAATACACCGTGTTAAAATGCAATGAAGTAAGTTCGTATGAGCAAGTGATCAGCTCTGGTGACGGAGTTTTTAGGCCGCCAAAGGCCTCCGTCATGGCTTAACGACTTAAAAGCCGTCATTTTGGACTGTAGCAGCGCGCGTAGGTCTGCCTGCATTGTTTATTGTTTTTATTGGATTAGAAACCCTAACATCCCTGGCCCTGGTAATGAGCGCTTTACCCAGTGTGGTGAGCAGCGTAGCGGCGGCGGCGGCGCGTGCGTGCGGCGCGGGGTTGGCGGCCGCGGCGCTCAGGGCGCGCTGTGTCCGACCACCCGCCAGGTGCCATTTGAACACTAGCCATTGGAACATCGCCTGCAACAAAACATTGCTTTCAATATTCCAAAGGGTGAACGCATTTATGGGCCGCACCGCAGTCTCCGCATTAATTTCTTTATATGAAGTTCTATGCAACCTCGCACACCTAGCCGCGCCGCAGTCCCTGAAGCGAAGCGATGACTGCGGAGACTGCGGGGACTGCGGTGCGGCTAAGTGTGCGTTCACCATAAATGTGATCACGGTTCATCAACATCGCCAAAACATCGGTTAAAAAAATTGATAACGGTTCATAATAATTCAAAAATTGAGTACATTTGATCTTACGAATACTTTAGTGAACGCATAAGGAACGGTTTGATCTTGATATTATTAGCGTATTATTACCAAATTGGGATCCTCCTTGTCTGCTATGCTGATGGCAGTTTCTGCGAGACGCACCACACAGGCGCCTGCGTCGTGGATTTCAAACAGCTTTATAACCTGCATCACAAAAACAAGAAAATATTAAACATTAAAATTTTCGGTATGAACTACGGACCTACCTATGAGACGGCGAGAGATAGAGATTGATGGGGAGAGAGGAGGGAATCGGCGACGACCTTTTCCCAGCAGTGAGACAAGCTGAGATGAATAGGGATGATTAAAATGGAAGAAGAATACATGTTGTACCTACCCCACGTAATCGGGAAAAGGGCAGGAAAATGATAAAAATAAACCTTCCTTACATTGTATAAGAATCAAATTCCTTTGCATGTCTTACCTTCATGTAATAAAGAACAAGTGCTTGATGCTGTGTGAGCCTTTCCTCAGGAGGGGCCACCATTTGCCGCAAGAATGGTTCTGTACTGACGCCCTTAGCAGCTTTGCAGAACGCAGTGTATGCATTCTCAGAGTCTTCTAGATCCAAAAGTGCTAGACCAAGGATGAACTGACCTGTAGACAAGAGCTATCGTTACCGAACAGTATTACATTTGATTCTAAATGTGACATTATGAAACAAACAATTTGGGGTATCATATTCGTCAATAACAATGAAATTTGGAAATCACTTATTTATTTTGTTCAAAAAAATTGTACAAACAAGAATGGCCGAACCGATTTTTGTGATCTTTGATTTGTTGGATGTCTCCGCCCCGAATAGCAAAATAACTAAGTATTAAAACGTCGGAAATATTCACGAAAAAAATTATGAAAAAATAATTTTCTCATACATTTTGTTTGGAACTGCATTTTTGATGATACTCTCATTCTGAGGCGGTACAAAGTTCATTGGGTTTGTTTAGGATTTCTGACAGGAACATTGTAGGTTTATTAACTGGGTACAATGCGAATAAATCCAGTAGGTATCTAAAATTAAAATACCCACGTGAGCAAGAGTTCCATTCACACCAAGGTTCTAGCATCACGACGTAGCTTTGCACGAGTCGCGGCTGATTGATGCTCGCTAGCCACCAGCCGAACTCAAAGCCACCGGTCACAGCCCATCTGAGTGTCTATAGGAACTTATTGTAATCAAGTTTGATAAAATCTCGACCGAACGAATCTCTAACATCCTGCAAAAAAAAAAATAGGTAGGTACGTACTAGCAAAAAACGTGATCCTCCAAAATCAGATCAAGAAGTCTGCGACTGCCCCTGGTGGTGGGTCATGATTTTGGACATAAAAATAATATTTAACAAAGTATTTCGAAAAGGATACAGTTCATGCGAGACATGATAAGTCAACAGCGGCAGCGCCTGATGCCAAGCAGTCGGAGCCCGCGCGTGTGCCAACTGTACTCTCGCACGTTTCCCCCCCGCGCCCCTCGCGTACCCCTGCACCACCCCCTCGGAGCCGCTGTAGATGGACGAGGAACTAGCCTCCGCGCCGAGCGCTGATAGCTTCAGCCGGAACGCTTCCGCGGACCCATTTGTGCTGAAATAAGCGATCACGTTATATTTTCTGTACTGAGTGATGGCAACGCATATTCCTACGCGCTTACTTAATGCAGTAACAAATGACTCATGCGAAGCGCATAGTGCAATTATTTTAATATAGGGGAACCTGTTGAACCTCGTCCATTGATATCCCTCGGCCACCAAGGCTTATCTCGTAATCTGTGCGAGTTTTTTTGTTTTTGTTTGTGGCATTATAATCGTCATTGGTCAACACCAACATCAAGCTAGAATCGAAAAACCAGCGTGGAGTGAGTTAGGCGTGCGCATTAAAATTATAAAAAAGAGCTCAAAAAGAGGGTATTTTTAATTTTACTCTAAGTTAATTCATATATAACAGTACATACTTACGAGATAACCATTTCGTGCAATCAAATATAGGTGAAATGGACTTTAGATAGGCATAGAAATATCGGCTCAAATCGAACTCAAAGTTCATTTTAAAAATTCGTTATTTTAAAATAAGGCAATGTTGTACCTTTGCCACCATATTTGCTTTGTACTTTGGACAGGGGCTTACGTACAAATTTGTATCAAGATATCAAAGAGAGAAAAAAAAACACCGAAGAAGGTTTATACAAAGAGAGAAGTCTATCTTGTCCTAAAAGCTGTAAAGTATTTGGACTTTTGTTGATAAATTATTATAATAGGACGCGATAATGATCTTAAGATCACAGAAATTTTAAGAACTTATTGTTTTTTTATTATTGTAGCATAACTTAAGATAAAAATGTAAATTATTAAGTATTTTTTATCTAAAGTATATACCATAAATATGTTCTTTCCATTAATTTAAAAATAAAGCGTTATTTGATTCGATAACATAGTATTTTCATGAAAAAAGACTAGTAAGGTCAAGGTACATCTTGCAGTGACCAAGGTATATCGGGTGTGTTGTACCTTTGACAATTTCCCATTTTTTGTTCAAATCTCTTTATCTTCTAAAGTATCATTAAAAATACAAAATTTATTTCATAAATATGTAGTCAAATAGTGTATCTTTACATGTGTCCATATTTGGTAAACCTAATTCCAATCTTTATAGACAAAAAAAATTAAAGAAAATCGTGTGGCCGAGGTTCAACAGGTTCCCCTACATTTTATTATACAATTTCGATTAGTGCGCTGTACAATACATACGCGTTACCATACGAACTGTGAGTGCGAGTGAGCACGCAATACACTATGCTCACAAATTAACACTAACTGAAGTGCGAATTTTTTTAGTATAGGCACAGATAAAATATAATACTATATACTAGGTATAGTGGAGTGATAAAGTACTAACGGTCGATGTAGTAAAGCGGCCCTGAGCCAAAGCAGGGCCCGGTAGGCTTGCCAGTGAACTGCGCAGTGTCCCGCGCCCGGCACGCCGCCTGCGCCGCGCCACACGCCTAAAGCCGCTAGGGCGCCGCGAACCACTCGGCATCTGGAAATATTTAGTTTATTATCATTGTAATTAACTTTCGGATGTACCTATCCGGATAATGATCACGCGTCACTTCTCAAGTAGTCGCGTTGTTTTGTGATAGAGTGTTCACATTTATTGACAATCATGTTTCCATCAGTGAAAACCTATAATTGGCTCTCTGTTATCTATTCTAGCTGCTATCTTGTATATTTAGCTGTTGGTTTTCCAAATATAAATAAATTAATTAATTAATTAAGCCGGGTTGACACGATCTAAGTCAATTTGGACCAAGTGCAACTATTGGATGACCCTGATTGGACGCCGTCGTCCGAGTGAGTCTGATGGCGTCCAATCAGAGTCATCCAAGTTGGACTTGGTCCAAGTTGACTTGGAACGTGTCAACCCGGCTTTATAGTATCAATATTTCATTTCGTCTGGCAATAGGACCGCTTGAGTCATAAATAAAAAGGTCTACTAATGTATTTAAAAAAGTGGGTGGCCAACGGGCGATGGAGCGTATCTGGGTGCACGGCAGTGCACCGCCAAGTCGAAGCAGGCCGTACCATCCTTTTCTCGAAGCCATTCGGGCCATTTTCGACCCCTCGTAACTTCGTTGTGGAAAAGACTAGAAGCCTAAATTTTCAGTGACCAAGAGGGCATCACATAGTGAGATATATTTCCAAATTACATTAAATTTGAACCAGTAGTTTCAGAATGATTGCAAGTCAAAATTCCTAGTTTTGTAAGTGACTGACTGACTGACTCACTGATCATCAAAATTAAAAGCCTACTTCTAGCAGACCCACAAACTCCAAATTTGGCACACATGTATAGTTTAGTGTGTATAGCAAGGAAAAACTCTGACATTCCGAATTATTAGTCCCGATTTTAATTTATGCAACTTTAGGTTATAATTTGCTTGTGCAATGGGCCGCGCCGCCATTTCTGTGCTGCGCGGAGAGCGTGACGTTTCGTTTCGTATGGCAGCTATAGTCGTATTGCTCATTATACGGACTAAAAGTGAAGGAAAAAATGTCATTTTTCCTTCAATTTTGATTAGTTTTGATGCGTTTTATGTCAAAATTGAAGGAAAAATGACATTTTTTCCTTCACTTTAGTCCGTATAATGAGCAATACGACTTTAGTGTTGAGTTGAGTATGATCACGTATGATGTTCCGCAGTGTAGGGATGTTCGATATTTCGGATTGTAGGTATTGATATTTTATTAAAAAAATAATAATCATTTGTTCATTGAAAACAAGTTGTACATGGGTTGGGATCTCTTCATTTATGTTTCCCGTAATCCTGATTCCGTGATCCTGGTCTGTGATCCTGTGATACTGATCCGACGTGATCCTAATCCCGTGATCCTATGATCCTGATCCAGTGATCCTGCGTAATCCTAATCCCGTGATCCTGATCCTACATGATCCTAATCCTGTGATCCTGATCCTGTGATCTTGATCCTGTGATCCTGATCCTATGTGATCCTAATTCCGTGATCCTGCATAATCCTGATCCTTATCCTGTGATCCTGATCCTGTGATCCTGCGTAATCCTGATCCTGTGATCCTGATTCTGTGATCCCAATCCTGTAATCCTGATCTTCATTTTATGGTAAATAGAAATGTCAAATATACCTGACATAGAATTTCTACGGGAAGAAATTCTCTCTAGGGACGAAAAGTACTACTTTCATCCCTCTGTTCAGTACCCCGATCGCGAGTATGCACAGAGTCTACTATTCGATCCGTGACTGTAGTATATGTATAGTCTCTCAAATGTATGGGATTCCGGTGCAGCGCCTCCAGTGGTAACTTGACTGAACTAAAATCCCAATACATTTGAGAGACTATACTACAGTCACGGATCGAATACAGATAACTTCAAGCGTACTCTCTGTGTATGAGAAATGAAAAAAATATGTTCCTAGGTAACTCTAGTTGCACGGGGGGCTCAACTGTCCGGGCAACATGCCTCTGTATTTGCATGGGCGCTCAAGTCGACGACTTGAGCGCCCATGCAAATACAGAGGCATTGTATTGTGCATTGAAATGAAATGAACTGATAATCTAATCATTTCTTCATCCATCAATCAAATCATTGATGGTTCGTCAGTATTTACATGCGGTCAAGCGTATGTGGCACTTTCGAGAGTGACAAGTCTAGGCGGTTTACATCTAATCAATGTCAACTTTAGTTGTATTAAAGCGCAGGAGTCTGCTCTGAATATAATAGACTAGATGCATTTACCGTCCAGACTTGTCAAAACTCAATACATAAAAGCCTCTGAGAAAAGCCCACGGAGACAGGGAGTGGGCTATGAGAAAGCCCGCAGATAAGGCACAAGATATAATAGGTAAAAGAAAAAAAGGAGGACTACCTACAAAAAGAAGTGAGATCCCATCAAAAACATAACATGTACAAAAATGCGCAAGTCTCGCAACGCAGTTCTTCTGCCGTAAAAAGTTGTGAAATCGAATGTAAACCAAGTCGGTATAGAGTAACTTGGCAAACACACACGGCAAAATAATCTACATAAAACGTTTACGAGCTTGCTGTGTGTGTTTGTCAAGTTACTCTATACCGACTTGGTTTACATTCGATTTCACAACTTTTTACGGCAGAAGAACTGCGTTGCGAGACTTGCGCATTTTTGTACATGTTATGTTTTTGATGGGATTATCCTTTTGTGAACTAGTATTGATATTCTGATGAATATTTCACTGAAAAATATTACCTCATCTCAGCCATCTGACGTATTGATTCAGTGATGACGGCAACACCCAAATCACTAGCAAAGAGACTTTCGTACTCATCCATCAAGCCAGCGTCATTTTCTTCATCTTCCCCTGAAAAATAAAAAGTATTAAAAAAAAAATATTACAAGTTACGAGAAACTTTGTTAAGTAAGTCTAACTTACTTGTTCTCTTTGGTAACTCCGGTACATCCAATCTAAGCGCGTCATTCAACTCCAGAACTGCGTTTTGTAAATCTTTAATTGGTTCCAGGATCGACTTGAGCTCATCAATTTGTTGCGGTGATAATGTCTGCAAAACAACGAACTCTGTGTCATTAAAAGGGCAATAATTAGCGTCACAGGTTTTTGCTCTTGACCTCCATTTATATTTTCAGGCCTTTCACCTAAATTTTAAAACTTATATCTTGAGGGCTTAAAAAGGTCGCTATTGCAGAAACTATTAAAATTTCTTTTCATACCGGGTGTTGCGGCGGCGGCGCCTGCAGCAGGTGCAGCAGGCGCGGCAGCAGGCGATGCTGCGGCGCGGCGCAGGCGAACAGCCGCCGCTCCAGCTCCTGCGCGGCGCCTCGCTCGATACACAGGTGTACATACCGGGTGTTGCGGCGGCGGCGCCTGCAGCAGGTGCAGCAGGCGCGGCAGCAGGCGATGCTGCGGCGCGGCGCAGGCGAACAGCCGCCGCTCCAGCTCCTGCGCGGCGCCTCGCTCGACACACAGGTGTACATACCGGGTGTTGCGGCGGCGGCGCCTGCAGCAGGTGCAGCAGGCGCGGCAGCAGGCGATGCTGCGGCGCGGCGCAGGCGAACAGCCGCCGCTCCAGCTCCTGCGCGGCGCCTCGCTCGACACACAGGTGTACATACCGGGTGTTGCGGCGGCGGCGCCTGCAGCAGGTGCAGCAGGCGCGGCAGCAGGCGATGCTGCGGCGCGGCGCAGGCGAACAGCCGCCGCTCCAGCTCCTGCGCGGCGCCTCGCTCGACACACAGGTGTACATACCGGGTGTTGCGGCGGCGGCGCCTGCAGCAGGTGCAGCAGGCGCGGCAGCAGGCGATGCTGCGGCGCGGCGCAGGCGAACAGCCGCCGCTCCAGCTCCTGCGCGGCGCCTCGCTCGACACACAGGTGTACATACCGGGTGCTGCGGCGGCGGCGCCTGCAGCAGGTGCAGCAGGCGCGGCAGCAGGCGATGCTGCGGCGCGGCGCAGGCGAACAGCCGCCGCTCCAGCTCCTGCGCGGCGCCTCGCTCGACACACAGGTGTACATACCGGGTGTTGCGGCGGCGGCGCCTGCAGCAGGTGCAGCAGGCGCGGCAGCAGGCGATGCTGCGGCGCGGCGCAGGCGAACAGCCGCCGCTCCAGCTCCTGCGCGGCGCCTCGCTCGACACACAGGTGTACATACCGGGTGTTGCGGCGGCGGCGCCTGCAGCAGGTGCAGCAGGCGCGGCAGCAGGCGATGCTGCGGCGCGGCGCAGGCGAACAGCCGCCGCTCCAGCTCCTGCGCGGCGCCTCGCTCGACACACAGGTGTACATACCGGGTGTTGCGGCGGCGGCGCCTGCAGCAGGTGCAGCAGGCGCGGCAGCAGGCGATGCTGCGGCGCGGCGCAGGCGAACAGCCGCCGCTCCAGCTCCTGCGCGGCGCCTCGCTCGGGACACAGGTGTACATACCGGGTGTTGCGGCGGCGGCGCCTGCAGCAGGTGCAGCAGGCGCGGCAGCAGGCGATGCTGCGGCGCGGCGCAGGCGAACAGCCGCCGCTCCAGCTCCTGCGCGGCGCCTCGCTCGGGACACAGGTGTACATACCGGGTGTTGCGGCGGCGGCGCCTGCAGCAGGTGCAGCAGGCGCGGCAGCAGGCGATGCTGCGGCGCGGCGCAGGCGAACAGCCGCCGCTCCAGCTCCTGCGCGGCGCCTCGCTCGGGACACAGGTGTACATACCGGGTGCTGCGGCGGCGGCGCCTGCAGCAGGTGCAGCAGGCGCGGCAGCAGGCGATGCTGCGGCGCGGCGCAGGCGAACAGCCGCCGCTCCAGCTCCTGCGCGGCGCCTCGCTCGACACACAGGTGTACATACCGGGTGTTGCGGCGGCGGCGCCTGCAGCAGGTGCAGCAGGCGCGGCAGCAGGCGATGCTGCGGCGCGGCGCAGGCGAACAGCCGCCGCTCCAGCTCCTGCGCGGCGCCTCGCTCGACACACAGGTGTACATACCGGGTGTTGCGGCGGCGGCGCCTGCAGCAGGTGCAGCAGGCGCGGCAGCAGGCGATGCTGCGGCGCGGCGCAGGCGAACAGCCGCCGCTCCAGCTCCTGCGCGGCGGCCGCGCCCCCCGCACGCTCCCACCGCGCGCCCGCCACCACCACGCGCACCGCCTCACCGGACAGCTCGCCCGTCTCTCCACCACCTGATGACCGGCACCCTGATTATCTGACCGATCTCATGGTCTCGAACTGTCGAAACGATCGCGTAGGTATATTTTGTCGCGTTCGACGGAGCTACTTGCGTGGTCACTGAACTGTCATATTTGACAGTTTGAGACCGATTTTGGTCGCTACCAAAGATAGACTATCGAGGGGCAGATCTTTGATAGCGACCAAAATCGGTCTCAAACTCTCAAATATGACAGTTCGGTGATCACGCATGTAGCTCTGTCGCTCTCATCTCATCGAGACCGAACGCGACGAGAGCTACCTACGCGATCGATTTGACAGTTTGAGACCAATTTGAGGTTAGAGACAAGTTAAACCATAGTTTCTCAACCTTATTTTGCCCACCGCCTACTATGAGAGTATTTTTTTTTTTCAAGAGCCCTTCCCCCCCATATCTTAATTCGCCATCTCAATGCCCCCTAATTTTCTCCGGGTCTTCTACTGCCCCCCAAACGCCCACAAGGGGGCGTTATCGCCCACAAGGGGGCGTTATCGCCCACGTTGAGAACCTATGAGTTAGACAATCAGTCTGCAGAAATACGTGAAGGTAGGAGCGAGGAAGAGGTGATATTGATCGCGGAAGAACTGAAGTGGAAATCGTAATCTTAAGAAGAAAGTGGTCCCAGCAGATATTTTGACTTGATTTTGATAAGGCCAGGAGATGAAGTGAGGACAAGACGAATTTGTTATGAGGATGAGGCGAAAATTAGAAAAAAAAATATAACCGTGACCATGGGACGAGATTCGAGAAGTTGAAATTCAAAACATAGGAATGATATTTTTAATCATTCAAATTAATCTAACGACATAATTATGCTGAAACGGGAAGACTATAATTTTCTTAGGAAGACGAGCTTAGCGGATTCCTTGCATGGGGACTCTCCCGATTGTCAGTCATCAGCAAAGCAAAGTAAAAGGTTTTCGTTTCCATCTTTCCCGAGAAATGTCTATTTTGGGACTTTTGAGAAATAAAGTAATAATAACTATGATACATTCACATTATAGATCTAGTACATTTAGTTTACCTATGTTAGAGTCCAATAAGGTTAGGTCCGGAGATAGCATCATTCGTTCCAGCGGTTCCAATTCGGCGATCAGAGAGATGCCAGCGCGGCGGACCACTGCGCACCACCAACCGTTTTCAGAATCACAACCCTACACATAAAAACAAATGTAAAACTCACTTTAAATTGATACTAGATTTTAACAGGTAAAAGAAAGGTTTACCTCTTTGGAGACCATAAGACCTAGTGGTTTCTGTAGGCTTTCCATGTACTGCATGCACCAACTGTACAATTCTGACCAGCACCTGTAGAAAATAAACATTAGGTACCTACTTAGTGTACAATATAGTGCGAGTTGTATAAAAGGTTTCATTACTCGCCCATACGCATTGACAATGTCTTTCTTATAGATTAAACCAACAGGAAAGTTTAGGCACTGGGCAGGGCAAATCTACTCCATCAGTCTCTTCAGCGTCCAATTAAGGTTAGTCATTGCCTCCTGTCTCTGTACAAATCAGTTAGATTTGACGTAAAAATCTTCTTTTTTACTTACTTGTGCATAAGGTGCGCTTGATCGGGCGACGCAGTGCGAGCTGTCAATTGCCTGAGACGTGCTTGTACTGCATTCACTGCTGAGTCTCCCAAGTCTATTTCAATGCCGAGTTCGTTGCTGCCCCATGTTCGGTTGTATATCTAAATGTATGTGAAATATGTTTAAGGCTGAATTTTACAAAACTGGATTAAGTTTTATCTGGATATTAAACCACAGATTAAACTGCTGGTTGTTTGAATATTTTGACATTGTAAAGTTGACACCTTATAACCAGGACAATTTGAATGCACATAATAATGTTCGGTTGCGCTTTCTAAACAATTGTATTTCGAATTCTGTCGGCTAACGGAATAATTACTCTGGGAGTAAGATGACAGTTTGGTCGAATCCAGCCTTAATGAGAACAGAGTCAAGATCTTGGAGTTGCATTGTATTTAGAGGTAGGAAGACCTTCGCTCTTATGAAACTTTAGCTACGGAAATTAAACTGAATGTGCCTACTTCAAAATAGCGCGAATAGGTCTTTTACGAGAAGCAATTATTCGATCAAAATCGAGCCCCTCTGTTCCTGAAAACTTTTTCTCAATTATTGAGATTCGTAATAAGCACTAGGACTTTGATTGCTACCGATGCACATCTGGAAGAGATCGCTTCAAAGCGATAAGACCGCCCATTGTACAATTATTCATTAGGTTTACTCTTTCATGTTTTTTAAGACGTGTACAATAAAAAGTTTTCAAGGGTAATTGGGTACCATCAGCAACGCGGTGCAGCGGCTTTCGTGGAGCACCGTAGAGGGTGACATTGAACGCGTTAAAATATTGCTTTTTTTAAAAGGCCCTTTGAAAAACACAACTGATAGATGCTACTTTTGTAAAAATACCTAACTATGAGTTCAATATGGCATGTTTTTACAGTACTTTTTTTTATAGACTCACCGCTAAAGCTTTCCTTATAACAGCTGGTGGGAACAAAGCCGGTGCGAGCAGCCTGTCGCGATACTGCTGGTGATTGCTAAGCTGAGGAAGGGACGGCGCGCCTTCTTGACTAGCCACCGCCCGCCACATTGCTTCAGCGCCCACTACGCTGCCTAAAACACGGAAGCGCCTTATTGGAATAAAGTTCGTATTTACCTACTGAGAGAGAGAGGCCGTTTGCATTACAAATGAGTTTTTATCTAATTTTTATCTATTATATCTAAGTATCTAATTTAAATAGGTAAGTATAAGTATTCTTTCTTGTTGGATTAATATTAAAAACTACATTTTTGTATTGTTTCTCAAAATTGATTCAGTTCTAAAATATGTCGACTTCGAAAATGTATTCAAAAATAGGTCAAAGACACAACAACAAAAACTGTGAACTTCATTATAGTTTAAACTCACTTGTTATGATAGTATCGCCATCAGGTTGACTCCACAATGCCCATATAACATGGTTGCCATCTCCATATCCAATAGTGTAGTCCAGCAGATCCAGCTAGAATAATTTTAGTAAAATAAGTAAATTATGACTAGTTAATTTAATGACGAATGGAATAATAAAGTATTTTTTTTAAGTAATTTATACCTGCGGACCAAATATTCGGCTGATATGCGAGAACTTTACTAAGTCTGCACCACCATCGTGCATCCTCATGACGACAAATTCGCACTCATTCGGAAAGGAGAGATACGCCACTAATATGACGCTTCCGTCAGCTCCTGTCGTCTTCTGCAGCATGTGTCCATGAGCTGTTGATTGTAATTATAATCTTACATTTATAAAGGCGAAAGTCCGTGTGTGTGAGTGAATGTTTGTTACCACGTATCTCCATAACCACTAAACCGATTATGATGAAATTTGGAATGTAGATAGTTAAGGTTCTGGAATAACACAAAGGCTACTTTTTATCCCGGGATAAAAAATAGTAGTCCACGCGGGCGAAGACGCGGGCGTTCACTAGTAATGTAATAAAGTTGCAGCCAAGTCTCTGAGAACCTGGTTTAAAGGATAGCTTTATCTTGGAGTCCCCTACACGCTACAGCCAAGCCAAGATAAAGTCCCGAGCAGGAATAAAAAACAAAATTGTACAAGAGTCACAAAGAATGACAGGGTTATAATTAGGGGAATACTTATCACCTAACATAAGTATTGGTTTTATTATTCCGTGTGAATAGGGAAGAGGCCTATGCGCAGAAGTGGAATGAGATGGGCTAATATGATCATTATTCCGTACGAAATGATATTCATACAAAATATTATGCGAACCATGGGCATCATTGCTTGAACACTGGACCCGCTTCGTCCAACAGCGATGAAACATATGTCATATGAAAGCTCTTGGAGTGTACTTTATTTCATTCTACTACAGCTAAGTTCAAATCGAGCGCGAAAATGGTGTTTTGGTGCAAAAATGGCTCGATAATGGTGGTTTCTTGAACGAAACTAGAACGCTGAAACTTGGAATTTAGCTTCCTTTTCTAGTAAAACCACCCACTAAGGCATTTTATTTTCGAATTTAAAGGTGAAAAGTAGTGAAAACGTTTGTACGAAACTTTTTAACGCGTAGTATGATTTGCTTGAAACTCGGTTCGCATACTTAAAATGCAAAATAAATGGACACGTATTACAGGATTATTCAAAACAACCCTTAAAAAGGAGTGAAATGGGGTGGTCAAAGTTTTTATGGGTACTTTTTAATAGTTTGTGCGATTTGCTTGAGTCTGGGTTTGAATACTATTGATGACAAATAAATGAACACATATTTCAGGTTTTTCGAAACAACCCTTAAAAAGGGGTAAAATGAGGTGTCAAAGTTTGAATTGAAACTTTTTAAGGGCGGTTCGATTGGCTTGAGACTCGGGTTGTATATTATAAATGCAAAATAAACGGGCATGGTATTTCAGGACTTTTCGAAACAACCCTTAAAAAGGGGTGAAATGTTGTGTCGAAGTTTGTGCTGGAACTTTTTAAGGACAGGGCAGGCAAGTACCGGCGTCACTTGCATACACTTCGCCACCGGCTACTCGGCACTGGTTATCCGGTCCTTTGGTCCATTTTCGTAACTATTTTTCACAACCAGTTACGAAAGAAGATTTTTTTTCACTGATTCTTAACTGGTTATTAAAAAGGAATATTTATGCCATGTACGTAACCATGTTTCATCGCCAGAAATGATTTTTTTTTCATGTTTTGGTAACCAGTGACGAAAATGGATGGTTTTTTTCATTTTTCGTAACTAGCTACGAAAATGGAACGTTGTTTTCTTTTTTCGTAACTGTTATCTAGCTACAAAAAGGGATGCTTCTCTTCTTCTTTTTAAAACATTTAGGACGATTGATAATTATGATGTCGATGTTGAACTGTATCTATTAGTAGGTACTAAATGTACCAATATAATTATAGTTTGTCTATTTTTTTTTTCTTCACTCGATCACCGTCTACGATAATAGAGACTTGTTTATACTATTCAAATAATTATAATTATGTGGAAACTTGTTATTAGCCTTAAGTATCTATGTCTTCTTTTAATCTGTTGTCTAGCTGTAAGTTTTCCTAAAATTGAAAAACTACAATAAAATAAATAATGTAGGTACTACTTCCAGATAACTAATAGGCATTGGCTAATTTCGTGTGTTCCGAATAATGGCCGATTATGCGATATTTCTGATGTTTTTCGATACCCACTATTTATCTGGAAGTACTGTATAAAGTTTACTAATAAAATTCGTAGCTGACTATAAAACATGGTTACGTACAAGGAATAAATATTCCTTTTTAATACCCAGTTAAGAATCAGTGAAAAAAAATCTTCTTTCGTAACTGGTTGTGAAAAATAGTTACGAAAATGGACCAAAGGACCGGATAACCAGTGCCGAGTAGCCGGTGGCGAAGTGTATGCAAGTGACGCCGGTACTTGCCTGCCCTGTCCTTAAAAAGTTCCAGCACAAACTTCGACACACCATTTCACCCCTTTTTAAGGGTTGTTTCGAAAAGTCCTGAAACACCATGTCCGTTTATTTTGCATTTATAATATACAACCCGAGTCTCAAGCCAATCGCACCACCCTTAAAAAGTTTCAATTCTAACTCTGACACCCCATTTTGCCCCTTTTTAAGGGTTGTTTCGAAAAATCCTGAAACATGTGTTTATTTATTTGTCATTAATAGTATTCAAACCCAGATTCAAGCAAATCGCACAACCTATTAAAAAGTACCCATAAAAACTTTGACCACCCCATTTCACTCCTTTTTAAGGGTTGTTTTGAATAATCCTGTAATATGTGTCCATTTATTTTGCATTTTAAGTACTTATGCGAACCGAGTTTCAAGCAAATTATACTACGCGTTAAAAAGTTTTATACAAACGTTTTCACTACTTTTCACCCCTTTAGGGGTTGAAATTCGAAAATAAAATGCCTTAGCGGGTGGTTTTACTAGAAAAGAAAGCTACATTCCAAGTTTCAGCGTTCTAGTTTCGTTCAAGAAACCACCATTATCGCGCCATTTTTGCACCAAAACACCAATTTCGCGCTCGATTTGAACTTAGCTGTAATAGAATGAAATAAAGTACATTCCAAGAGCTTTCATAAGACATAGGTTTCATCACTGTTGGACAAGGGGGCCCAAAATGTCGCAACGTTCTTTGTGTCTTGAGAGTCAAACTATTGATACAAGTTATATTGTGCACAAAAGTACTTACGAGGTGGTCTTGGCCTCACAACGGTTTGTGAGAGAGGCGTGGACACAGCAATAGGCGCTCCGCCTTCGTCAAGGCTCCAAGCACGAAGACATGTGTCGCCACAAACCGCAATCGCTAGCCCATTCGATAAGACCACGCCGTAGGTTTCTACGCCATCAGCACTTTTACCTCTGTGGAAAAATTGTACTGTATAACACATTCAACACCCGCGGCGTACATGTGGTATATGTCTCTGCGCTGAGCTATGGCGCCCTCCTACGGGCAATGTGGCTTTGCAGAGAACGCGTTAAAATGAGTACCTTGAATGACGAAAATTGTTTCATGTACACATATTAAAGAGGCCTTTGCCCAACAATGGGACAATGGGTTAGAACTATTACAATTAAAGTAACATTCAAACAACTTGATCTTTGACAACTATTTTAATCCTTTAATAACCAATGTCAATAAACATTCTCATTGTTTATTACAAGTAGACCCTTTTTGCTCTTTTAAATGTTTAGTCTGTTGGGATTCCAGACAAAATAGAAAATCAATTGTGTCTCAACAGGATCCTTGACAAAGCAGACAACTGATTAAACCCTTTGCTATATTAAAGGTCACTCACCTCAATGCCCCAGTAATTCCAGACAAGAACCTAGGCACTGTGGATTCCCTCTTCAATAGTGTTGTAACAGCAGGTCCAGCCACAGGCAGCTTCACAAGTAACACACCTCCTTCACCACTGTGGCCAAATGCCAGAGCAAACACAGCCTCACCATTATCTCTGAGAAGTGATGCACATGTGTGAGCAACACCAGCATCTACAAATGTAAAAAAAATGAAGTCTGGTAGCATCAAGAAGTATTCTAAGATGTTATTATAAAAAGGTTTCTTATTTTTATCTACATAAACAAAACTTACTGGCATTTGAATACTGATTTAGGATGAAGTAGTTGCTAGGGTTGTTCACAGAACTGGTATCTTGGAATATTGATGGTGATGTGCTGCTGAGTGAACCAAATGTTGACTGAAATAATAGAAAAAAAACCTTATCAAAAACACAGTGTCATACAGATGAATAATAAAATCACTTTAAATTTTATCCATGTAATGTTGCAGATAAGTTGAATTAGCTGTTTAATTAAAAATAAGCGACCTTTTACATGAAAAAACAATATTTGAAGATTTTATAGTATTACCTTTTTATCTAATGTGGATGGATGAGGGAAAATTAATCTGTGTACAGAGGAAACTGTTGCTGCTAATACAACCACATGTTGTGAGACATTTCTCTCGTAAATAGTAATGTTGTTCAATGGGGGTGTTCCAGGAGCCACTTTGCATCTCAAATTTGATCCTGATAAGTTCAGGTCTAGGGACGCTTCTGACAGCTCAATGCCATCTGAAGTTGTTTGCCTAAAAATATAGAAAATGATTACTGAATATGAATGTTCTAGTGTTTTGATACTTTCAGACACTTCCAAGCAAACAGACGTTTAACCATTTCAGTGACCATGCAGTAGCTCTGTCACTCTCATCTCATTGAGACTGAACATGACAAAAGTTAGCTTGCTCTCTTTGATTATTATAGGTACCTGTCTCATTGAATGTCTATTTGCTCGGAAGCGTGTAAACGCAGTGTTTGGGTCACATATTACCAATAGATGAACCGGTTTCTTGTGTAAATCTTCTTAGAGTCTTTATACCAGTATCCACCAGCTTTTGGCGGAAGCTTGATGTCTTGCAATGTACTGTGGGTACCCCCTGGAAATAAATGAGAAATGAATACATGAGAGATAACTTCATGACTTGCTTTGTATAAAAAGGAATGTATTAACGATCACACTAAATTCATTTACCTGTATTTAGTACAATTTCTTTCCATTTTTCAGGAATGTTATGATTGGGAGCGATTTCCTTGAAGGTTACTGGCATCGCATCTAGAAACTCCATCGTTTTGCACTATCTTACTTCGATAATTATTGAATCAGCGAAGTACAGACGATATCAGTTTAAATTCGCGAAAACTTTATCAAAAACAGTTTGTAAACAGCGGCAGTTATTATTTGTTGACAGGAATTTTACTCAGAATTTTAGGTTATATCAGTGTTGCCAACTCCAATAAATCGAAGTCGCTAGATTCAATCTAAAAAGTCGCTAGAAAGTCGCAAAAAAACTGATTATTTAGATAAGTCAGCAGCGAGGGGTGGGGGGGGGGAGGGGGGAGAAAATAACAATAACTTGCCAGATTTTTTTTTAATGCTGAATCTTTTATAGTTAAATAGGATTATATTTTTTTTTTCAAGTGGTGCCAAGGATCCGTGTGTGGTGTGGCCTAATGTATATCATCTGTGGCCATTTCATTCATTTTTGGTTATCAGTCAATGAGTCTGCTGTGGTCAAAAATAGTCTGTGGGTTTTTTAGTAGTGCGCGAGAATAGAGATTCCGCTAATTTTCGTATTTTTTTACATATTTTCTATAACGAGACGATAAATTAGTATTTTTCTTTACGAATGTATTGCAAAAATAATCAAGTGAACACACTACACGAACACATAATATGATATTGTGTTATTTTGTGACAAAAAAGATCTAAAAGGTACGACCAAAGGTGCATCGATTTTATGTTTATTTTCACGCCGTGAAACTTCGTTATAATTCTTCTTTTTTCTTGAATAAAATGTAATAAATTCATATGTTCTTATAATAATCATCATTATGTTATTTCTCTCTAACGTATTGTAGAATCATACTCAGACACAACATCTGTGATTGTAGGTATCTCTTGTGTGTAAGTAAAATAAAGTGTACTTGCCTGTTTTTTGTTTCTTGCGCTTTTAAAAAATAATATGTAAAAAAGATCTGAGACTTTGTCTAGTAAGTATACAGACTTCTGAGTTGTATATTTGGAATATTAAGTTATGCTTAAAAAACTAAAATTAGCCATAAATTCATGTTGGTAAAATTATCTTAGACAACAAATTCCTGGTTCATTAACAGTGAAAATGAACTTAGTTACCTACTGATTAAAAATACACATAGAATTTTTATAATTTCTCTAAGAATCTTATCAAAACAAGTGTTATGTAATAAACCATGATATTATTTTATTTTAATAAGCTTATCATTTTTGTTTTTGTTTGTATTCATCAATATGTAATTATTTTAGTAACATTGAATTATGAAAACAGCAAAATAACTAAGGGTTCATAGTCCAGATTTTGAATGTTACCAATATAGGTAAAAGGTTATTTGGGCTTGTAATATATGTCCTTTCCATCAGAGTGATTCTACTCAAATCTATAGAAAATCTACTTACTGTATTTATCTCTCTAACATCTATTTAACAACATACATTAACATCTACTGTATTCAGAACATCTATTCTAAATACGGTAGATGTTGGACGCCCTAGTTTTTAGTGAACTGGGTGAGCTTCACCAGAAGTTTTTCTTTCTCTTTAAGTATACTATGCTATGCCTCACAGTGCTTTGTGTTTAACTTTTTTAATTATTGAAGTGGAAAGATAGTTCTATTATTGTTTGATGGCTTTAACGTCTTTCTTTCATCCCACAACAGGCAGCATTATTTTAAAACGACTTTAAAAAAAGAGGAGGTTCTCAATTCGTTAGAATCGTTTTATTTTTTAATTTTCTGGTTACTCGAAGATGCCTCGACCGATTTGGAAAATTCTTTCTTTGTTTGAAAGGGTATGTGGAGCCATAAAAATTTGGTGAGGATCTGTCAAGGATCTTCGTAGTTATGAACAGAAATGCACCTCGAGAGTGTAGAAAATAGCAAGCTTATTAACATTGGAGTCATATTTGTAAAATTTCTAATTTAGCCACTTGTATAACAGCAAAAAGCCCATGTCATTATAAGGAATTCAAGCTAATTTGATTCCATATTTAATCTAAATACATCAAGCCCTTTTTACTATGGTAAAGAATTAAAACATATCAATCACATCACTAAGTAGGTAGGTATTACGATTCTAAAAGTTTGTGAGTATGTTTGGATGTTTATGTTTCATTCACGCCCCAATTTGAATGAAACTTGGAATAGAGAACATGGACTAAAATAGCATGTAAGCTATTTAAAGTGTAGGTACCTACCACGCGAGCGAAGCTGTGGGTGGAAGCTAGTTTATAATATTAGCGTGGTTTTTTGTGCGGTCAGCGCGGTGGCGGGCTGCGAGCCCGGAGCGGGCGCGGCCGGGTCTGGCGGCGCGCGGCCGTCGGACACCATCCGCCGCGTCAAGGTGAAGATGTCTTCCGTGTCGGCGCAGGGCGTCGTGGAGCGCGCTTCGGCTGAGCTCTCCCGGCGGATTACAGGCAGGGGACGCATTACTTTACTATCTCTTAAGATTACCTATACCTACAGTGTATTCTCGTATTTTATCAGGTAAGGTGAGGTTTTCCTCACTTTACACAGTACTAGCAGGCGGACCTCGCCTGAGGAAGTACCTACACGGATCAATGATGATCACACAATAGAACTCTCCGTCCGTGAACCATCTCGATCACAAATTCTACCAAAAATACCTATTTCATTCTCATATTTTATTTTACCCGTAACTATGACGTCTGATAAACATTGCACGGCCGTACCTAATCGGTCTCCCAGCAACCTTCACTAGGTCGTTCCATCAAGTGGGAGTCTTACGGTTTGGCTTTCACTGCACTCGTTACGCGTCTTTACTTCATCGAAAACCTTTGTTTACCGCGGTCGTCAGATTTCTATTAACAAGAATTGCCTTCTAAAAGCTTTTAACCATACTCGCATGTTACGCGATCGTGAATATGTCATTTGTCCCGGCGCAGGGACTCGTTGAGCGTGCTTTATCGGAGCTCTATCGACGGATCACAGGCACGAAACACATTTGTGCTATCTCCATTATTCCTAGAACTTGGGTTTATTTGCTCTTTAGAATTCGAACTTAGAAATAAATATCATAAGTACAATAAGTAAACAAGTTTAATCTGTTCCACAATTGCAGGACTTGGTCTCCGCGGCCGGAAGCGCTCCCCCGGCGTGGTGGAACGGGTCGCCAACGCGCTGTGCGGTCCCGCGGCCGCCGCCGCCGCCCCCCGCGTACCCCGCAGAAGACGCCCCTCCCCGCGCCCTCTCGTCTGGACTCAATTCATACTCGAAGAACGATTCCTTGAAAAGTTCTTTCTCTACTTCAACGCGAACGATAGACGATCCCTCGCTCAAGTCTGCACACGATGGCGGGATATATTGTATTCCTCGCCTCGGTGGTGGAATGGGCTGATCGGAGTTGTGGACTGCAGAGAAGTGCGATCTACATCCGGTTGCTGTGTACAGAGATTCTACAACTCTATGATAAGAAGAGGAATACGCGGCATAGCACTAGTTTCAGGATCTGATGATGACATAAATGAATTCATACGACAGTTTCCGTTGTCGGCGCACCACTTACACGCTATAGGACTTAAAGGTTGCACTATAACTGACCGAGGATTGGAAGCTATCCTGGATCATTTGCAGGTATTATACCCAATAATCCGATGCCGTGTCATACGACTGTATTCTCGCTTTACATTACAACTAATTCCTCATTTTAGGTACTCTTTGAACTAGAACTAACCGGATGCAATGAAATAACCGAGGCAGGTCTATGGGCATGTCTAACTCCGCGAATTGTCTCACTCACGCTTACTGACTGCATTAACATTGCTGATGAAGCTGTAAGTATAAACTCACAAATACAAGTAAAATTCTCATTCTAATGAGTTTTGCCTCCTATCCTCATTGGGAAAATGTTTACGTACAGGTGGGCGCAGTAGCTCAGTTACTGCCGTCATTATACGAGTTTTCCCTCCAAGCTTACCACGTAACTGATGCGGCTCTCGGCTACTTCTCTCCAAAGCAGAGCTCTTCGCTCAGCGTGCTTCGGTTGCACAGCTGTTGGGAGCTTACCAACCATGGCGTCGTCAATATTGGTAAGAGAATATTTTGATCTTTACCAAATACGTAATATTTTAGGACATTTAAAACTAAAATCAATAGACTTATATTACGTAGTATTATTATATATTCTATGCTGATTTAATATGTAAAACACATTAATAGCCTTAAATATTTGCACTAGCATGACGGCTTTGGCTCAAAACATGCTAGTAGTCGTAAAACTAGTTAAAGTGCCAATTAACTCGAGCATTCCTATTTCAAACATTTCACAATTCAGGTCAAGAGTGCGCTCTACATGCTTGGCTTGTCAAAGTAAGAACATTTTAAAAAAAGAAGTTCCAACTAATTCAGCCAGTGAGACATCATTTATCACCCAACGGGACATAAATAGGATTAATATTTGCTAATTTTGGCGTACAAAAAATAAACACATAAAATATTATATCTACTAAGAAATTCCTGTTATACAAATAAACGATCTTCTAATCTATTTTATAGTCTTAAAATAACTCATTTACTAACAACAATTGTTATATTTACCTACCTACTAAATATATTCATATCTGTGAATTAAAGTCGTCAAGTAAACCTTCTAACGCGTCATTATAGTCACCTCGACGATCGCCGATCAATAAATTCTAATTGATATTTTCCGTGCAGCTGTTGCTTGCAAAAGGTACTAACTCAATTTATTTTCGCTCGAAGCATCGTTTATAATTAAAGTAAAAACATGGGCCTGTGAAAGTAAGGGCAATCTTTCTCTTTTCCTAAAATAAACCTTGTTATTGATTCAATGAAAACAAAGCCCAGTGGTTTTCCGGGAAACGCGAAGGTAAAATTTGCTTGCGAAATATTTAGGATTTTTATTTGAGTAGGTAACTAATAACTATGCTTAGTTTTTTCAATCGACAATGTATAAAAGTAAAAACGTTGTACAAACACTGGGAAATGAAATACAAAGCAAGCTAAGCTCGAAGTCGGTTAAAAACGGCTATCTTCCTGATGTACAAAAAATATTCAAACCATTATGCATCAATACCACCTAACTTACATTATTTCTCTGTAGGATAGTAGTATGCTAATGGTACTTATTGTATAATAATTGGAGAAATTTAAGTTAACTTTAAAAAAAAACCTTATTAGAAAGGCTTTGAATAAAAATTTTAAACGTTTTTTTTCATCTCCTGTAAAATTGGTTTAATTGAGTTAGATGGTATTGATTATTAACCGTCAATATTAGGTTACCTAACACCATTTCCGAATTATGTTTGCATCTTTTGTAAATTGGCTTTCTGAATCTAATCAAAATGTTTAGTGATATTTACTTTAGCTGTTGGTTTTCCATAAGATAAATAAATAAATACTTAAATAAAATAAATGCTGCCTATGGAACATTCTCAATAATAATATTAAAATAAAATTTTATCAATAATACCTAATCTTTTAAATTAGCAAAAGTTATTTTCTTGAAACAAAACTTTTAGTACCTACTGTGTAATCTCAGTATGTCGATTGAGGTAAAAAGGATAATAGTGTACTGTGGCTATTTCAATAGAATAAGAAATATATCAACTAATAAACTCGGAATAAGTTAAAAGTAACTAGTACCTACCTACGCAGAGGTGCGTTATCTGTTCTAACTAATGTTATTCCAGAGATCCACTTTAACTGGGATAACCTAATCGGATTGTTCACGAGTTTGTTCAAATAATGATAATTATTATTACGGGATTTTATCGCGTACCTTTTATTTATTTTGTTTCCCGACGTTTCGAACACGTTGCAGCGTTCGTGGTCACGGGATGACCACGAACAAAATTTTGTTCAAATAATTACCTATTTATGAAGGTTGCACCTGACTTATACAATATTCGACCCCTGCAGGGCTATTTTGATTCACACGTAAAGTCGCTAACTCGGATTACTTCCTACAAAAATTGTTTTTTTTTTTTACGATGAATACTTTGAAATGGTAGAAGATGGTTGAAAAAAGTGATAGACATTTTAAGTGTGTAAAATATGTAGGTAAAGTAATTCTGCATTCTATCCCCCTTACTTATGAAAGATGTTTAAAGTTGATCACTGGGTTAAACAACGTCCTGTCTCTATTAGTCACTATCCACAAATAAAGACAGGACGTTGTTTAACCAGTGTTCAACTTTAAACATCTTTCCTAAGTAAGACCTATCTTTAATATTGTACCTACTACGTAAAAAAAATCAATTTGTAGGAAATAATCCGAGTTAGCTACTTTACGTGTGAATCAAAATAACCCTGCTGGTATAACTTATGTTAGAATAGAACATAGTTATTTGTACTTACCACTGTTAAAATTAAAGTTTGAGTGCGGAAAGTACGGGCTATCCTACTAATGTTATAAAGGCGAAAGTCCGTGTGTGTGTGCGAATGTTTATTACCACAAATCTCTATAACTACTAAACCGATTTTGATGAAATTTGGAATTTAGACAGTTTAGGTTCTGAAAGAAGAAAGAAAGAAAGAAAGAATCGTTTATTTGGCACACAGAAAAAAATCAAATAAACCTTAACTAGGTAGGTTAGGTACTTAGGTATACACTAAAATATGACAACTTATAGAAAGGTCTAAGTACTAATAAGGCAAGTCTAAATACCCACCTATCTAACATAAATAAATTAATGCCAAAAAGGCGTCCAGCTCAGCATGAGTTGGAAGTAAGTAAACCTTACACCCAACGCTGATTTTCAGCTGTAACCTAGGTAAATTAGGGAAGGTAGTGCAGCAATGACAATATAATAACAATGCACGTAAGGTCAGGTAAAGGTAATTTACAGAATAGCATAAATAAATAATAGGTTTTATATATAATTAGGTATATTATTATAACCCCGCATCCACACGTTGGGGCCAACGTTGGCCCCAACGTCTCTCACCAACGTGTGGAGCTGAACAAAATAGCTTGGCGCCAACGTTGGGGCCAACGTTGGGGCTTGGCCGTGCCGTGTCGGTTTTATCAAAGGAAGTTGGCGCGCCAACGTTGGGGATCCGTCCACACGTTGGCGCTATGCTCAGTCCCGTTTCGACGCGCATCGTGAGCGCACGTGTCGACTGACGAGCGAGAATGTCATCGTATTCCTTATTTATTGTGTTTGTAGAACTATCGGGCTGAAATTTTGCACACTTATAGATTCTCGGTGACAATGAAATATTATGGTATCAACAAGCTGATCTGATGATGGAGTCAAGAGCTGTTCAACAGAACTCCTCAGTAAATAGGCCGATTGAGTTGAAACTCGGCATATTTGTCAAGTTCTGACTACAATGTAATAATATGGTGACAGCGAGCTGATCTGATGATGGAGTCTACTATTTTTTTTTTATGTTACGGGAACCGTGCAATTTTTTGGGATAAAAAGTAGCCTATGTCCTATTTCCGGTTATTATCTATCTATATTTTAAATATCACCCATATCGGTTAAGTGGTTGTCGTGTTTTAGAGGAACAAACATACATCCAAACATCCAAACTTTCGCTTTTTTACTATAGTGTGTTGTGTGAAGTGTGATAGTGACATGACGTGATGTGATTGTGATAAAATTGGTATTCAGTAATGTAAAATCACTTAGTGAAATTTCAATTTCTGTATCGGACGCGCAGACGTCGGACGTCTGCACGTTGGCTCTGACGGAACAAGACTGGTGTATCGCCAACGTGTGGATGGTTCACGAAATCTTGGCGCCAACGTTGGGACCAACGTTGGTCCCAACGTATGGAGCCGGCGTAACAATGTATCTTAAATATATATAAATAGGTGCAAGTACTTAAAACACATAAAAAACTGATATATATGTATAGATAAATAATATAAATGTTTAGCAAAGTTAGATGAACGAGACGTTTGTGTTTATGTTCTGGAATAACAATAAGCTTTTTATCCCGGAAAAATGTATGGTTTCCGTGGGATAAAAACACAGTAGTCCACGCGGGTGAAGCTGCGGGCGTTCGCTAGTAAACTGAATAATTTCTTCCAGTGCACTCTCTACCGAACCTCACGGTGCTATCTCTAAGCGGCTGCAGTAAGGTGACGGACGAAGGCGTTGAGCTGCTAGCTGAGAACCTACCGCGGCTGCGGAGTCTCGACCTCAGCTGGTGTCCGCGCGTCACTGACAACGCGCTCGAATATATCGCCTGCGATCTAAACCATCTTGAGGAGTTGACTTTGGATAGGTAGAGTACACCACTTCTCTTTACACTACTTAGGCCTTTACATCTTTACTAGATGATTTATACAGTGTCAGGATCTTTGCCTACACTTAACGTGACACTCACTGTAGTGTCTGGGACAATGTTGAGATGGAGTAGGCTTGCCCAGCACCTACACCATCCTCTCAGCTTAACCGGCCATATCCACAGGAAAGACATGGTCAATACATGTGGGGCTGACTATGCCGCGGGTTTCCTCACGATGTTTTCCTTCACCGTTTAGAGCTCGTGTTTTTCGAAACGAAGAATCCATTGATACACGGCCAGGATTCGAACCCACGACCTTCGGATCGAAAATCGAGGTACTATACCTCTCGGTCAACACGGCTCTTTACAATAGGTCCACCCAATATTCGTCTCTAAATTTAGAATCTAGCACCGACTGTACAGTCGTACTGCTAACGCAAACGAGACAACTTTTCGAATTCAGCAATACTAAGCCAATTGAGATAAAACTTGAGAGATAAGTAACTAGAACTGCATTATAGTATAGGCATCGTTAGATACCAGACCACGCGTACCAGTACTTTCTTATTGATAAAATGTAAAAACATCGTAGATGGAGCAGATAATACCACTACTTGCCCTTATTTTTGTAAAAGTACCTGTTTGAACATGTCAAATGCGACAAGAATTTCGTGTTATTAATAAACTTTGTCCTGTACAGATGTGTGCACATAACAGACATCGGAGTTGGTTACATTAGCACAATGCAGTCGCTTGTTGCTCTTTTCCTGCGGTGGTGCTCGCAGCTCCGAGACTTTGGCGTACAGCATTTATGCGGAATGCGCTCTCTTCAGCTGCTGTCATTAGCTGGTTAATATTCTATGACTCTTACACCCGAATACTGAAACGCTACTTATAGTCGTATTGCTCATTATACGGACTAAAATTGAAGGAAAAAATGTCATTTTTCCTTCAATTTTGATTAGTTTTGATCAAGGGTTTTGATACGTTTTATGTCAAAATTGAAGGAAAAATGACATTTTTTCCTTCACTTTAGTCCGTATAATGAGCAATACGACTATAGTTTAAGTGGTGCTTATCATTGATATTAACTGTAATTTTTGTATACGATTCTGAAGAGTAAGAACGTCTCAAATATTTAAGTAGGGTTTTAGTATTCGGGCATTAAAGTAATATTTAGGCGTTATTTCTTCTGAAATAGCGTCAAACCTTGATGAGAATTAGTTAAAATTAGTTTAATATAGCTTCATAATAGTTTTGATAGATGCAGATGTCTAATATATTTGATACCACTGGCCCTGAGGGCAGCTGCCCTCGGTTTTGGAGCCAGGGCAGCCTCCAGGTCAAGTTATTAAAAGAAAAAGGTTAAATAATTTTTTCGAGGCCCTTAATTGAACCAAGTCCGAGTACTCTAATTGATCTCTTATCAGCTACAGTGCGACTTTTATTAATAGACATAAATGGGGGCGCCACTGTGCAAGCTAAATACGCGAAATAGATGAATTCTCTTTTAGAAGTAAATTATTACTTCTGACTGACGTCTTCGGCACCTGTACCATAGACAAGAAACCTGTACTTTACCATAGATTAGTAGAGAAAGGGTTTCCAAAGTACTGAAATTTTAGTTGCCGTGTCTACCCGTTATTGCCGGACTATATTATGGTAGTAAAATTTTAATATCACACTAACTTGAGATAGTATTTACAGCTCTATATATTTATCAGTGACATAGCATAGAGCAGCGAATACCACTGCATTGCATACCCCACTTTTAAAAAATAAAGTTTTTATACCTCATGAAAGCCTCCGGTCTCAGTTTAAACACATACATAATAAGGCAATGTTGCAGCCCCCTCCCAAAGAGGGTGGCATCGAAGGCTTTAACGAATATCGCACCCCTAGATGAAAACCCCGATAACTCAAAATGTGCCCAAATGGAGTTAGTTGCGTTTTCGAACTCCTAAACTGAATAATTATACGGTGCCGGTGGTAAGAATGAATTGATTGAAGAAGCTTGAAAAAATGTTACCTTCTTCAATATAATATTACATTTTTCATAGTCTGTAATAGATTTCTAAATCAGTTTTTTGTCATTTCTGAAAAAATACCTAGGTATTTCGAGTTACCGGATTTTTCATCTAGGGGTGCGATATATTAGTTTACTTTAACGTTTGTACCTGCGGGCCTATAAAGGTCGCTATGACGCTATTGCAGAATCGCAATATAGGAATTGAACTATTGCCATCTCTTTTCATTGACTGAGAGTGAAAAGAGACGGCATTATTATAGTTCATTTCAAATTGTGATTTTGTTTTAGCGACCTTTTTAAGTCCGCTATAAAATAAATTATAAAATATATATAAAATATCTCTATAAAACTCCGTCACCAGAGTTGGCCACTTACTCATACGAACTTGCTTGCTTTTTTTTATCTCTATAAAATAAATTGTCTTTCCAGGATGTCCCCTCCTAACATCCGGAGGTCTCTCCAGCCTGATCCAACTGAGGCAGCTCCGCGAGCTCGAGCTCACCAACTGTCCCGGCGCCTCGCCTGAACTCTTCGACTACTTGCACGAGCACTTACCGCGGTGCCTCATTATAGAATAAGGTATACAATCCCTTTGTATCAACCGACGATCTACCCAACTGCCTTAAGCTATGGCCAAACCAAAGCGTTCAGCTAACGTCCGCGGTGGCGTGTAAGGAGGCGAACATTTAATGTCCAATCAGAGGACGCATCGGTGTCACGATGCGCCACCGCGGACGTTAGCTGAACGCTTTGGTTTGGCCTTACCTTTATGCGATACTCAACTGACGGAGCGTGGAACTTACAATATAAAAGATTGATTTGCATTGAAGCGTGAACTTTAAATTGATGAATAGACAGTTCAATATTCTATATTGATTGTTTCGCTCCGTTAGATGGAAATCGCACTTTTTTTTTGTCAGATCGCAAATTCACAACAACCAACTGTGCGGTTTTATAGATATATTGCCCGAATGTCACATTCGTTGATAAGTATTATAAACTCAATTATTTCAGTTCTTCAATAAACCTTCACTACCGAACCGCAGCCAATTCCGTCCAACAGCGGTTTCCTTCATTATAATGATAACAGTATTTTAATGGTTAGAGATCGTCGGAGTTGCTACTGAGGTAAGTATCTAACTTTCCATACTTCTGCGAATGTGTATTGTACTAAGGACAAGTTCGTACTGCAGTCCTTTCTGAAAAGTCTGACTTTTTCTCAATGTTTCATATTTTGAAAGACTATTTTTGGGCATTCATTCACAGGCAGTGCGATACACTAAAGTGAGAGATATGTGATGGAATATGTAAACAAAGATTCAGATATTTATAAAATTAACTTTTTTTTGTAAATAAAATACTTAATACACGATGGAAACCCGCACTATACGGTGCTGTCTCAATGTTCAATTGAACGGGCACGAGAGGTGATGTATGATTGACAGAAATGAAAAAGGTGCAATAAGATCGCCTTCTTAAACGTATAAGAGTCCTTACATTAACACTGTTCTTTAAAAAGTATTTAGAAACCTATTGCAAATAATTAAAAAACTTTATTTTGCTTCTAGTCTTATAGCTTCTAGATTCTATAAAAAAGTACTGTTCTGTAAGTAGTTTTAAATGTAATTCTAAATTCCCACCAATTTTCACTGTTGTGTTTTAATAAATATTTTAATGTACCCATCATTCCTAAACCTTTGTAGACTAATTCGTTGTGATTTCTGTGTTGTTGTAAGCATTTAATTTCTATTTTGTAGATGAATAATGGTAATATTTGGTATTTAGCTAAGTTGTGTGTAAAATACATACTTACAGATATTATTTATTTATAAAATTTGCTCAAATTAAATCATGTTGTGTCGGAAACAGTGTCTAAGGTTCAAAATTAGGTACTTATATACTTTTTTCAAGTACCAGCTACATAGTAAAATGATCATGAAAATGTAACTTTTACTGTTCATAATCTCTTCGCTATTTCAAATATAGCCTTTTGGCATAACATAGTATTCTAAATTATGTATATGAAGATACAAAAAAAATATTTAAACTTTATCAAGTATATACCTACCTACCTTAACTAATTTATTTTTAATGTTTATTATGTAGCTGGACAAAAAATAAGAATACCTGTATGTATGTAATCGTAGAAATATAAAAGATGTCCTATTGATAGCTTTATTCGGGTATTTCCTCTTGATCCTGCGTTTTGACTTACTAATTAGGACAAGAGAAAATACTTATTATTCGAGTCAGTAGCAATTTCAAGGAGACGCTTATAGCAAAGTAAGAAATAGATGATATCCTATAATGTATTTAGATGTCCTATATAAATCCTTAGTAGGAACAGAAAATTTAAATTCAAGTGATATAAAGTCAATCGCGAAGAAGCACCGGAAGACCCAAATTATATCCTCCCATTTTCAAAGTCTTCGCTGATTTCCCCACATGATTCTTGAAGCTCTACCTTATTTTATGATTTGCTATAATAATAATATATAAGTTTACGAAGTCTCATTTTATTGATATTTATTTAATTAAAAAAATTAATTTAAATATATTTAGATAGTTTTCAATTCCTAGACAAGACTTTTTCTATGTGTATTTTATGAGTGCAGCATTTTTTTATGAAAATCATTTTCTAGTCAATTGTTTAGTTTTAAGTCCGAAAAAATAATATTACGAATATGAAGAATTTTGCTTTTCGAATCTCATTATATATTAGTTTGTCTCTTAAAAAATGGAAAATACATAATGATGCGGTATGAGATCTGGATGATGATTTAGACTTCCGAATTTGCATCCGATTCGATGATTTCAGTCGGAAAGTTTCGAATTCAGAACACATTCAGAATACATTCCGAGAAGGTCTGAATCAGGGGGCTGGTTTAGGAAGGGATGCAAACTACGGTGAACTTTAACACAATATTTTCTTTAAAACATTTTTACAAGACATTGTACAAGAACACCACACGAATGATTGACAATCGGATAAACCATGAAGGTTGTATAAGTGCTGCGTGGAGTTCCAACAATCTCTTCCTCACGAGAACTTAGGCACTCTTATCGCTTTAGTGGAGTCCAAGTCTTTCATGTCAAAAGCTTTTTGTAAGCATTTCTTTATTCTAAACAGCATTTTTTCATTTTAATATGCTATTATAATGTCATCAATCTTCACTCTTTTTGTATAAGTAAATACAGGGATCCGCATTTGATGCTTCAAAATCCATTCACTTTAGCTCTTTGTCCAATTTAGAAAACCATTGACGTGCAGAGAGATTTCTTTAGTGTACAGACTTGTTCGCCTTTTACGTTGCATGTCTTGTAGCATATTTTTTCTGAATTTTCATTTTTAGATCCACCATTATTTCCCTGACTGATATATTTCTCGTAATCAGGTTTTTTCATTTGGATATTTTAATTCAACTCTGCATTTAAGTAGGTTGTTACGTCTACATTCGGTGAAATTTTAGTTCTTTTACGACAGAATAAGCCAGTAGCGTTCTGATTGAGCTTAATTGAGCTACAGGGGCATTGTGTCATAATAATCGACACTTGGTTTTTGAGTAAAACCTTGCGCTAGCTAGGTACTAAACGAGCCTTTTTATTGTTGAGTTATCCAAACCTGTTTTATCTTTTAAGATCATTTTGTAATTAACTATATTTTGATTCTCCTCTTTTTCTTTTATTTTTGCATGTAAGTACCACTTTTTCATGCACTTTCATTCCCATTTCTAAGGCTTCATGTCATCATTCATGACCATGGGTAAAAAAGTGTTTTCACCAAGTATCTAATAATAAATAGATATATGACCATACGGGGGACTTGTTTGACCGTTGTGGATGGTCTCTGAGGTACAATGTCAAATGTTTTGTAAGCTATTATCAGAGACAAGTTGTACGCCACCTACTGGTCCAATACCGTTTAGTACCTATTAAAAAATAAGTTGAGTCTTCGACACAAAGAGAAGAAGAGACAAGTAAGTACCTACTTGTCCATGTTGGTATCTCCCCTTGCTCCCAAACTCCCTTGATTTTAAAAGACCATACGTAGTATTTTTTTCTACTAAATATAAATAACTGGTTATACATACTGGTATGTTAAACAAAGGATGCAAAACATACATAAAAGCGCGTTTCTATTGTAATTATTACCTTAATACATGTAAGTATATTTGTCTATAATTCTACCTACCTACAATCTACATAGTTTAATAATTATTAATATTACTAGTAGTTCGCCCCGAACTGAGATCTCGCGCACCGTTGTGTTGATAGCCTAGATTTGGACTTGTTTCTGACTACCCCGATACCTACGTTAGTACTCCTTCTAGTGTTTACCACATAATGATATCTAATGCGCTACCTCAGTATGGTAAAGATTATAGGCATGCATGCAATACATTAAGTCGTGTCGTGTTTATATTCAATAGTTGACCCCGCGAACTTCGTACCGCGCCTCAGGGAAGGCCTCTTAGTTCGAGAAATTATTAAAATAGCAGTTCAAAACAAAATGTATGAGAAATCAATTCCCTCCCCCTCCCCTCCCCTCCCCTCCCCTCCCCTCCCCCTCCCCCTCCGTCTCCCTCTATAATTTTGGTAGGTACATGCCGTTTGCAGGAGTTAGCATTTGCATACGTGACAGGTTGCAAGCCCATCGCCGCTATTAGAAAGTTAACTGGTTTCCACACGATGTTTTCTTTCACCGTTTAGAGCTCGTGTTAATGCGCATTTAAATTTTTCTAATCGAAAAATCCATTGATGAGCACGGCCAGGGTTCGAACTTACTACCTATGAATCGAAAATCGAGCACTCTCCCACTCGGCCAACACGGCTATTATTTTCAATCTCAAGAAAAAATATCAAGTAGGTAGCAACTAAAATCATTGCAAACCAAACCACAACGATGCCACACTCTTTGTGTGTTAACCAGACCTACGAATACATCGAAACTCTATGAAACGGGAGCTCTCTCCATACTTCCGTTAATTGGTTTTCATCATTTTTGTTTTTCACTGTATTTCAAAAACTATAGAACCTAGAAGAAAACTAAAAACCATTTTGGAATGTATAAATTGAGTACTTTCATATGACACCCCACTCAATATATTTGGGTAACTTTGAAAAAAATTTACCCCCTTGGGAACCCCATATCTTTACAACCCCTTCATCGATTACGCTCATACGCTTCACAGCAAATTTCCATAGCACAACCTATTGACCTATCAAGTTTCATACAGATTGGATAAGCGGTTCGATAGTTATGCGAGAACATAAAATTGAAACATACAAACATACAAACATACAAACATACAAATATACAAACATACAAACATACAAACATACAAAGCAAAATCGCCTAACTTGCCACTAAGATCTTCGCTCGCTTCGCTCGCTCGATCGATTATGTATTGTTGTGATCGACTTCAACTTTTCAAAAAGTGGTTGTAATATAGTTTGACTAGGTATGTATTTAGAAGCAATAGAAAATGTAAGCTCGTATTCTAAATTTGGAATTTTATATTTGTAACCTTATTTTATGCACTCTGTTTGACGAAGCTCTATGATCAAAAATCTGTTGTCGATGTTGTCCTCTTTTATCGAAATCCGTAAATCGACGGGGTTTCTTTTCCGCTGTCATTTGTGTTTTCCTTTAGGTCGCGTTTACACGCTTCCGAGCAAACAGACATTCAACCAGTTCAACGACCGCGCAGTAGCTCTGTCACTCTCATCTCAACGAGACCGAACGCGACAAAAGATATCGTGCTCGCACAAATTATAAACCTGTCTCGTTGAATGTATGTTTGCTCGGAAGCCCGTAAACACGGTATTATGGTACGTTCACACGTTCGCGTGCAAACAGACATTCAACGGGCACACATTTCTTATGTCGCGTTCGGTCTACTTGAGATGAGAATGACAAAGCTACATCGTGCTCGCTCTAATCATTATGTCTCGATGAAACTCTGTTTGCACGCTAGCGTGTAAACGCGGTATTAGACGTGTAGTTTTTGTGTGTAAATAAGTTTTTTGTGTGATAAATAAATGCACCACTAGAGAAATATTTTTGATTGGCATCACAATAATGATTGTAATTTAGTATAGTCCAATTAAATGACACTATTTGTACAATACTAAGTGAGATGTTATAGTGCAATATAGATGTACTGTTTTATTTTTTCGTTTTTTTTCTAGTATTCCCCATAAAAATATGAAAATTGTAAGTTTAATTAGTAGGTTGGTTCCCATGTATGTTATCAAATTTACTATTATTTGTTTGTTATGACCATGCCCGCTTTGATATTAGATCATTCAAGAAGGACCAAGGGTATGTGTATATGTATGCTCATTTAACCTAGTTTTATTAACTTTCTGAAAACAATGCCCTAAATATAAAATATCGATACCTACTAACATTTTTATCTTCAGAGAATGGACAGGCTTTTTACTAAACTATTACATTACACCCTTTTTTCTTTTGTTGAGTTTCTTATACTTTTACATAAAAATGGATAAAAAAGGATCTCTGTTTGTACGATTTATTGCAATAACCGATAACAGTCTTACAAAACAAAATACGTTTGATGACAACATAGCATGAGACACTAATGGTAACTTCATAATTATTTTATAGCTCACAAAAATCACAAAATTTCGACTAAACTCAAAAAAATATATCAATCAAAATAAATATCGAGTTGGTAATGGACTTTTAAATGCAAGTAATTTAATAGCTTTGAAAGCGTTACATAGTGTCTATTATGAATATCTCAGCTGGTTCTGATGGTTTGAAACTAAAACAAAAATGCACTCAGCACCAGAAATGAAACACCAAAATTAACATAAATTAAAATAAATATATACACATTTACAAAGTTTGTATCAATAGGCCCTTTTATGGCTTATGGCAGGTTTATTTTTACACACCACAAGAGGTATGCATCTATCTAATTTAATATTCAAACTCTTAGGACGACTTGCACAACGACACCTAATTTTATTTAGACAAAAATAGCGTACAGGCTAGCTTAAATACAATTTTAGGAACGTTGTGCAAGCTGTCCTTAGTATTGGTAGGTACACTCAACTTTCTATGACTATGCGGAACGCTTTTGTTTTTATCTATCTAATTGTATATTCGTAGGTGCTACTAACCATGCATATACATATATTTATTTTATGCAAATCGTGTTAGGCACATATAAAAAAACTTACACGCATTTTCAACATACAAAAAAGTGTCTCCAGAAAATTGCATTATAAAATCGTAAATGCATAAGCTTGGAATCATTTAATATTATGTATTTAAAAAGTTATAATTATTTTGGTAGAGGAGACTAAACAATAATAAGGTTGGCAAAAATAAAGTTCAGTGAGTAGGATACAAAAAGTGATAAAATAAACAACTTGTTTTGAAGGTCACTTCAAATAAATAAAATTATGTAAGATCTGATTAGATCCATAGTAGATCGTCATCTCAATTGAAACGTAACTGTAGAAATCGTTGTAGTTTCAGTCTTGATTCATTTGGACCTGGAAAAGAAACAAAAACATCCAACTGAAAATCTTGGAAAAAAAATCCGATCCCGATCTTACTAACAAGATCCCTTTTTCCCTAAAATCTTATTTGGCGATTTTTGAATGTTGGATACATACAATTAAAAAAAAGCGTGTGTATCATACAAATATACACTGATGTAAGTATACATATAAAGATTTTTTTTTATTTGGTATAGTGTTAAACCACACTTAATTTTCAAATACATCTAAAGAATTGGACTGTGATTCCCAACTCGAGTAGTAACCCCATTATTCTTAATCAACTGTCGAAATAGCACGGCATTAGGGATTTAACTATTGCCATCCTTTTTTGTTAGACAGTGACAAATAAGGATGGCAATAGTTAAATCCGTGGCGCAACTTTGACAGAAGTTAATCAGAGTTTATTAATAGAGGTCTAGATGTCTTGTCACTCTTATGTCAATCAAAAGAGATAGCAACAGAATCGTATGTGGATTTACCATTATGAATATCGGAGTAAGTGTCGTACCGATCAGTGGTAAGCCTGCAGATAAGCCGTGGTGGAGGCGAGGTCGCGACGCAGCCAGGCGGCGTTTAGACGCACGGTCTCTAACGCCTGCTGAACCGAGCGCTCGGTGCCCGGCGACGCATGTGTACGGAAGAACTCTTCAATCTCCAACGCAGCTGCCTCCGAAGCGAAGTTCTCAGTTGTCGACTTCACTAACCGCGCTAGGAGGAAACCTCCCTACAACAATAAGAGTCGATTTTAGAGATATATGCTAAGATAAAAATTACGCCTCTTTCCCATAGGGGTAAGCAGCGACTGCAGATTTTCTCTTGCTACGATCCTGACACTCCTTACTTTATTTTAAATATTTGACTTAGTAGTATAAGCAATAAGTTCGTAAATATGAGCAACACAATCGTCGTATAGGATAAAAATATTTTTTAGTTATGGTGATAAAATATTTATTCTGACGATAATTAGCGTGATGGTAAATTATCGCTTAAGTCTGTAACAAATTGCAAAACTTTCCAAGTCATCTAAACGCGCGTTCAAATTAGAACATATATATTAAAGTTGAGATGGAATTTAATAATTCCGGTAACTTCTACTTTACTGTCAATTGGTAGGATATGAAAGCGTACCTGATATCTGTCCATGAATTCTTGCCAATGATCCTTGAAGAACTCCCAAGCCAAGTCCCGACCGTGTCTGCTGATCGCCACCGACACAATGACGAACACTGTGTCTTGAGCTCGCACCTCATCCTATTACACGAAAACATCGTTGTTAAAGAATTATTTTAAAACATTCAAATCATAGCAGTGCGCTCGTGATGTAGTTTTATCGATGTTCTTTTTGGACGCTTAACCTGTTACAACAGGTTAAGCGTCCAAAAAGAAGGTGACGACTTGCATTATCAATTTATGTTAGCTAGCTGCGTCCTTATCAAATATCAAAATATCAAATAACTTTATTTGTTAACTGTTATATACACAAGTTATAAGGTAGGAACATATAAATGTAAAATGTTCGCTTCGCTTTGCTTTTGGTCGGCCTAAAAGCATCGATGCGATATTCGGACAATGACGCAGTTTGACAAAGATTTTATCATCGATCAATAAGGTATTAACGCAGATTGACAAAACTCACCGAGATAGCGAAGTCCAGCACTCGCTTCAGAAGTGCCGGGTCCCTGACGGCGCCGAGCGCGCGGCTGATGCGATCCTTCTCCTCGTGCAAGTCTGCGGCGCGGTATAGCTGCAGGAACCGTTCGAATGTATTCTCGTCGGCACTGCTGAGCTCTGCGCGGTAGCAGGCTGAGCGCAAGTCGGCGGCAAGAGCGCCTTGGCCGGACAAGTGACGCTCGAACCTGGACAAACCAATAGCGGTTATTTTTTCAACGGTACGGAAAATACCTATGGATGTTTTGGCAGCGAAGATATTTTGTCGGTGAATATGTTAAATCTAACCAAGTGTTTTTTTTACCAAATGCCTTAATTGCCTTCATGTCCTATTCCCGGTCATTATTTATCTATATTTTAAATTGCAGCCAAATCGGTTCAGTGGTTGTGGTGTTGAGTAATAGAGGAACAAACATACATCCAAATATCCATCAAAACTCTCGCATTTATAATATTAGTGTGATGTTGGATCAAATAAAACAAATAAACCAATAAGTACTCACCGAGTTTTAGCCTCTTGAATTGTGTCAGGATCTTCGAAGCTAATCATTTTGTTCAGCACTAGACTTCTGAGCAAGGTGTCAAGATGGCTCTCCTTATCTTCAGCATCCCATCCGAGCTTCTTAGTGACATTGGAGTAAAGTTTGCGACCAAAGTTCTTCAGCGGCTTGTCGAGCGGCGTGTGTGAGAGAAGAGCGCTTAACTTCGACATGCAGTTGGAAATCGAAGACCAAACTGTGAAGTTAGTCTCGTTACTAAACGCTTCCATGATCTTAAGGCACTGCAAAAGGAAACATCTTTAAAAGACTATTCGTAATAGCTCACAAAATGGTTCTTGGATATGTTATTCCATCGCGGATGCTAGGCCCACTCTGGTAGTACTTACATCGGCGGTGGGCGTGTGTCCGGCTTGCACGAGCGCGAAGCAGTCGTCGAGCAGGCCGAGGCGGTCGAGCGGCGGCAGCGTTCCGTCGCGGATGGCCGGCACCAGCTGCGCTAGCATGCTCGCCGGGTACCGGGTTCGATAGTATCCCACCTATCAAACAACACCCATAAAGCGCTTAATAACTTATGCTCATACTATGGACGTATCTTGTGGTGTAACTTACTTGTTAGGTTCCTATTTATTATTTGTCAAAAAATGTATGACTACTTTTAACAGATAACAATGTTGCTTTTGTAATCTGAGAACTAACGATTAGTAAATGTAAATATAAAATAGGCATAAGGTCGTAGATCGTCGAAGTTTATGCGACGTTCGACGCAGCCACAAAAAAGTTGGCGAAAGAAAAACCGCTAGTGACAATAACAACTGAGTGCTTCCATGCTTCATGCATTGTCGGTCAATTAAACTTGCCCTCTGACTATATTATAGTCGCTAAGCCACAGTAAGTAAGTACTATAGACGGAAGCCTTCAGGTGGACCAAAAACTCCGTCACTAGAGTTGATCACTGACCTCATACGGACTTACTTCTAGATCTATTTAAAGATCTACCAACTTGTTAGATAAGTTATAGACACACACTAGATTTATCTGATTTATTGTGTTTCAAGTACATGTTGATATATTTAAGCCAATAAGGTAACTGGTTAACCTTGGTCTGGCTTCTACATAGGGCAACTTAGTTCCACTGTTGTTGCAGTAAATGCCAGCATACCTGTTTGTTAGTTTTCTAGTTGTACTATTTTAACGTACCTAATGTTAATGTATTGCCAATTTTTTTCTTGTGGATAAGGCCAAAAAACTGGCCTAGGTACAGAAGTGCCCCTTATAATAATAATAATAATAATTCATTTATTTCAGAACAAGTCCATACAAAAAACATTTTAAAGAGAGCCAACACATAATAACATTACCTATACCTAGTCTAAACAAAACACAAATCTTCAAAACCCTACCGTACATTGAACATGGCGATTCTGGACGCCATATGAATGGCATTCCATTTGCGTACGATGGGACAGTCAAATCTGTCGAGTATGGTATTGAGGAAGCTATTGGAGCTATCTCGCACGCGGCGCATCAAGGAGGCAACTCGCTTTCGCATAATAGCGTGGAATCCATCTACACAGGATTCTGCATAATAGGCATAGACACAATACAATTACAAATACAATCTATCAAGAATGACAAAGCAAGCTTCACCACACTTTTACAAAGCGTTCGGAAATATAATTATCTAAAAGAAATTCACAACTAATAAAAAAGTAATAAAACAATATTCTTACCGTTCCAGGATTAAGTTTAACCCAAGAAGTCTCGGCGACGTCTTTTAAAACTACTTCCTGTGTCTTTTTCTCTAGGACAGTAGAAAGCGCAATCTGAAAATAAATAGTAATATACCTATATACTCGAACTTATAAGAGCTACAATATAGCTAATGTACATATGAGTTATGCTACACATCAATGTAATAAGTGCTCTAATTCACTGAAAATGCTTACTAATATAAAAAAAAAATAAGGTGTTCGTAATTCAGATGACTAATCAATAAAAATACTGTTTTCTTATAATTATTTGACTACAGAAAATAACTTTAAATCATTGTTAATGATCTGGAAAAAAATTGACAATTCTTGACTAAACTTCGACGAAGTTACAATAAAACTGTTATGTCTACAATAATTATGAACTACAATGTAGCAACAGTATGTGATGCAAATACAATTACGTTTCCACTATGTGCAATGAGATTCTTGAGCGAATCCTTTTTGATATCACATGCACAATCATCCTTAGTGCTTTGTTCAGAAATCTGTGAGGAAGAGCCTTCAATAAATAATAGAAATCTTATCTAACAGTTAAAATCTAAATTAATGTCCATGAAATTTATCGATCTCAAAAAAAGACCGGTAGCAATGTAGATAACGCCATATTGGTATTATCATTATGATAAGAAATAATCAATGATAGTATCACTATGCCTGACCTTAGAAAACAGTAATACTATTACTTTTAGCTTTGAATGTTTGTTACCTTTGATGGTTGCTCTTGTGTGGAGACAGTGATTGGTACCATCCAAAGGTTGTCGTTCCCAGGGCTGCCATCAGCACAGAACTTGCTTTGAGTCAGGGTTAAGACACGGTCTGGACCCCTTTGCACTGAGCTCACCTGCAAAATAAGTCTGGCTAATTACATAATTTTTTTCCCTACTAATCTAATCTAATAAACCTACTGGATCCCACTTCTGGGCAAAGGCCTCCCTTCTAATGTTATAAAAATATGAATGTTCGCAAGGAATGAATGTGTTCAATCACAGTGCAGAAAAAAGATAGAAGTGCCGCGTCCAGTACAAAGTAACGTAATTGAAAATGAAAATATTTTTATTTCAACAAAACAGAGTATCTTTAAACTAAGGCTTAAAAAAAAACCGGTCAAGTGCGAGTCGAACTCGTACGCCGAGGGTTCCGTACCTAGCCATGGTGCCAATTAAGCTAGTCCGCTTAATTGTATGAGCGCCCATACAACTCGGAGGACAATTTTAATTGGCGTCAACTATGTATGTATGGGAACACCCTTTAATTTTCAACTTTTTTAACTTTTTGGAATTTTTCCTTTATTTGTGCTATAAGACCTTGCTTTTTGCCAAATTTCGTTATTCTAGGTTAACGGGAACTACCATTTAGGTTTTCGACCCAAAACCTCTAGGGTACTTCCGGTTGACCTAGAATTGTCAATTTTGGTTAAAAGCAAGGTCTTACAGCACAAGTAAAGGAAAAATTCCGAAAAATAAAAAAAGTTGATAATTAAGGTAAGTTTTGGTACTCACAAGTTTTCACGAAAACCTAAATTTGCCTATATCTTTTTATAGTGTTGACTCAGGACCTTGATTTTTATACTCACAATAGGGACTATAGACCTTAGTATATGGTATAAATTTCAACTTGCTAGCTCTACCCGTTCCTGAGATAATCGATGGTGACACACGGACAGACAGACAGACAGACAGACAGACAGACAGACGGACAAGAAAGTGATCTTATAAGGGTTCCTTTTTTTACCTTTTAAGGTACGGAACCCTAAAAATAACAAACACAAGACACATGGAGAAAACTCATGTTTTGCAGAGCAACTTTTCATGAAAGCCATATTGTAATTGCTATGATAGGTACTTACTGCCTGTTTTTAGCTCTTGACATGAAGTTGGAATGTTTAAATTATTTTGATTTATTTTGATAAAATTAAATTTAGATACAGAATAGTATTTAGTATTCTGTGGTTTAGATTTCAAATATATCCTAACCTACTAAACGAGCAATATTTGATTGTTTGTTTGTACTCATGTTCTCAAAAACGGCTCTAACGATTTCGATGAAATTTGCGGTACGGGGCGAAAAATCGATCTAGCTAGGTCATCATGGAAATTTCGTTTTCTTGGCATTTTCACGCAAAAAGATTTACCAGTGCAACGTGGTTCGTAATTTCACAAAATTTGTTGAGACCAGAGTGGTTAGGGTATTCGCCTTCAACGCCGAAGGCCGCAAGTTCGAATCTCTGCCAATGATGGTTTTTTTTCTGTAAGTTTTGTTCTTTTTTCTTTTTTAATTTTTCTCTATTTGCACCCGAACAGAGCTCGGTCGCCCAGATATATATATAACATATAAACTGTTTGTAATCTTGTATAAATTAATCAGTTGGGCGACACTGTTTTGTTACTAAAAAAGTAAGTTCGTATGAGTGCTCAACTCTGGTGACGAGTTTTTAGGCCGCCTAAAGGTTAACTTACCAAAAAGGAAAAATACACCTACTTTGTTTAATCTATTGTGTGGTTTGAATAAATCTGTCACACACACCAATTTCAATTTTACTAATAATTATTATAAATCTCAAAGTATGGTATGTATTTGCTTCAATTAAACCTAAACCACTAGATTTTAGATGAAACTTGGAATAGGAGTAGTCTGAAACACCAGCTAAATCACAAAAGGTAGCAAGTTCATACATTTTGTAGACTAGATTGTGATCATGTACTTTTTATCAGAATACAACATTAGAATCACAAACAAGCTATATAGATAAGATAAATTACTTATGTGTGTACTGTGTACCCTACTTCACTGGAAATATGAAACTAAAAGTAGTGCAAACATGTAACAAAGCTCTTGTGGGAAACATACCTCAACCACAGGGAATCCCATCTGTTTGGTCCATGTTGACATAACAGCACCAACAGGTTTGTTGGATGCCTCTTCTAAAGCTGCCCATAGATCCTCAGTGAATGTGTTCTTATACTGAAAATTTAATCATACTTAAATCAGAAGCTAAATACCCTTTTTTTAATGACTTGATAGCCATAAATATGTATATACACATATTATACAGAATCATTGTAGTTTTCCACTACAATGTTTTTGTAATTTAACTATCTAAAAATATTCTAGCATTCCATGTGTTTGCCAAACAAATTCAAATGCCATTATAAAATGCATGTTTTGATGTTTTAAAAGAAAGCAACATGAATTGCACTTTTCAACAATAACAATTTTGAAAATGTGCCAAATAAATATTTGTTTTGAGTCAGTGTTTCATGTAGCTAATAAAGAATCTGGATTTTCCAACATTTGAAATAGATAATAATACAATAAAAATTCTTGAACATTAATTCATTAACATCCTCAAAATGTTACTCATAGGCAGATGTTACTCATATAAAAATGTAATCAAGGAAGCTGCTTAGGTTAATATAATATAAGCTGTGTTTTATATTGTGATAATTAAAAGTAGTGTAATTCCCAAATAAAATAACTAGAGCAATAGGAAAAAACAAGTGCTATTACATTTTGTTGTTTGATTTGTAATAATTTTATAAGTGTACATTATTAATCTCACAACTCTACCTTTGTTATCATTTCACATTTTAAATATTTCTAATTAATAAATAAAATACAACTTACCTGATGCCTTGTAAGGTAGATGTTCATGCCCTTACGGAAATCATCATCTCCGATATACTTGTGCAACATGCGAATGACTGAAGCTCCTTTATTGTATGAGATATCATCAAATATCTCATCTATTTCAGACGGATGCCCCACAGGCACCTCAATAGGATGAGAATTCTTCAAGCAGTCCAGTTCCAGAGCCCTAAAAGTGTTGTAAATAAATTATAATAACATTCATCACATTAGTATGCAGCTCTGGAAACAAAATGCTCATTGTTCATTGTTGATAAACAGTTCAGTGACTTTACATTTTATTTCTTGGCACAAGTCCAAGTGCAATGATTCTGAATAATTTTTAAATAAATGCCAGTTTGTATTCATACCTGATGTAGTTTTCTGTGACAAATTGAGTCCATATATCATATTCAGGGAACAGGTGATTCACACAGAGGAATTCAACAAATGATGCATAGCCCTCATTTAACCAGAGATGGGTCCACCACTCCATGGTGACAAGGTTGCCGAACCATTGATGAGCTAGCTCATGGCCCACTACTAGAGCTATCCACTGCCGTCTCACAGCTGAAGTATGCTCTTCATCAACAAGCAGGCATGTTTCTCTGTAAGTCACCAAGCCCCAGTTCTCCATAGCACCAGCAGAGAAATCTGCTATCGCTATCAGGTCAATCTTAGGCAATGGATAAGCAATATCAAAATACTCTTTGTAGTAAGGAAGCACTCTAGCAGCTACTTCCAGGGCAAACATTCCCTGTTTACTCTTCCCCACAGGAGTGTACACACGTACAAGCACACCATCCCGAGATTTTCTCTCCACATAATCATATTCACCCACAACAACAGCCACCAAGTAGGTGGACATTATGGGAGTTGTGTCGAATTGTAGGATTTTCTTGTCTCCTACAAGTTTATCATGCTTGACAGGCATGTTGGAGAGAGCTACCCTGTCAGAAGGGACCACGAGCGTAATGTCGAAGGTAGCCTTGATGGCGGGCTCATCCCAACAGGGGAAGCAGCGGCGTGCGTCCGTGGCTTCGAACTGCGTGACGGCGGCGTAGCGCTCCTCGCCGGCGGGCGTGAGGTATTTGCTGCGGTAGAGTCCCTTCATCTTGTCGTTGATTTCGCCCGTGAATTCGCAGTAGAGCGTGGCCTCGCCGGCTGTCAGCGGCTCCGCGAACGAGATCGTCACCGTCTCATCGGCCGCGTTCAGCTTTACCTCCGAAGGCAGGCGGGCGGCGTCCGAGCCCCCGCCTTCATATTCCAACTTCACATTGCAGAGTGCCAAATCCAGACAATTCAACACGATATCGTTTGTAGAATTCGCGATCTGAAACACAACACGTAGCGGTGTTACGCGTCACTAATATGCGAATAATTCGCAACGTTGATGATGAAATATCCTCTTACCGATACTTTCACTGCTGTTTTTCCATTGAATGTTAATTTGTCTAAATTCGGCACCAATTCTAAATTGTAATGCCTAGGAATAACATGTTTGGGGAGGCGCTGGAACGGTTTGTTTTCGGACATTGTCACTTTTTCTTTCAAGATCGTAAATGTGGGACGCGCTGTACAGAAATACCGTAATGACCGAGTGACAGAGTGAACTCGCGCTGCAACGGCGCTGCTGATACGGACCCCCCTCGCCCGCCTCGTACCCCACTCCGAATAACGGTATTCGCTACGTAAGAAATTACAATGGCGAACAGACGGGTGGTGTTGGATATGAATTGCAAATGAATTACGTATTGCACGTAGTAGTTGCAGCGTCATGGAAAACAGTTACTAAAGCGCTACGCTTCGATAGTGAAAGTTAGCTTTCTTTGCAATGTAAAGTACATCGAAATCGAACTTTTTTTGAGGTTAAATTTTTCAGACATTGACAGTGTTTTGAGTGACAGCTCTTTGACCTGACAGCACAGTGCCAGACTTGTCGTAAAGCATAGACAAAAAAATGTTTGAATGAGTGCTTTTCATCATCTCTTGGTCTGTGGTCCGCGGTGCCATGATAAGCGCGCTAGTGTGGACTAGGCTTTAACTGGGTGTCTATAAAGGCTCAAACACATGTTGGGCCAGCCTAGGCGAGTGCGAGCGAGAAGGCGAATCGATGCAAGGCGAGACTGATAGAGAAGTAAGGCGACCCTGGGCCAGATCTAGCTCCTTTAAAGAGCAGCTAGATCTATGGATTGGAGCAATGACATTTGTCAAAGTCAAACAAAAAATTGCTAACCTTTCTTCTTTTCTCTTTGAAGGTGTAAAATTGTTGGAAATTTGGATTATTGGTTTTCTAGTAATTCTAAACAAATATTGGATTGTATTTTTACAGATTTATAGTTCTGAACAAAAGGTTTTATACTTAGATGCTAAACTATAGCTGAATAATTCTTCGGTAGGTAGTGCGCGCCGGTGAAATTGATCATGGCGAATCCGTCATCAGGCGTTGGTAAGATTATTTTTCAACAAATTAGCAAAACTGTGATTGAAACTTTTGTTTGATTATTGATTATTTGTTGGTAATAGGTACGAATTAACCAGCTTAGTGAAAAAAATAATGTTGTTAATCTGTTGTACTAGTGGTTCCTCGAAACTTTCGTCTGCTAGAAGAACTTGAGCAAGGCCAAAAAGGAGTGGGCGATGGTACCATTTCCTGGGGTCTCGAGAGCGATGATGACATGACCCTCACTCACTGGACTGGCATGATTATTGGACCCCCAAGGGTAAATATTTCATTTTGTAATCATCTCTCCAATATTGCCTAGTGTTCTCTCCTAATTTGATCAAAATTTCTGGACTTCTGTTTTTATGTATACCTACTATAAACTTATTGTAATAATGCATGTTTACATAGAAAGTTTAAAATGTTGCTTTGAGAACATTCTGTAGAAAATACAAGAGTTCTGTCATATTAGCTGAATCATTCACAATTAGTGGTGTAGCGTGCCTTGGCGGTGCCCTGTATAAAAATTTGTTTGGGGGCCCTTATGAAGGGTAAAGATTTCTCTTGGGCTAGGGGGCCCCGTAGCTACGCCCCTGTTCACAATGTTCTTTAATCAAAAAGATCAAGCATTGTTCAGATAAAGTATTTGATTAGGCCCAAGATTCCAGTAATTTATTACATTTTTGTTTTCAGACTCCTTACGAAAATAGAATGTACTCTCTCAAAGTGGAGTGTGGCACACGGTACCCAGATGAGCCTCCAACTGCTCGATTCATCTCTAGGATCAACATGAACTGTGTAAACAGTCAGACTGGACTTGTAAGTACTGGCTCATGAATAAAAAAAGCATTTTTTACATGTAGAGCAAGATGTAGCATTGTATTTTTGGAATAGTAGTTTTTATCATGAGTTGATATGGTTTTTAAGACTCAAATGCAATAAGCTTGAATAAGAAGAATTCCTTTGAGGAAGATCAGTATTTAACAGTATTTAAAAGTTTTTGTCTTTGTAGAGATTTGTCTGAAATGAAATTTATTGGTTCATACAACAACCACAAGAAATTTCATATATTACTACAAATAAACAATGTATAAATTTTATGATTAAATTCATTGTTAGACAACATTGGTACCCAATCTAGGATTCCGTGTTTTGACATACCAATGCTCTCTGTCTGGTGCGGAGTGATGTGGAAAGGTGGTCGACTTGTTGCGTGTTAAACGTTAACGTGTCGCGAAAGTTTTGTATGATCCCACTGGGATGTTTGAGTGGGAGCATAATGGAATAAGCTGACTTACCATAATTTTAATATTTTAAGGTGGATAACAGACAAGTCCCGATTCTCGCAAGATGGCAGCGAGACTACACCATCAAGACAGTGCTGCAGGAGCTGAGACGTCTCATGACACTCAAGGAGAACATGAAGCTATCGCAGCCCCCAGAAGGAAGCACTTTCTAGTTCCTCTTTCAATTTCATTGTCTCAATAGACCCAATCTACTCTGCCTTTCAATCTACCTTATTTTTATATGTGTAAAGAGGGTTATTAATTTTTCACATATATTTTACTTTAAGTAATGCTTTGCTAGTGTGTATCGTTAGATTTGAATAATGCATTTATTACACTTTGAATCTATCTTCCTGCTGATGGCAGGATCAAGCCGTAGATTGGGCTTAAGTATGATTTTTTTTTCAAATGGCTCTTTCATTACCCACTTAGGGGGTAACCTCTATTTATTTTGTCATACTACCTTAATTATTGTGGCCTTTGATGAAAGTTTAACTTGCTTTTGGTATTGATAAGGCTCTTTATGAAGTCTTGGTTTTAGGTAAGTGATCTTGTTGCTTATTCTTTTGAACAAATGGAGAAAACTTGTACACTACTTTCCTATGTACCACTTTTGATTGACCACTTAATTCTTCACTTGTTTAAAAGTGTAGGTCACACTTTTAATCTATTTTTAATAACTATCTCAATTCTTGCTGAATTTTTTACTCTTGTTTCGATGAAATTAGGTGATTATTTGATGTAAAAGAAAATAGCTTTTTTTCTTGATCAAGTGTATCATAATGTAGAACATTATTATTTCTTAGGAATTTAAGATAAAGTACCCTGGATTCTTTTGCTTTGCATCAGGCATTTTATTGAAACAAGCATTGCATATAATGCAACATCACAGTGTGGCTACCTACAAACGAACACATTACTAGAACCATTGAGTTTTTGCTCCTATGCATCTATGCGTATTTTATTAATACAAAACCAAATGCTAAGTCAAATTGTTTCATAGCATTAAATATTTTTACCAATGTATAACTAGCAAAGGTAAATAAATCAAATAACACTGTCGTAATTACGTGTTTCATTCCGAACCATCAAAATGCCTACCATTCCAGTTAAAGATTTAAAAAAATAAAAATAAATAAATAAATATTGCTGGACATTTCACACAGCATCATGTAGTCCCAAGCTAAGCAGAGCTTGTGTTATGGCAACCACATGACTGATATAGTACTTATATACATTTTTTTTTTCGTAAATACATACAGTAATATACGTCCGTTCCACCTAGTTACATTGTAGTTACATTGATGTAACTAGCTGGACATTTTTGTTCCAAGTAGTTACATTATTTAAAAATGTAACTTTAACGTAACTAATGAGACTTTTTTGTTCCACCTAGTTACATCGTAGATAAGTACCATCGTAGGTTCAAAAGATATATTAGTTAGCTCTCGTGAGTCATGTACTCCTAGTACTTTCATGCTCATGGCAACCAACGTAAAATTGAAAAATTTAATTCAAGCACTCAACCAAAACGGAGAAAAGTAAACAGAGAGAAGGATAACTTTATATTAAAATCGCGTTTGCAATTATTGTCAGGAGATATAAATCATTTTCTCGACAAAATCTTGGCTTTTTTAAGTTCTTAATAATAATTGGTATATCTCCTGATCATAGGTGCAACGCAAAGCAATTACAATGCCATCTTCCCTTTGCTTTAGTATTTTATTATATTATCGTTCGTTAAAAACTGTGTTTTCATTAAGTAAGTTCATTAAGACGTTGGTTGCCATGAGCATGAAAGTACTAGGAGTACATGACTCACGAGAGCTAACTAATATATCTTTTGAACCTACGATGGTACTTATCTACAATCTAACTAGGTGGAACAAAAAAGTCTCAAAAGTACTAGGAGTACATGACTCACAAGAGCTAACTAATATATCTTTTGAACCTACGATGGTACTTATCTACGACGTAACTAGGTGGAACAAAAAAGTCTCATTAGTTACGTTAAAGTTACATTTTTAAATAATGTAACTACTTGGAATAAAAATGTCCAGCTAGTTACATCAATGTAACTACAATGTAACTAGGTGGAACGGACGATAATATACATAGAAAACACCCAGACCCGAGACAAATATTTGCAGATCATACAAACATTTGTCCCGCGGCGGGGATCGAACCCGCAACCTCTTGCGTCACAGGCGGGCCTTCACCTACTGCGCCACAGAGGTCGTCAAATTTGAATTTGTAGTGAGCCTAACATTGAGCGTATTGGACAAGGACTTTAAGGGGCAGTAAACACTAAACCTCTGCATTTAGTTCAAAGAACCATAAACAACCACTTGACGCTTAGATGAGACGGCGGACGAGTGACCGGCTGAAATACAAAAGGGTCGCATGTCAGTCTAGTCTTCTCATCTTGCTTACATTTTTTTGTCTAGAATAGATGTTGTGGTTAAACATTCCACTCTCAGTTTCTACGTTACCAATCGATCATCTGGTAGTTTTCGCTGATCGACGAATATGTACTGGTTGACGGTAGGGAATTTAAAGGGTGAAAATAATACAAAGGTTTTTTGAAATAAAGCCAAATATTAGTGAAAAACATTTTTGTTTGGACACTACCATACATTAATACAGATTTTGAAAACACGTCATCTCAATTACAATCATTACATTATTTCAACAATTAAATTGTAGACAAATGAAAAATATTTTCAAAATTAAGTAAATGAATTCTCATACAAACACCATGACATGTTTCACTACCTTAGCAAAAAGGTACACAATTTTATTCATAACTAGAGATTATTAGCCCGCGGCTTCGCCCGCGTGGAAACCCCTATCGCGGAAAAGCTTATGCCGGAAAGTATGCCTTTTTTGTTTCGCGCGGCCATCAACCAAACATTAAAATATAAACTCTTAGGAGTATAACAAACAATATTGTGAGCACAGTATACAGCTTCACTCAGCCAGGACCGAGTTATACAGGGTGAGTTTTTAAAGAGTGCCTCTATGGCCATTAAAATATATACTCCTAAGAGTTTATATTTTAATGGTTGGTTGATGGCCGCGCGAAAACAAAAGGGCATAAACGTCCCATAGAAAATCGGCATGGCCCTTTTATGTATTATGTATGATTTATGATAAAAAGTACCTATACAAGGTGTGGCAAATTTTTGGGCACTAAGGGTAATTAAATCAAATCAAAGTAGGAAGATATTCGCCTAGAACAGGGGTGCCCAAACAGTCGATCGCGAAGCTTTTCGAGTCGATCGCCAGCAATACCATCATTATGAAAATTACGCGGATAATAGTGCTATCCATCATCATCAAGACAAAATTTGTGATTCGAAAGTTACGATTCCTTCATTTTGATTTACCTATATTCAATTTAAAAGTGCAGTAAAACGATATTTAAAAAAATTACATGAATTATACAATAATTAAATTTCTCAGTACCTACCTACCTACATAGTATGTAGTTTAGTCGATCATTTGCTTTCAAAATATTTTCTGGTCGATCGCCGACATTATAAGTCTGGGGACCCCTGGCCTAGAACATTTGCAAGATAGTGAAACAGCCATTTAATCTCAAAGATCAATAAAATATCAAGCACCGTATAATCATCCATGCACCCATACATAACAAATTTGCTCATATACGTTGGCACCATACAGCACAAGGTGTGACAGGTAATGCATACATACAATTTCATTAAATCTTTGGTCTGGTTTATTATTGCAAAATCAGCGAACAAACCGTCGATCGCTGCACGATTATCAATCTTCAATTATCTACTAAAGTATAGACAGGTCAAAATCATTAACTTTAACAACATTGTCATCTGATAAACATTGTATAGACGTAAGTTTACATACGTTGGCTAAAAATCAAAATACTTATAAATAGTATTTGAGATGATAAACTATTTATTTACATCAAGTTAAATATGTACAAAAGATTGTATTACACAACACTAAGATACTTATAAATTATTAAAAGTATACTATAAACTAGAACTCATACATATAGAAACTAATCAAACTAAATATGAAATGCTTTATATAAATGGAACAAAAAAACTTCAACTTTACTATTTCACTTGCAATGTTAACCACCAATCTTACATGCTAATAGCGCATTATGCCTAGTTGCTTTATACTTGACCAAAAAACGTGCGTGAAGAACCAGTAAATAAATTGTTGCGTATAAAATAACCAAAATATCGCTAAATTAACTTTTATTTTCTATTAGTTTAAAACATTCCATACATACAAATTACAATAGTAAATTAACATCCCGCTTATAAAAATATGATTTCTAAACTTTTAATGATTTATTAAGTTATGTACGTTCTATTTTATGTATGTTTTGTTCGTTTACTGTATTTAAAATAACATCTACATCGCTTTCGAATTATGTTACTTACTGTGAAAGAGGTCAGGGGTCAAAATAAAATATGAAAAAGTGGGAAGTTTAATTATCATCGGCGTCCAATTTTTACAAATTTTCTACTGTTGGATATAAGCTTTTCTACACCTTCTTTGTAAATAGTGTTATTTACAAAAAAAAAGTTGCTGTGGAGTGTAATTCGTCTTAGCAAACACGCAGGTATCTATAATGATTAAAAACGAGCATTTAATTTATTGATGTGGACGTCCTTTAAGGCAATATCAAAACTACAAATGATACCTATGAGGCAACATCTAATTACTTCACTATATTTTTAACACAACCTAAGTATCGTGCTTCTCAAACGTAAATTCGAATATCTAATACAAGTTATTGAATCAGAACAGAATAGATTTCAATAAAGGAGAAAAGAAAAGTTGTTTTCAAGCTTGGGAGAGATATTGTTTTCGATCTAAAGTTTATATTTTATTTTATTCGTGCTTTTCCTACCGAGATATAGGTGAATAAAAGTCAAATAGGACAATAAATGAAAACGAGTGACTTGCTAGCTTGCTACATATTTTGCTATGCTACTCCTTGCAGATAAAGATTTATTTTATAGGAAACACGATGATAATAATGAATCAGTCAACTTACGATCATACCAATACATCTTACGAAGAATGTTATCAAGTTATAAACAACAATATTGCAAATGTTGAACAGAAACATTGTAGAAACCCTGTTTACCTATTGTGATACGATTGTTCATCGTTAAAATATCGCGATATCAGCTCAAACGTTCCAGCGTGAGGTACCTTGTTCAATAGAGACGGCTGCTATGGCCCCGTTATAAATGAATGTTCAAAATTGCATTTGAATTTGGCAGCACTTTCAATCAAAAACATTGTTAATTACTTATATTAGCGTAAAATATAGCTTTATTTAACCATAGCATTATGAAAACAAGATTAGTGCAATAGAAAAAGATGCATCAAGTTGTCCAAAATCCGTTATAGAAAATATAAACAGTACGTCGATCATCAAAATAAATAAATGTATGTATCTCATCTTATATTCTTGTAAATCTAGCGTTATAGTTAAGCAATTAATTATATAAGTATTTATTTTACTGATTATTTAAATTGTACGTAAAATCATCGAAAACAAATTATTTGGGCTACACTATTCTCAAGATAATTTACTCTAACACCCTTTTACTAATAAATAGCAGAACAATGAAATAACTACACAAGGCATTGTTTTTTTTTCTAATACAGGAAGCTAAAATAAATAGAAAATGAAACATAAACAGTACTGCTCATGTCATTGCATGACAATTTAAAAGTAGAAGGGTTTTGTATAACTAACTACGATACCACTGTTCACCAACACAAAAATCGCAGATTATTGCAACCACAGGATACTGACAGCTGTATGAAAACTACGGGCCGCTTGTGTTGGTAAACAGTTTTGTTATGGACACGGAATGGAAAATTCGGACATGCGAGATTAGTCAGAGTATAAGTATTGAAGTTATTTAGTTGGGGCAACGATTTCCTATCTCGGTAGTGTTACAGTTAATGAAAAATTATATCAACCAGAACTAAGTGAAAAGCGAGTAGTTCAAGTCTAGTGCTCAGCAGGACGATCTTGAGCAGACGAAACAAGCGTTTGGGCCTGTGTTGATGAATGAGCTAGAACGAACCGTGCGTACTTTCCGCGTACAAGGACATAGCATGAAGTAACACTGGACCTAGCCAGGAATTACGCACATAATGTAATATAGGCGTATTTTTTGCTGGCACATATAGCCTAACGAGAATCGAGTACTTTAGTTAGACAGCTTGCTCAGATCAGCTGAGTAGCATAACAGGTGGGTTAGCTTCAAATTCAAGTCAAACTGCTGGCACAAGATCCAATCTGGACCGGTTAGATTGTTTGCTTAAAGAATGCTAGCAGAAGCTAGATATACCGTATAGTTGGTAGCACCAGTATGTAGAGGTCTTAAACTAGCTAGCCCAATGTACATGACAAAACAAGAATTCCAGGGTGTGACACCGCAGCATGAGAGGTCTCAGAAGATCGTCGCAGGTGCGCGCCGTGGGCATCGGGAAATGTACAAGGTTTATTTTATTTTATTTTATTCGGTTTGGCAGACTGTCAGAAGTATTTCGTGATCCGTCCTCTTGCTGGCCCATGCCGCAACTTATTTCCAAGCCTTTGTCAGCGGGGTGTGTGTGTGGGTGGTGGATTCACTCTGTGCACCGGGACATGCACAAGTTTTTGCAGACTGGTAGCAGAATTGTGTGGTCTCACTGATGGCCTGAATCAGCTCAAAGGCCGCCGCGCAAATACGTAGGTATGATTACCGTGTGTAGGTACGTGTCTCGCTAGCACAGGCCGTGCAGACGGCGCGCCTGAGGCGAAGGTCGTGCGGCCGCCAGTAGCCGAAGTAACGGCCGTCCGCATAGCGCCACGAACCCGCCGCCACCCCAACGCGCGCCGCTCGCTTCTTCCACCTGGTATAAACAAGAAGTCATAGGTCACTAAGTAGTTTTATATATAAATATATTTAGGAATCTTGATTTCCTTTTGGAAATAACTGAATACTTTCGTAACGAAACCCCAGGCACGACAGAAAAAACATTCATGCCTATTTTATAATTTCATAATTATGTCAAAGGTATACAAAGATAGGAACTGCAGTACATAGGCTTCTGTTTATTTATCTACATGTTGTGTAGGTTTTGAGGTAACCTAATGCGGTTGAGTGATCTTCGAAGATACTCTCGGTATACATCTGGGGACAGTGTCTCTGGGACAGTTAATAGTAGAAACCACAAAGTGTTGTGTACAGTACTTCAAGCCTTAGAGTAGATCTCGGTTATGTTCGTGTTTTCCGAATATGTCCAACAGCAGTGATTCCACAAAACAGAATGCGACAGAAGTGCACGTCATTATCAGCGCAGCTCGCACGGCTTGCAACTAAGTAATTCGCTTTTCTTAAAAATGACATTAATATTTATTTGTTTGCGATAAAGTTGAAATTATGAGTAATTTTCATTTCCAATCTTTTCGTCAATCGTTTTTGTAATTTTATGCGATTGTTTCCGATGTCTTACGAAAAGGCCTTTGCACAGCAGTGGGACAGTTTAGGCTAGATAAAAAAATACCACTTTTTTCTGGTTTTACTGTATGTTTATTGTAAACGTGGTCGGGAATCAGTGGGCGAGACTCGCGAGGGATCGTAGAGAATGGCGCGATAAAAAGGAGGCCTATACCCAACAGTGGGTGGAAATGGGCTGAGATGATGATGATGATGACTGTGTGTTACCTCAGCGATGCGGTTGAGCGAGCGTGACTCCCGCAGCCGGCTCTCCTTGCGCGGCGCGCGCCTCCTGCGCCCGCCCGCGGCTCCGGTCGCCGGCGGGGCCCGCCCGTCGCCGCCCGCGCCCGCACTCTCAGCACCCGGCGCACCTGGATAACGTGACAAATATTAAAACTTTTATTTTAAACAGTGGCACCACAGAAAACCAGCGCTACAGAAGCTCTATGCTACTGTAGCCCATGCTGAGTGGTAGCCAATTTTGGGTGTAGTTAAGTTTAGTTATAAGTTTTTCGAATTTGTCATTTAGTTTACTTACACAAAATACACGATTTTCTATTTCTATTTCTAATTGCATTAAAATAACTGGTTGTCTGTAATGTCGGTTTACGGACGATAATTTTACGTGTTAACGTCATAAGAGAACGTTGATGAAAAATTGCATACTTTTATGAATTGCCGAACGCTTAGGCCGATCGTGCCTCTCTATCGCTTGTTTCGCGCTCTCGCTTGCACGCGGAACGCGACATTTTTTCGTCAAAACACGTCAAAAGTAAGTTCGTATGAGCAAGTGGCCAACTCTGGTGACGGAGTATTTAGGCCGCTTAAAGGCCTCCGTCGCGGCTTAACGACTTCAAAGCCGGGACCGTCAATTTAACGTACCCTCCGAAGCATGGAAGCGCTCAGCTCGTAATACCTTTTGCGGTTACCCCTACTCTTAACTTCAACGATCAATCAAGAACGTCTAAGCAAGCTTCGCCACGAGCGCTTCAAATAATATTTAAATCATCATTGGGGGTTTTATGTCCGTAATTCCCGCGCTAGGCATGCGGGTTGAGAATCGCAATCTTCTCACACCAACGACGCTGCTGCCCGTCAGCAGTTAGAAGATTAAACTGTGCTTGGTTTAGGCTGCGCTATACCGCTATCAGCCGGTCGTTAGAGCCTCGTCCGTCGTACAGCAGGATGCACACCGGGCAGGAGAGGTTGGCTTGGGTTCCCGAGATGATGTTGGAACCCCTTAGAACAGAGCTATGAGGCCAGTCAATGCGCCGCCTCATTATTTTAACCACCGTCTCATTATTTTAACCACCGAGCGGCAGAAGTTACAATGCACCGCATGCTAACTGATAATTTGAAAACGTCCTGTTGTACAGAACTGTCCCAGGCCTCCGACCTGTCAGTTCATTGTTCTACTGTAAATTATCATCAGTCATTGTATTTTGATCACTAGATTTACTTATGCAGTAATGTAATGTATAGGAGGAGAATCTAAGAATCTAAACTCTGTCATTGTGTAAAGGGATCTTGTCTTGTGTGGTTCTCCAAATCCAAGACCACAACTTTGCACAACTACTGCGTGTTCGATATGAACTCGAACACATTGTAAGTGAGACTCACCAGTAGCGGCGGGTCTGGAGGCCCCCCCCGCGCCACCCGTGGCCCCCGCGCCGGCGCCTCTCTCCTGGCTATCGCTGGAGTCGTCGTGCGAGTCCCGTCGGGCCCTATCGGGCGGCGCGTCGGCTCTCTCCGCCGCTCGCTTCTTCTTCTCCGAGTCGTCGTCGCTGAGGTCGGAGGAGGAGCAGGATCCGGCGCGGGGTCGTCGCCGGCGACACTCGATGCGGGCGCGGCGGGCGGGGGGCGGCGCGGGGGGAGGGCCGCGCGCGCCGCTCGCCGGGCCACCCTCCGCACCGACCTCGTCGTCGAGGTTCACCTGGAATTAACCATGTTGTAGCGCCATCTTTGAAGCTCGTAGTGCGTAGCATGTTTATGTAGTTAATCTAGCGACAGGTAGATGTCGCTACATCACTCCCTTTCCGCACTACGAGCTTCGAAGATGGCGCTACGCATCATCAGAATGTCTAGATCGCGCTAACGAAGTTTTCGCTGGCGATAGACATAACTAGGACTAACCGACAACAACTGTTGGTCGAAAGACCACGGGCGAGTGGGCCAGATGGGCCGGCCCGTTGCAGAGGAATCACCTACTCTGCCATTGGGAAATGATTCCACCATGTTCCCCAAACATGTGTGTCCCACAGCTGGGCAAAGGCCTCCCCCATTTCTTCTAGACGTCGCGATCTTGTGTTAGGCCTCGGTCTCGAATTTTGCGGGCAGCGGGGCGGCGGCGGCGGCGGCTCTGGAGCGGTGCGGGGCGGGCTGACTGGAGTGCCCGCCCCCGCACCGCTCCAGAGCCGCCGCCGCCGCCGCCCCGCTACCGCACCGCTACCCGCTAAATTCGAGACCGAGGCCTTAGGGTCTCCCGGCGGCACGGCCAGGTGCAGGCGTCCCTCGGCCCGTGAGCCTACACTAGGAGCGCGGTACATTCCCTGGTGGTACTCACCCTGGTGAGGTTCTCCGCTAGTAGCGGCGCGTGTGGTGCGGGTGTGGGTGCGGGGGGAGGCGGGGGGGCGGCGCGCGGCACGGCCAGGTGCAGGCGTCCCTCGGACCGTGAGCCTACACTAGTAGCGCGGTACATTCCCTGGTGGTACTCACCCTGGTGAGGTTCTCCGCTAGTAGCGGCGCGTGTGGTGCGGGTGTGGGTGCGGGGGGAGGCGGGGGGGCGGCGCGCGGCACGGCCAGGTGCAGGCGTCCCTCGGACCGTGAGCCTACACTAGTAGCGCGGTACATTCCCTGGTGGTACTCACCCTGGTGAGGTTCTCCGCTAGTAGCGGCGCGTGTGGTGCGGGTGTGGGTGCGGGGGGAGGCGGGGGGGCGGCGCGCGGCACGGCCAGGTGCAGGCGTCCCTCGGACCGTGAGCCTACACTAGTAGCGCGGTACATTCCCTGGTGGTACTCACCCTGGTGAGGTTCTCCGCTAGTAGCGGCGCGTGTGGTGCGGGTGTGGGTGCGGGGGGAGGCGGGGGGGCGGCGCGCGGCACGGCCAGGTGCAGGCGTCCCTCGGACCGTGAGCCTACACTAGTAGCGCGGTACATTCCCTGGTGGTACTCACCCTGGTGAGGTTCTCCGCTAGTAGCGGCGCGTGTGGTGCGGGTGTGGGTGCGGGGGGAGGCGGGGGGGCGGCGCGCGGCACGGCCAGGTGCAGGCGTCCCTCGGACCGTGAGCCTACACTAGTAGCGCGGTACATTCCCTGGTGGTACTCACCCTGGTGAGGTTCTCCGCTAGTAGCGGCGCGTGTGGTGCGGGTGTGGGTGCGGGGGGAGGCGGGGGGGCGGCGCGCGGCACGGCCAGGTGCAGGCGTCCCTCGGACCGTGAGCCGCGGCGCGCGTCGGCCGGGCGGGTGCTCGCCGCGCCCTCCTCGTCGTCCTCCTCCTCGCGCACTATGCTGCACTTGCGGGACCTCTGCGAACAATCACAATGTCGGTATAGTCATGTTCACTTGTCTCAAATGTTTAGGGCCTTAACTTTAGGCTATTGTTTCATCATTTGTTCACTAGTTTTTGCATGAAATAGTAACAAACATCCGTGCATCCTACAAACTTTCGCGTTTATAATATAGGTAGGATTACCGGTGGTACGTCTTGTGGTGTCCGCGGCGCGGCGGACAATGTGGGCGGGGCCAGCAGCGAGCGTCCCCCCGCGCCCCTGCCCCCCGCCGCCGCCCCGCCCCCGCCCGCCGGCACTCCCAATGCCTCAGGCCGCCGTACGCGACTCGCCTCCTGTTTACGAAGCACGTCCGTTCTATAACAAAATGTACGATTAAGTTTATTAATGGTATTATAGTCTGCAGCATAATCGATAAGCCTTTAGTTGGCTTCCCATAGGATAACTCATTGTAAGTCTTAGTGTCTGTAGCATAATCGCGAGAACTTTTTAATAACTTCCCATAGCTAATCGCTAGTGTAAGAAAGCTGTTTAATCTCGAAATAATAAATAAATTCTAAAGGATCGTCGTATCGTTTTCTCTGTATCAGGCCAGCTGCAATTTAGATGCGTTTTCACACGAATTTCACGAACTCCACCGAATACGAACGATACGGCCCAATCCCTGCTCTGAGCTCTCTATGTTTTTTTTTTTTTTTTGTGTTTCGGTTTGATCTGCGATCAGTCTTGCGACTATAAGCAAATGTGTTGAAGGAGAGTTTGACGTTAGGGATGTGATCCACTGCTGGATACAGCTCCGTATGTTTGCTGCTAGTTTCTTTGGTCTAGCGTTTGGACGTCATGTCGTTTTAGCCGTTTTCGATAGCTGGTCTGAGTGAGCTGAGCTGCTAGCTGGTTGGGATGATGTGCTAAGCGTTTTTTGTATTTGGCCGCAGTTAATTTTATTTCCTCCTTAACTGTGCTCATCTGTAGGTGCTCGTGTACTTCCGTGTTGGTTATGAACCAGGGGGTGTTAGCTATTGATTTCAGCATCATGTTCTGTGCTCTCTGTAAGACAGATATATTCGAGTTGCTAGCGCAGCCCCAAAGTTGTATTCCGTACATCCAAATTGGTTTCAGTATAGCCTTATATATAAGCAGCTTGTTATCGATTGCCAGCTTAGAGTTCCTTCCCAGTATCCAAGCGAGGTTCCTGAATTTCATATTCATGTGATCTCTCTTGGTTTTTATGTGAGTTTCCCAGGTCATACGTCGGTCTAGGTGTAGTCCTAAGTATTTTACTGAGTTACTGTGAGGTAAATAGTTTTGTCCAAGTTTAACAGGTGGGCAGTCTTGTCTTCTTAAAGTGAATGTTACTTGTACGGATTTCGTGGAGCTAGCTTTTATCCTCCATTTACTCATCCATTCTGCAATCTTGTCTAAGCCTCTCTGTAAGGTCTCAGATGCAGTTTGCGGGTCTCTGTTTCTGGCCATTATTGCCGTGTCGTCGGCAAAGGTAGCTGTAGTGACTTCCTCCATCTCTGGCAGATCTGCTGTGTAGAGTGAATATAGAATTGGTCCAAGTACAGAGCCTTGTGGAACTCCGGCTTTGAGCTCATAGAATTTAGAGGTAGCCCCATTTTCCTTCACTTGAAATATTCTTTCGGCAAGATATGACTTTAAAATAGGGTAATAGGAATGTGAAAGGCTTTGCTTAATTTTAAATAGTAGCCCCTTATGCCACACCTTGTCAAAGGCCTGTTGTATATCCAGAAAGACAGACGAGCAGTACTCTTTATTTTCTAGTGCTGTTCTGATTGTATCATATACTCGATGTACTTGTTCCACTGTTGAGTGCTGTTCTCTGAATCCAAATTGATGGTTTGGTATTGTTTTATTTTTGATGAGTTCTGGTAAAATTCGATTTAGGAGAGTTCTTTCAAATATTTTGGAAAGTAGGGGCAGTAGACTAATTGGTCTGTAAGATGAGACTTCATGTCCTGGTTTTCCGGGCTTGTGGATCATTATGATCTGTGATACTTTCCATTGCAAGGGAATGTATTTTATTCTGAATATAGCGTTGAACAACATAGTGATAGAAACAATCGCCTTTTTTGGCAGTTCTTTGAGTACTTCTTTGGTGATTAGGTCATAGCCAGGAGATTTCTTACTCTTAAGCGTTTTAATAATTCGTATAACTTCCTTTGGTGTGACCGGTTTAGGTGGAGGGTCTAGTTGAAAGGGTTGTTGCAGCGTTTCATCTATCTCTTTCTCAGTTTCAGTTTCATTCGGTAGATTGGTGGTAAATACATGGGAAAGGTGTTCAGCGAATAATTGTGCTTTTTCTTCACTTGTTCTGGCCCATTGGTTGTTGTTGTATTGCAATGGGAGGTTTGCTATTTGGGGTCTGTTGGCGGACTTCATGTACTTCCAAAGTGAATAGTCTGTTGACCCAGTGGCAGTTAATGATGAGATCTTTTTGTCGATTGTCTCAGTGTTGGCTTTATCTATCATAGATTTTAGCTCGACAATAGCTTTATTGAAAGCTGCTCGGTCCGAGCTGTTTCTGCTGGTATGCCAGACTCTTCGTAGTCTTCTCTTCTCTAAAATTTTATGTCTTATTTCCAGTGGGATATTTCTAGTTCTGTTTTTAATGTTATCTACCGGTGTGCTTAGCCAACATGATTCTTGTATAAGTGATGTTATGTATCTTGTGTATTCTTCAATATCTTCATCAGTCTTAAGAGGCACCTTGAGGTTGATGTTGTCTTCAATGTACTCTCTAAACGACTCCCAGTCCGTGTGTTTGTTACTGAGTCTTTCCTGGTGCTGGGCTTCAATTATTGTTGAGCTAACTGTTAGTATAACGGCCGTGTGGTCCGAAGACGAGTCGAAGCACGAATCAGCCTTCATATAGTTGCCGGATATTCCCTTTATGACAAAGAAGTCAACAAGATCTGGTTTCTTATAGATGTCTGTTGGCCAGTATGTAGGTTGGCTTGTTGATATTGTGACTAAGTGGTTGTCGTCAACAGATTTTTTGAGCTGTCTTCCCCTTGGTAGTGTTAATCGAGAGCCCCAGTGTATGTGCTTTGCATTCCAGTCACCTCCGACTATAAAACGTGGACCCAGTGTCATGAAGAAGTCGGAGAACATTTTTTCTGATATGGTTGGCCTAGGTGGGCAGTATATTGAGGAGATGTTAAAATAACCACATTTGTCCTTAACACAGACAGTGGTAGCTTGGATGTGTGAAGTCTTGTATTCTGGTAGTGGGTGGTGTGCAATATTACTTCGGATGATAATTGCCGTGCCTGCGTGGCCCGTTCCATCAGGATGACCGGTGAAATAAACATTATGGTGTTTGATTTTAATATTGCTCTTTGCCGTGCAGTGTGCTTCGGAAATGAGGAGAATATCAATTTTATTTATTGTCATCATATTAACAACGTCTTCCACATTGGGAGCAAGACCGTTGATGTTCCATGTCGCTACCCTGAGGGTAGCCATTACGTTAACTTTGTTATGAGTGTTGTTATGAGGCTGATTAGGCTACTCATTTGTTGTAAGATTAGGTCGAATTTTTCTGATTGTTTTAATATTAGTTTTTCTAGTGTTGTATATTCAACTCTGTGTTCTGGTGTGGCTTTCTCTGGTTTGCCCTGGTTCGGGTAAGTTTGTGATTGTTTTCTGTCGTTTGCGCTTTCATTAATCGATGCGGTCGCCGGAGCATTAGGTGTCTCTACTTTTTTTTTGTATAACTTGGCGGTCTCAGCGTATGATCGTTTTTCGTTTGCTGTTTCTTTTTGTGTCGTGTTTTCCGGAATCTGGTTGTCCTTTTCAGTCATTGTTGCCGGTCTGGGGTCGTTTTGGGTTTTCTGAGCTCTCTATGTTACTTCGCTCACAATCTTTGAGCTCAATTTAAACTAATTCTAACTTATGTTTACGTAGGTGTGGAAGAGTGCTTTCTTTGTGTACCTGTGTGTCAATTAATTTTTGGGTATGGGAATGATGCATGATGATCTAGCTAGCTAGAACATATTTTTAGGATTATAAATGTCTAATAATGTAAAGATCTGAGTGGAAATAGTCCTCGAGGATATTAGTAGGTACGATAAATTGAGGGGCGTTATTATAAACACATAGACTTAAAACAGTCCAGACAAACATATTTGTTTTCGATCTAGCGTAATTCTGGACAAGTTCAATGTCAAAGCATGAAATAAATTGTTTGATGAAGCATAGTAGATAGGTAATTTTTCTTTCTGTAGGTATTTTCCATGGTAAATGCTTTTTGAGATAATAGCTGAACTGAAAGTGTGTAAACAATGGTGTTTACAAAACAGATTTTCCTCAACAAATACACAATTATGCCGCTGTGTTTATCATTTATGTAGGTGGTATCATTATGTATTTACCTTTTAGCCTTCAGTTTTCTCTCAGCCAACAGATAATAAGTGGCTGTTATGTGATTATAGTCATTTGTTTCAAGAGATTCCAGAATTTGCTCCTTGGTGGCAATAGAACCGCTGACCATTTTTTGGACAATGGCTGTCCGGTCTTCTTCCGACAGCTGTTCTTTAGCTACCAATGGTGTGTCAAAGTCTTCTACTTTTACCCCTTCACCAGCAGTCACCCATGGATCTGTCGCTATTTCTGATAATGTCGCTCTTTTTTCAGGTTCCCTAACTAACATTCTTCCTATAAGCCTGAAAACCATTTAGAATTAGTAAAAGCTTATAAATAAATATATATTTATTCAGATCTAAAATTCACATTATTCTAGAATATTCTTACCTTTTACATGAATTTGATATATGAGATGGTATAGTATATTTACAGTCCATAATCATAGTTAATGTTTCACTATCATTGGCTTCTTGAAATGGGGCATTACCACAGACTAACATGTAAAGTATAACACCAAGTGACCAAACATCTACTGCAGGAGCATCATACGAGTCGCCAAGCAGTATCTCGGGCGCGGAATAAGCAAGCGATCCACATGAAGTTTCTAGTTTTTGCCCTGGACAGAATTTATTGCTAAATCCGAAATCGGTTAATTTAACTACTCCTAATTTTTCAAAAAATACTACGTTCTCAGGTTTTAAATCACGGTGGACAACATGCAATCTGAAAAAGAACAAGAGTATTATTAAATATTCTGAAATCTCTCATATAAATGATTCAAAATGAAATATTTTAAGTTTTTCAGAGGTTTTGTTGTTTGAGTATATTTATCAAAATTCACCTGTGGCAGTAAGAAATTGCGCGAACAATTTGGCGGAAATATTCACGAGCCAAACACTCAGATAATCCAGTTTCATGTCTCATGATGTAGTCATATAAATCTCCTCCATCCCCTAACTCTAATATCAGGTACAATTTTGTTTGTGTGTCAATTACTTCATAGAGCCGTACTACATTGGGATGTTGAACAAGTTTCATACACCTAACCTGTAACAAAATCCGAACATAATGGCCACTGTACTATAAGAACAAGCCATTTGCTCACATTTCAATGAGTAACTGTTTTTATCAGAGGATTTTTTTTATAACTCAAACATACCTCTTGAAACAAATGTGATTTAGAGACTTCATCCAGTTTGCTTTTGTCTATCACTTTGACGGCCACCTGTTCTCCAGTGAACACATGCCTAGCGAGTTTCACTACAGCAAAATGACCAGAACCCAGTGTGTCAAGTAGATCATAAAGTCCAGCTATTTTGGTATCATATGCTCCAACTCCAGCTCCCATGTTTCCAACATTTCCACAATTATTATTCATTTTGCTGAACTGAAATATCAAAACTAAACAACTCAACATTCCTAGAAATTATATGTAATACAACTTTAATTTCACTAAATTGGTGTTACCGAGGATACCTAATGTATTATTGTAATGATAAAATTTTACTCGAGCAGTAAACATTTGTTCTGGAGCTGGGATGACCCAGTTTATTGATATCTAGAGTGGAGGTAGTCAATTGGTTTAGTGATTTATTTTATAGTAAATAAACAATAATACTCAAATCTTATTTTATCCGATTATTTGTTACTTTCACAACAGTGATAAAGATAAATAAACAAACCTTTAGAAAACCTGGAGGTATCAAAATATCGGCAAGGAAATTGTAATAGGAAGCACAGTTGGTTATTTCAGGTACTAAAAATGATTCAAAACTCCTCAGACATTTTGACGACGGGAAATCTGTTTATCTTTTCTAATAAATAACAAAAGTACATCCTTATTTTAGAAATAGGGAAATAAATTGGTAAACTAAATTGATCCACAGCAGGAATCACAAAATCGCCATTTTACAAAAATTCGTCTCGTTCCGAAACTGACTGACATTCCTTCCTTCCTTCATTATTCCCAATCAATCAATCAACCGAGTAAAGAAAAATAAACTTGTTGTCTATGGAATCAAATTGAAAAATCTAGACTCAAATAAATAAAAGCTGGGTATTCATGCTTTTGCAGCACGTAACATTACATATTGTTCAAGTGTGTAGTGTACGGCTCGTCCACGGTTTATTATTACACCAGGGACCACTCAAGTTCACGATGCGCTTACGAACTTGATACTGATTTGACTAAGTTTGTTTAGTTTGTTACGTTACGTGCAACAACTGCTATTAAGTGAATACCCAGTAAAAGTTTTAAAGGCTTGAACCAGGCTTGAACATGTGTGGGAGAAATTAGCTAAATATGTCAAAACAATGTCAAAAATGTCATTGCCAAATTTTCTAGACAATAAAAAAAAATGTCATGTCAATTGTCAATCATCACGGGTAGAAATGTTCCTAGTCAGAAGCTTGGACTTGTATATAATCTGTGCTTTGATTGAAAATTGATTGGAAAACGATGTATGACATTTCGTTCTCCGCTCCTCAACTCTTCCGATTCCGAATGAGTTGCTATTTTGATGACAATGTCAATGTCAATGAATGATTGAGATCTTTGAGGGTAGGTATCTCTGTGGATGTGGGTAGTCTGTGCTCTGCGGTCTAATGTCTAACGATCATTGTGTATTTAGTTTGTTGATTTTCCCCGCCTATTTCTGTTCCTTATTAGCTGCAAACGGTTTGTACCTTCAGTACCTACGATGTATTTTATGTGTTGTGTTAACTTGTGTTGTACCAGGTTGTACAAATTTGCGAAAGGCCGCTGTATTCCATATTCCCAGTGTGTAGTGTAATCAGACTCAAAAAGTGGCTCGATTGTTTATGCAGTGATTTGTTGAGAAACGTGAGTTTGAACGAGATTTCGAGAACGAGAACGAGACGCACTGGTCACATCACACATCACAGAAACCTAAGATTTATCAGTGCTTCTCTAGGTACTATATTATGCATGTATTATACATATAAACCTTCCTGTTGAATCACTCTATCTATTAAAAAAACCGCATCAAAATCTGTTGCGTTGTTTTAAAGATCTAAGCATTGCTTAAATCTTTAAAACTACGCAACGGATTTTGATGATGTTTTTTTTTTTACATAGGGACAGACAGCGGGAAGCAACTTTGTTTATTATACAATACCTATACCTACTATGTAGTGTTAAGAAAAAATTTAAAAAATAATAATAAATGATTAACTATGTTTCGTTGTTTTCTATCAACAACACCTTCTTTCCTTTAGGCCACTGACCTCTACTATGGCATTGATCTCAATAGTACACATTGAGATCAATGCCTTAGAAATATTGAATGAAAAAAGCAATCCTACCAAATTAATTTGTTTGGTAGAATGACAATTCTGCTCGGTGCCGGTGTAGCAGAAAAAAAAAAAGAAACGTCATACATCGTTTTCTGATAGCCAATCAGGAGCGAGTAACATCTATATAATCTGTGAACACAAGTCCACACTAAGGCTTGTTTCACTCTTCAGCGTGTCACCGGTCGCGTCCGACGCGGTCGGTCGAGTTGACCTTTCACAGTTCGGCGTGCGCCAACGTTGAGCTGGACGTGTACAATCATGTAAACAAGTAATAAAAAAAAGTTATTCTTATTTCTGTGATAGCATTAAAACAAAAAACGCCATGTCAGTCCAAAAGGAATATTATTCATGCATCCTATAACTTCAGCCCATCTAACGTAACGCTTTATTCGTATTCACAACTACGAGAAGATGCAAAAAAAAATGTTTAGACAGGTACTTATGTAGGTACTTCTCTACTTCAGAATGAAGAAAAAGAAAATCTGTTCGCGTCCCTGTCAACATATTCAAATAACTTTTTATTCATTTTTAAAGTACACACACATCATTATATTTTTATCACTCTATAGATAGAAAAACAGAGTAACGAATTCTGATATACCTACCTAGTTATACGACAGTTAAGTTGTAGGTAGGTACTATAACATTAACTAATTCCATCCAACAACTCTGTTTTTATACAACAGGTTTTGTAAATCTCAAATAGCAGGCATTTTTTTTTACTTCTAACAACAGTCGTCATGACTGCACGCAAAACGCACACGCGCACGTCCAACAGTGAAAGCTCACGTGGCAACACTGGCCCGCGCGCCAACCGGCATACGCAGGGCGCGCGGGCTCCGGTCAGCCTTTTACTCCGGTCCGGCGTCTCGAAAAACGCGACCGACCGCGCGCGACAGAGTGAAAGCCGCCATTCACTCCCATGCTACTTGCGTCGGTCGCGCTCGCACGCGACCGACCGCACGCGACAGAGTGAAAGGGGCCTAAAATGTTCCCGACATTTCCATCTGATACGTAGTATCTCTACCTAATCTGTGTCAATCATGAATGAATTTGCGTGGATTTTGCGGTGCTTTGCTTTGAATCTTCTATTCTAGTTTGAATTGAAGACAGTTTCTGATTATACTATACATCTGCTCAATCCAATAATTTTTTGTGCAATCATGGTGTTAGGTCATGATGTTCTTACTAGTGAAAGAACTCAGGACATCAAAATTTCAGAAGATGTGTCTTTTGATACAATGCTTTTGGCTCCAAACACGTTAAATGGTCTAAAAGCTTCAGGATTTTATATCCCATCACCAATACAGTTACATGGAATACCTTTGGGAAAATGTGGATTTGGTAAGGTTATATTTAACTAGCAGCGCCCTCGCGGCGTTGCCTCCGTAGTGTTGGTTTATGATGATGATGATGATGACGAAACATATAACCTGCCATAAGAGTTTAGCTATACAAGGCAGAAATAATTTTTCAAATCCGACTAGTAGTTACTGAGATTAACGCGTTCAAACAAACTCTTCCGCTGTAGATATTGGTATAGATTAAGCTATTTCATATATTATGATCAATTGATTATGTTAAATGTTAAATTAATCTTTATTTTCTCTTCACAAAAGGTTATTTTACATGGTTTATTTTATTGATTAAATTTATTGTTTTGAAATTTTCAGATCTGCTATTAGAAGCTAAATCTGGAACAGGAAAAACTGCAGTGTTTTCTGTAATAGCCCTTGAGAAATTAAATTTAGATAAAGGTGTACAAACCTTAATACTTGCTCCTACAAGAGAAATAGCTTCACAAATAAGTGATGTTATCAAAACAATTGGTGTCAGTTTCAAAGGTACTTGATTATTTCCTTCAAGCACTTACCAAATTATTTTATATACCTACCTAAATTCTGAGAATTTTTAGTTAAACCTTAAAAAACTTGGAATGTTGGAAATATCAAAAGGGCCACTTACATTTATTAATTTGTTATTTCAGGTTTGTCAGTGGAAGTAGTTATGGGTGGTTTGCCTTTTACTGAAGATGTGGAGAAGTTCAAAAAGAAAGTTCATATTATTGTTGGTAGCCCAGGAAGAGTACACCATTTAATCAAGCAAAAACACATTGATGTTTCATCTGTCAGACTTATGGTGCTAGATGAAGCAGACAAACTTGTTGAAAAAAGTTTTTTACCAGATATAAATTATATTTTTTCTCAATTGCCTAGCCAGAAGCAGATCATCATGAGCAGTGCCACATATCCAGAAAGTATTAAGACAGCTATGAGTAATTATGTTCAAAACGCACACCACATCTGCCCTGACAGTAGCAGTATTCTGCTTGGTATTGAGCAGAATGTTACAGTAGTTCCTAGTCATGTCAATATTGTGACACAAACTAAGAACAGATATGAGGAACTCAATAAAATACTATCTAAGAGAAAATTTAAGCAATGCTTAGTTTTTTGTAACTATCAAGTAAGAGTGGGAGAAGTACACAAAATGCTTACTAAAGATAAATGGCCTGCAGACAAACTACATGGTCAACAAGAACAGACTGTACGACTGGAGGCATTAAAAATATTACAGGAATATCAATGCAGGATACTTGTGACCACAGACTTAGCTGCAAGAGGTATTGATGCATCAAATGTGGATCTAGTTATCAACTTTGAAATTCCATATGACTGGCAAACTTATTTACATAGAATTGGAAGAGCTGGACGATTTGGTTCTTATGGAAGAGCAATAACTATTCTCTGTGAAGGAGAAGAAGAAAAGAAGTTTAAAAAACTACTAGGAACAATAAATATTCCATTTCAACTAAATTATCTTTGGAGCAAAGAACCTTTTGAATTGGATAGCTTAAAGAGTGCAAAAATTAATATCAAGGACGCACCAGCACCACAACCTGATATTAAAGAACCAGAGAAACAATTAGGAGTAAAAGAAATGTATGATGAGTTTTGGAAGATGTTATCTGTTGATACTACTCAACCAAAAAATGAAAACCTTGATATTCCAACATTTGAGAGCTTGTGTGAATCTTTTGAAGAAGTAAAAAAAGACTCAAACATAGATAATATTGAGAGCTTTTCAGATTTGCTGTCTTCCTTTCAAAATCATAAAATCGAAAGTAGTGAAAATACTTTTTTTAAACCAATAGAAGTAAACAGATTAATAAAACCATACACTATATTCAATCGTAATGTAGTTCTAGAAAGCATTAAAAAGTATAACAGTGACATACCACTTGCAGAAAACAATGAAAATGATGATGATAATAATAATGTGACAGCAAATGATTCTAAAGGTGTTCACAATAATAAAGATTTACTTAAGAAAAATACCATCAGTAGTCAATTAAGCAAACCCAAAACGGAAAATATTGTAATATCAGAAACTTCTGATAGTGACAGTGAATCAGTAGATAATGTTGCACTAAGATATAAAGAAAAATTATATGAATCAAAACAAAATGGTAATTTAAAAGACAGCAGTTTAAAAAATTATGATATTCCCACAACTTCAGGAAGTTCTGAATTCATGACATACAGTGGAAAGACTAATATTAAGGTTGAAATGAATAAGAATACTAACAGTAATAGCAAAATATTCAGTAAAGTACAGATATCTAAAACAAAAAAATCATCACTTAAACTCGAGAAAGATAACCGAAACTGTCCAGAGGAATCAGATTCAATCTCAAACAAATCAGATGACAATAATTATTCTGATTATGCTAGTGACAACTATATCTCACCTGGACATAATGATTATGAAAAGTTGTTGCTTGCGGCAAACTTACCAACTGCATTTGGAAAAGCTAAACAAAAAAATATAAAACCAGAACATAGAGATGTTACCAGCAAACAATACTATCATGACAAACATAAAAGAACCATTGGTATTGAACATCAGGAACAACCTAAAATAAAAACAAACTTTTATAAAAAGAGAATAGTTTCTGAATCACCAGATGGCGAAGAAACTGAAGATTCATTTTCATTGTTGCACACACATAAACATACTTCCAAAACACAGTCTTCCAGGAACCATGTTAGTAGTTCCTATGGCCAAAATCATCCAAATTGTCAACTATACCATAGCAATAGTATAACAGAGGAAAGACAACACCAATTCAATCTTTGGTACCAGCAGTTGAGGAAACACATGCTAATGATAGAACAGTCTATTTATATAACAGAAATGAGTAGTCCTTAAAGTCATAATTAGGAATTCAGTAAACAGTATAATTTTATAGCAATGCAATTTTCTAAAAACTTTTTATCATTGTGAGTAAATGAATTTAATCAGTTATGTTGTAAAAAGTTTCTCTTTAAATCTCTTTTTAGCTCTAATTAACTAGCATTAAATCAATGTGACTAATTTAGTCAATTTGTTTAACTAGTAGGTACCTATATGAAAACACCACTGTAATTTTAGGGAATGTTAACTTTCGCATGTACCTATCTGCATAATGATCGCGCGTCACTTCTCTAGTAGTCACGTTGTTTTGTGATAGAGTGTTCACATTTATTGACCATTATGTTTCCATCAGTGAAAACCTATAATTGGCTCTCTGTTATGTACTCTAGCTGCTATCTTGTATATTTAGCTGTTGGTTTTCCAAATATAAATAAATAAATAAATGTTTTAATAATAAAAACCAGTATTTCAGACCACATAGTATATTATTTATTTACTTACTGCTATTATGAAAAATCTGCTCTTAAATAATTCTGAATCATGATTTATGGAAGTAGTATCATTATCATAAACTGCGGGATGAGAGAAGTATACCATAAATGCTACGTAATGGTACGTTCACACGCTTCCGAGCAAACAAACATTCAACCAGTTCAGTGAGCACGTAGTAGCTCTGTCATTCTCATCTCAACGAGACCGAACGCGACAAAAGATGATATTTTGCTCACACAAATTATATACCTACCTCTTCTACCTGTCTCATTGAATGTTTGTTTGCTTGGAAGCGTGTAAACGCGACATCAAATCGTAATAACCAACCTCGCAACAGCACGTCAAGTGTGCGTGCGTGAAAGTGTACAAAAAAAAATCCAAGAAATAAATAAGTTTTCTAAAATATACACTCCTTCACACACAACAATGTAAAATTCACCTTATTAATATAATACCAAACATTAACAAAAGTTAAGTACATTTTATTTTTATAAATATTTAAACTTAATTAAATAAAATATTATTATTATAGATTGATCTTTGGATTTCATCTTATGTTAGACCAGTATGCCATACAATTTTGACTTTGTTCATGAAAAACAAAGTTTACTGGGCACCGCCTGGCTTAAAACGCTTAGCTTTGGCACACAATAAGGCCTAGATCAGCTGAAGGTTTTTGTTTGTGGTAGGGCCAAACATACCTACTGTTGCGTGCAAGTTTATATACCAAAATAGACCTTTATTAGCTAAATCAAAGGTTTAATATTTAAGATTGGATACCTACTATTATGGATAAAGACTTGCATAGTAGTTGAGGTAGCAGTTGTAAGAACAATTTTACAATAAAAAACTCAACACCTTGAACACCTAAAGGCGCAAACACACGCTGGCCCAGGCTCGCCGAGTTAACTCCGCCAGTGCCAACGTGTGCCTCACCTTGCCATCGCCTCCCTAGTTGGCAGAGTGAATACGAGCGCTAACTTACATTGGTTTGCAGACTCGTCAAGCGTGTGGACGGTAGCACTCGCCTTCGCTCGCACTGGCTTAGGCTGGCCCAGCGTGTGTTTGCACCATAACAGGCAAAAATCTGTGAAGTTATCATTCGCCAGTGCAAAGTGATCTCAATTTGTCTCAATGTGTAACTCGGAAAGGTGAGCGTGTGCCAAGCCAAACTACACCAAGTTAAAAGTTGGAAAATAAATATTTTGGAGCATACGAAGAGAAGACACTGGCTCTGGAAAGTCTGGAAGGACTATTTCTAATCCTTTTTCTCATGAGTTTCTGAAACAAAAATACTTACATTTTATTTACTTACACAAACATTCATTCAGGCGGCCTCAACGAACTTTACGAACGGCTTTTACGAACTTACGCTCATAGATAGATATATAGATAACTTTATTGTTTCCCACAAAGAAACCTATGTATAAATTATCTAAACATAGGTAAAAACAATTGGCGGCCTGGCGGCCTTATCGCTTAAAGCGATCTCTTCCAGGCAATCAAATCTCTCATCGCTTATCGCTCGCAATCGCTACTAAATAAATTAAACATTGGCCACTAGAAATAACTGCGAACATAACACTGTGGCCAAATCTGTTAACATCCTACTAATTATTATAAATGCGATTGCTCATAGTACCTACCGTATTATCTGTTCTGTGATATGATAATACTTCTCCTAAAAGGTTTGACACCACCTGGATGGTTTGGACAAATAAACACTCCTGGATGGTTATAAAGCTATCGTTGGACGCGGTACCGCTATTAAACACAGATTTTTTATTAAATTTTCCTTGACAGGACAACTTCCATCTACCCGATCTGCTAGTAATAACATAAGTGGTATAAAAAGGATTATCTTTTGGTAGGTAATTCAACCATACCTGGTGTTTCCTCCTCTTCAGCGTCCAGTATATCGGCACAGCACACGGAGTAACAGATGAGGGAGAGGAAACCGAGAGGCAGGCCGAACACCAGCGCGGTCAAAACGGGATTCCCTCGCCACATGTTACTCAGCATGGAGCGCGCTTCGAAGAACCCGCGGTACAGGCGCACGGGCCAATGGTTGCCTCCGTATGTCTGCAAATAGCACATTATTATACTTTTATGATATCTTACTTCATCTAAATGAAAATTTTTATCAAAATTTTCGATTCGGACCCCCTGAAGCCGGCGTACTTTTGGCCAACTCTTTCATTTTGATTCTTACAAATCATTTTAATGATAGTTGGTAAGAATCTGATACTTACAGGTGCTAGCTGAAGATGTATTTGATCGAGGAAAAGCGACACTGCCTCTGGCGTCATAAGCACCGGGTCATCATCTGGTATATGGTGGTGGCTAGTTGTAGAGTTCAACACCAGCAGGTTAGGCACGGTCAGTTCCGACATGGCGATAGAATTTGCCAGTTCTGGTGTACCCATCCAGCCGAATTGGTAGCGTTGGTGCAGTTCTCGTTTTCTTTTTCTAAAAATGTACAAGTGTATGCTTAGTTCTCAGTTTGAGCAAAGGTGGCGTTAGCAATAACAACTCATAAGTTATGAAATAATAAGACACGAGAACATCTTGAGTGCGTTAAAATATCGTGTATTTAAATATATGTAGTATCTCTACCTAATCTGTGATTTAAATATCGACAATGGTTTTTTAACAAATTTTCTGAGTGTACAAAACCACCGAGACAGTGACTACCGCAAGACTCCTTAGCCAAATGACACAGAAGTATCTAATTCGATGACATTTGTACGTGAGCAATTCCCGTTTAATAGAATGTCTATTTAATTTTTGAATGTGTTTCTATTTTTTTATCTATTTTAATTTAGAATGTGCAAACCATACACTATTGCTACTTATTACCTGATGATTCCTTCAACCATATCCTTGAAATCTCGTTCAGTCTGAGTGATTTCATTCAGTTTGTTCTCAGACACAACAGCTATCACAATATACTTTTCTGTGTCCATTAAGTGGTTTATGTTTGCTCTTGTTATTTTAGGGAAGAACCCAAATCTTTCGGCATTGATCCACTTATCTAATGTATTATTTAAAGAATCTTTGTCCTGAAGAACTTCTGGATGAGCTGTAAGAAAATAATGTGACTAATCTAGTTGGAACTTTATTTTAATACTATTGGATAATTAGGAACTAGAATAACAACTAAGGGCTGATTTTTCAATACCTAGATAACTTTTATCTGAGGAAATAAATATGCGATTTGACAGATATTGTATTGAAAATATGTCATAACGCCATTTTTAGGCCTTTAGGCGGCCTAAAAACTCCGTCACCAGAGTTGGCCACTTGCTCATACGAAAGAAGAAAGAAGAAGAACGCCATATTTATTCCTCAGATAAAAGTTATTTATCGATTGAAAAATCAGCCCTAAATGAAACAAAATTTCGACTGTATTCCTGAGGTGCGTCAGAATTTATCGCCGTTCTTCAAATTAAAGTTTCTTCTGTTTTTTAGGAATAAGGATAATGTTTTTTGAGGAAGAATTTAGGAATACTACAATAACTATACAGAAAGAGAATAAATCATGTTAGTTAAGTGATAATCTTGGCTTTCAAACCTGGTACTCGAAGAGTGTGAAAAATATGAGTAGGTATCTTAAAAGGCAGCCATGAGATTGCAACTTGTTATGTGGAATAATAACAAGTTGCTAAAGGTGGGCATGGGCATGTACCTACTCAAATGTTTTGGATATACCTCTGACTACCCTTCTAACAAATCTACAAAGGATATTGTCGGCTTGATGATCCTAAGTGGAAGAAGACTCATTCATGAAAACACAATTGTGAATAAATTATCTTTATCCTATTTGCTATTTTACCTTCAAAGAAGAAAATTTCATCATCTTTATGAACAAATACTGCAGTCTCCGCAGGCAGTGTAACCTCAAGCTGTATAACATCAGGTGTCATGGCGTAGAACCATGAATGAGGTTGATACTTTTCAGCATTTAATGTAAATGTTTCCTGTCAACAAAATTACAATATTAATTATTTTCCTTGAATTTTGTCCAATGATTTCAATATCGGTACATTTTCTATTAACAGTAAAAAGAAAGTTTTATTAATCCATTCACTTGTATAAAAATAGGAACCTATTATAGTTACGAAAAGGGAACTATTATTGGATTTGGTATTTAATTAAGAAAGTCTTATCTGAACAAACACAATTTTTTTCAATCAATTAGTTAAAGTAGATAGGTTTTATTGGAAATAGTAAACAAGCACTTATTATTGATAGTACATTCATTCTAGATTTCAATGTATGGAAAATTTGGCAAATTTAATAATTAAGTTTTGATGCTGGTGTGTTATACCTATAGGTGAGTACATTAAAAAAAACAACTCTCCCTCCCCCTCCACCTTCGGCGTCACCCCTCCCCCCCTTGAAAAGTGTCCCGTTTTACGGATTTTCTCAATTTTCAGGAAAACTATACAAGCTAAAATGGTCAAAATGGCAAAAATGTACTATGATTGGTTGAGGTATCTTAAAATAAAAATTTGCTAGGTACCATCTACTATTATCTTGGGAACCACTAACATTTTCCTTCCTTCTACTCGACACCACCAAAACGACACCATCCGTGGTGTCGTATGGAATCACTAGTCCATACGACACCACCCTAGTGATGTTCACACCATTTGAGTGACAGATAAATATAAACTTTATCAAATGACATACCTCATTAATGAAACTGCTTGAACATAATTGGAGTTTCATATCAACAACTTTGTATGTAGGTAACCTCACTATTAGTCGGTGGTGTCACCACCAAAACGACACCACCGATGGTGTCGTTTTGGTGGTGTCGAGTGGAAGGAAGGAACATTTTACTAGCAGTGGATAACTACAGAAAATATAATATGTAGGTGTACCTAGTTTAATGTCAAAATTAACTTAATTGCAACTAACAGTCCTTTAGGGCCGAAACCCACAACGGCGTTGCGGCGACGCGCCGCTAAAATCGGCGTTGCCGCCACCGCTGATTTCAGCGTCGCGTCGCCGCAACGCCGTTATGTGTTTCGGCCCTTAGGCTGGATTCAACCAAACTGTCATCTTACTCCCAGAGTAGTTATTCCATTATCCGACAGAATTCGAAATACAATTGTTTAGAAAGCGCAACTGAACATTATTAGGTGCATTCAAATTATCCTGGTTATAAGGTGTCAACTTTACACTGTCAAAATATTCAAACCAACAGCAGTTTAATCTGTGGTTTAATCTCCAGATAAAACTTAATCCAGTTTGGTAAAATCCAGCCTTAGAATATTAAACAGTTTTAATTCAGATGCAGCCCTTCCGTCTATCTATCTATACCCTTACCCATAGATGTCCCTGTTGTTTTCCAACAAAGCCAAAGAAGACCGGGTGAGTTTCTTTAAGATAGCCAATACTGTCTGCCTGTGATATTCTCTGCACAGCTGGCTGTGACATGCGTGTGGCATAATTCACCATGTCATCTTTCTGTCTGTCTCCCACATACTCATAATGATTGGTGCCTTTGATGCTGAAAAGAGAAATAGGAAAAATTGAAAAAAAGAAAGGGGTTTTAACATCATTGTACTGAAGGGAATTAAATAATTGTGAATTTTGTTATTGTAGTGTTTGTGAGTCTATAATAATAACTACCTTTATGTAATATAATTATGTGTTTAATTATATTCTAAATTATAAACATGAATTTACACACAAACTACACTTTACATCAAACACACATAGACATTCAATTGACTATCTCGAACGTGCCGCGTCAGTCAGTCACGAGAGCCGTGTGGGCGAGAGTGGACGTGTTAATAGTGCGTGCCGAGCCAGTTAGATATATACACTATACAAGCGTATTGTACAATGGCGACGATGATAAAATAAAGGGGTAAGTACTATTTGTATTTTAATCCTAATTAAAATCGATTGCGTAATATTTTGGTTGGAAAATACAGTGCAGTAAAATAAAAAGTGGTAGAAGTAGATAAGAAATAATAGTAACTATTTTATTTAGCTAGATGCCTAGAGAAGTATCTTCGTAAGATAAAACATTTTCCGTAATTTGTATTTTTGTTATCTCGTGAGGATAATGTTAAAATGAGTAGGTAGTCGGAAGCAAGCGTAAGAAATGCACTCGTTTTATGAGTAATTGATGGGTACTGCATACCTACAATATATAAGTACTACCTATATAAATGCAGCATGTAAATATAGGTTCCTACCTTTATTAAACTACCTACAATACGTGTGTATGGTACGATACAGGCGATACAGGCTTGTCCTAGTGCGGGTCGTTGTGGATTGTTTGGCCTATTTATTTAAACTATTTGTCCTATGTGTTTAAGTTACAATGTTTTTGTGAAATAAAATTATTATTATTATTAATACAACAATAATACTTAAACAATTGACTTGGATTGGTTATTTAATTACAATAATTTGTTTGTAAGATTTACAGACGATGTATACTGGATATTTCAAATTAAATACCACCAGTAAATTGGAAGATTGGGTATCTTACCTACCTACCTACTAAACAGATACCTACCACCATTAAATTAGAGGTTTGGTACTAGGTACTACAGAGGTATGTATGTAATTACATTAAATTGTTTTGTTAATTAAGGGGTAACGAAGTAGGTAAGTAGGGCAAGTTGGCGTGCCCTTCGAGTCGCGGAGGCGCTCTGCTCCTTGTGCCGTTTGCAGTCGTCCGGCTGGGCTGTGACCGCGCACAGCGTTGTTTGGTTTCAGCGATCAATCCGGAAAGTCTTAGCAAGCTGGCCTCTCAGCTCAGTTGGTGGTGGCTCTGCCTTCTGCGCTGTGGATCGGGGGTTCGATTCCCACCGGGACAGGCATTCGTGTAATGAACGTGGATGTTTGTTCTGTGTCTGGGTGATATGTGTACCTATGTATTTACAAAATAATAGAAAAAAGTATATGGGTATTCTGTCGGTTATCTAGTTCCCATAGTACGGCTTTGCTTGGTTTGGGGCTGGATGGCGCTGTGCGAGGTGTCCGGAAATATTTATTTATTCATTTAACATTGATATTTGTTCCGTTCCGGTTGCTGTGGAGTGTTGTGGTTATGTATTTACAGGATATCTGTGTTCTATTAGTTGTCTGGTTCCCGTGGTTCAGGCTTTGCTGGAGTTGGGGCTGGGTGACGCTGTGTGGGGTGTCCGCCGATATTTAATTAATTATTTAGCTGTGCCACGAGCGTTTCACTACTACAGATTCATGTACTTACTAACATTGTAGTGTTAGGGGCGGGTACAACCACTGAGTATGTAGGGTGGGGTGTCCAGCAATGAACCAGGTAAAATTCAAACGTCCATATCTTTTACATTTTTTGACTTACGGACCTAAGATTTGGCATGAAGTAAGGTGATTAATCTGGCTAAGATTGTGCATTATTAGTTTATTCATATAATCTTTAGATTTCTTAGAAATACAGATTTAGCAAAAAATGAGAATTGGTTCATTGCGTAACACGGGTGGTACGCATTGAACCAGACCGAATTCTGCAATGAACCATCTATTTACCAAGAGAAAGGGCAATGTTTTTACTTTATTATTATTACCTATCAGCAAAATTATTACTAACTATGAAATATAAGCCGTTAGAGGTACTGTTAATTATATTTAGGCTTGAGTATCTTAGTCTTAATAAAATCTATGTATTGACATCAAGCAACATGGTTTTTTTTATCATAATACTAATTATAAGTAGGTTATCATATAAATCTAGTTATAATAAGTAGGTGGTTCAGTTTCTCTACGTATATGAATGGTAGGTGCAGCTCGGACTGGGAAAATGTATGTGATAACTATGGTTCAATGCAGGACACTATGTCATGGCTCATTGCTGGACACACCCCATTGACAAAACAAACCTCAGAATTTCACCTGGTAAATGATGATACAGCAAACTAACTATAGTGTAATTTACAACGTTATGTATGTGTAATCATACGTAACAGGCAAAAAAAACTGTAGGTAACACCCAAAAATTGTAGAAAAAGTATGAAATCAACACAAAAAACTGACTTTTGTGATACATTTTTATAAATTCGATCACTGGGCGTACGTCTTAAGCTTGCACTGCTTGCAATTTGGGGAGAGAGTGAGGGGTGCGTATGCGTTCATGTTGGCAGTATTCGTAAAGAACGGCAATGTCACATTTTTGAAATATAGCGGTGGCTCATTGCATCTGCCTGGTTCACAGGTGGACAACCCACCCTACCCGAAACATTAAATTGTTCTGGACGGGTATAACCACTGAGTATGTACCCGAAACATTAAATTGTTCTGGACGGGTACAACCACTGAGTATGTATCCGAAACATTACATTGTTCTGGACGGGTGCAACCACTGAGTATGTACCCGAAACATTAAATTGTTCTGGACGGGTACAACCACTGAGTATGTACCCGAAACATTAAATTGTTCTGGGCGGGTACAACCACTGAGTATGTACCTGCAAACATTAAATTGTTCTGGGCTGGTACAACCACTGAGTATGTACCTGCAAACATTAAATTGTTCTGGGCTGGTACAACCACTGAGTATGTACCTGCAAACATTAAATTGTTCTGGACTGGTACAACCACTGAGTTATGTACCTGTAAACATTAAATTGTTATGGGTAGGTACAACCACTGAGCTATCTACCTGCGAACATTTAATTGGTAAGTGTGTTCAACTTCGCTACCATTCAATTGGTTATTTTATAAGTATAATCAGTTTTATTTATTGTACATTCTGTTCATGGCCTAACCTACAAGGTGTTGAAGGAAAAAAAAAAAATAATAATGTTCTTTTGTTAGATTACCTAGTTACAAAGATTTGTTATGTTACAAAGGGTGAAGCTGAATAATTCAACTCTAAAGTACCTTAATATTCTGATCACGATGGTGAATATTTATCTACCTACCGAAATGAAAAGTTACTATGTTCACAACACGGGAACTACATACTTATTAAACAGTGTTGCTGAGCGGGTGGTTAAGTAAATTAAGTACGATCCAGTGGAGGTTACACTAAAAAACAAAATGTGAAAGGTTTCTTAGGTCTAGTGATTTTATTGCAACATGCGTAAAACTTACCTATTTCTAAGTAGATAAGTGGAAATCAGATTGGTACATTGAAATGAGCTGACTGCTTTAGTTAAAATCGTAAAGTTAAATGTGTATCATTTGTCAATTGTACCTAACCTATAAAAGTGAACTGTCTGGTTTCCTTATGAAAGATGGGTATGCCTGGCTAGTCTGGGTTCTTGATATATCCTAGGGCTCTAGGAAGATTGAGGGCGCCACGAGCTTTATACTTTGTTACCTACCTAAGGACAAAAGCTCGAATGTCCTAATCAAAGAAAGAAGCTGTAAATGAAACTAAAACAGATTTGATACAATTGAACCAGTTTATTCAATAAGGTGAAGGATGTCTAATGTGCAGTTTTATTTTGCACTCAAGTATTTATGTTTTAAAATCCAAAATAATATATATGCGTCAGGTTAAACCTTCGACGAATGATCAATTTTTACAAAAGTCTGCTATCACAATATGAATTCTTTTAAAGGAAAATATATCAAAGTGAATATCTAAAAATGATTAGTTACAAAGTTGCAAACGAGTTCTAAAATTTAGAATAAAATAAACATGAGTCGATGAAAAAAATAAAAATCTAATAGTTTACCGTTTAACAATCAAAGATGAAAAGATCATCGGAAGGTACCTACTTAAAGAGTCTGATAGTTAGTCAGTTACTGTTATAATTTATAAAACAAACAAACATTTAACAAATCTGAGCTGAGAAGAAGTAAATAATGATAATGATGATTCTAGATGTGTAGTTATAATGTGCAGTCAGTCAGTTTGTTAAATACCTAAATCATTCAAAGAGATAAAAAAGAATTGGTTAGCTATTACGTTATAATATGTTACAAAGAACGATTAAAGCTAGAGGTTTCAGTTAAGATCACCTGAGTGACATGACAGACTAAAAGTAAGCCTTTGAACTTGTTGAAGTTTGCCTGCGACTTGTTTAAAATTCTTATTAAGTTTTGAAGTTTTGAAAACCAACATAATTTGTTAGCACATCATTTGGATTCATACTTAAGTAGATATATCGAGTTAAAAGAGGAAACTTTCATGATGATTATATATTGTTTATTTCAGAAAGGTGATAATGTTAATAATACAAATTATGTACCTACGTAGGTAAATTAGACAAAGCATTAAACGGACTAAAACAAACATCTAGATGTAGGTTTGAAATACCTATTTGAGCGATCTTTAAAAGATGAAGGTTTTCAAAGTTCGTCGGTTGATAGGTGTACCTATGTCGTACCTAAACAGTGATGATCTTTATAAAAATATCGATTTAGTATCTACCTACTTTAGTAATACATGTCGATTCACAAACAATCAATGTTGTTTACGATACGACTATGAATGAATGAATGAAAACTCTTTATTGAACACAACTTAAAATAACATTTAGAAAGAAATAATCCTATGAGTATTCTTGCTGTCTTATCGCTTAGAAGCGGTCTCTTCCAGACAACCTTTGGATGGAAAGAGATATCAAGATTAAAGGTATGGCAGGGGGTGTACAAATATTATAATTGTCAAGAGACTCTAAACTACTTACAGAAATACGTAGGTACTATTAAATGTTAAATCTAGGTATTATAATACTTAATACATAATAGGTACATGCCATATTTATATTATTTATAGTACCTGTATATTTATATATATATTACACAAATATATACCTATTTAGGTCAATCTTATTTACGATTTAATAAACCTAATCAAGTTTTTAATAAATTTTCTAAGTGAATTCAACATTGCATTGTTCATCTAAGATAAATTCGATAATATTGTAATACCTATTCGATAATATTGTAATACCTATACGATCGTTTAAACGATACAACTGATTCTTGTTGTATTTTGTACCTAGGGTTGTGATTGTGAAGGTGTGTAGTAGTTAGTTTCAGTAAACAAAGTTTGCAAGACAAGGTCAATGAAAAGGGGGAAAAGTATTACCAACTAAGTACCTACTACACTAAGCTCCTGTTTCACAATGTAAAGATAAAGTGACATATTGCTAAGCAACACATAACCCTTATAACACTATAAGCAAAGTAACTACATACTTTGATAAATGATGTACCTATCTACGTAGCAAAATATATAGGTAGGTGTTTCGATACTTCATAATTTAAGAATATCTACATACTTACATCCAAAGGAGGGTATAAATACTTATCCACATCACCATAACTTACCTTACCTATTACATACGTACACACAGGTTTATTAATTCTTATGTTGAATTAAATCCTCTCTGGCGTTCAAATGAATGCATCCATTAAATTGGAAGTGGTTGACAAAACCTCCATTGAATTGGAAATTGTCTGGCAGTTCAAATGAATGCATCCATTAAATTGGAAGTGGTTGACAAAACCTCCATTGAATTGGGAATTGTCTGGCAGTTCAAATGAATGCATCCATTAAATTGGAAGTGGTTGACAAAACCTCCATTGAATTGGGAATTGTCTGGCAGTTCAAATGAATGCATCCATTAAATTGGAAGTGGTTGACAAAACCTCCATTGAATTGGGAATTGTCTGGCAGTTCAAATGAATGCATCCATTAAATTGGAAGTGGTTGACAAAACCTCCATTAAATTAGAAATTGTCTGGCAGTTCAAATGAATGCATCCATTAAATTGGAAGTGGTTGACAAAACCTACATTAAATTGGGAATTGTCTGGCAGTTCAAATGAATGCATCCATTAAATTGGAATTGGTCAACAAACAAAATCATTCCTTAATAATAGCTAAATGGAAGTAAATTAAATAAGTATTTATTAAATTGTTACTACCTACTGATTTGACTTGAGTACCTACCGTAGACGCCCCTAACTTCGCTTATGGTCCATATTTTCACGTAATTAATCATTGATTCAATACTATTCAAAACAATTATTTTTAACTTTGCCTTTTCAGATATTTCTGATGATATTCATAGTATTTCAATGAGCTTTTGTGTTTCAAAAACTGATCGTAATTGCTAACTACCTACTCTAAAGATACGAAAGACGTAGGTACCTCAAACCAGTTCCTCACAATACATGACACAATTTAGTAGACAAAAAAAAAAAAATACGTGATTCCCGCCGAAAATTTCTTGCGATTGCTATGAAATAGCTACCGTTATTTTAAAGATAAGTAATGCAGTAATGGCAGTTTATGATTTGGGGTTTCTACCGACTCACAATAATTAGTATGGTCGTGATAGGAAAATAAATATCATTTTTTTTATAATTCAGGCGAAATTATAGGTGTATTATGGTATTTAGGTTAAAAAAAAAACCTTTTGAATAAAATGGGTGAATGGAGAACAGTCCCAAAATCGGAATAAAGTATAGGAGAAACAAAAGACAATGATTCTGACACTGTTACTATTGTAACAGTGCCATAACATATGAATCAATCCATTTTAGAAGTTCAGATTAGAGATTGTTGAATTGAAGAATAATTATACTAAAAATTATTTTAATAAGGAAGAGATGTAGTGTTTGTGAGTCTATAATAATAACTACCTTTATGTAATATAATTATGTGTTTAATTATATTCTAAATTATAAACATGAATTTACACACAAACTACACTTTACATCAAACACACATAGACATTCAATTGACTATCTCGAACGTGCCGCGTCAGTCAGTCACGAGAGCCGTGTGGGCGAGAGTGGACGTGTTAATAGTGCGTGCCGAGCCAGTTAGATATATACACTATACAAGCGTATTGTACAGTTATGGATCTAGGCAATCGTGAAGTTAGCCGGTTTGATGCTCAGTACAGCTTTTTCATACAAAATTTCTTACTGCACAGCGAAACAGCTAATTTCACGAATGCCTAGATCCATTGTGAGAAGTGTACAGTCCATTTTAACATAGCAAGAAAGAATATCTCTACTTTTAGATCAACGTATCACAGATAGTGCATTAGGTACGGTAGGTACCTATGTTTAAGTATTGCACTTATTATTACTAACTGTTGTGGTATTATACTTACAAGAGAATTGTAGGGTAGCCGCGAATCTTATACTGTGTTGCAAACGCAGGGAAACGAGTGCAGTCTACTTTGGCAACTTTGATGGGCGTGTTGTACAGGGACTGTGCCACATGCGCCCATACCGGCTCCAGGCGACGACAGTGCGCACACCAAGGAGCATAGAACTTCACAAACCACATGCCCTCATGGCTTATTTCCATAAACTTGTCACTCAGCTCAAAAACTCTAGATGCTGAACTTACAGACACCGCTGTGAAATTGAAATAATATCACATTTTATAAGTTCGATGTTATTCTTGCTGAGTAAACAAAACGAAAATCCGATTGAAATTACCTAAAAGAAGTAGGATACAGGATTCCACGAAAAATTTCATCGTTGCGTTTATAGAATAGAAGCTACTGAATCCAACTCATTGAATAAATCGTTTCATGGTAGCATCCAAGTGCTGGAAAATAAAAATTCTACAAATCAAAGAAGGAACATGGTCGGTATTCGTAGTAAAATCGATAAACAAGAGAAGAGACCTGTCAAACTTGTCAAAGTGAAGTTCCACCAATTTGATAGGTTGTTGAATAACGTATTAATGGTGGCCATACACGTACAGTGCCACAAGTATAACTTGGCGCGGCTGAGCGCCACTGTGTTCAAAAAATATAATTAATTGTACAGAAAATACCACGAAATTTGGGAAAATATGTAAGAAAGAATTAATCATTTGCGTATTTGTATAGGATAGTTTAATGATATTTCGCATCCTAATACTCTTTTTCCGTTTTAGTTCCTCAAATCGCCACCGCCAACTTATACTTGTGGCACTGTACAAGCTTTGCTGTTTTGCGCAGTTATTGCCTAAGAAGTGAAGTGAGTACCCGGCTTGTATTCGTGCCGGCCGGATTGTGATGGATGGTTGATAATTTGTCTATGATTTAGTTGGCTCCTTCCTCCCGCTCCCGTCGTCCGTCCCGTCTCTACCTGTGAATGAATGATGTGAAGTTAGTCAATTTTCTCTCACTCACCATAGATAAAGTAGCTCTAGTCAGTGTTACCAATTTAGCGACTTTGTCGCTAGAAATAGCGACTTTTGCCCTAGTGTTAGCGACTTAAAATCAGTTTTAGTGATATAATAATTTTAGCGACATAACTAGTAACTTTTGGACTTCAACCTGCAAATCGAAACAGTTTTAAATAATGGAAAGATGGAGAAGACAAAAAGTCAACTTGAAAAAATTAATTAAAGATGGAGAATTTTCAATTTAAGAATAGACTGCCGTTGTTTTAAGTTTACTCATATAATAGGTACTTATAAGATCTTGCATTTGAAATGTAGTGTTTTTCATTATTCGACCGACGACGAATAACTAACAGTAAAACAAGAACAATAATGCGTTTCGTATTTGTCGACTGAACAAAAAATTTCATTCAAACATCAAGCTGTTAAATGTAAGGTTTTGCACTATCAACAAATTATTTTTATTTTAAACAATATTAACCCCCCCCCTTCCTCCCCGCTCCTGTTAGAATCAGTTTTTAGCGACTTTTCAGATTGAATCTAGCGACAACGATTTATTAGAGTTGGCAGCACTGGCCATAGTTTAAGTCTGTGGTTTTTTTCATTCGTTCGACATTTCGTTTCGTGGTGTGCAGTTGCTTTCGTTTACATGGTTGGTTTTTATTTCTTCAAAAAATACACATGTTTACGATTTTCAAGGCAAGCTGCGTATGAGTTTGACTCTAGCACTGTGTAAAAAACATCCTATCGGATAATGTGCCGTGCTGTGAATTGATTTAATGATAGTGCAGTTTTGGAGGTAAAATGCCCGCTTCCATTTGCGACCCAGTAACAAACGCGTTGCGTTTATCTCTCACACCAGACGAATCACAAAACTCATCTCTACTGGATAGCAGATTGTATTCTTCTGCCAAAAATGTTCTTTTGTCCAAGATTGAGTTTGAAGAGTCAGGTGATTACCAAAGTAATGTTCTAGATGGACTGAAGTCTAAGTACGTGGTGATACGACCTAAAAAGCCTATGCTGGAGACTAAACTACTAAAAAAGGACTGCATTTCTTCATCTCAAACGACAGGTATGTATAATGAAAATGCTTTTACAAATATACCTACACTACACAGTTTGTTATCTGCTGTGATAAGATTAGTTTGGAGGTTATATTCTGAGCAGTTGTCAGATCACAAAATGATCTGTGTGATTTATCTCACGTATCGTTTAGCTGGCTATTGTTTTTATTACTTTTATGATAATTAGTAGGTAAAGGTTGTACCTACATTAAGTCCACTGTGCCAAATTTTCTTTAATGTTTTCATAACCCCAAAATGGATATCAGTTTGACCATGGTAGTCCAAGAATCAATTTACTGTCACTTTCACCCAGTTACTGAAACGCTACTAGTTTAAGTGGTGCTTATCATTGAAATTATCTGCCATCATCTGTCACTTTTGAATATGATTCTGAAGAGTAAGAACTTCTCAAATAGATAGAACTCAAATATTTAAGAAGCGTTTCAGTTTTTGGGCATAAGGCTACTAAGTCAGCTTTGTTGGGGCTGAAAATTGTAATTTATTATAAAACTTTCATTCATTTTTTAATAAATCCTGCCTATATCTGTGTACATTTTATCACTAAACTACTGTAATCACTAGATGCTGACAGTATCTGCTGGTACCTATTGAATAAAATAATAAACTTATGTTTCCTTAGACTACTTCCAATTCCATACATTTTTTTCAATTGATTCAATACCTACTAGCTAACAAGACACTAGTTATATTTACTTTATGGGATTGTACTTAGCCTGCTCGATGGGTCGATGACATAGTAAAGACACCAGGTTGTACATGGGTCAGGCAGGATAGCAGGGTTGGCACGAGCGAAGAGAGGCTTATGCCCAGCAGTGGGATGAGATGGGCTGCACATGATGATGGTGATTGTATTTAGCCTATCATATCCCACTGCTGGCAACTTGCTTTGTTAATTAATAAATTCCTTTCAGAAGGCAGTAAATCCATTGAAGATGGAATCCCCAAGCCAAAACGAGTACTATTCCCTGTGGAGAAGGTTCACCTTGGTTGGCAAAGTGCATGGTCGGCAGGGGCTGGTATGCAGAATGTGGGCAATACCTGCTACCTGAACTCTACTTTACAAGCATTGTTTCATGTTCCTGCTTTGGCGAATTGGCTTGTATCTGAAAGTGCACATACTGAAAAATGTAACCAGCAAGGTAAGTCTTGCAAAGAAATTTCAAACCATTATGTCAATTGGTAACAGAACAAAACAAGATCTTTATAGTTTAAATGACAAAGATGTTAAATAACCTAACGACGCCTACCTAACCTAAATACTTTTCAGCATATCAACAAAATAAAATTTGAATAAGATAATCTAGAACTCTATTATAAGACCAATGCCTCGTATGAAACTTTAAAGGGCAAATTCTAATTCATTACATGTCACAAACCAGATTGAAAAGATTAGAAACTACTGCTATAGTGCTACAGACTGTTTATTAACTTTTGTTCACAGAAGCATGTGTAATATGTGGCATGAGGGCTTCATTGATGGCTACACAGAAGAGTGGGGGTGCTCCCATCAAGCCATGGCAGGTGTACTCCAAGCTACGGCTGATCTGCAGACACCTGACCCCTGGGAGACAGGAAGATGCTCATGAGTTCCTCAGGTAAGAAGTTTGTATGAAAGTCAACTTAGGCCTCAAACTATACTTAATTACCCATTGAAGGCAATTTTTTTTTATAAATTGAAGAACCAACGGCAATATTATTTTTGATTGGGAAAGTTTGAAACCACCAATACTAGAAATGTTAATGCAAACCATCATCGTATTTGTGTAGTGGCTTCATATTAATGGGCCATAATTTTAACAATGTTCTCAACTCTCTGTCTTTATATAAATAATATTTTAATTTTCAGATATCTTGTGGAAGCTATGGAGAAATGTTACCTGCAGAGGTTGACAAATTCAGATAAATTGGACCAGTACAGCAAAGAGACCACTCCAATGAACCAAATATTGGGAGGTTACCTCCGCTCCACTGTTCGGTGTCTTGCCTGCCACCACCTTTCCACAACTTACCAGCATTTCCAAGTAATTTTCCTAACCATAAAGTTATATCATAAAACAGGAGTCATTTCTCCTAAAAGGCAAATCAGATTACTTTGATTTCAATAAAAAAATATTTTAATGTATGATTGAGCTTTGATTAATTTGTTTTTTATTTTTATTTTCAGGATCTGCTGCTAGATATAAGAAAACATTCAACTCTAGATGAAGCATTAGATTCCTTTTTCTCCAGAGAGAGATTAGAAGATTTAGGATATAAATGTGAAGCATGTAATAAAAAGGTATGTCCTGACTTTCATGAAATTGTTATTCAAGTGGAAGTACCTACTAAAAATTATTTTAGGGATGTACATTTTATTCAGCTAGCTGTCATCATGATCTTAACTACTTGGGTTTTGTTTTTAGGTGTCTGCAACAAAGCAATTCTTCATAGAAAGAGCTCCGATGGTGCTGTGTATTGCTCTCAAAAGGTTCTCACTTGCGGGAGGCAAGCTCTCAAAACATGTGCAATTCCGAAAGAAGATTTCCCTAACCAAATACAGCTTTAACAAGAACAACCATCAACAGCTGGTAAGCATTAACTTCTATTACAAAAGTTTCTTAGAAAATATTATTTTATGAACTTTTCTAAAAGGTGTTTCAATTTTACAGTCCTACAAATTGGTGAGCTTAGTGACTCATCTTGGGCCCTCTCAAAACTGCGGTCATTACACGGCTATCGGACAGGCCCCAAATGGCAATTACTACCAATTTGATGACAGTTGTGTCCGACCCCTACCTCTGTCAGCTGTTTTGGGAACCAATGCATACATCATGTTCTTTGAGAGAGACAACACTGCGGAAGAAGCCTCAACCTCTTCAGCTTCAACTTCAAGCGCAGTGTATGGCCCACAGCTGCCAGATAACATCCTGAATAGAGATAAAAGTCCCCTCAAATTGACTTTCTACAGAAGTGAAGACAGGAAACCAATCATCCTGAACAACACAACTGAAGCACCTAAACCCGAAGTGAAACCAATAATTCTAAACAGTACTCTAAGTAAATCAAGTGAAACAAGCAACACTAATTCTGAACCCTGGGTTGTGAAGCAAAATGGTGATGTGGAAAAAGTAATCCAGCCAAAAATTCTAAATGGCACAGACAAGACGAACATAAAACTAGATGATGACAAGAAAATTAGTTTTGTGATAAAAAGACAAAATAGTGATGATGCCCATGCAAAACTTAAACTCTCCAAAAGTGATTCTGATCTCAGGCTAGTGGCTAATGGAACAAAAACGTTTGAGAGACCAGCATCCGGCAGCAGTAAACTTGTCAGGCCTGCAAAATCTCCATTGGAGAAATTGGAAGAGCAAATGAATAAAAATGACTCCTCATCAAATCATTTCCAAAAGAACGGGAATGGTACCTCCAGGCTGGTTCCTTACGACTCCGAATCGAGTGGCGACGAACGTAATGAAAGACTGAATGACGATGGACTGAAAAAGCCAGAGATTCGAAAGCCGAAGCCTAGTCGTTGCCAATCCCCAAAGGGGCTAATAGTCACGACAAAAAGCATGCACCACGCGTGGACTGTCTCCAATGAGAACAGCGGGCCGCTTCTCAGTCCTAGCCTAAACGGCGATACTATAAACAAGTGAGTGATTCATACATTCATTTTTAAAAAGAAATATTGTACCCATATTTTCTCTTTATGATCTTCTTAGGTCAAAATTAAGCATAGTCATATTTTTTACAGAGTAAAAGATGAACGACGAGAAAACGAACAGAGTCCTAACACTAGCGTAAGCAGTATGTCTCCCCTGAGCGATCGGAGCGAGCCGTCGACGTCGACGGCGGCTGCCGAGCCCATCTCACCGAATCCTCCTCCAGCCCCGGTGGAGGCGCCGCATCAGGCAACAGTGCCTTTTGAAACGATGCGTCACTTGCAAACGGTATCACACAGAGGCTACGGCGCGCCTGTGTCTAATTGGAATGGAAATCACAGTGCTATGTCACGACAGGTAAGCTATTTACATTGATAATTGTAAACACTATAAACGGGATATTTACCATGATTTTTGGATTTTATATTTATATTGATCGCCTGTAATCTAGTCAGCTCCCTATATACTCCCTCTCCCTTCAGCCATTACTCTCTTATACTCAATACTAAAACGATAGTAAAAGGTATATCTTGATGAGAAGTTGATTCGTAAACTTAGCTCATTTTTATTGTTTATACCAGGTGTTCGAAGAAAGGAGAGACGAAAGAAAGCGCGCGTTAGAAGCCACCGACGAGATGGACAGAGGTCGAGTCAAGAAAGTTAAAAAATTCCAACAATTCAACAGGTTCAACAACAATAGGAATTCGTACAATCCTTTCCAGGTAAATAAATAAATTAATACTACTTTGTTGATGTTCAATACAAATTTTATTCCTGTTAAACTGTTTATAAACCTTGTTATGTTTATAAACTTAGAAAATAATTTCATCCACAGGAAAGACAGAACAAACCGCATTGGGGCGGTAACTTCAAGTACAGAGGCGAACGGCGCCCCAATAACCACTTCAATAAACATAACCATAACAAGTACAAAAGATTCAATAACAGGTAATCTTCAACTAATTCTGATAATCAGAGACATGGCAGTGTGTCATCTAACTTAATTGGCATGTAAAAATGATGATGTATTTGCAGGTACAGTAACAACAATGGTCACCACTACCCAAGGCACCATTGACCCCGGGCATTCTGTGTTCCCACAGCAGTGTACATAGATAGTTTATATAGCATTATGGACTTCATTATTAGTTGACGTTGCATTAAGCCTGGTTTGGTAGTATTACGTCATACTCGATATATTTTGCTACCGCCGCGCCGCAACGCGCCGACTGTCCTGTCGATGATATTGTTTAATAGTGTTTGTAGAAAATTGTTGAACATATTGAACAGAATTGACTGCCAGTGTCAGCCTTTATTACAATGAATAAGCGGAGACCTCATGATTGAATAAGACTTACATTATGTAGTTATTCATACAAAGTTGAATTGTAATATTTCACAGATATAAATCAGTTGTTTTGTATCAAGGCTTAATTTATATTTATTCGATAATTATTGTAAATGTCGTGCTCAGCTTTCAGCATGTGGTAAATATTCATTATCTCCCTTATGCTTCCAGTTCCTAACAGATAATTGAAAAAAAAAAGTGTATTATAAATTTATATTTGGACACTCAATAATGGACAAAAAGCACAATTTGTTTTTGACCGATCATACAATTCAATTATTCATACTCATATACTTTGTGTAGAAAAGAAATTTTATTTATTTAAGAAAGTGAGATGGTTTTTGTTAGATTAGTGCTCATTGGGTTTATTCAATATAATCTGTTTATTTTTATAAACCTGCGTTTGTCAAAAATGGAAGACAAATGACTGAAAGCAATAATAATGATTATAATATAGTTGGACTGTTGTTATGTTATTGAAACTCGAGGAGTCTGTTACCTTTATATTTCTTACGTGAATACCAATAGTATGTATGTAAAGGATCGCACTGACCAAATTCCTCTGTACACTACATGAATTTTAAATATCATTGGTATAACTAATTTGTTGTGTTAAAATGATCGAGCAAATCAATGGCCAGTGTCAGTGTTGATCCTAACATTTGTAATTAGTTTTTTTACTCTCTCAAACGCCTAACCATGCATTTGAATAATCACATTTATTCAATTTTTATTATTTCATAAGTTTAAGTACACAAATGTATGCTTTTTAGTGGCTTGTAGCCATAAAAAAGTAGTACTTTGTGGTAAGACATTGAACTAAAGTTTTATGGCGTGAAGCCGGTAAGTATCGTCAATGGAGTCAAGAATATAGTATGTACCTAGGTAGGTACGTTCACAAGCATATCTAGTATGTTCTACAAACGTTCTCCTCTTTCGCTTTTATTACAATGAAATATTTAATGAAAACTAATAACTAAAGCGCGCTCGTAGCTCGTACTAGTCTTTGCTCATGAACAGATTACAATCTGTTTTATAATCTAAATAGTATCTTAATATACTATAATATAGTAGCATTTAGTTTTATAAACTGTTATTTTTCTTCTGTTTTCCTTTCCTAGTAGAAGGTCGTAACATCTGAGATACGAGATAGGTATTGTGAACTACATATTCAAGTTCTGTAAATTCAAATGTACATGCAAGTTCAATTACTAAGTTGTGTAATGTGATTCGGTCAACAAAACTTCATTGTTTCCTATTTAGTCTTTGGCATGTAAAATATTACTATATTACTGTGACATAATTTGTGAGTTGAGAGAAAGAAATGAAAGTTTATCATCAAATATTTTTGGTTTTATTAATTTTACCCAAATTTTATCCTTTGAGCATTTGTATATTGTCCATAGTATTACGTAACTGCACACGTTTCTGATTTAATAAAAACGAGACGTAACATATAAAAATTTAATGTAATACATTTTTTATATTTCATCTGTAGACTTCAGATAGTAACACAGTTTCTATTGCTCTTAACTGCGAGGCTAAAATGGCCGCTAAGCAAATTCTTTGTACTATTGACACATGAATGGCATAACGACTGTTCAATTTAGAATTATAGATTCTAAGGAACCTACTTAGCGACCGTTTTAAGCCCTTTACCAAAATACATAAAGTCAAAAAGTCAACATCTAAAAAGTTGATGCTCAAAACCCAAAAAATCACCTCTTCATGAGATGTTGACTAAACGTAAGTCCGGTCGCGAAGCAGGAAGAATTTTTCGATTAATAACCTACTACCACCTGTCTCTGCAGCTCCCTCGTAAATATATTGTTTGCGTGTGGTGTGGGTGTCACCATGATTTGACAGCGCGTGCGAAAAACGTCGTGTGCATAAAGGTGAACGCAGACCTGGGCCGCACCGCAGTCGCCGCAGTCCCTGCATTCGATTTCTTTATGAAGTTCTATGCAACCTCGCACGCCTACCCGCGCCGCACTCGCCGCAGTACTTGAAGCAAAGCGAAGACTGCGGCGCGTGCGGTGCGGCCAGGTCTGCGTTCACCATAACATGACGTCTTTTGACGGAGCAGAGTTACAGAATAATATTACGATTGAAAATTGTTTCCGATTACCAATGGGCGTATTTAGTCGCTGTTCTGTGTGACTAACACCTGTGCCTAACTATCAGTTTCGTCATTGGAACATCATTTACAGTTCAGACAACTGCTTCGAAGCTACCTTAATTTGAAATAACATTCACTGGGCAAATACAATCAGTCTTAGCATTGTCTAGTTATTTATTACAGTGCTTACTTACACAATACACTAACACAATAGTCAATGATTGGTGAATAGTATTCTAGGAAGCACAAACCCCCTTACAAAAGCCTCTCAACGTTGTTTAACCAGTGTTCAAAGTTGAGAGGCTTTTGTAAGTAAGGCCCAATACGCTTGACGTTATCTAACGTACTTTATTAAATTGGAAAGCAGAAGTTTTGAAGTGTCTTATATGCGCTGAACACACTTCACAAATAAATTCAATGCCGCCAAAAAAATGAAAAAAATGTGGCATGTAAATTAATGTTATTTGCCCATTGAGACGTATTTAAGAATATCGTCGTGTGGCGCGAGCTTTGTTGCGGTAGGCTGGCACATTTTATTCGGAAGCACCCTGTACATGTTTCTTCTCTGCGCATCTTCTACTAGGGTACGCCATTGATTATTTTTCTGTAACAAAATTAATAGCTATTAAGAACTTTTAACAGCAAAGATGAAAAAGCAAAGTTTCTGAGAAGGGTAGTCTGCGGGCTTAAAAAGTTCGCTAAAGCAGAATCACAATATGAAATGAACTAAGGTGCAGCGGGGCAATTCTGGCAGCGGGGTAATTATGGCACATGGTTATATCTCTCGTTCTATGACTTATATCTCGAAGAGACATCTATGTACGCGTAGAGAAATGTTTTGTTCATTCATAAACGATAGGTGGCATTTCTAGCGCAAAAACTGACTGATTGACAGCATCATTTTGACAGTCACCTATTTTTCGGAGGGTGTAAAAATATTAGCTCCTCGAGTTTTTGTAATAATTTAGTGGTTTTCGTGGTTTAATTGAAAATTGAACAAGCTAAGGAGGTGTATTTTAGACTGGAGATTATTTTAATCGTACTAGTTCGTTTCTACTCATTGTTTCTTCTGTGTTATTGCATCCGCTATAATTACCCCACAAAGTGTTGATTTTATGTAATTTTATCGAAATCGGTTGCCATAATTGCCTCACCGATTTTGTATGAAGTTGCCAAAAACCAGTGATGCCCACAGCATTGAAGTAAACGTCGATAAAAATAATACTTAACTAATCGAGCGAGTGAAGATCTCAGGGTTAACTAATGCGATCTGCTTTGTATAAGTATTTGTTTGTGGCTTTGTTCAAGATTAATTTAACCATAGTCGACACGCATTAAATTTTCGATCGAGCGAGCGAAGCAAGCTAAGATCTTAGTGGCAAGTATGGCGATTTTGCTTTGTATGTTTGTATTTTTCACGAATTCTTGTTCTTGCATAACTGTCGAACCGTTCATCCAATCTGCATGAAACTTGGTAGGTCAATAGGTTGTGCTATGGAAATGTACGATGGAGTATATGAGCTGAATCGATGAAGGGGTTGTCAAAATATTGGGTTCCCAAGGGGGTAAAAAAAACTAACAAATTTATTGAGTGGGGTCTATTACTGGGGTATATATGAAAGGTCTTTATTTGTACATTCCAAAATAGTTATTATTTTTATTCTAGGATGTATACTTTTTTAATTACGACGAGAATTCATAAAAAATTAGACACAACATTATGTATTGCATGCTTGCCAGTATTATTTACCATGACAAGCTAGCGCAAATAGACATACTTGGCAGTAGTAGCACTTGAAAGTATAGGGGTAGTCAGAAGAAAGTCCAAATGTAAGCCATCTACGGTTCGCGAGATCTCAGGTCGGGACGAACTACATTTCATACAACATCATTTTTGCGCGCAATTTTTGCGTATTTTCCGTTTATCGATAGTCAGCGTCCCAACACTAGCATGTATGGGCGACTAAAGAGTGATGCCAGAATTACCCCACAAAAATTTTAAAAGGTTTTTTATAGAAACTGGACCATCGTAGGAGATTAGAATGTTCAAATTCGCGTGTATTGTGTTGTCTAGTTTGTAAAGCTTGTGGATTTAGTATCATAGCATCATTGGTTCGAATAATATCACCACCAGACGGAATAACCCCGCTGAGGGGCTATTCTGGCATTTTCCAGTTTTTAGTTAAAATTGTGTTATTTCACCATTTAAATATGCTTTTTCTTTAACAAAAATACAATAAATAAAAAGGCAGATAAAGGTTACATAACACCAATTTGTCAGAATTAGCGTAACTCAATAAGGAACGAGAGCGTTGAAGTTTTAAATTTTGACTAAAATTTTTCGGCCAGAATTGCCCCGCTGCACCTTATAATGCTGTCTCTTTTCACTCTCAGTCAATGAAAAGAGATGGCATATAGTTCAATTCCTATTGCGATTCTGCCATAGCGACCTTTTTAAGCCCGCAGCTGGGCTAAAAAGGCAGTTATAGCAGAATCACAATAGGAATTGCAATATATACTCATGCACCTACACTCAGGCAACAAAATTCGGTACTTACTTAATAAAACAGATCTGCACAAAGTATAGGTAGGTCTGAGGTAGGTAGGTACAGGCACACTTATACCACCTATCCTTACTTAGACAACTTAGATTAAGTTAGGTTGGACAGGATGTCTGTGCTGGTGTAGACCAAAAAGGAACAGTCTCAGCTTTATGTTGCCCTGCACCAGGAAGGTACAGGGCAACGCTGGTTTTCAGACTGCCGTTATAATGCCGTTCTTGTCACTCTCAGTCTATGAAAAGACACTGCATATAGCAACTCCTATTGTGATTCTGCTATAACGACCTTTTTGGCCCCACTGTAAACTCTCGTGAGCTAAGAAATAAAACAGCGCGGGTAAAAATAACTCTGTAAGGTTTTAGGCTTTAAATATAGTCTTACCTACCTATTCTCTGCCTACCCCTATGATGGGATACAGGCGTGAGTTTATGTATGTATGTAATATAGACTTAGGGGGTTGTGATTTTTCGAAGGAGATTTGGCTCGACCCCCTCCCCTCCCTAAAAGCCTCACTAATTAAGAGTGGCACATAGACTTACCACCAGAGCATATGGATTGAGGCAGATAAGCAGGGCGTGTTTAGCGCGCGTCAGCATTACATTCATGCGGCCGGCGTCTGTGAGGAAGCCGACGCCCTGGCTGCGAGCTAGAGACACCACAACTACGTCGCGCTCCTGACCTTGGAAACTGTCCACCGTGTTCACTTCCACAGGTGGTTCAGAACTGAAAAAAATATTTGGTTTGAAAATGAAAAATCTTATAATTTTTTTTTCAATTCCGACAGGATTCGAACCCGCAATGATACAAGCGATCCTCATTTAGGCTTGTTTCACTCTTCAGCGTGTCACCGGTCGCGTCCACGAGTTGACCATTCACAGCCAACGAGATTAATCATTGATTCACAGCACAGAGAAATGTGCTGTGCGAGCGGAGAGTGGGAACCCACTGCCATACGCCTCCCCGAAGAGGCGCGCGGCCAAACGTACCTAAACTGCGGAGTGACTGTAGCAGAGAAAATTATCTACTGTGGATGCACCCTAAAAATAAGATAATACGTACGGATCTTGCAGCGTCCTCAAATGTTTCTTAATTAGTTCTTTGTGTGCGTTGTAAGGCGTGATGACTGCTAGGTTCAGATTTCGCGAGCGTAACGTTGCATTTAACGCTGTGACTAGACGCGAAACGCCCCACGCTTCCATCTCGTTGGCTCCTGATGACCCTGCGAATATAACAAGTATAACTTGAATCAACCAATCAAACTGAACTGAACGAAACTGAAATGGGACTGGGCTGGGCACGTCTGCCGTATGCGGGGAGATCTGTGGGCCAAAATTACCACTACGTGGAGCCCTGACACAGTGACCCGGCAGCGCGGCAGACCACGAATGCGATGGCGGGACGAACTAGACGCCTATGAGAGGGACTGGCAGACGAAGGCACTGGATCGTAGTGACTGGCGAAAGTGGGGGGAGGCCTTTGCCCAACAATGGGACAGCATGGGCTAGCAGAATCAGAATCAGAATCAACCAATCACACAGGCCGTCTCTAAAAGTGTTTTAATAAATGTGGCTTTTTAGCTAAATTGAATAGCTTTTTGAAACTTATTCACTCAAATGTAAAAACCTACAAAAATAATCACATACATACATACATAAAATCACGCCTCTTTCCCACAAGGGTAGGCAAAAATAATCACATTAACAATAATCGGATCCAAACATTCAGTGTAAAGTTTAAGTTGAGTTCATCAGCTGGTTTGAAAACTTATGCACAATTTGTAATTCGTCACTTACAGCATGATCGATCACAGATTCAAACGAAATTAGAGCATATTTTTTTTCCTAACTTATGTCAAAAGTTACCTTGCCCTTTATCCCCACTAGAGATGCTGAGTATCGCGTACGGCGGCATAACCAGATCCAACGGTCGTTGCGGTGCGATGGAAAGCACCTTCCCGTCATAGAACGCTCGGTTGGGATAGTCGGCGATATCAGGGTGCATTCGATACTGCTGGTTCAGAAGAACCACGGGGCTGCCTTCCGGCCACTGCTCGGTCGATGACGTCAGCCGGGAGAAAAGACTCTCGCCGAGACCATGCATCTTAGCGCGCTGCGACAAAAAAAAATTATAGGTAGGTGGTGATGGGAATTGGGAACATTATTTCAAAATTAGAACTATGAAAAAATTGAATGCCATGCCCGAGGTAAGCTTTTCGTATATCCCAGGTTGCAAACACATCGCTGCTTATAGCTGCTACCTTGTTTTCATACGAAAGTTTCCTTGACCATAATTTTTCAACAACAACAATCAATTTTACTCAAAACTCAAATTCATTTATTCAATAAGATTACTAGTGTACCACTTTGAATCGTCTTAAGAGCTAGGTGATTCTGCTCAAGGTGAAAGATGCCGAATAAAAGGCAGAAATTAACGAAAAATTAAGCGTCTGATTTCGGCTTTAGCCTCCAGCAGTATATTTGTGTTGGTTACCTGTGAGCAGATGTACCCTGGCAGTTGTTGCGGGTCGCCGATAAGCGTGAGTCGCGTCACGTCCAGTGTCAGCGGGATGAGCGTCTCCGGCTCGATGGCTTGCCCCGCTTCGTCGATTATACACAGCGCTATGCGACGCTTCAGTCTGCGAAATAGGCTGATTTTAGTCTCACGCTCACCGTCAGCGCTGATAGGCGAGTGATCTTTATTACAATGAAATAAGGATACTGATTGTCCAGCACTGACGAGAGCAATCAGCGTAGCCATTTCTGCTAAACAATCAGTATCCTTATTTCATTGTAATAAAGATCATTCGCCTATCAGCGCTGACGGTGAGCGTGAGACTAAAATCAGCCTTATTACTTCTTCATTGTAATGGTCCTTCGACTATCAGCGCCGATGTTAGCGTAACTGTAAAATCAGCTTTAACATGACATATTTTGTACATTACGCACAATGGATCTAGGCATTCGTGAAGTTAGCCGTTTCGAAGCGCAGTGTAGTTTTTTAATACAAATTTTCTACTGCGCAGCGAAATGTCTAACTTCACGGATGCCGAGATGCATTGTGAGTACATATAATGTTTCGTTAATTTAGTATTTTGGATTTTTTCGGGAAAAAGCAGTACAGTTCGTCAGGTTTATGGTAAACTCCCCTATCTGCAAAAAGCAAAATGTTCAGGAGAGCGAAAAGACTGGAAAAAAAACATACTTTTGCAGTTTTGAAATAGTTCCTATAGACCTATTTAAAAAAATTAAATACATTTGTGTATTAAATGGAAAGCATGTTTATATGTATTATTTAATAATACATAATATTGTTTAAATAGCGTAATAATGCAGATTCGCGACTTTACAGCTACATACAAAAAATTTGTCAAAACAGTTTTAGCCCATGGTAAACTCTCCTATGTGTCATATTCGCTACTTTGCACCGTCAAAATTGGTTTTCGTTTAATTTTTCGACTGCAAAAAATTGAATCTAGTATAGAAAATGAGTTTAAAAACTTTTTAATAGATTGGAAGTCTTATATTTGAGACAATTTAGGGGTACAAATAACAACATTACACACAGACACACTAAATTTAGTAATTACTATAAAAAACAGCCAAGTACAAGTTCTGTGGGTTGAGGTTCCGTAGTTATTTATCTTATTAATATCTGTTACTTGTGACTTCGTACGCGTTAGATTACTTTGATTATTACCTACGTAGTGCAGTAACGTTTTTAACGAAGCAAGCTTCCTTTTTTTAGGCCAATGCAATATTGGAACACTTGATTTTGCTAGCCATAATCAAAGGAACGGCTAGGTGCTTGTCGATTCCTATTCTGTGGTCAGACATAACTCACTTTGCTCGCAAACACTCATGAAGCTTAAACGCGAGCAAAGCGAGCTTCCTCGCGAGTATCCTCGTGAAGTGAGCCGAAGTATTTTTAGACAAATGCAATAGGTGATAGGTACCTACTTGATATTGTTTACGGTGTAGAAAGAAAAGGCTGACTACTTGTCGGTTCCTTTTTTTTGCTAAGACATAGTTCACTTTGCGTGAAAAATACTCATGAAGCTAGAACTCGAGCGAAGTGAGCTTCAGATTAGGCTGATTGTTTTTAGACAAATGCACCGTCTTACACTTGATTTTGCTAACTGTGCTCAAAAAAAGAGCTAGCTGCTTGTTTGTTTCCTATTGTGGGGTCTGACAACTCAGTGCATGCAAAATACTCATAAAGCTAAAACGCGAGTGAAGTGAGCTTCCGTTTCTCGTCAACAGAGGCGATTTTTTTAGACAAATGCAACATTGTAATACTTTGTTTTGCTAACGGTGCCCAATGAAAAGGCTGGCTGCTTGTCGGTTCCTATCTGTGGTCAGACATTACTCACTTTGTTCGCAAAATGTAATAAAGCTAATGCTTAGCTAAATAATGCGAGCGAAGCGAGCCGAATTAATTTTAAGACAAATGCGTGATGATATGATTTTACATTCAAACATTTTTACCCTTTTTCATCCTCTTTGGGGTATAATTTCCAAAACTACTTTATTAGGGAATTATTATAGGTACTTCCTCTCTTAATCCATTTAAGAACACTTATAAGATTGAAGCAAATCGAACCACCTGTTAAGAAGTTCCACCAATACAAAACTTGAATACCCTCTTCTGGCACTCCCTTTGAAGGGTAGGTTTGAGTTTTGAGAAAACTTTTATACTGGTTTTTCTTAGGTATTTGTATTGCAAAAAAATTATAGGTACCTACCGAGTTTCAAGCGAATTCAACCACCCGTTATAAAGTTCCCATACAAACTTAGACACCCGTTTAACCACTTTTTAGGGGTCTGTTTGAAAAATCCCGAAACAGTGTCTATTTATTTTGCACTAACAAGACCTATTAGAATCAAGTTTCAAGCAAATCGCTCTACTACGCGTTAAAAAGTTACATACAAACGTTTTCAGCCCTTTTCAACCCTTTAGGGCATAGGTTCTCAACGTGGGCGATAACGCCCCCCTGTGGGCGTTTGAGACTTTCAGGGGGGCAGTAGAAGACCTAGAGAAAATTGGGGGGCGTTGAGATGAAGCAGGGGGGCGATAATCTAAAATAGGCAAATAAAACACCCTAATCCAGTGGTCGTCTAAGTGTGGCCCGCGGATGGTATTGGTGCAGCCCACGGCCAAGCAAACAATTTTGATAGATAATAGATAATGATGATAGATAATGATGCCACGTTAGAGAAAATGTTGTGCCGACCCAACCTAGTTGGAAAAGGGCAAGGAAATGATGATGATGAATGAAACTACCTACGTTGGTTGCTACAATAATTATTATAATTGATTATAAAACTTCGAGATAGGGAAGGTCGCTTTGTTTGCTTGGTTTGGAGCTCGCTTTTCTCGCATCTAGCTTCATGAGTAGGTATCATACGAGCAAAGTGAGTTATGTCTGACCACAGAATAGAAACCGACAAGCAGCGAGCCTTTCTATAAGCACCGCAAACAAAATCAAGTGTTATTAGTTAGTATCACATGTTACATTTGTCTTAAAAAATTTGGCTCGCTGCGCTCGCATTTAACTTTATAAATCCTTATTTATAAAGTTATATTGTGAATAAAGTGAGTTAAGTCTAACCACAGACTAGGAACCGATAAGCAGCGATTTTTTTCTTTGAACACCACAAACAAAATCAAGTGTCACAATGTTGCATTTGTGTTAAAAAATTGGGCTCGCTTCGCTCGCATTTTCTGCATAAGTAAGGTATATTGCGAGTAAAGTGAGTAAAGTCTAACCACAGAATATGAACCGATAAGCTAGCTTTTCTTAGAAACCTGCAAAAAAAAAAATCAAATGTCACGTATTGTATTTGACTTACAAAAAATCGGCTCGCTTCGCTCGCTTGGTTTGAAGCTCAATTCACTCGCATTTTAACTTCATGAGTACCTAGTTATATTGCGAGCAAAGTGAGTTTTGTCAGACCGCAGAATAGGAACTGATAAGCAGCGAGTCTTCGAGTCCCGTAAACTTATGATAAGTTTCAAGTTCGTTGGTGCCTACTAGGATTTTAACCCCTTTAGGAATTTCGAAAAATCGTCAACTAAATAAAGAATGTGCGGCCCGCAGTGATACCTCACAATGTCCTATGCGGCCCGCAACCAGAAAAGTGTGACGACCGTGCCCTAATCTAGTGATTACTTCTTTAACTGCTGTTATTTAGTGATAGTTCACTAAATAACAGCAGTTAAAGAAGTAATAGCCACCGTGCTCCAAAAAGGTGTTTAAAATTCGCGACAGTAAGAAAAATAAAAAGTAGGTAAGAAAGGGGGGGGGGGGGGGGGGGGCGTTAGAAAAAAAAATATTTTCAAAGTGGGCGGTGGGGACAATAAGGTTGAGAATCTATGCTTTAGGGGTTGAATTTCGAAAAATCCAACCTTAGTGGGTGGTTTCAAGTATGTGCTCTCTTAGCTAAATAATGTTGGCAGAACGCGAATCTGCCATATTCGCTAGTTTACCGTGATCATTTTTCTGTTTCAAACACAGGAACTCGGTAGTAAAATGTCTTATCTACACTTACGAGAATTTACCTAGTTGCAATATCAAAAATTGCTCTGATTCGCTTATTTACTGCTATGGTATCTCAAAAACTATGGGAGCTACAGCCATGAGAATTTTACACAGTGTGTATCATCGCATTTTAAATTATTTGGCATTTAAAAGTCATTTTCGTCAAAAACGCAGATAGGGGAGTTTACCATAAACCTGACGAGTTGTTCTATCTCACGAAGTCCGTTTGGTCTTAATTGTGCATGTGCATCTACACACAATTAAGACCAAACGGACTTCGTGAGATAGAACAACTGTATCTATTGTTATCCAAGGAATACAGTATATTTTTGTCATCCTACTTGAACGGTAAAAAAGTAGTCTTTATCCAAGGTGTATAGTATATAGGCCATCTCCATTTCAAATTGACGTACCCTTTCATCTTATGATTGTGTGCGCTGGCTAGTGTGGTGACGACGATATCAGCGCCCTCTATAATCCTCCGCTCGGCTGCGATCAGCTGATCGGGTCTCAGTTCCTCGCCCGCACCGCTGCCTCCACCCGACTTCATCTGAGGATGAAATATTTTATTAAAGGGGCAAATATTCTCCACTATAAATGATCAAGATGTTGGCCCTTGTAGAGGTACTTTTTATAACAAGCCATTTTAGAATTATGCAAAATAAAATAAATAAACGTACAATTTCTGACGTCCTGTCTACCTACTAAATAATATTTAAAATTTAGTACACACGATGGATCTAGACCATAGGTTCTCAACGTGGGCGATAACGCCCCCCTGTGGGCGTTTGAGACTTTCAGGGGGGCAGTAGAAGACCTAGAGAAAATTGGGGGGCGTTGAGATGAAGCAGGGGGGCGATAATGTAATCTAAAATAGGCAAATAAAACACCCTAATCCAGTGGTCGTCAAAGTGTGGCCCGCGGACGGTATTGGTGCAGCCCGCGGCCAAGCAAACAATTTTAATAGATAATAGATAATGATGCCACGTTAGAGAAAATGTTGTGCCGACCCAACCTAGTTGGAAAAGGGCAAGGAAATGATGATGATGAATGATACTATCTACGTTGCTACAATAATAATTATAATTGATTATAAAACTTCGAGATAGGGAAGGTCGCTTTGCTTGCTTGGTCACATGTTACATTTGTCTTAAAAAATTTGGCTCGCTGCGCTCGCATTTAACTTTATAAATCCTTATTTATAAAGTTATATTGTGAATAAAGTGAGTTAAGTCTAACCACAGAATATGAACCGATAGGCAGCGAGTTTTCCCTTTGAAGACCGCAAACAAAATCAAGTGTTACATGTTGCATTTGTCTTAAAAATTCGGCTCGCTTCGCTCGCATTTAACTTCATGAGTAAGTAAAGTATATTGCGAGTAAAGAGCGTAAAGTCTAACCACAGACTAGGAACCAATAAGCAGCGATTTTTTTCTTTGATCACCGCAAACAAAATCAACTGTCACACAATGTTGCATTTGTGTTAAAAAGTTGGGCTCGCTTCGCTCGCATTTTCTGCATTATATTGCGAGTAAAGTGAGTAAAGTCTAACCACAGAATATGAACCGATAAGCTAGCTTTTCTTAGAAACCTGCAAAAAAAAATCAAATGTCACGTATTGTATTTGACTTACGAAAAATCGGCTCGCTTCGCTCGCTTGGTTTGAAGCTCAATTCACTCGCATTTTAACTTCATGAGTAGTTATATTGCGAGCAAAGTGAGTTTTGTCAGACCGCAGAATAGGAACTGATAAGCGGCGAGTCTTCGAGCCCCGTAAATTTATGATAAGTTTCAAGTTCGTTGGTGCCTACTAGGATTTTAACCCCTTTAGGAATTTCGAAAAATCGTCAACTAAATAATTCAAGAATGTGCGGCCCGCAGTGATACCTCACAATGTCCTATGCGGCCCTTAACCAGAAAAGTGTGACGACCATGCCCTAATCACTATCACTAAATAACAGCAGTTAAAGAAGTAATAGCCACTGTGCTCCAAAAAGGTGTTTAAAATTCGCGACGGTAAGAAAAATAAAAAGTAGGTAAGAAAGGGGGGGCTCTAGAAAAAAAACTATTTTCAAAGTGGGCGGTGGAGAAAATAAGGTTGAGAATCTATGATCTAGACCATAGGTTCCCAAACTTTTTTTTCTAATTAAAAATAACCCCTTTCAACATTTTACTGGTTTCGGTGGACCCCCTGCTGCTGCATTTCTACCATATTCCCAAAACTCGTAAAAAAATTGAGAAGATTAGATCTAACTGTGACCGCGACTTTGTACGCGTTAAGATTACCGTACGCGCAACGCGTTAAAGACTTTGATCCCCGTCGCGGGACAAATGTTTGTATCATCTGCAAATATTTGTTTTGGGCTTGAAACTTGGTTCGCACTTTGCTCGCAAAATAGTAATGATGCTTGCATGCGAGCGAAGCGAGCCGAATTTTTTAAGACAAATGTGACTTGATTCTTCTTATGGTTCTCAAAGAAAAGGCTGGTTGCTTGTCGGTTCCTATTCTATATGCGAGCGAAGCGAGCCAATTTTTTTTATAACAAATGCAACATGTGACACCTGATTTTGCTTACGTGCTCAAAGAAATGGATGGCTATTTGTCGGATTTCTATTCTGCGGTCAGACATAACTCACATTGCTCGCAAAACACTTACAAAGCTAATATGCGAGCGAAGCGAGCCGAATTTTTTAAGATAAATGCAATATGTGACACTCAAGGAAATGTTTGATTAAAAGCGTCTCGAGGATTTATTCCCAGAATCCCAATTATTGTAACGGATTATCCCTTCAAGTTTAAAAGAATACCTGCAGTTTCCTGTCAAGTTAATAAACGCCAGGTCAGTCTCTGACTCTGAAAATGGCCAGTCAGTAATACGATAGGCTTGATGTCTATCAAACTTACAACCGAATGAGTTGGTTTTAGTTGTTGTTAATTAGGTAGGCTCTTAAATTTCTTCAGGCATGTAAGGACAAAAAAAAGGTGCATTAAGCTTAGAGTCAGGGGCGACGCAAGCCGCGAGCCACAAACTGCAAGGGGCAGCTTGCGCCGCTCCTCGCAGCCTGCCGCCCGCGCGCCCCGAGCCGTGGCCCTCTTGGCTTAAGGGTAAATACATCCCTGGGTGGTGGAAAACAAAAGATAACGAGTTATAATCTATCAAGTTGTAAACGGAAAATTTCATACAAATTCCTTAGGGTGAAGTTGTTAGTTGTGTAAAACAGGTAGATTGATTTGGGAAACTACGGAACTCTACACTATGTAGTCTGACACGTGCTTGGCCAATTGTTTTGAGTAGTTTATAATCTGCCTACCTACATTGATAGGTAAAGCCAAGCCAACATTTAGTTCTTTAGAATAAGAAGCAGCGCTGCGAACCTGTTCGCGCCAGCACTGCACCCGTACCGGCTTCTCATGAGAGGAAGCCGTGTGATGCTGAAGGGTTCACTGAGGTAGTGCGTAGGAGAAAGAAGCCCTGCAGCCGAAACCAGCGTGGCGTCGCGCCAACCGGACCTAACTACTTGTTGCGCCCGGCTGTGCCTTCGACGTTGCTCTACGTGTCCAGGCTTCACTATACCACGAAGGTAGAGGAGATCGTGGAATATGTGAAGATGAAGACCAACACCGTGGTGCGGGTCGAGCAGTTGGAGTCGCGTCATAGAGATTTTAAATCTTTCGTGGTGCGTATTCCAACTGATAATCTTTCGACCTACACTAAGGAAGAATTCTGGCCGAAGAATGTGCTGTTCCGGCGTTTTCGAGGGCGTTTACCGACAGCACACGTGTGTAACACGTCACCGACATTACGTGCTAGTAGATAAGTTTATATAAATTATGTATGTTAGACTCTAAGGTATATATTTTATATGGGCCGTAGTTTTAAGTATTTTACATCTTTTACTTGCTATTGTTGCCTGAAATAAATGATTTATTATTATTATTATTATTATTTAGAATCTAGATTAATCTTCGTGGACCCCTACTTACAACTTGTGCACCCCCATTTTTGTTTCTCGCCAACGTGGACCCCTTTCGAGTCTCCCGTGGACCCCTGGGGGTCCACCTGGACCACTTTGGGAACCTAGGATCTAGACGTTCGTGAAGTTAGCCTTTTCGATGCGCAGTAGAAGATTTAATATTAAAAAGTTGCACTGCGCATCGAAACAGCTAACTTCACGAATGTCTAGATCCATCGTGCGTAATGAATTTATTTATCAACGCTGCATCTGTTATTCATATGGACTTATAAGCTAATTGAAGCATCAACAGCTGCTTAATCTGTTGCAATCTCGATAGTAGAATAGTAGGATGTGTTGTTAGTATTTTTGTCTCACCAGAGTGATCCGTTTGACGAGATCAGAGATGCGTCCCTGGCAGTACGCCACACGGACCGGGTCCTTAGCGTCCTGCGCCGCGGTTTTCCACATGTTTATTTTCGCTTCTAAATGTGAGATCTGGAACAACAAGACTTGTATCAGTGCACGAAAATTCTTGAAAGAAGAAAATACTTGTGCTTTGAGTAATAGTTATGAGAATGCATTAAAATATTCTATAGCCAAATGGAATGTGGACGTAAGCGATATAGTCGTTCAATGGGATTAAGTGGCGAGTCTTCACGCTGTCTGAGGGGTATTTTTTAAAAGTTACCAAAACAATTATCAGTCTTTTGCTGATATAGGCAAAACAAATTCTTTTTTCGGTTGTGATTTTATGCTGTAGGTTACTGTGACCGCTGCAGTTTTCGAACACTGGCGGACCGGACTATGGCGATAGCAGAAGGCTGAACGCCGGAAAAGATTAGGTAGGGGCAATATACGCAACGGCATCCCTTAGTTACGGACTTCGGCTTGGGCTGACTGGTGTGGTGCGGAGTGTTAAACTGTCGCGGGATGAATATGAATAGTCGTCATCGGGGTCATCAAGAACGTGTCTTGGTCGACGGCGGGATTTAAACTCGTTATCGAGGTCACTATATGGGTAAGCGAAGTGAGCCGTTACCATTTCAAGCAGGCCGGGATGTGTGGGGGGGGGGGGGGAAGTTCAGAATATGCGCACCGTGCGGAAACTGTACATCACACAAGGTAGAGATAGCGTCATGTAAAAAGAACGCTGGAAGAAAGTGGAGGTTGTGTGTTTGACTCATGTTTGCGAATAGGTACAGTACTTCAAGATAAATAATGGTCATCGCCTAATTTCGTGTTTTCCGAATATGACCGACAGCATCTACGCAGTATTGATATAGCAGCTCTATCTTTATATCACAAAACAGAATGTGACAGAAGTACGTCATTAGCTACGTAGCTCGCACGGCTTGCAACTTGCTATTCTTAAAAATGACATTGATATTTATTTGGTTTGCGATAAAGTTGAAATTAAGAAATTTTCATTTCCAAATTACTTTTTGTCAAACGTTTTTGTAATTTTATGCGATTGTTTTCGATGTTTTACGATGACAATTATTTATCTGGAAATACTGTAACCCATGCGCAAACATGAGACAAAACACACCCCCTCCCTTTCTTCCAGCGTTCTTTTTACAAAACGCGATCTCTAGTTACCTCTTCGTGTAGGCCTGGATGTATCGGCGGAGGCTTGGCGTGCGTTAGTATAATAAGATTAGCTTAGGTACAAAATCTTATTTAAGGTCAGAGAATAAAGGCTCTTTTTATTTTATTTTACCCATGCGCAAACATGAGACAAAACACACCCCCTCCACTTTCTTCCAGCGTTCTTTTTACAAAACGCGATCTCTAGTTACCTCTTCGAATCCGGCGTAGAGCCTTCTTTTATCCGGCGTAGAGCCTTCTGCTCTCGCCATAGTCCAGTGACGTTGCAAAGGTCGACACGAGACCGTCAACATACAAGTCCATCAAAAAAAAAAAAAAAAAAAGTTACCTCTTCGTGTAGGCCGGGATGTATCGGCGGGGGCTCGGCGTGCGCGCGCACGGCGTCTCGTTGGGCGAGCTGCTGAGAGCTGACGTCACGCGCGCGGCTGTGCATCGCCTCCGCGCGACCCACGCGCACCATGCGGAAACGCTCCGCTGTAGAGAGGCACACGACGTTTAATGAAGCGCGTTTTGAACAGCGCGTTCGCATCGCGTTTGTACTATGCGAGAGTTTTTTCTGTTCTGTGTTTGTATCCATACAAACGCGAACCGGCCCCCTGATTACGTAAGACTTTGCAATAGCAATGCGAGTAATGCGACATCAATCACTCGTACGGTCGTCGAAAAATATCACTAAAAATCGTATTATGGAAGCCAGTCGTAAAATGCTCTTTGGCCAAAGTCCATTTTGCAACTGTAATACGTTTTTAGTGATATTTTTCGACGACCTGTCGCGTAGTGATTGCTGTCGCATTGCTTTTGCAAAGTCTTACGTAAACCGGGCACCGGAGTGGGGCATACTGCGTTTTTTGAAGCGCGTTTTTGAGCAGCGCGTTTGTATCAATATAAACGCGCTGCAAAAAGCGCAGTATGCCCACCCCCGTACATCACACATGGTTAGAGCTTCACTTTTTATACTAGTAAGGTCAAATAATCCAAAATACAAATAGCTGACGAAACAACTAACAAACACAAATGGGACAGGGCTGGTCATGTGAGCCGTATGTCAGACGAAATGTGGGCGAAAACCGCCACACCACAAACTAGGACGATGGCCACGTGGAAGGCCCAGGCGGAGATGGCGAGACGAGTTCGACTCTTTTATTATGGAATGGGCTTTCATCACTGAAGAGAGAAGAGTGGGAAAAGAGGAAAGAACCTTTCAAGGAAGGTTCTTATGAAGAGATAAATCGGAAAGTTTGCACGGAAAAGTCTAAGTTTCTTTTTCTCATTCAAACTGACTGCTTTTAACAGAACGTCTACTGTCGGATCAGCTAGTTGAACTAATCAGTCACACTAATAATATTATAAATGCGAAAGTTTGGATTTTTGAATGGATGTATGTTTGTTCCTCTATAACTCGACGACCACTAAACCGATTTGGCTGAAATTTAAAATATAAATAGAAAATGACCGAGAATAGGACATAATATGCTACTTTTTATCCGGGTACCACGCGAGCGAAATCGCAGGCGGAAGTTAGGAAATAATAATTGTCGATATAACTAACTTTTGGGCAGACTCTGCCTAATGTTGAGCAGTCGTATGACTAATTCGTCGACGGCCGCGTTGCTGGTAGCGCAGATGAGTACCTTCCCGCGGTTCTGTTGCCGTCTGCCCTGCTCGTCGTAGAAGTAAGTCATCACCATGGCGCAGATTACACTAGACTTTCCTAAAAAGTTTTGTGAACATTAGTTCGTAGTTCGTTGAGATTGCAAGACGAAATGTGAGCGGTATAGTGAAGTAGTGTTTTCTCATGAGAGATGGAAGTGCGATAGATGCGCGAGGCATTTTTTAGCGTAAATCAGCGGAGCTAAAGTGGCCACTTTTGGTGTTATAAATTTGACATTGTAGCACTTCATGTTGGTGGACCATATTACCCAATTCTTTAACTTTAGAGAACTGTCAAAAAGGTGTTTTGTGATGGTTCATAATATGAAACATCATATGAAACACCAAAAGTGGCTACTTTAGCCCCGCAGGTTTTGCTTCTGCTTGCACCAAGTAAAGAATTACTTGCTTTTTGACAAAATAAAATCCACCGAAGAATATTGCGCTATTCCCAATAAACATAGCAAATTGTATTAAAAGCAAGCTTTTATGAAAATGTTTAGAAATTCTGTTTCGCAGTTTTTTGTCCCCAAATATTAAGGTTAACATTCACAGATCCAGAGAGACATAATAAATTCTAGAATCAACTTTGCCTACAACCCCTTTTAATATGAGTTCCAACTATACTATTTTTCGAAGTTTCTTAGCTAAGTTTGTGGTTGTATTTTCTCACTAGACTATGTGTTAAACTTAGTTACCTGTTCCAGGAGGCCCTTGCACCATCTGTATACTCGGCTTGTCCCCTAGGGCTGCATTGACGGAGCACGTCACTGCTTCTTGTTGACTCGGGTTTAAAGTTTTTGTCCACTGAAAAGATTTGTACTAACTTAAGGTCGCTGCATACGTAACGTGATTTTTCTCGTCCCGGACGGAACGTGACGATTTCTTGACATCGTTTCATAAAAAATATAGTAACAAAATACACGTAACGAGAAATCGGACGGGATGGGACGGGACGGGACGTCAGGTGAATAAACATCGTTATGGACCTTAGTGTTCTGTGTTAAAGACGATGTTATGTCACGTCTCCGTCCCGTCCGAGGTTTTATCCCGTTACGTATGCAGCGACTTTTAAAGGAAACAGGGTTGACATAATTCTTCGACAAGTGGCTAAATAAAAAAAACAAAAAAACCGACTTCAATGTTATAAACTGAACAATTTTCTGCACTCTCGAGGTGCAGTTCTGTTCTTAACTCCGAAGATCCTCGACAGATTCTTACCAAATTTTTGTGGTATCAATCGGAAAATATACCTTTTCAAACAAAAAAGAATTTTCCAAATAGGTTCAGGCGGCTTCGAGTAATCGGTGAACATACATAAAAAAAAAGCACAAAGATTCCGAAGAATTGAGAACCTCCTCCTTCTTTTGAAATCGGTTAAAAAGGGTCACTTCTTAGCAGGAACTGACAATGTATTGTGTTGTCCGAAGCTCGAAGTGTTCCGCTGTTAGTGCCACCAGCAGCGGTGACCTATCTATTTCGTGATAAGAACATCGCTTAACTCGAACGATATATATTAAGATAAGCAAGCTAAACCACGAGCGCTAAAATTATGAAACAGACTTTTCGCACATGAATTTGAAAAGATTGGTTTGCATAGAGAATATTAAATCACAGTGATGGTCGTATGAATTCATATGTTCATTACCTGAGATTTTATTTCATTTCCAGGAACATAGCTCCTCTGGAAATGCCTAGGTTCTGGCCTCAGTATGGCATCACTAAGGGGAGAGCCGGCTAAATACTCCATAGCTTCAAACAGATTTAACTCTTTGTTTATGTACGCCAGACTGACACCCACCATCACTTCCCCTTGCTTTAAAGTTTTCATTTTATCGGTAAAAGTTGCGTGAAGTGATATACTATAGAAAGAATGTATGTTATCTGAAATATTTAAACAACCAATTTGTAATTAAATTATTACTACGGAAGTAAGTACAGTCAGCAACGAAAGTTGATTTAAAATTGAAGTTTTATAAAACTCTGCCACAACATAGTAATGATTATTTTAGTTACAGACTAAGGCGACTTCATATCTTTATTAAAATTTAGATTATGATCTGAATTCTATAGATACATTATTTCAGTTTTAAAAACTGAAATTGTTCATCGATTTTTGTTTCTGACTGTAGGTACATGATGTTGAGTATATCGACGGTTAATAATCAATACCATCTATCTCAAGTTTTGGTGGTTTTCACTTTTAAATGCAGTTAAATTCTAAAAAAAAATGTGCGTCGCCTACCAATTAAATATCTTTTAAATTGCAGAAATTGAAAGAGTTATACCCTATTAGAAATACCACCTATCGTTTCCATGCGTATTTTTTTCTGCCAATATAACCTATCTCACTTGTTGTGTCAGGGCCCAATTTTTAAACTAGTGCCGATGAAGCTGAAACTTTCAGGAAAATTAGTTAAAAATTAGTAAAACTTGATGCAATCATCCATAAACTTCTGTAACGTGAAATAATAAAGTTATGACCAAAAGACTTGGGCCCTCATTCCTTACGTTTAATTGAAGTTTTTAAAATGGATTTTCTCCTAAAGTATTTCACTTAGAGAAGAGGACGATACGTCAAAATTTAGATAAAAAAAGGTTTAAAAATTGGGCCTTCAATCAAGATAGACACTCACTTGTTGACGTCCTCATTCCTACACGGCTGCTTGCATTTGACTGATTAACATACAATTAAAATATAAGTATACCTACAATTTTTGTTGCTGATTTTATTACAATTACTTACATTACGTTACTTAACTAAACTAACCATAAAAATATTGGTTTACTGTTAAAAAAGTTGATTTTCTATGTTGCTGTTTCAATTAAAAAACGACTATCTTCCTGATGTACAAAAAAATATTCAAACCATTAGGCATCAATACCACCTAACTCACATTATTTCTGTGTAGGATAGTCGTATGCTAATAGTACTTATTGTATAATAATTGGAGAAATTTAAGTTAACTTTTTATAAAAAAACCTTATTAGAAAGGCTTTGAATAAAATTTTTAAACGTTTTTTTCGTCTCCTGTAAAGTTGGTTAAATTGAGATAGATGGTATTGATTATTAACCGTCGATATAATAATATTTAAAATTAGCAATCGAGAATTCGCTTATCTTTTGTTAGTGTCGTAATTCATGTAAAAGCTAAATGCACATAATAAAACAAACTTACTAGGAGGTGAAGGAAGTAATCTGACATTGTGTACAAAGAAAAATCTTTTGGTTTTTGCGTTTTCAGGTCCAAAAGTCATAAGAATTATTTCACCCACTCTTGGTACTAGTTGTTTTGGTGAATTTGATGGTAAAGAAACTGAAACAAAAACATTATTTCTAGATAGCGAGCGCAGCGACAGTTAGCATCACACACAGCTATCTATATGAGTGGTGTTATGATATTTCATAATATATTTATAATATATAACCTGCTGTGTGTGTGATGCGCTTTATGACCTCTTGCGAAGCTCAGGGTTTGATGCAAATACTACATTTATTAAAAACACATTGTTACAACATTTTTACGTCAAATTAAACACAGGAGTATGAGGGAGCTCAATAGGTGGCTATATCATTCTGTGATCTCTTACAACCAACCTAAGAACTAGAGGTGCGGGCGCCAAATTGAGAGATAATACTTACTGTTGACACCAAGGTTAAACAATTCATAGCACCGTTCTTGAGTTGGGATGGGAGGTAGGGACCCTATCCTCATCTGCAGGCCAACGCTTTTGTTTCGGATTTTCTGGTACGCCAGTGATAAACACTCCCAGATTTCCATAAGCAGTAAGTCGCCAACCATTCTGAAGAATTATATGATTTTTTAAAGAACATAGATAGAATCAAATTGAACTAGCATTCAGTTTAATGCAAAGATAAAAATCTATCGTGAATAACCTCATGAAAATAAAATATTTACAATTTTAAACTTAATTTAGCAGGCATAATAAAACCAGACAAACTAAGTATAGTCGTATTGCTCATTATACGGACTAAAAGTGAAGGAAAAAATGTCATTTTCCCTTCAATTTTGACATAAATCGTATCAAAACTAATCAAAATTGAAGGAAAAATGACATTTTTTCCTTCAATTTTAGTCCGTATAATGAGCATTGGTTTCACAGTTTGCTAGTATTGAAGACTGGTTAAAAAAAGTCCATTTGAATAGTGGTAGCCCTAAAATAAACCCAATAAATAACAATAAGTCATAAAAATCAGCTAAAGTTACAACTGTACTTACTGTACATATTGATGGTGGTTAGCATAAGAGTGGAAAGTAGTCATGGGAGGATTATTGTGTCCCAATATGGGTGGTGGATCATTGTTATTGATCTGTTCCTCCAACCAATGTGGGTTCCATCGCAGTATCTTCATCAAAGTTATCTTCTCCAGTGAGAACACTGGCATCTGCCTTGTATCTAGAAGAGACATCTTCACCAAACTAGTTTTCTTCATTTTATTTCCAGGTTCAATCTCAAATATGTGAATTTCAGGGCCAGCTTCGGAGAACCGCACCATCTTCTTTTCTTTTTTGGGAGGTAGCGGCTCTACTTTGGAGAATGGTTTCCCAGAGTATGTTTCATTTTCTGTTAGGGGTTTGACACTCTTCAAAGGCACCCTGCTCTCTTTGGAAGACGTATGTGATTTATTATGACTTGGTTGGCCTTTGGATGCATCAACTCTTTCTGTTTCTGTTTTGAGGCTTTGCAAGGGCACTCTAACCTCATTTGTTTTGGATGACTCATGAGTTTTAAGACTTTTGGAGGCATCATGCTTGCTTTTGGTTTTGGATGACTTGCATTCATGTTTTGTTATAGCTGTTTGTTTTTTTCTGTTTTCAACGTCAACAGAAGAAATTGAATCTCCTTGTTCTTTGTGAGATTTTGGTTTGGGTGGGCTTGCACTACTTTTGTGTTTAGTATTGGGGTCTTCTTTTCTTGCGACTGGATTGACAACTTGTACAGAGTCAGTCAAAAATGCTCCACGGTTAGAGCTGGTTACTTTAGTAACATTTGTTGGAGGTATCTTAGAGCTATTTGAAGTAATCCTTGGAGTAGGATCACTTTCTCTTTCTTTTGTTGCTATTTCTCTTAACCTTTTCTTTCTTTCCTCCTTTTGTGAATTTGTAATATGTCTTCTATTTGAGTGCTTTTTAACTTTACTGTGTCTAGATGAGGAACCTTTTGATTTTTCTGAAACAAAAAAATATTAACGAAAATCATTCACAAAATAAAACAAAAAATCAGAAATACTTGAATATACTAACTTTCTTCAGGTTCATATTTTGCTCTTGCTTTAAGACTCTTATTATAGGCATCTATTAGCTGAGTCTTCTTGGCAAGAGCACTCTGTGGTTCAACTACGGGCACTACTACACTTTCATAGATATCTCTATTTACTTGATTAGAACCAAATGCATCAACTTCATCTTTACTAATGCTATCAACTGTAGGTTCTGCAGCTGACGATGTATTTGTATTTAAAGATATAATGTCATCAAGATCCTCTTCATCTGATTTTGCTTGATCTACTGGTACTATTTCCTTGGGTGGCTCAGGTGGTATTGTTATTAGATCATCTAAAAATTCTTCTTCTTCATTTCCTACAAAGCTGATGTACTCGTCATCCATTTGACTGTATGAGCTATCTTCTTGTTTGTTATCAACTTTATCTTCAGATTTCCTTATAAATGGTTTGCCAGGGGAGCTTTGAGAGAGGCGCAGGTACCAGTGTTCTGATTCACTGTCACTGTCGCTATCAACTTTGATTGGTTCATCATCATACCCAAGGTATTCTTGTTTTACATCAAATGCATCAAATTCAATATCATCATTTTCACACTTAATTTTATCTTTCATGGTAATTCTAGGTTCTTCACAAATTGGTTCCATTTTTATATTTTTTATTGGACAATCTGCTCTTTTCTTTTGAAATTCATTTTCACTGTCCGACAATAAATTAACTATATCATCATACATGGTGTTTAATTTCAACTTTTTTTCTTCTTTGATTTCTAATTTCATTTCTAACTTATTATTTGAATTATCTGCTTTTCTTTTCAATGATAACTTATGGCTAAATACAGGAGATTGGTTTTTAAGAGAAAGGGCTTGATCACAGTGCAATGCAGCAACATGTTCTTCAATCTCATCTAGTTCATTTTCATTTTGGAATTTAATTCGGTTCGAGATTGATGTTAAGCCATTCTCTTTGCAGAGTTTAAAGACATACTTTTCTTCGTTGTTTATATCAGCCAGGGGCGCTCCTGCTATCCAGCCAATTCCAATTTCATCTTCATCTCTAAGAATATAGGGTTTATTTTGTGGTATTTTGGTAAGACCGACATACACACCATTTGAGCTCTGAAAGAAACATGGACTATAAGTACTCAGAAGTCAGAAAGTTAATACAATTTCTGAAAAAGGTCAATGAATCAAATCGGCGTTTATCTTTTGTGTAATCTAACGTAGGGTTAAGTTAAGGGACACATAGCAAGATACAACGACAATAGATGGACTTACAAAACTACAAAAAGGTTGGGCCCAACAGGCAAAAGAAGTGTAGGAAGGCAGAAGAAAAGTTGGGCCGATGATATAACAAACACAGCAGGAAAAAACTGGATGGACACTGCCAAGGACAGGGAGAGATGGAGAGAAATGGAGGAGGCTTTTACCCTTGGGGGCCATACAACAAAGAAAAAGAAACAACAAAAGAATACATAACATTTGAGAATAATATAAATTGTTGTATGGAATTACAAGCTATAATAATAATAATAATAATAAGGGTGAACGCAGATATGGGCCGCATCGCAGTCCCCGCATTCGATTTCTTTATATGAAGATCTATGCAACCTCGCACACCTAGCCGCGCCGCAGTCGCCGCAGTCCCTGAAGCAAAGAGATGACTGCGGAGACTGCGGGGACTGCGGTGCGGCTAAGTGTGCGTTCACTATATTAATGGACCTACTGTTTGCTTACCTTTAGGTCTGTAATCAAGACTTTATTCTTTTGCACAGTCAAAACACAATGATTTCTGGATATAACAAAGCTCGAGAGAGGTATGGTGTTTGTCAGGGACCTCCCAATAGTTACTTCGTCCCCTTCAGTTAGTGTGAATTCTTCGCTCCCAAATGTTTGACGGCATAATTTCCATTTCGTCATTTTGGAGATCTAAACGAGAAATTGTGGCTTCAAATACATAATCTAATGAAGAACTTTCCAAACATACTTTTTACAAAACAAATTAATAACGAACATCGAGCAAAGCATTTTTGCCGCAAATAAAAATATTTTATCAATCAAACAAAGTCAACGTCACTGTCAAAAAGAATGCCTTCTCAGCTGACTGGACTTTTTTTTCTTCTTTATTTTGGCTTTGTACGGCTTGTGCATTCAGCCAATGTCAAGTAATATCAAGATACAGCTTTTTTAGGATTCAGCACTCAAGTCCTACGGAAAAAGCGGGAACTTTTTACATATCCTAGTTCTGCGATAGCAGCGCTGTGCCTATCGGATTCCAGAAGCTATAAACTTGAGCCCCCTTACTTATGAAAGATGTTTAAAGTTGAACACTGGTTGAACAACGCCCCGTCTCTGTTTGTCACTATCCACAAAAAAAGACAGGACGTTGTTTAACCAGCGTTTCACTTTAAACATCTTTCTTAAGTAAGGCCCGAGTTTTTCAAGTTGATTTCCCACGAATCGCATTTTGGCGCTTTATCGTTTCTTCCTTTCCACTGACGATATTTAAACAGTACCTATGTCGTATTGCTCATTATACGGACTAAAATTGAAGGAAAAAATGTCATTTTTCCTTCAATTTTGATTAGTTTTAATACGTTTTATGTCAAAATTGAAGGAAAAATGACATTTTTTCCTTCACTTTTAGTCCAGTCCATATAATGAGCAATACGACTATAGTACATATACTATATACTTACCTAACATTCGAAAAAACACAAGTTTTGGAAGTAAGTAAGTAAAAAACTAAAATTCACTCGTAGTTACTTTTCTGGCATACCTACTTACCTACATAACCACTATTGCAGGTGCTACTTGCTTTAGGTAGGTAGGTATTGCATTTTATGTAGGTAGGTAGGTACAGTCAGCGTCATCAATTGGTATCCCCCTATTGATTTTAACAAGGACCCTTTTCATTTCAACTTTGGATTTCAGTCGGATTTGCTAGTATAGGAACTCGAGCGAAATTAGATATCCATAAGTATACTAGCAAATCCGACTGAAATCCAAAGTTGAAATGAAAAGGGTCCTTGTTAAAATCAATAGGGGGATACCGATTGATGACGCTGACTGTACTATAAAACAGGGGCACCATCAGACAACCTTCTTGCAAGCCCACAGCTGCTTGACCCTTTTGGATCTCTCCCTCCCATCGAGCTGCTAGGCATAGGCACTCTTTGGGGGATCCGGGGGGAACGGCAGCTGAGAGACGGTTTGCCCTGTTAAGTTCGACAATAACTTCTTTCATCTCGGGATCTTTGTCGGATATCATCCAATGGTCTGACAGGGGGGGTAGCTTCTCCGCGCGCCCGCCCCTCTGGATAGCAGAGGGTGCAGTGGATGAAGCTGGGACGTGCTTGGCGTGCTTCCTCACGGCCGCCGAGTAGGCATCGGGAGTGGGTTCTTCCGTGCCAGCGGCAGCGTCCCGAGCTCGGAATCGATTATTTTAAAATCGAATGATGCAGTTTTACTATTATTACCTACTTGTTAACAAAATCGGTTACCTACGAGACTCCTTTGAGTGTTTTTCGTTATGGTACCTAATAGGTACCTACTACTTAGTTGCTAATAGTTTCAGATTTGGCCCTAGAGGCACAGATGCACTCTTGAAAAATTATCCTGTAGGTATAGATAGGTACCTACCTACAGTTGGGCCGATGGATCTCGGCGTTCGTGAAGTTAGGCTTTTCGCTGCGCAGTAGAACATTTTGTATGAAAAAGTTGCACTGCGCATCGAAACGGCTAACTTCACGAACGCCGAGATCCGTTGGCCGTACTGTACCTAACTCTGTTCAGACTGAGAGCAGATGTTCCCACTGTTCTCACAAATATCACATCACACATATCACACTATCACACTGATGTTATAAATAGGTAGGTACGCACTGACCTGTATCTATACAAGATAGATACAGGTCAGTGTAGGTACGAAAGTTTGGATCCAAACTTTCGTGTGTCACATCAGTCACACACATGTCAACATCAGTGTGATTACGTTTGGATGTAGGTAGGTAGGTACCTATGTATGTTTATGTTCCTCTATCCTATAACTCGACAACCACTGAACCGATTTACCTGAAATTTACACTATAGGTACTTAGATACCTACTTAGGAAGGTAATTACCGGGCGGGAATAGGATCTATAGGTGACTTTTTATCCGGGTGCCACGCGAGCGAAGCCGCGGCCGGAAGCTAGTTGTTTGATACTTATAGGTACTTAGGTGGCCCCGCTAAAAAAAGGGCACCACTCCGTGTCTCAAACTAGGTACCTACTTGTACACCGTAATTACGGTAGACCTACCATCTAAGTTGGTACCACCTACCGTAGCTATACTCGTATTATTACGTTACGGTCCTTACGTTAGCATAATGTTTTACTTCCTATTCCTACCGTAATTTCGCCTCTCCCAAAATAATTCTTATGCGTGGCAACCTTTAAAATGCGTAGGTACCTACTTTTTATAAAAAAATAACAATAAGTATTATTTCACTAATGGATAGTAACACAATTTGAAATAAAATAAAATAACAAAGCCTTTGCTACCAAGTCAGTAAGTATAATTATGTAGGTTATACCTACCAGTAATTTTAGAATACAAGTTTTATACTTATGGACTGTATAATTTAGGCACTGTCTTCAAACTGTCTTTGTTCTAAACGTTAGAATAAAGAAAAAACTTATTCTGAGTTCTAAACAAATACTTATATTGTAGGTACCTACCTATTGTTCGTCCAATGTTCCAATCACTAGGTAAGTAGTTATAGACTTTATTGTACTTACCTAAGTTGTCTATAATGTAAATAAGTAAGTTCCCAAAAATATATCCTTACCCAATCTAAAGCGCCTTGTCCTATCTTAATTGATAAGACGCACTTCGCGTTGTAACCGCAAAAGCATCAGTTACAGTTTACAGGTGAAAAAGAAATGTTGCGCTGCGCAGAGAAAGCTTTGGGCGGGCGGGCGCCCCGCGGGGTGGGCGGCGGCGAGCGGGCGCAAATAGCGGCAGCGCGCGTCGGGCGGCTCCGGAGAGAACAGTACGCGCCCGCGCGTCCCATCGCCCGCCGTCACCGGCACCCGCGACCCACGACACCGACCCGCGACCCGGAGACCGACCTGTCGCTGTCGCTCCTCGCTCCACAAGCAATCGCGCGCGAACCCTCGGACCAACCCCGTCCACCCGGAACAGACCGCACTCTCAAGGCCCCGTCTTTGTTGCCCATCGCCCCAGATCCTCTACATCATCCTGACCGCATCAGAACCATCTGACTCCGGGCACTCAACCCCAGAATCGATAGCTGAGATCTACCCCCTCGTCGTATTCGCCTATCCAAGGTCACACGGCGAGGTAAACATTTACAGCTTCCATTCATAATTAATTGTAAAGTTTGAATGAAAACAGATTTGGAAGAGCGCATTGAATTACAAAAAAAATGAGAGTCAAAATGTTGTCGAAAGCTATTTTTTGCGGGCAGTTATCAATCAAGAGGACAATTGCTTCAGTGTAAAAATAATGTGGAAGTGAAATTGGCACACAAAGGTACCTCGGTAAAAACGATTTACAAGTGAATTCGCATTGCATCGACTTGTGCTTCTACCTACTGCATGACATCCATCCAGTGACCCATTTTCGCAACTTCAACATTCGGCAAGTCAACTACCTACCTACGGTTGGCAAATAGGTAGGTGGGACAGTTTTCTTTCAGTGCCGTCTTTGAAGATATTTTGGGAAAGTACGCGGCGGTAATCATCGCACACAAAAAAAAACTTGTAAGTTTACAACAATGGATAGTTACTTACCTAGATTGAATACTGTTGAGTGAACTTGAGTGTCCCATTGAATTTCGACAACTTCGAAAAAACAGATGGAGATACACAAATCAAATCCTGCGATTTTAAAATTTTTTTGATTTGGCATGTCGTATTTTTTTTAAACAAGTGTTTTGAATTTACGGAGAAGTCAGTACCTATATAAGTAGGTACCTACTTAATTTAAATTCTTATTTGAAAAAAAAATTGGATAAAATGTTACATTACGATTAGTATTAGTATTAGACGCAAGACGGGTTCCTATTTTGTTGAAGATTCCTATGTAGTTTAATTTGTTAAAATGTTCCTTTTTGGATGAATTTTGATGTTTCCGATCCAACCGCTTGCCAAACTGGGAGCTTTGTGTGAAACTTTGGAATTTATGTAATTTCTGCTTGGCATTGGTTAGCGGCTCACTTCAAATGAACTCAACTACTTAAGTAGGTACTACAATTGTTATTTTTTTTATAAGTAGTAAGTATACAGAAGACATTTAAATTCACTTTCCTATTAAAAATGTGGATAAAATAAACATTATAACTACCTACATAATGAAAGCTTTAGCACATTAATAATATGGTTAGGTTATGGACTAAGATGCATGTCGTAGCGTTCTATTAATTGGAAAAACACATAGGTAAGGTAGGTACTTACTTATATTACTTTTATGTAACAATTGAGGTACAATTTATCAGCGGCCTCCACACCACACTAATACCTGTATCGTGGAGTCCAGTAAGAGTTCTATAATGTACGGTATTTCGGACTACTTAAATACGAACAATTTTGAGGATAAAGTTACACTTTACACAATATTATAAGTACTTACTTATGAAAATAAATGTACGATATTTCAGATAAGTACAAACAATATTAAGTATTAAAAAAAAGAAAGATTAACCCCTTTATTTAGACTAAGTACAACCATGCAATAAAAAGCTTACTTATCTAAATAACATCTGGGGGCACGGCAGTGCCCCGCCAAGTCTCGAAGCAAGGCCGTACCATCCTTTTCTCGAAGCCATTCGGGCCATTTTCGACCCCTCGTAACTTCGTTGTGGAAAAGACTAGAAGCCTAAACTTTCAGTGACCAAGAGGGCATTACATAGCTAGATATATTTCCAAATTACATTAAATTTGAACCAGTAGTTTATGAATTATTGCAAGTCAAAATTCCTAGTTTTGTAAGTGACTCACTGACTCACTGACTCACTGACTCACCGATCATCAAAATTAAAAGCCTACTTCTAGCAGACCCACAAACTCCAAATTTGGCACACATGTATAGTTTAGTGTGTATAGCAAGGAAAAACTCTGACATTCCGAATTATTAGTCCCGATTTTAATTTATGTAACTTTAGGTTATAATTTGCTTGTGCAAGGGGCCGCGCCGCCATTTCTGTGCTGCACGGAGCGCGTGACGTTTCGTTTCGTATGGCAGCTAGTGTTGAGTTGAGTATGATCACGTATGATGTTCCGCGGTGTAGGGATGTTCGATATTTCGGATTGTAGGTACGTATTGATATTTTATTAAAAAAATAATAATCATTTGTTCATTGAAAACAAGTTGTAAATGGGTTGGGATCTCTTCATTTATGTTTCCCGTAATCCTGATTCCGTGATCCTGGTCTGTGATCCTATGATACTGATCCTACGTGATCCTAATCCCGTGATCCTATGATCCTGATACAGTGATCCGGCGTAATCCTAATCCCGTGATCCTGATCCTGTGATCCTGATCCTATGTGATCCTAATTCCGTGATCCTGCATAATCCTGATCCTTATCCTGTGATCCTGATTCTGTGATCCTAATCCTGTAATCCTGATCTTCATCTTATGGTAAATAGAAATGTCAAATATACCTGACATAGAATATCTACGGGAAGAAATTCTCTCTAAGGACGAAAAGTACTACTTTCATCCCTCTGTTCAGATAACTTCAAGCGTACTCTCTGTGTATGAGAAATGAAAAAAAATTGTAGGTTACTCTAGTTGCACGGGGGGCTCAACTATCCGGGCAACATGCCTCTGTATTTGCATGGGCGCTCAAGTCGTTGTGCATTGAAATGAAATGAACTGAAATCATTTCTTCATCCATCAATCAAATCATTGATGGATATTGGTTCGTCAGTATTTACATGCGGTCAAGCGTATGTGGCACTTTCGAGAGTGACAAGTCTAGGCGGTTTACATCTAATCAATGTCAACTTTGGTTGTATTAAAGCTCAGGAGTCTGCTCTGAATATAATGGACTAGATGCATTTACCGTCCAGACTTGTCAAAAATCAATACATAAAAGCCTCTGAGAAAAGCCCACGAAGACAGGGAGTGGGCTATGAGAAAGCCCACAGATAAGGCACAAGATATAATAGGTAAAAGAAAAAAAGGAGGACTACCTACAAAAAGAAGTGAGATCCCATCAAAAACATAACATGTACAAAAATGCGCAAGTCTCGCAACGCAGTTCTTCTGCCGTAAAAAGTTGTGAAATCGAATGTAAACCAAGTCTGTATAGAGTAACTTGGCAAACACACACAGCAAAATAATCTACATAAAACGTTTACGAGCTTGCTGTGTGTGTTTTTCAAGTTACTCTATACAGACTTGGTTTACATTCGATTTCACAACTTTTTACGGCAGAAGAACTGCGTTGCGAGACTTGCGCATTTTTGTACATGTTATGTTTTTGATGGGATTTCATCATTTCAACAACATAAACAAATAACATTAAAGGAGTTGGCACACTGCGATAATGTGATAATGTGCCAACTCCTTTAAGTAAACAATTATATTTAAACAAATAACATTTAGGTAATAATAACATTTGAACATTTCATCCAATGATGTTTCTAGCGTGCGCAAAAAGAAGACTAGAAAACTTCCTAATTACTCGATAACTTACACTATAATTTATAAAAAAAAAGCATAAGTACCTACCTAAAATAAAATCGTAAGTATTCTGTACATTGAAGATATTAAAAATTAAAATTTTTTTTGGAGGCCTCTCTATAATCGATACTGAAGCCAAAACTGTAATTTTTTTCATTAATGTCTGTGTGTGATGCGCGGCCAAGATACAGACAGACAGACACTGTCTGTATCTTGGCCGCGCATCACGTCGAAACCATTGGATGGATTTAAATGAAAATTGGTGTTATTTGAGTGCATACTACGAGGTCTAATATAGGATACTTTTTATCTCGAAATTCAGCACGGTTCCCTAGGGAGAGGGGATGAAAGTCAAAATGAGTATTTGGTTGTCATTCATGAACGCGTAATCCGATTTCATTGATTCTTTTTTTGTTAGAAAGTAGGTACCTACTTTAAATATTGGCCCGCAAAAATTTCAAGGTCATGATCTGATGGAGTCAGGAGCTGTTCAACAGAACAGGGGGTCTAAAGTGGCCACTTTTGATGAAAAATCAGATGTTTCATAGATGCTTCATCTATGAAACATCTGACTTTTCATCAAATGCTTCATAAATGCTTCATATATGCTTCATCTATGAAGCATCGATGCTTCATCGATGCTTCATAGATGTTTCATAGATGCTTCATATATGAAGCATCTATGAAACATCTATGAAACATCTATGAAGCATTTCACAAAACATCTTTTTTGACAGATCTATGTGCGAGGTTAAATTTATTTTTAGAAAGTAAATAGGTTACCTACTTAGTATTTTTATAGAAATGATTGCACTGCGCCACCCTGATGGACATATGGAAATATTTTTTCATTACTCATACACGGAAAGTACGCTTGAAGTTACCTGAACAGAGGGATGAAAGTAGTACTTTTCCGCCCTGGGAAGCAATTTTCCCTGCTGTCAAATTAAAAAAAAATCATTCTATTTTGACATTTCTATTGAGTCATGTTGAAACTTTTTACACAGCAAAAGTAATATTTGACATTTCTATTTTACCTTTTTATTGAGAATTGCTGTAAAAAATATTTTCAACAATTTATTACATGAGTATTGTTATTAATAATTACTTTTCACTAAATTATTATTATTTAAACAAGATTTTGAGCTTGAAATATTTACCATCTTCAATGACAAAAAATACTGGCTGAAAAAAAAGGTAGGCGCCTTTTTTGTTTTTTTTTTTCAGTGGCAAGCTACCAGCCAGTATTTTTTTTAAAGCACCAATTCGATTTTTATTTGTTTTGTCGATCGAGAGCAGAGATTTTTATAAAATGAGCTAATCAGGTTTTATTTACTTTCCTAATATTCGAAATGAAAAGCAGAGTGTTTACCTCGGGTGAAATACCTATTACGGCACTCGAACTATTAGCGCCCTCGCTACGCTCAGGCGCCAAACCATCTCGTGCCGCAATAGGTTACTTTCAACCCTCGTGCAACAATCTACTATTGAGGCACACGAATAAATAAAAAAGGTGAATTGTCGCGGGAGCGGGTCTGAGGTTTTTTTTTCTTAAATTTGGCTTCGCACGGGTTTTGCATTCAGCCATCCGTTTTCCATTCAACCTATTTACTTTCTAAAAATAAATTTAACCTCGCACATAGATCTGTCAAAAAAGATGTTTTGTGAAATGCTTCATAGATGTTTCATAGATGCTTCATCGATGCTTCATATATGAAGCATCTATGAAGCATTGATGAAGCATCGATGCTTCATATATGAAGCATATATGCAGTGGCGGCGTAAGGGGGGGGCGGACGGGGCGGTCCGCCCCGGGCGCCACGCACCAGGGGGGTGTCACCGTGGACCACGGTGAAAAAAAAAATTCGTACTTTTTTGTAAAATCTACTTTTCAAAGGGAGTGCCAGAGGGTGTTCAAATTGGTATTACCCGTAAGGGGATGTAAATGGGTTTTTGAATGAAAAAAGTATCATCACGCATTTGTCTTAAGAAAATTCGGCTCTCTTTGCTTGTGGATCTCGCATATAGCTTCTTATGTAGATAACTATTTAGCGAGCAAAATGAGTTATGCCTGACCACAGAATGGAAACCGACAAGCAGCCAGCATTTTCTTTGAGCACAGTCAAGTGTTGTCACATGTTGCATTTGTCTTAAATAAAATCGGCTCAAAAAGTAGGGCGCTCGCTTCGATTTAATCTCGCTTTGCTCGCATATTAACTTTACTGAGTATTTTGCGACCAAAGTGAGTATAATGCCATGCACTGGCGGCCTTAGGGGGTGGCGAACAGGGCAATCGCCTGGCCTTGCGCGGCTTGCGGCCCTTTGTCATTCCGTCATATAAAGTGTCATGTGTCTTAAAAAATCGGCTCGCTTCGCTCGAATTTAGCTTCTTAGCTTCATGTCTATTTTAGTCATAGAAACCGACAAGCAGCCCGCCTTTTCTTTGAGCACCGTAAGCAAAATCAAGTGTCATCTCATTATGTAGCATTTGTCTTTGAAAATTCGGCTCGCTTCGCTCGCATTTAAGCAGCAGCCTTTTCTTTAAGTTCCATAAGCAAACTTAAGTGTCACATGTTACATTTTTCTTTAAAAAATTCAGCTCGCTTCGCTCGCACTTTAGGTTCATGTGTATCTTGCAAGAGTAGGGAGCTCGCTTTGCTCGCATATTAGCTTCAGTATTTTGCAATTATGTTGCATTTGTTAAAAAAAAATCGGCTCGCTTCGCTCGCATTTAGCTTCATGAGTAAGTAATTTGGGAGCAAAGTGTAAACCGAGTTTCAAGCCGGCGCGGCGCCTATGTTACAAATATTTGCATATTTATCCAAACATTTATCTCTGTGTCTTGCACCCATATTGTCAGAAATTATTTATGGCTACCCATGCTACGCCGCCACTGCCTATATGAAGCATTTATGAAGCATTTGATGAAAAATTAGATGTTTCATAGATGTTTCATAGATGAAGCATCTATGAAACATCTGATTTTTCATCAAATGTGGCCACTTTAGACCCCCAGAACTCCTCAATAAAAAGGCAGAGTTGAAACTAGGAACTCAGCATATCTGTAAAGTTCCGACTACAATGTAACAATAATGGTGACAGCAAGCTGATCTGATGATGGAGTCAGGACCTGTTCCATGGTTCCAACTTTTTAGTGATATGGGTATCAAATGAAAGAGCTTGATGAGTGAAACACAATGCTGATATGACGATGGAGTAAGGACCTTCATGAAACTTTTTGGTGATATGGAGTATGGGTTTTCTCTCTTCCATGCTTCTACGCTTCTTTCTCTGCTTTTCTTTATACATGCTTCTCTCCATTTATGCTTGAAGCAATAATAGTAGTTTCATAATATACTAGTAGTTCGCCCCGAACTGAGATCTCGCGCACCAAAATCAAAATCAAAATCAAAATCAAATATCATTTATTCAGTAGGACCGTTATGACCACTTTGAATCGTCTTAAGAGCTAGGTGATTCTACTCCTGTTCTTTCGCGACCAACACCGTGAAGAATCAGGGCAACAAACACGGTATGGGGCCTAGCTTTCTTTTCGGTGATCCATCCGCTTAAAATCTAAATAGTCAAGTTCCAGTGTGGAGCCAGTCGAACAATGTCACCGTAGACGGCTTTCATTTGGAATTTCTTTTGACTACCCTTATACTATCAAGTGCTACTAGGTACTGCCGAGTATGCCTATTGCGCTAGCTCGTCATGGTAAAAAATACTGGCATGCATGCAATACCTACATAATGTCGTGTCTAATTTTTCATTCATTTCATTTCATATTTATGAATTCTCGTCGTATTTCAAAAAGTATACTTTTTAGATACTTAGGTACTTACGTCTTAGAATAAAAATAATACCTTAACTATTTTGGAATGTACAAAATCTTTCATTTGGGTATATTTGTTTAACTTTTTTTTTACTTCCTTCGGAACACAATATCACACAACCCCTTCATTGATTAAGCTCATATGATCCACCGTAAATTTCCATAGCACAACCTATTGACCTACCAAGTTTAGCCTACCTAACGTAACCTACGTACGTAGTTTACGAGTACTTTCAGGTTTCAGGACAATTATTTTCATTCTTTAACAAGATTTATTTTTTTAATCAAGAAAATATATTGAGTAGTAACTAAAATCATTGCTAACCAAACCGCAACGATGCCACTCTCTTTCTAATACCGACCAGATAATGAACTACGAAGACATCGAAACTCTATGAAACGGGAGCTCTGGCAGCTCTGGTTTCTTAATTTTTGTTCTCTGGTCATATTTCAATAAAAAACCGGTCAAGTGCGAGTCGAACTCATACGCCGAGGGTTCCGTGCCTAGCCATGGTGCCAATTAAGCTAGTCCGCTTAATAGTATGAGCGCCCATACAACTCGGAGGACAATTTTAATTGGCGTCAACTATGTATGTATGGGAACACCCTTTAATTTTCAACTTTTTTAACTTTTTGGAATTTTTCCTTTATATGTGCTATAAAACCTTGCTTTTTGCCAAATTTCGTTATTCTAGGTCAACGGGAACTACCATTTAGGTTTTCGACCCAAAACCTCTAGGGTACTTCCGGTTGACCTAGAATTGTCAATTTTGGTTACAAGCAAGGTCTTCCAGCACAAGTAAAGGAAAAATTCCGAAAAATAAAAAAAGTTGATAATTAAGGTAAGTTTTGGTACTCACAAGTTTTCACGAAAACCTAAATTTGCCTATATCTTTTTATAGTGTTGACTCAGGACCTTGATTTTTATACTCACAGTAGGGACTATAGACCTTAGTATATGGTATAAATTTCAACTTGCTAGCTCTACCCGTTCCTGAGATAATCGATGGTGACACACGGACAGACGGACAGACAGACGGACAGACGGACAAGAAAGTGATCTTATAAGGGTTCCTTTTTTTACCTTTTAAGGTACGGAACCCTAAAAACTATGGTTTTTATTTTTACTCTAGCTAGGAAGCTAGAGTAAAAATAAAAACCATTTTGGAATGTACAAATTAAGCCCTTTATATGACACCCCCACTCAATACTATACATATTTGTGTAACTTTAATTTTTTTTTACCCCCATAGGAACCCAATAATATCTTCACAACCCCTTCATCGATTAAGCTCATATGCTTCACCGTAAATTTCCATACAACAACCTATTGACCTACCTACCTACCAAGTTTCATGCAGATTGGATGAACGGTTCGACAGTTATGCGAGTACAAGAATTCGTGAAACATACAAACATGCAAAGCAAAATCGCCCAACTTACCACTCGCATCTTCAACACATCCTGGCTCGCTTCGCTCGCTCGATCGATAATCTGCTGTGTGTGTGATGCGCTATACCCTATTCTACTTAGAATTTTTGTATCTCTGCCATACTTACCATTGTTACCTTTATCTCTGACCTAGATATATAGGGGAGAGCAGGTAGGATTCGTACACTTTTTACTCTGAGGGCTGTAAAAAAAAAGCTAACAGCTATTGTAAAACTATTTCAATGTTTCTTTAATACCTACTTCACTAACTTTAATAAAATTGTAGTTCAGTGTTGATACAATGACACATAGTCGAGCTTTGGTGGTTTTTCTAAAAAATGGGAAACGTACGAAAGCACCCCACACGCGTGGTGGCTTCGTACACAGTGTTTATACATAATAAAAACATTTATTGTGATCAAAATTAACACAGAATCAGCCATAAATGTAGTAATAATTAACCATATTGGTTTTTACACAGTCTAGTTACAAAAAATAACAATTATCAGAAAATTTTCTTCTTAGGTCCTTATGGAACCAATCAACATTATAACTTTATGATATTGGGCCTATTATTGCACATAATGAACATAGACAGATCTTTTCCAAAGCTAAAGATGTTAGCTGTTCTTGCTGTAAGAGCAGATTTGCGTTACGACAGTATTAACACCACATCTGCTAAGTAAACTGTTCCATTCATGCTGTACGAATCTACCCCACACATAACTGTACGAAGGTACCCCAACCCAAAAAATCCACAAATAAATTCAAAATAAAAATAATTGTCACGGTTATCTTAAAATAAATGTTAACAAAACAAGCTAGGGCATCAATCCATAAACAACAATAAATAACCTTAACATTTAGAGCAAAATATATTAGAGATAAATGCGTTCAAAAGTGCATTCAAAAATTACTTAAGCGGCCCAAAAACACATATTGACTTGATCCAACCAAGCCGGCGGCCGCACTGCCACCCCGTCCCGTGGTTAGACTTAGGGTATGATGGTATGTCACGCACACAAACATGAACGCGTCAACGTATTGGATTGTGTAGATATGACCACTGTACGAATGCTCCCTCTGTACGAATCCTACCTGCTCTCCCCTAAAAGACGTTCAGTGCCTTACCTACTTAGGCACATTTTTGGTGGTTAGTAGCACACTTGGAAATCGGAAGTATTTATCAGTGGGAGTAGCACAATTGTGAGTGCCTGATCGATCAACAAATAAGCTGAACAAATACCTTCGACCTACCGCCATCCCCTTTGTTTGCCTGACGGCACCTCGGTGCCTGACGGTTGCGTGCGCGACACGAGGTGTCTGGTCTGTCTTTTACTAACTTGTTTACTATGTTTCTAATATGTTCCATTGATAATAATTCACTCAAAAAATATAGATACTTAAATATGGAACCCTAAAAAAATATCGGATTCGCTCGGTAGACAGACGTTGTCTTGCCAACAAATATCACTAACAAAAATTATTTAGATCTCGACAACAGCCGTAGTTACCATAGCTAAGAATAAGAACCATCCAGGTGACCCCATAAGTACCACCATAAGTACAAAAAAACATCAATAAATTAGTATACCTACTTAAGTAAGTACTACTTCCCTAAGAATAAAATATTTTTTTAAAAAAGCTTTTATTTATTTGCTCTAAAAGAAAGAAAATAAACTTAACAAAAACAAATTAAACCCATAATAATATGTTTAAGAATGTACAATGTGTTTACCTACCCATGTAAATCTCGCAACAAGCTTTTATAACATATAAGTAAGTACCTACATTGTGTAATGTAATAAATTTTTGATTTAATTTATTTTTGTAAAGTTTATTTTGTTCCTTTAAGAGCAAATAAATAAAAGCTTTTATAAAAATATTTTTTATATTTTTTAGTTGTCGCTGTTCATGTTTCTGTTTTTTAGTTAGAATGACGTCACTTTACTTATTGTGTTTCGCTCATCAAGTCCTTTCATTTGATACCCATATAACTAAAAAGTTCTATGGAACATGTCCTGACTCCACCGTCAGATCAGCTCGCTGTCACCATATTATTAGCATTGTACCTAGTCGAAACTTTACAGATATGCTGTGTTCCGAGTTTCAATTCAATCGGCCTATTTATTGAGGAGTTCTGTTGAATAGCTCCTGATTAAATCATCAGATCAGCTCGCTGATACCATAATATTGCTTTTCCTTTGATAATATTGCTCAATCGGACATTTCAGGGCGAGATCAATTAATTATTGTTACGAACACACTGATGATAGGTCAAAACGGTAGACGCGAGGAGAGTGTGAATAGAAGCGTATGACCTAAAGCTTGTATTCGCTTCACAATGAAAACTTGGTTTGTTGTTTCAGGTACCTACCTAATTAGTTTCTCACTTTTGGTTCGTACTTCATTGACTTTTGACTTTTTAACTATTTTCTTGAATTTTATTCAAGCAATTCAGCATCATTTCACACAAGTTCGTTCGACCGACTCCCTCATATCTAAGCTAAAAGGATTAATAAAACATGTGACTGGACTAACAAAGTCAATTTGTCGGCGTATTATCTTGGAAGCTTTTACGCTATGGCGGCATTATGATCGTGTTTATTGTCTTTGGAACATTTATCAAAATAAGTAACTAGGTACTCTAAGATATAAGATAGGAAGATAAGTAGGTAAGTAAGTATAGCAAAGTTTCTGAAGAATCATAGAATCTTATGTATGAAATATTATGTATAGGTAAGTAATAATAAGTGTGTGTTTACAAAAAGAAAAGGAAGTAAACTTACTTACCTTTCTTTTCTATGTCAGCCGTGTGTTTTCCATAAAACAAGCTCTCTCTGCTTACTTTGGGGCTACTTATTGCTGTATGAAAAAAAACGTCAACTTACCTAGCTGATAAAAACAAAACTCAAAAACTACAACTAGGTACCTACCTACCTACATCTTTCGTTACGCAACTAACTTCTTAGCAAGTGGGCCACTAGCTCTAGCACAGCACTGCCCCTGTAGACATATTGTGCAAGTTACAAAGTTCCAATATTGATCCAACGTCTCACGGCGCCCGTGCCGGCCCATTCATTATTGATCACCCTGAATTACTACGCTAGGTACCTACCTAGACTTACATTGTATATTTTTGAAGAATAAAATAAATGAGCAAAGATAAAAAAGACTTGTCGCCATGTCGAATATTTTTTTGTGTCTAGATAGATGTTAGATTGACACAAAAAAATGCGCTTGGGCAAAAAAAGCGCAAAAAAGCGTCAATGGGCTTTTAATTTCATATCTAAAAGTTAGGAAATAATCGATCGAGCGAGCAAAGCGAGCGAGAGATAAATCTTAGGGACTATTTGGGCGATTTTGCTTTTTTTTCACTTTTTTGTTCTCGCATAACTATCGAACCGGTCATCCAAACTGCATGAAACTTGGTAGGTAGGTCAATCAATAGGTGGTCTATGGAAATTTACGGTGGAGCTCAATATGCTCTTGAAGGGGTTTAAATTTTAACTTGTTTAATAAAACCTTTTTTTTTATCTCCTCGGGAACCCAATAAGGGTTCTCAAGGCGATAAAAAAAAAGTTGCACAAATATATTGAGTGGGGTGTCATATGAAACAGGCTGCTTATTTAAGTGTATTTAGTGTAGTGTTATTTATAAAATATGTATGTTAGTTATAAGGTATTTATTGCTATGGGCCGTAGACTAAGTAAAATAACATCTTGTAACTTATTCTAATGTTGCCTGAAATAAAGTTTATTATTATTATTATTATTTTGTATGTCAATTTGAACATCTCGGGACTATGGAGTCCCGGACCTTTGACAGGCATGCATGGGGCCGAAGCCAACACACAGAGGCCCTTTTGACAACTTTGATCTTTTGTGATGGATACACATTCCAGCGACTACCCTGTATGACACTATAAAAATGCTTTTAAGGGCAGCCTCCGGTCTGTGTAGGACTATTGCAAATGATGGAAAACTACTACCGGGCTATAGGGGTGGGATGGTAGTGGACTGGTTACCAGGGAAACTATAGGGACTATGGCACCCGCCGAAACTATGTTAACGAACATGTATCAAATGGCGGGTGGAGACTCGCCTACTCACAAATGGGCCCCCCCAAAACAGTCGCTGGTATCGCAACAAGGGGGCAACAAGACGTGAGTGGCTAGAGGGTGGTAAGATGTTACCGGGTTTTAAACGACGATCATTAGCTCCCTGAGGGTCCAGCTTCACGTGCCCACTCACCACTTACGTAACACCCTCCAGCCCCCGAGCAATGCTCTAGCGACTCCACTCCGTCCGGCCGGTGAAGGCAACACGGAGGTGGGGGACCTGTTCCTCGTCAGTGTTCACTCCGTCCGGCCAATGAAGGCAACACGGAGGTGAGGAACGGTGACCTCCCCCGGGAGCACTCGGGTCCGCGGGGACGCTACTCACCCGACACCTCGCCTCAAAGGTGCCCTGCGGGCTTATTATTATTATTATTAAGCTCTTATCTATTTAGATCAGTGGTTCCTAACCTTTTCAATCTGGTTACCCCTATGACATGTCAACACAGATTTTACCCTCGTTAAAAGTTCATGTTTTGATTTTAAAATTCGATTCGAATCGACGAAAAAAAATCGTAACTAAAAGAGTTACGATTTTTTTTCGTTCCATTACTCCTCCAAAAAAGCTATAAAGCTATTTTATTTACCTCCGTGGGGGTAATTACCCACAGTTCGGAACCACTGATTTAGATAGATAAGAGAAATATCCTGTGTACGATATTACGTGAAATATTGTGTTTAAAATACTGGCACCTGGCACCATTGTAGTTCTGTACCTAGCTAGCAAGAGCACGAGAATGCAACTGAAAGTTACCTAACCTTGAGACTCACACTATGAAAACTTTCGATAAAAATTGTTCGAGAAGCGTCCAATTAAGTTTATGTAAATTTTTTTGTGTTAATCAATAATGTGTTAAAGTCAAGGTTTACCTTTTTAGTAGTAGGTACCCAGTATTACAACTAGTACAATGTTGATAGGGGAAGGCTTTAGTTGGCAGTGGTCCAGCAGTATTGACCTACCCTACTTGGCAAATGGCTATTTTTTCAGAAAATATTTACTTTGCGAACTATTTAAATTGGGAGAGTATCTTCATCTTTTCCTGTACAAACTCAAAGTATTTAATATGACATCCTCTTAAAATTAGGCAGAATGAATATTTCAGGTGGAATCGGGAAACAATTGAATAATTTATTTAGTAACCTTGCCGTCGTGTTCCTTGGAGACTCAGAAAAGCGTAGTTCGTTGTCCAAACCTTTTGTGAAAACGAATTTACTGTGTAATACGAGTATATTCTCATTTAGATAGGTAATTAAATTATTCAGTTTTCCTCTTTTACGGTTACCTGGCTTGATTAGCGTCATGCTCGGACTTTCCACGGAACGAAATAAGTACTTACCTATAATGTGTTTAGGTATTGCTTATGCCCACGTCAATTTCACATAAATACCGTAGCGTAGTAAGGTGTAACGAAGATATAGTCGTATTGCTCATTATACGGACTAAAATTGAAGGAAAAAATGTCATTTTTCCAAGGAATTTCTATACTACGTACCTGGAATGCTGACTGAGACAGAAAACAAGGTCCGCTTGAGAGATAAAACTTGGGCGGCGTGTCTCTTTCTAAAGGGTGACCATAAACTAAACATTCCTAGTCCCTAAGGGGCCTTTTCCATCATTTTCTGATTTACGTGATGTTTCAGGGCGTGATTTTTGAATTAAAATACTGATACAATTTTGATCCTTCATTTTGATTCTTGAATCTTGAATCTTGATTCTTGAATATGAAAACTGAAATTTTGAATCTTGAATCTTTGAAGTGACAGCTGTCAAACTTCAAACGGCCATATCTTGGAAACTACTCGTCCTAGACTCCCCGTTCCCAGTTCAAATGAAAGCTATGACCAAGATCTTCATTTGAAGTGACAGCTGTCAAACTTTAAATGGCCATATCTCGGGAACTACTCATCCTAGACTCCCCGTTCTCAGTTCAAATGAAAGCTATTGAAGAGATCTTCATTTAAAGTGACAGATGTCAAACTTCAATCAGCCATATCTCGAAATCTACTCATCCTAGACTCTTCCTTTTTAGCTCAAATGAAAGCTATGACCAAGATCTACATTTTCAATAACAGCTGTCAAAATGACATCTGTCATCTGAAATGTAGGTCTTGGTCATAGCTTTCATTTGAACTGAGAACGGGGAGTCTAGGACAAGTAGTTCCCGAGATATGGCCATTTGAAGTTTGACAGCTGTCACTTCAAATGAAGATCTTGGTCATAGCTTTCATTTGAACTGAGAACGGGGAGTCTAGGACGAGTAGTTCCCGAGATATGGCCATTTGAAGTTTGACAGCTGTCACTTCAAATGAAGATCTTGGTCATAGCTTTCATTTGAACTGAGAACGGGGAGTCTAAGACAAGTAGTTCCCGAGATATGGCCATTTGAAGTTTGACAGCTGTCACTTCAAATGAAGATCTTGGTCATAGCTTTCATTTGAACTGAGAACGGGGAGTCTAGGACGAGTAGTTCCCGAGATATGGCCATTTGAAGTTTGACAGCTGTCACTTCAAATGAAGATCTTGGTCATAGCTTTCATTTGAACTGAGAACGGGGAGTCTAGGACGAGTAGTTCCCGAGATATGGCCATTTGAAGTTTGACAGCTGTCACTTCAAATGAAGATCTTGGTCATAGCTTTCATTTGAACTGAGAACGGGGAGTCTAGGACGAGTAGTTCCCGAGATATGGCCATTTGAAGTTTGACAGCTGTCACTTCAAATGAAGATCTTGGTCATAGCTTTCATTTGAGCTAAAAAGGAAGAGTCTAGGATGAGTAGATTTCGAGATATGGCTGATTGAAGTTTGACATCTGTCACTTTAAATGAAGATCTCTTCAATAGCTTTCATTTGAACTGAGAACGGGGAGTCTAGGATGAGTAGTTCCCGAGATATGGCCATTTGAAGTTTGACAGCTGTCACTTCAAATGAAGATCTTGGTCATAGCTTTCATTTGAACTGAGAACGGGGAGTCTAGGACGAGTAGTTCCCGAGATATGGCCATTTGAAGTTTGACAGCTGTCACTTCAAATGAAGATCTTGGTCATAGCTTTCATTTGAACTGAGAACGGGGAGTCTAGGACGAGTAGTTCCCGAGATATGGCCATTTGAAGTTTGACAGCTGTCACTTCAAATGAAGATCTTGGTCATAGCTTTCATTTGAACTGGGAACGGGGAGTCTAGGACGAGCAAGAAGATTCTAAACTACGTAACTGGAGTGCGAACTGACATTTAATGTACAAAGGATTTTGAACCTTATGGCGACTGAACAACGATCTATTATCATTTAATCTTGGTTATAAGGATTGTTGGTCTTGTTGAGAGGCTTTCTTGGGTGCTTTGTCTCTTTCACATAGTTGCAAAAAGAAAGAGACTTACCGCCCAAGTTTTATTTCAAGCGGACCTTGTTTTCTGTCTCAGTCAGTGTTCCAGGTACGTAGTATAGAAATTCCTTGAGGACGAGTAGTTCTCGAGATATGGTCATTTGAAGTTTGACAGCTGTCACTTCAAAGATTCAAGATTCAAGATTTCAGATTCAAGGTTCAAAATTCAAGAATCGAAATCCAGGATCGAAATCCAAGATCGAAACCAAGGATCGAAATCAAGGATCGAAATCAAAATCAAGGATCAAAATCAAGGATCTAATTCAAGGATCTCTAATTCAAGGATCGAAACCATGGATCGAAATCAAGCGCTGATTTTGTCGAGCGCGATAAGGTAAAAATATCCTGAAATTTAAATGACATGGGCACACTACTAATCCTACAACGAGTGTGAAAGAGACAAAGCACCCAAGAAAGCCTTCCCAACAAGACCAACAATCCTTATAACCAAGATTAAATGATAATAGATCGTTGTGTAGTCGTGATAAGGTTCAAAATCCTTTGTACATTAAATGTCAGTTAGAACTCCAGTTACGTAGTTTAGAATCTTCTTGCATTTTTCCTTCAATTTTGATTAGTTTTGATACGTTTTATGTCAAAATTGAAGGAAAAATGACATTTTTTCCTTCACTTTTAGTCCGTATAATGAGCAATACGACTATAGTACGTACCTATACTAGAGGGAAGTTTTATTTGATAAAATCATGATCTGTGGTTTGTTTCGGTGATCATTATGTACCTACCATTATACTAGTAGTTCGCCCCGAACTGAGATCTCGCGCACCGTAGATGGCCAACATTTGGACTTTCTTCTGACTACCCCTATAATTTCAAGTGCTACTACTGCCGGGTATGCCTATTGCGCTAGCTCTTCATGGTAAAAAATACTAGCATGCATGCAATACATAATGTCGTGTCTAATTTTTCATTTATTTCATATTTATGAATTCTCGTCGTATTTTTTAAAGTATACGTCCTAGAATAAAAATAATAACTATTTTAGAATGTACAAATAAAGACCTTTCATTTGACACCGCACTCAATATATTTGTTTACTTAACTTTTTTTACCCCAATTATTTTCATTTTTTATCAAAAATTTTTTTATTATGAAAATAAATCAAGTAGCATCTAAAATCATTGCAAACCAAACCGCAACGATGCCACTCTCTTTTTAAGACCGACCAGTCAATGAGCTACGAAGACATCGAAACTCTATGAAACGGGAGCTCTTGCAGCTCTGGTTTCTTAGTTTTTGGTCTTTGGTCGTATTTCAAAAACTATACATCCTAGATTAAAAATAAAAACCATTTTGGAATGTACAAAATAAGCCCTTTCGTATGACACCCCACTCAATATATTTGTGTAACTTTCATAATTTTTTACCCCCTTGGGAACCCAATATCTTCACAACCCCTTCATCGATTAAGCTCATATGCTCCACCGTAAATTTCCTTACCACAACCTATTGACCTACCAAGTTTCATGCAGATTGGATGAACGGTTCGACAGTTATGCTCGAACAACAATTCGTGAAACATACAAACATACAAACATACAAACATACAAAGCAAAATCGCCCAACTTACCACTAAGATCTTCGCTCGCTTCGCTCGCTCGATCGACTACCAACTTACCAACGAATCTAAAAATGCTAGACGAAAGCACCATGCATGCACCATGAATTTTGTGAATACGGCCGACTAGATTGAGAAGATGATGTGGGCTTTGTGTAAGTAACCATTGTACTTTTTATCAACAACATTAACATTAGGTATACCATCACTACGGTACCTACGGGGTCAAGTCAACGCCGCGAGGGTGCTGCTAGTCTGTTAACAAATGTTAAAGAAGACTGGCGAAGTTCTTTGAAGCTACGACCCAACTATAATCTGCCTCGTTCATGAACGAAATAAACCAAGATTTGTACAACCTACCACCGCAAACAAAATAATACTAAAAGTTACCCTCTAAAAGTTGGGATTACAGAGATATAAAAATATTAAATAAAGAAGTTAGGTTAGGTTAGTTTTTGTTATTTTCTCTAAATGCAATGATTTTATGACTATAACCTAACTCTTATGACTTTTTCGTTAAAATATGACCCTAGACTAGAGTAATCTAAAATAATCTGTTTGCCTACACATACTACTTCTGTTCTTTTAAATCTGCATGTAAAAGCTTATTAGTTACTATTTTTGCAGCTAAATATTTACCTATTTTACATAAACTCAATTAAAAGATTAATTAAATTGACTTTGAGAGAGATAGTAAGCTTTAAATTGTTCTTCACCATGCACGGTTCTATAAAATATTGGGTCGATGGGTCGATTTTCGCCATTGTTCTTTATCAAACATATCTACATAATGTAGGTACTTACTTACATGTTTTTTTCTTACTAAACGTAAAAATATTATATAGCGTTCAGTAGGTAGTCCCATATCCTGAAAATATTCCGTAAACATAATTAGGTAGGTCCTTACTTATATTAAATTTACGATTGGTGATTATGAAGGAACTACACATATAAATTAAGTGCTCTAATACAAAGTAAAGCTTTACAGACTATTGCCAATAATTTACGACTTTGCTGTCCATCTGTGCAATACAAACAACATCTAAAGGCACGGAGTCAGTTGTACACACATTGCAAGAAATGTAGAGTTATCTCCACTTTGTTTTAAGATTTGATATCTGATCTGAACTAAGAACCTATTAAACCTGTATTCTCCTGCTTAAAAAAGGATAAACTTTATGTTAAGTCTAACCTCAGTTTGCTTGAAACAGAACAATTATTACAGAAGCTTTTACGCAAAATAATCTAGGATAGATAGATGGGAAAGCAAAACATTTTATAGAGACATCTTACTTTGCCATTGTAAAGTGTAGTGTAGTATGTGGAATGTTGATGGAATGATAGCATATTACGGTTATTTCAGAGGCCTACCGCACAATGTCAGTAATCCTCGCTCCAACCTTTGCTATATAAACACGCCAAATATTCTGATCCCAACTATGTCAAGTTGACTCTATTTAAACATCAGGGAGTTTTGAATGACTTCATCATACTGATAGTTAACTGTCGATGAGAGCGACTAGAGCTCTCGTTAAAATTCCTAAGATTATCGCTGCCAACTAGCAGATGTTTACACGTATCCATCAAGGTTAGCTTTTTGATTGCATGGCGTTCAGGAAGTCAATATTTCCATTCATTTTATGAATAAAGTATAGATAGGATTTTTGTTTTGAAGGGCCATAAAGTAAATATCTAACGGTCAGTTTTCTTTATTTTAATCACCTACTTTTGGTCAAGAACTTACTTATTGATTCGTTAGTTTCCGTGATATTTTTGTCTAATTAAATAACGTACTAGCCTCCACATGCCTGAAGATCGAAGAATATAATAATTATATACCTACGCTTTGAGCATAATTTTTGGACAAACATGTATGTTAACAAAGGTTTCCAGTCTTAGGTAGGAATCAAACCCAAAAGCATCAGCGCGAAGACACATAGGGTATCCGCAGTCCGCACTGTCCCGCACTGTCTGAGCTGTGAGCCAACACAGCCCTATAGCTGTTCTTATTTATTTATTTGCATTTGTAACCTTTCCGTCCAGTTAGTTAAATATACTCCGAGTACCTAGGCTGTCTAAATATAAACTCTCGTCCAATCTAAATTTAAATCAAAGCAACACACTCGTTTCGTTGCCGATCTTTTTATTGTCTCTGTCTAATAATAAAACTATATAATGTATAATCTGTATCTAGTAACTAAAAACCCATTATATCTGTCGGTGGGCTCGTATTTTTCAAAAGAACTAAAGTTTCATTTTAATACAGAGAGTTGCAAAACAAACATCTCGGATTGATAGATTGCTTTCAGAAAGCGGCTGCTTGAAAACACTCGTAGCTAGGAGTGGATAACACAGCCACTGAATATTAAATTAATTTAGAAAAAGGCCACAACTGCATACGTACAAAATTTTACGAAGCTATACTTTATTAGCTTATAATTTCTAAGGTTGGTTTCTCAACAAGTGTTGGACAAGTTAACTTCGACTGAGCATTGTACTAGGCACTGCACTGTCCTGGTAAACACATTCCCTGCCCGCAATGGAGAAGCTTTCGTAGGTTTTTCAGCAAGCGTAACAGATTTTTTACGATCCAATCCAACGTAAGTATAGTATCCGTGAAATATAGTCAAATATATCCAGTACGAAATAAAGTTGGTAGGTACTGACGTAAGTAAATGTATGTTGCTGTGCTGGGATCATGTAATCATATAGGTACCGACGAAGCACTTGATCAAAACCGCAAATCAGCAACGAGAAGCATAAATCAATTCGTAATCCAAAATAAACACACACTGATGTTCTTGTAGGTATTGCAGCAACACAATACCTACCTAATACCTACTTGCAAGCAGTGGATAGAGAGCTGAAGCGATGAGTACCTACATTTGAGGATTCATTTGAAATGCTATGTGCATTTCAGCGAATTCTAACGAATATAGTATTATAACCAAAGACAAAGAAAACTATAGACTGCTGGATCGTCCCTCGTCGTACTTTGGGCCTTATTTATGAAAGCCTCAAACTTTCAAACACTTGTTCAACAACAGTTTAGCGAAATTCTCACCCATGAATCCGTTTCAACGCTAAGAGGCGGCCATGTGACGTAAAAACCTTCAACCGTATCACAAATTAAAAAAAATCATGTTCAAATATGAATGGATACCATTAAAATTACTACGCAGTTTCAAATTTTCTCAGATGAAGGCTAAAAATGACGTAAACAGGCTATATATTTTTCATTATTATGAAAGTGGTAGTTGTACAATTGTGATAAGATCGGGGTACACAGAGCCGCTATCGGACTATTAATGATAATAGCTAATCGTGTCGGAGTAGGTAATCTGCCGAGAACAGTTAGAACCCAATTAATCGATCGTACATTCATTGGTCCCGATGATTGATTAACGGTTATGGATAGTTTATTTATTTTACTTCCACAACCAGTCATGCTGTTAATGGCGTTTAGATAGCTTTCGCATAAAATAATCGTATCTTTTACGATTCAATTATAATAACAATAGATCAGTTGAATGAGGCGAAAAAGGTGTGTCAGGATCGTAGCAAGTGGAAATCCGTGGTCTCTGCCTACCCCTGTGGGAAAGAGGTATGGTTTATGTATGTATGTAGGTATGCAGATCAGTTCATTGCAATAAAAAAAAATTCTCAGTATTTGAGAAGTGCTTTTTAAATAAAAGTTGCTGAAAATGACTATCGGAACAATTTTGATTGATCGCATCTCTTGCAAGGAAGTTTACGTAGGTACATTGATCCGGAAAACATGTGTCATGAACGTACCAGAAAAAAAATTCTGAACAAATTTTGTTCGACGCTCAGCAAGTGCCGTGCGCCATGAAAGAATTTCTGTTGAAATATAAACGAGCATAGCGATGTTTTTATAAATCGGTAGAAATATTGAGGACTTGTTAGCAGAGGTGAATGAAAAAGGTTCTTTTCATTCCATCTATTCGAAAAGGACGACTTTGTTCGCCTTTAAGTGCGCCCAAAGTAGATGATTCCTCTTCAAGGAACTTTTAGCGGGCAGTAATGAGTTTTTAATCCTCTTTATAAGTTTAGCGGGCAGTAATGAGTTTTTAATCCCCTTTAAGTGCGCCGGAATTATCTATGAATTATCTTTGCCGCGCACTTTTGAGGTACAACTACTTTCCACATTCATCTCAAATCTACCAAGATGAATGAGGGAGGACTCTTCCAAAAACACCACAGTTGTAATCACATTTAGAGATTTATTACTCTGCAGTTTTCTATCCATACATAATTGTAATTCCAACCTGATAAAATCCTGTGCGTTTTCGTCAGCGCGATCTAGAACGATGGTCTACTGGCGCCATCTAGTTTGTTTTCGTGGAACTATTGAGCAATTCTAGCGGAAGAGATTTTTTGTTTGAACGCGCTAATCTCACAAAACAGGTTTTTATAATAGCTACCTACAACGTTTTTAATATTCATTATTCTGTATATTTATTTAGCTATTTATTTATATTTATATTATTTGTGAGAGAAATAAATAAATGAAATGAAATGAAATCTCAGGAACTACCAGTCGGATTTGAAAAATTATTTCTGTATTTGATAGCTAAACTCTTGAGGAAGGTTATAGGCTACTTTTCATCATCATCATCATCATCACCATAAACCATCACTACGGGGGCAACGCCGCGAGGGCGCTGCTAGTAACGGATAAACATACCGCCCACCATTCAGCCGGCGCGCGGCCACCGTCTGAATAAAAAAAATTAATCCCCGATTACTCTTCTCAAGTGGAACTTCGTTGATTTAACACATTCCTTTCTCCTCCCTTTTATTTTCTCATAGATTGTAATGAAAAGTAGAGTGTATCACTCGGGCGCAAAATATATTTTTGGCTCGGGCGACGTACTTTAAATCCCTCGCTTCGTTCAGGATTCTACTAAAGAATCCCTCGCTACGCTCGGGATTCTACTCTAGAATCCTTCACTTCGCTCTGGATTCAAAAAAGCGCCCTCGCCGTAAAAATATTATTTTCCCCCCATATAATACAATCTACTATTATCGTTTGGCGCAGTGCGTTTCATCTTCGTAATTAGGAAAGTTCCTGGCGTTCTCAGCCTAATAGGGTTAAACTGATGAAGCTGGTTGGCGGCTTACTCTGTGCCAGCTAGCTGACATACTGAATACGTTCGGAATACCAATGCATTTGCGTTTTCGCCGATCCAGCCCTGACCCATTTCTGAACGAAGGTCTGATGTTTCAGTTCAGATATGGCCCAAGTCAACCAATATTTATACCTTTTCTAGCAAATTCGATCTAAATAAAACCTGAGCTTTAAGTTTTCTTTAAAAATAAATTTTATTTGAATGGATTAAACAGCTTTTTCATGGCCTCTATTACTTTTATCTCAAGTACCATCGATGCTTACAAGCATCTATTTACAATGCTATCTATTTACAAGAACAGTAAACATGAATTTGTAATTATGATAAGCTGCAAGCTCGGATAACCTACAGCATTTGTTAAAATTCATAAGTAACAAAATATAGAAAATCGAAATATAACCTGATAACCGCATTTCGTAGCGGGTCTACGTAAATTCAGACCCATGCTACGCCATTGCTACGAAAACATTCATGCACTGCGCGAACTTATTATGGCTGATTTACATTGATACAGTGGTATCGAGCGTCGCTGGATTGCGGAGCTGGAACGGCACTGTAGGTATCAATATACATAAATATATAATTTATAAATATAAACACTTTTCAATCCAGTCCAGAGTCCAGTTTCCAGCGTTGGATCCGAATAGACTGGCGCCTATTTTTAAATCCAGTGACCGCCCCCGGGACGCCGACCGGCTCGCAAAAAAAACTCACTTTTGGTGCTAAACTGTTGTCACCTCACCAAAATACTGGACGCGTGAAAACAGCGCGATCCAGTAATAGGTGCCGATGCAGCTCTGCAATTCAGTGACATTTGATCCAGATATTGTATTGGATTGTAAATCAGCCTTAATGACAAGCTAGTTGTATAATTTTAGTGAGGTTGTCAGGCCACCAGGTCAAGAGAGCCCAAGAGTGACGCTACGTCAGCGGGCGGCTGCCAATGATCTATAGTTGTCGGCTCCGGTGTATTTCAGTAGTACACGTCACCTGCACAGCCGGTCGTGATGCGTACGTTGCGTTACTTTCTTTTGGCAAGATGCGTTTAGTTGCGTCACCCGTCGGTGACTCGGCCGTGCACTCGGTACGTGTCATCTGTGAAATATTTATTCATTGTTATGAATGCGACGATTACAACACGAAGATAATTGGGTCGTATGAAAATTACTTTTGAGCAAGAATAGAAAAGTCGAGTAGAGAATTGTGAAAAGCAATTTAAATAGCACAAAGATTACACGGTAGGTACAATACACTTCGCTGCTTTTCAAAACTTTATAAACACATAGAACGATGCCAACTTGATATCCCAAACACACAATGAACATTAACGTCAGTTCCGCGGGACGAATTCTTGTCGAAAAATAAAACTGGTAACAGCAAATTAACTCCGTACAACTGCGAGGTTCATAAAACCTAAATGAATCATTGGACTATTTGGCATAAGATTACGTAAGTACATGTAACTCGGATTGCAAAACATTCAATAGAAAGATAGTTCGAGTTTTGAGTGTGGCGTGATGTGGGGAGAAGCAGCCACTTTACTTTATTTTTCTTTTAAAATGGGTTTCAGAGCTGTGGCGAAGGCTGTGGTTTATGGACGGGAATTCCTTTTCCCGGTCGCGTCGGACATAGTTGGAGAGGAGAGGCGCAATGAGGCCGAGCGGGTGGGCGCCTCTTGGAACAAAGAGTCCGCCTTTTACAAGCTCTTTGTTCCCAATCTCAAGAATAAGGCCGTAAAGATGCACATAAAGGCGGGTTAGTGCAAGCGTTTGTTGAATTTGAAGCAAGTTTCTTAGTCATTTCAATTAGTTTTAAGGAATCCTACCTAGTGTTTTTATTTTTATTTAAAGATTAGTTCAATAAATGCGGTTAGGTTAGGTGCATGTTAGGAAATGTTTCTGGTACACGCATTGCAAACAAAGCATTGATATTCATGTGATTGTGATGGACGTGTGCTGAAGTAAATGTTTTCAGATTCAGAACAACGAATGAGAATTTAGAGTAGTTTGAATTGAACTGTTTTAGGAAGTACCCGTTGTCTAGTTTTGGGATTGTTTTTGTTTATCTGATTAGATCAACTCAGCACCGGCTCCGCACGCACCGCATCGCCTTGTGCTGTTAGGTATTCTTCGTATGGAATTTTATGAACGAACGCTCACTACGTCAACTTCATAACGTTACCGGATCGCTGCGTTGCAAGCTGTCAATGAGTTGATGTAGTGACGTTGGTTCATAAAATTCCAAACAAAGAATTAGTCCAGTCAGCTTAGCATAAAAATGGTCTAAACCTCGGAATGACAGATAATAAGCTGAATTTTCGTATGTAGCTTCATTTAGGCGTCCTAAAAGTTGTCTCAAAAGTCTCATAAAATCTCGTGTCTGCGTCTTAAGTTATTCAAGGTCAAAGATAAAAAAAATAGTTTTTCGCGAATATCTCGGTTGCTATTGGTCCAATGATGTTAACATCTATTATAAAGTTGTAGAGCATACAATTTGCGACAAATTTTGTTTAAAACATTTTTTCATGCGCTCAACCGTTTTCGCGATAGAGGAGGGTGAGTGAGCAGCGCTCAACCATACGCGTAGGTACTGTAACGCAAAGTCAAACGTGAATATCTGTGAATACCTTGAATTTTGAATAATTTGTTTTATTTATCAGTTAATTATCGACCAAGCGAGCTAAGATCTTACGATTTTGCTTTGTATGTTTGTATGTGTAATTTTTATGTTATCGCATAACTATCGAACCGTTAATCCAATCTGCATGAAACTTGGTAGATAACTAGGTTGTGCTATGGAAATTTGAAATATGACATATGAGCGTAATCGATGGAGGGGTTGTAAAGATATTGGGATCTAAAGGGGGTGAAAAAGATAAAAGTTACACAGATATATTGAGTGGGGTGTCATATGAAAGGACTTAATTTGTACATTCCGAAATAGTTTTTATTTTTGTTCTAGGAAGTATAGTTTTTGAAATACACATACTGAACGCTTTGCGCTCACGGCCCTGTATCGCAAAAACGGTTGAGCACATGGAATTTTTTTTTCAATGAATTGGTCGCAAATTTTAAGCTCTACAACTTCATAATAGATGTTAACATCACTGGACCAATAGCAACCGAGATATTCGCGAAAAACTATTTTTTTTACCTTTGACCTTGAATAACTTAAGAGCCATTATACAATTTCGCACTCGACAAAATCAGCGCTCGGAGGGACAAAAGTTGCTAAATTCTAACACCCAATGAACAGCGCTCCGTTTCTTAGACTAAACGGTTTTGGTAATTTTCATGTGATTGATTTATTTGAGATAGTAAAAATACTTTTTGGGTAGGTACCTACTTAGGTAGGTACCTATAGGTATAACACAAAACAAAGTCGGGTTAGTTACACTTTGAATACAAATAATTACAAAAAATAAATGTTTGTTTTTTTGTCCCATAAACCATATTGTGCTGATCTGATGGAGTCAGGAGCTTTTCAACAGAACTCTTCAGTAAATAGTCCGATTGAGTTGAAACTTGGATCTCAGCATGTCAGTCAAGTTCCGACTACAATGAAATAATATGGTGACAGCTAGCTCATCCGATGATGGAGTCAGGACCTGTTCCATGGAACTTTTTAATGATATGGGTATCAAATGAAAGGGCTTGATGAGCGCAACACAATGCTGATCTGATGATGGAGTCAGGACCTGTTCCATGGAACTTTTTAATGATATGGGTATCAAATGAAAGGGTTTGATGAGCGCAACACAATGCTGATCTGATGATGGAGTCAGGACCTGTTCCATGGAACTTTTTAATGATATGGGTATCAAATGAAAGGGTTTGATGAGCGCAACACAATGCTGATCTGATGATGGAGTCAGGACCTGTTCCATGGAACTTTTTAATGATATGGGTATCAAATGAAAGGGTTTGATGAGCGAAACACAATTCTGATCTGATGATGGAGTCAGGACCTGTTCCATGGAACTTTTTAATGATATGGGTATCAAATGAAAGGGTTTGATGAGCGCAACACAATGCTGATCTGATGATGGAGTCAGGACCTGTTCCATGGAACTTTTTAATGATATGGGTATCAAATGAAAGGGTTTGATGAGCGAAACACAATTCTGATCTGATGATGGAGTCAGGACCTGCTCCATGGAACTTTTTAATAATATGGGTATCAAATGAAAGGGCTTGATGAGCGCAACACAATGCTGATCTGATGATGGAGTCAGGACCTGTTCCATGGAACTTTTTAATGATATGGGTATCAAATGAAAGGGTTTGATGAGCGAAACACAATTCTGATCTGATGATGGAGTCAGGACCTGCTCCATGGAACTTTTTAATAATATGGGTATCAAATGAAAGGGCTTGATGAGCGCAACACAATGCTGATCTGATGATGGAGTCAGGACCTGTTCCATGGAACTTTTTAATGATATGGGTATCAAATGAAAGGGTTTGATGAGCGCAACACAATGCTGATCTGATGATGGAGTCAGGACCTGTTCCATGGAACTTTTTAATGATATGGGTATCAAATGAAAGGGTTTGATGAGCGAAACACAATTCTGATCTGATGATGGAGTCAGGACCTGCTCCATGGAACTTTTTAATAATATGGGTATCAAATGAAAGGGCTTGATGAGCGCAACACAATGCTGATCTGATGATGGAGTCAGGACCTGTTCCATGGAACTTTTTAATGATATGGGTATCAAATGAAAGGGTTTGATGAGCGAAACACAATTCTGATCTGATGATGGAGTCAGGACCTGCTCCATGGAACTTTTTAATAATATGGGTATCAAATGAAAGGGCTTGATGAGCGCAACACAATGCTGATCTGATGATGGAGTCAGGACCTGTTCCATGGAACTTTTTAATAATATGGGTATCAAATGAAAGGGCTTGATGAGCGCAACACAATTCTGATCTGATGATGGAGTCAGGACCTGTTCCATGGAACTTTTTAATGATATGGGTATCAAATGAAAGGGTTTGATGAGCGAAACACAATTCTGATCTGATGATGGAGTCAGGACCTGCTTCATGGAACTTTTTAATGATATGGGTATCAAATGAAAGGGCTTGATGAGCGCAACACAATGCTGATCTGATGATGGAGTCAGGACCTGTTCCATGGAACTTTTTAATGATATGGGTATCAAATGAAAGGGTTTGATGAGCGCAACACAATGCTGATCTGATGATGGAGTCAGGACCTGTTCCATGGAACTTATTAATGATATGGGTATCAAATGAAAGGGTTTGATGAGCGAAACACAATTCTGATCTGATGATGGAGTCAGGACCTGCTCCATGGAACTTTTTAATAATATGGGTATCAAATGAAAGGGCTTGATGAGCGCAACACAATGCTGATCTGATGATGGAGTCAGAACCTGTTCCATGGAACTTTTTAATTATATGGGTATCAAATGAAAGGGTTTGATCAGCGAAACACAATTCTGATCTGATGATGGAGTCAGGACCTGCTCCATGGAACTTTTTAATAATATGGGTATCAAATGAAAGGGCTTGATGAGCGCAACACAATGCTGATCTGATGATGGAGTCAGGACCTGTTCCATGGAACTTTTTAATGATATGGGTATCAAATGAAAGGGTTTGATGAGCGAAACACAATTCTGATCTGATGATGGAGTCAGGACCTGCTCCATGGAACTTTTTAATAATATGGGTATCAAATGAAAGGGCTTGATGAGCGCAACACAATGCTGATCTGATGATGGAGTCAGGACCTGTTCCATGGAACTTTTTAATGATATGGGTATCAAATGAAAGGGTTTGATGAGCGAAACACAATTCTGATCTGATGATGGAGTCAGGACCTGCTTCATGGAACTTTTTAATGATATGGGTATCAAATGAAAGGACTTGATGAGCGCAACACAATGCTGATCTAATGATGGAGTCAGGACCTGTTCCATCGAACTTTATAATGATATGGGTATCAAATGAAAGGGTTTAATGAGCAAAACACAATGCTGATCTGATGATGGAATCAGGACCTGTTCCATGGAACTTTATAATGATATGGGTATCAAATGAAAGGGTTTTATGCGCGAAACACAAAGCTGGGTTAGGATTTACTTTTGACTTCGATTTTTGATGTTTGATTTTTCATTTTTAATCTTGATTTTAATTTTAAAATCAAAATCAAGAAATAAAAATCAAAATAAAAATCCGAGATCCGAGAATCGAGAAATGAGAAACAAGAATCAAGAATCACAAATCAAAAATTAAAAAATTGAAAATCAAGAATTAAGAATCCGAGATACAAGATCCAAGAATCGATAATCGAAAATTGAAAATCAAGAATCAAAATCAAGAATCAAGAACCCGATATCCAAGATCCGATAATCAAGAATTGAGACTCGAAAATCGAAAATCAAGAATCCGAGATCCGAGAATAGAGAAACTAAAATTGAAAATCAAGAATCAAGAATCAAAGTGAAAGTCAAAATCAAGAATCAAAGTCAAAGTAAACCCCGACCCAGCTTTGTGTTTCGCTCATCAAGCCCTTTCATTTGATACCCATATCATTGTAAAGTTCCAGGGAACAGGTCCTGACTCCATCATCAGATCAGCATTGTGTTTTGTTCATCAAGCCCTTTCATTTGATGCCCATATTATCATTAAAAGTTCCATGGAACAGGTCATAACTCCATCATCAGATCAGCATTATGTTTTGCTCATCAAGCCCTTTCATTTGATACCCATATGATTAAAAAGTTTCATGAACCAGGTCCTGACTCCATCATCAGATCAGCATTGTGTTGCGCTCATCAAACCCTTTCATTTGATACCCATATTATTAAAATGTTCCATGGAGCAGGTCCTGACTCCATCATCAGATCAGCATTGTGTTTCGCTCATCAAACCCTTTCATTTGATACCCATATCATTAAAAAGTTCCATGGAACAGGTCCTGACTCCATCATCAGATCAGCATTGTGTTGCGCTCATCAAGCTCTTTCATTTGATACCCATATCATTATAAAGTTCGATGGAACAGGTCCTGACTCCATCATCAGATCAGCATTGTGTTTCGGTCATCAAGCCCTTTCATTTGATACCCATATCATTAAAAAGTTCCAGGGAACAGGTCCTGACTCCATCATCAGATCAGCATTGTGTTGCGCTCATCAAGCCCTTTAATTTGATACCCATATCATTAAAAAGTTCCATGGAACAGGTCCTGACTCCATCATCAGATCAGCATTGTGTTGCGCTCATCAAGCCCTTTCATTTGATACCCATATTATTAAAAAGTTCCATGGAGCAGGTCCTGACTCCATCATCAGATCAGAATTGTGTTTCGCTCATCAAACCCTTTCATTTGATACCCATATCATTAAAAAGTTCCATGGAACAGGTCCTGACTCCATCATCAGATCAGCATTGTGTTGCGCTCATCAAGCCCTTTCATTTGATACCCATATTATTAAAAAGTTCCATGGAGCAGGTCCTGACTCCATCATCAGATCAGAATTGTGTTTCGCTCATCAAACCCTTTCATTTGATACCCATATCATTAAAAAGTTCCATGGAACAGGTCCTGACTCCATCATCAGATCAGCATTGTGTTGCGCTCATCAAGCTCTTTTATTTGATACCCATATCATTATAAAGTTCGATGGAACAGGTCCTGACTCCATCATCAGATCAGCATTGTGTTTCGGTCATCAAGCCCTTTCATTTGATACCCATATCATTAAAAAGTTCTAGGGAACAGGTCCTGACTCCATCATCAGATCAGCATTGTGTTGCGCTCATCAAGCCCTTTAATTTGATACCCATATCATTAAAAAGTTCCATGGAACAGGTCCTGACTCCATCATCAGATCAGCATTGTGTTGCGCTCATCAAGCCCTTTCATTTGATACCCATATTATTAAAAAGTTCCATGGAGCAGGTCCTGACTCCATCATCAGATCAGCATTGTGTTTCGCTCATCAAACCCTTTCATTTGATACCCATATCATTAAAAAGTTCCATGGAACAGGTCCTGACTCCATCATCAGATCAGCATTGTGTTGCGCTCATCAAGCTCTTTCATTTGATACCCATATCATTAAAAAGTTCCAGGGAACAGGTCCTGACTCCATCATCAGAGCAGCATTGTGTTGCGCTCATCAAGCTCTGTCATTTGATACCCATATCATTAAAAAGTTCCAGGGAACAGGTCCTGACTCCATCATCAGATCAGCATTGTGTTGCGCTCATCAAGCCCTTTCATTTGATACCCATATCATCATAAAATTCCATGGAACAGGTCCTGACTCCATCATCAGATCAGCTCGCTGTCACCCTATTATTACATTATTAGTTACACAACAATTCAGATCATTATTCTGCTTTAACGGCCTTTTTAGCCCCGCAGAAAATATTTAAAAATAGGTAATTAATAACTTAGCAACCAATGTATCAAACGCTCCTATTTCGCTATATTCTTCGTAGCCGGCGACGTGCTTTGCGAGTCGACTCAGTGCGAGCTCCGGGATGCAAAGCGATACGTCCACCCCCTAGAAGCGCTCGGCGCGGTCTGCTTGCGTCGAGTAGATAGGGTAGTAGATACGACGCGTTTTAGGTTGTTTTAAAAGATTTTTCATTGCCAATTTTTTAATCTTTTTGCATTTTTTTTTTCAGAAAAGGATTGATTTTGAACTAAAGTTTATTTCTGTTTTGTTAATTTTACGAACAAGAGTTCTAAGTCAGTTCTAAGTAGCCAAAATCAAAAGCAATTCTTTGGCCGTTTTCTCGAAATTTGGACTAAGTTAAAGATTTTTTTACTCAAAAACTAAATAAAGGTAGTAAAAAGTGATCCATTTAATAGTTTGGTTGACTATCACAGCAAAACATCGTAATTTTTTTATACCATTTGGACGTCAAAATGATTCGTAAATATGGTGATTTCTAAACCTCTTACAGCAAAAATTCACAAAACAGTCGCCGGTTTGAGGTCGATTAATCAAAAAGAAATAATAAAAATACAAAAGTAGCTCATTTAATAGTACAAAATTGAAATGATATTTCATGCTGTGCCATAATTTTTTTATAAATACAGTGTTTTCATTGAAAAATCCTGCCCCAAAACATCACGTAAATCAGAAAATTTTGTATACTGCCTCTTAAGACGCAGACACGAGATTTTATGAGACTTTTGAGACAACTTTTAGGGCGCCTAAATGAAGGTATATACGAAAATTCAGCTTATTATCTCTCATTCCGAGGTTAATTCCTAATTTGACTGGGCTAAATACCTAACAGCACAAGGCCATGCGGTGCGGTGCTGGTGCCGAGTTGATCTAAACAGCTATGACCTCAAGTAGTTAGATAGTTGATGTAGGTCATTGTAGGTGGTTCTAATTACATCGAACGACACTACGTGGGAATACGATATCAAAGGCATGCTCGTCGTGAGTACCTACACGGTTTCAGTAATACCATGGACGTTTATTTTGTCCATGGTAATACAATTCCTGTAAGCATTCTAAGCAAATTGTTCAGTTTGGTACTGAAGTAGGTATACCCTGTGACAGGAACATGGATGGGCTGGCCTGGCTGGCTGCCAGGTGCTAGCATAGACAGCACTTCCGATGTTGTACTTCCCCATTTTCGTTCCAAATCTCACTGAATTATGCCTCTTTCATTAGATATTTTTTATCATAAGTAAATAAAATTACCTATTATGTAGTTTTTTTAAGCACATTTTAGTAAAAACGTCAGTTTTTTTAGTTTAATGTTATAAGTAATTTTTACAAGAAGATTTCAGACATTAGTAACCAAGTTCTAAAAATATCCAATGCTATGCAATATAATAGTAACATACGTACTGCCTTTACTAAAACGATCAACTGTTATATTGAAGAATGTTTTCCCACAAAAATTGTTATGATTCATGTTTCTTCACACCTATCCAAAAGTACCTACTTTATATTTTTTTATTAGTCGGTCTGATTTATTACCACTATGAAGCACATAAGTATATAGGGAAATAAGTTTGATCGCTGCGTAGGTAGATATTGATTTTATTTATATCGGTAAATATTGCGTTGTTATACCCTGTTCAGATATTCCAAGAAGAGTCTCACTGATTGAAATATTAATAAAGATAACAGGTATATTACTGTAAAGGGCGGCTTGCATAACGATTCCTAATTTTATTTAGCTTGCTTAAACACATTTAACGCATACAAAAAAAGCGTTTAAAAGCTAGCTTGAATACAATTAACATTTAATAATATTGTGTAAATGTGTGTAGCTTAACATGAAAATTGTTCGTATTTAAGTACCTAGTCCTAAATACCGTACATGATAAAACGCTTACTGTAGGTACTCTACGATACAGGCTTTGCCTAGTGTGGAGGCCGCTGATAAATTGCACCTGAATTGTTTCACTTTTTAATAAATAGGTACTTACTTATTTTTTCAATTTCGTTGTGCAAGCCACCCAAAATAGTTTAAAAATTATATGAATAAGAAACTCGGTAGAGCTTTTAGCGATCGCTTTCTACTTACATAATTTGTACAAAACCTACAAATTCAACCATGAATAAAACTGATTTTTAAACATCGTTGATCGAGTCATATACGAGTATAAAGATAACACATGCGTTTTTATTGTGTTATGATTATGAGGAATACAATGCATTAATGAAACAACCTGTTGCTTGTCTACATATACCTATGTTGTACGTAATTTAGTATTCCATATTATAAATGTCGTGAGCGGAACCGTGTTGACCGAGTGACCGACCATCACTTTCGATCCGAAGGTCGTGGGTTCGAATCCGGGCGTTCATCAATCGATTTTTCATTTCGAAAAATATACAAACACGTAAACGGTGAAGAAAACGTGAGGAAACTAGTAACCGAGTCGGCGGGCTTGCAACCTGTTACGTATGTAATGCTTACTTCTGTAAAATGTGGGCATGCCATATACCAAATATGTAATTTGGACATACCACTGACAACCCCCGTAGAGTAAGTCTTACCGCCACCACGGCTGGTGCAATCCAGTCAAAACGTCGGCTAAATAAAAAGGTAATTTACGTGTTAAATACCCTACCTATGTATCTAAAAGCCCCATAGACATCTTCAAAGGATCTTATGTGACTAAAGATTTAAATAAATAAAATAAATAAATATTGCTGGACATTTCACACAGCATCATGTAGTCCCAAGCTAAGCAGAGCTTGTGTTATGGCAACCACATGACTGATATACTACTTATATACATTTTTTTTTGTAAATACATACACAATATACATAGAAAACACCCAGACCCGAGACAAATATTTGCAGATCATACAAACATTTGTCCCGCGGCGGGGATCGAACCCGAATTTGAGAGATTTGACTCCACCGCGTCTTGGGGATACAGTCGTGATCACATTTAATTTAATTAAATTTAATTAGTATAAGGGCGGCTTGCACAGCGTTCCTAATTATTGCATTTTAAACTAGCCTAAGCGCTTTTTTTGTATAGCTAAATACAATAAGGAAACGTTGTGCAAGCCGCCCTTAGTGTTGTTATTAGTGTTAAAAGAACAAAAATATAAAATCAATAGTTACATAATTTTGTAAAATAGATTATACACTTGATGATTAATACAGCGTCGGTAAACAAATTATGGCCACATAATAACGAAACTCTACATTGCATGAAAAAATGTTACGATTTTAATCAAAGCAACATTCAGCAACATTTAGCTTTAAACGACCGTTTAAAACCTAATTGTAAACCAGTTTATTTCATTAAACATAAATATATAAGACTATTCACACTGACCATCGTACATGATAAATATTTATGCATCTCAAGGTCGGCTCTATTAGCTTTGGATTACCGTGAGCCGGTAATGAACCGTCCGTCCATGCGTACTCGTAGTTCATGAGAAAACAACTCGACTTCCCATTCTGGGATGCCGATGTTGTATTAACAAAGCGAATGATCGATGCTCTTTGATCTCCAGGGAGTGTGGAGCACTTTATAGACTGTCTTCTGGCATCACAATTAACTGCCAGCCAGACATTAACATTGCCTTGATGGCCGTTAGTGTCACGTTATTTTGACATAAAATTAACGTCAAGACCATTTTTAATATTTTGATTATTTATTTTTGTAACTTTACAGCATTTTCTAATATTATATTTATATCATGGTTGATTCATGGGATTTTTCCGGATATGTTTGAGTAAATAATCATGGAAAACTCGGTTTCATCTGCGCGTTAATAAATTAGAGAGAACATTACGTCAGTGACAGATAGTTGGCGTTTACATCGCTTTAAAAAACCTGTTTGTAAAACACATTTTAAGAGAACTGCTGTCATGTAGGTACTATAAGATTTGCAGCAAACTAATTACTATTATATTAACTAATAACTATTATAGTAGATAGGTACTTATATTATATAGGTTACCTAGAAGTTAAACTTGTTACAAAGGCAGACATAGATACACTTACTACTTAATTACAATGAATAGATACTTAGTGTAGTCAATATTATATTTTTAAGATAGTAGGTAGGTTACCTACTGATAAATTACATTAAAATATTGTTGTATCAATTAGAGCTTGTTGTTTAACGACATATTTTAATAAATAATCTCTTAAAGTGAGTTACAAAATGGCTTCTTATTTATATTAGTTAGGTAAGAACCTACTAATTTTGTATAAAAAAGTCAGCTCTAACAATTAATCAACTCTAAATGCAAGCAATAAGGTTTAAAAGTTCCTTGTCAAAATTCTTGGTACAATGAGAACGCTGTACCGGCTGCTTGCCAATATGTCGTAAATTGGTAGGATAGCTCGTAAAGCGGCCATTATTGACAACCATTAAATTGGTGGATTATGAGGCTGGCATGGTGACGGGAACCGTGAAACGTGTCACGAACACTTGCCAGTAAGCGCACTCACTCGAAACAATTGCGAAAGCATTGTACTTACCTATCTACTTTAAAGTACTTAGGTACTATTCCACTTCAAACAAACTATTACATCGTTCGTAAACTGTTGACTGCAACGACTCATTAACCCCTTTCTCAATCAAAAACCTCATGAAATCTCAAACATTACTTGTATGCATTACTAGTATTTGAATGTCTTTGTTATAAATCTTGAAAGTTTTGTTCAGAAATATACATTTGGTGTATGCTATCTCGCATAAATAAGGATATAAATGTCCCAACATTACTTTAACTGAGCCCTTATCAGAATTCTATTCGGGTACGGAGGAAGGCAAGAGCGAAGTCTTTGTGGTTCATGCATGACTCTTGAAAAACGACATGTTCAATATTCATACGAATATGTAATAATGTCGCAATGCTGATTGCGATTTTATGGTGTTATTTTTTTTTTAAGTCCTAGACCAAGCACACTAGAGCGTTGTTTCCAAAAACAAAAGAGCTCTCTAGCGAGACTGGTCGGCGCACTAAGTATTTATGCATAAGACCGTAAGAATCTAGGACTCGTAAACAAAATACTAGCAACATTAAGATAAGATAAGTATTTATTTTCAATGAAAGGTTACATACAGTAGGCTAGTACAACTTAGGTGTAGGTAAATATTTGTACTTGCTAAAGTTTCCTATAAAGAATGTTTTAGACAGTTATGTACTTATAACCTGTATCTGTATTATACAATCAAAACGTTGAACCTTGCTCTAACTAAGTTAAAAACTTGTATGTAGACGCAAGGGTCTCTGCTTCAGCTCATATGAAATACTGATAGGTGAAAGGAACACTTTGTTGGGATAGGCATGTACCTATTTATAACTAAAATACAAAAGACGAATAAGGTAGGTATTGTGATAAAGTAATAAAGTTGTTTTGCTATTTGTAGAGATGTATGAGAAAGTGCAAGTATGTAGGTATGCTATATGGATAAGTATTTAGTTAAGTTAATGTATGTGTGTGTGTAGGTATGTGTGTGTGTGTGAAGGTATGTGTGTGTGTGTATGTGATGTGAGTGTATGTGGATGTACCCAGTTTTTTTTTTTTTTTTTTTTTTTTTTCTTACGTAGAGTCGTCAAGATTGGATGTCTAATAACGCCTCCGTTTGTGTATAGTCTAAGCCAGAGAAGTATATTTTAAGTTTCTTTTTACATTCTGAAAGTGTTGTTTGATGGATCGATAGAGTTTTATTTATTATATTATAAAGATATGCCCCTAAGAAGTGAAAATGTTTTTGCGCGAATGAAGTATTGCATTTTACTACTTTGTATATTTTGTATTTTCTTCTTTGAGTTTTAAATTTAGTTTCTGGAATGATCTTGTGCTGTTTAAGAATCAGTTGTTGTATAAAGAGCTGTCTCACAGAAAGAACGTCGCAATCATAGTAGAGTTGTTTTGTAGGATACATGAAGGGCAGCGAAAAGGCCACTTTTAAAACAGCTCTTTGTGCTCTTTCAAGCGGAAGTAGGTGAGTTTTTAGAGCTCCGCCCCATGCAGTCAAACAATAAGTTAATAGCGACTGACATAGAGCGTAGTAGGTATTTTTGAGCTGGTTAATGTTTGCTGCATGTTTAATGTTTTTGAAAATAGCAATTAGCTTTCTAGTTCTGGAAGTGATTACGTTTACATGGGGTTTATAGGATAGTCTATGGTCAATAATAATACCTAGGTATTTAATGGTATTACAAGTGTCAATCTTTGGACAAGTGCAGGTAAGTCGGGAACTAGAGTCTTGGAGACAGAGTGCGTTATGTGCTCTTAAAGAGTAGGTTACAGTATTCGGTAGTCCACGTTGACATAAGGAGAATGTTAGGTATTTAGTTTTCGTCGGGTTTAGAGTTAGGACGTTTTGGTAAAGGCTTGAGGAGACCAGATCAAAGACTGATTGACATTAAATTCATCTCTCTGGTAGGTAATTTGAAAAAGACGTTAAAAAAAAATAAAAAAATACGGCGTTTTGTGGTCGAACCAACCCACTTTTAGAACTCGTTTTTTATAAGCATGGGACAATAGATTTCGTGTAAGTAAATGGCTTGTAAAATATCCAAATCATAATTTTCAATTACGGTTAAATTAACAGCACCAAATATTTACGACCGGACGACATTAAATCTATTTTACTGAGTTATAAAATTTGGATATGGCAGCTTATTAGAAGCTCATGAAGGGATGTTTATTGTTTATGAAAATAATTGATTTGTTTCTTAAAGTTGTCTTGTTTGATAACTCAGTACCTATTTGATCTCAGAGTCACAGGTTAAATGGGTCGATCAACTATTTTACCCACACTTTGGACAAGATCAGACCATATTTTTTTGAAAAAAAAAAAATTTTTTTTTTCTATATTCTGATTAAAGTAAGGCATTAGAAATATTATGGACTATATTCTCATATTATATTTTAAAATATTTTGGACTTCGCGGACTGGCGGCTCGACGGTGCTATCAAAGGACACCACCACGCCACACGACCAAAGGAAAACACAAATGAAGCTATCTACGGCAAACATGGCCTTCTCTGTGTTTCCGGGTCAAATTTAGGAGGGTAACTCAGCAGACACAAGTAAGGGGATTCTAGTGAGGGACAGATTTTTGAGAATTTTTTTTGGAAAAGTTAATTAGCCTATTTCTATTTTGTTAAGTTCACGATAAACTATAACATACTAACTTGTTCTAATAAAAGAATTAACTAAAACCAATAAGCGTAAGTACATTTAAATTAAAGTTTACATGACGAATGTGGTCTTCGAACAGCAATATTACCATAAAATTTCATGGAAATTAAAGATTTTCGAGAACGTAATCAAGTTTCCCGTTGTGCCTAATGAGCTTAGATACCATTGTTATGTTCGTTATGTGCGTATATATAACCATTTAGCGTATTTTAATAAAAAATGGTCGGGGACAGCAAAGTGTGGGTAAAATAGTTGATCGACTCAAATATACACACACAACACACCAAAAGAAAAACCTTCCCTCTATATTGGTTAGGTATTTGTATTTAATTAACTTCAACTAATCATGCATTTTTGTCATCTTTCATAATGCTTTAAATCATTTATATTTACAGTCAATATCATGTTAGACTCACTTGTGTGATATTAAATCAAATTAGAGTTAGTGAGTGCATTATGCGTGTGTACGGTAGGTAGGTACGTGTGTGCTAGTGAAGCCACGGTCGCATCCGACAGCTGCTGCTTCGGCAAAAATATCTCCTCGTTTAAATTACGTTAGCTATATGTATAAATAGCGTTGATGCTGATACTATTCGGACAAGTAGATAGGTCAATGTCTCGAGCTGGATAGTGCGGGCGCATTCTTAATTTTTTGTACTACATATATAATTTGAACTGAAAGAAATAAAGAAAGAAAGAAAATACATTTATTCAACAAACTGTGTGTGTTTTCTTTTTCAAAAATATTCAGGTTGCATTTTTTGCTCATGACTTGTCAATCGGTCTAGGCACCTTGTGTCCAGTCAGTCCTTCTCTAGTATTATCTTAATGTTAGATTTTCCTTTTTCTTCCCTTCTTTAGATTAATTTTATTCTTTAGTCTTGATGATTCAATAACACAAATTGTGATATAAATATTTGTTGGCTAGCATGGTTGGCACATTAGTAGTGTTTCACAATTTTTTAACATGTATCTCGGCCCAAATTGTGTGCAAGCCTTATCTCGTAACCCGGTTACGGAAGTCAGAAACTAGATTTCGCAAACCACAGTTCAAGTGGTGAATTCTCAAGTCTCTGCAAACAGTGCGGGCGTTGTAGAAGAGTGGTTGTTATTAAAGGGATTCGTATATCGGAAGCAACATACTAAACATATGACGGAATAGTTCAATATTAACCAGCGTATGATATGCGGTAGCCCTGTACCAAGGCGAGGCCGAAAATACTCGACTTGACCTACGTCGGCGCCACCGCACCCGCGTTATTTCGGAGACGAGATTTGTGTCGTAAGCGATCGTGTCGATGGCCTTATTAATTGTCGTTGTTACATTTACAACATGAATCAGGAAGTGCTGGCCAGGAAGTGCAATATCTCAGCATACAAGATTGTGGTCTCTTTAGCTGAGTCACACCTGAAAATTGTTTAATGTAGGGAACGTCTTTCTTTAAGCCAGCTGCAAATAAGTAATGGCGTCTTGCACCACATTCTTAATTGTATTTAAGCTAGCCTAAACTCGCTCCCGTCCACATATTGTGGAAACAAAGAAAACGCGGGTAAGGAGAGGCTTACATTTACATGTAATACAGGACTCTAAAAAGCTTTTAGCTTTTTCCAGCTTATAGAAGGTAGGTAAGTAGGTAAGTAAGTATTTGTAAATTTTAATAAACTAAACACTATATAAGTACTAGGTAGGTAGCTTTCAATATTTTCAAAGAAAACCTTTGTACAATAAATGTAAATGTACTTTTTTAATGTTTGTAAATGTTCTCATGTTTACAAGACAACTTCGAACAACAAAACATTGATCGAAGCAAGAAAATCATATTTTTTTTAGCATTTTTACTGCAAATAACTGTGATAGCCGGACATGGTGAGCCACGTCGTAATTAAAAAACCGGTCAAGTGCGAGTCAAACTCGTACGCCGAGGGTTCCGTACCTAGCCATGGTGCCAATTAAGCTAGTCCGCTTAATTGTATGAGCGCCCATACAACTCGGAGGACAATTTTAATTGACGTCAACTATGTATGTATGGGAACACCCTTTAATTTTCAACTTTTTTAACTTTTTGGAATTTTTCCTTTATTTGTGCTATAAGACCTTGCTTTTTGCCAAATTTCGTTATTCTAGGTTAACGGGAACTACCATTTAGGTTTTCGACCCAAAACCTCTAGGGTACTTCCGGTTGACCTAGAATTGTCAATTTTGGTTACAAGCAAGGCCTTACAGTACAAGTAAAGGAAAAATTCAGAAAAATAAAAAAAGTTGATAATTAAGGTAAGTTTTGGTACTCACAAGTTTTCACGAAAACCTAAATTTGCCTATATCTTTTTATAGTGTTGACTCAGGACCTTGATTTGTATACTCACAATAGGGACTATAGACCTTAGTATATGGTATAAATTTCAACTTGCTAGCTCTACCCGTTCCTGAGATAATCGATGGTGACACACGGACAGACGGACAGACAGACAGACAGACAGACAGACGGACAAGAAAGTGATCTTATAAGGGTTCCTTTTTTTACCTTTTAAGGTACGGAACCCTAAAAACTAAAATAATGTAGTGAAACTTCCAGATTAATTTGACTGTGGTCCATGAGAATAGCCGGCGTAACTGATATCAACAATTTATTATATTATAACAATTTATTTAGAACTAACTTCAACCCACGGCTTTGCCCGCGAAGTACTCGCAAAAAAATGTGGCCTATGTTCATCCTGAAAGTCCCTTCAACATGTTAGTAAAATATTTTTTTAATCGGATGAGCAGTTTCGGAGATTACCTCCTACATACAAACTAAATATTACCTCTTTATAATACTAGTATAGTATTATATTATCTGCGGTATAGATAAAGCTCCTGTTAAAGGCTTCGCTCGAATTATTCTTGCTCTATAACTAAATCTACTTATTTCAATAAATTCATAAAAATAAATTTAATACGATAACGATAAAGAACGAAAAAGAACATACTTACAACTGTTTCCAATTAAGTAGTTAACTAAGAGTTTGCATAAAATGGTAGGTAAGTAACGGCATTATTTTCACACGTGATCAATGTGCGCCGCGGTGCCGACATTCAATCAATCAATAAATCAAAAGCTTATATTATTTATTATAGTCACCAGCGCTCTAACAGCCATGACGCTGCTGGAGCAAATGCTGAGGGGTAGCCTTATTTTCTTGTCACTGTAATGTAGCATTTTTGATTTGTGTGTATGAACTGTAGTGGCGAAAATAAAACTTTTTTCTATTTCTATAATTGTAAAACGTGTAACTAGGACGTGCTCTACTCTCCTCTTGAAATCGAACCTGCTCTGGCTCGCCCCGGAACAAAAGTCATGTCATGCACACGCAGTGTGAGCACGTGTTATATCCCCCTCGGGACGCCGTCCCTTTTTGTGGTAAAAAGCCTTCGCCCGCTTGGTACACCGTTTCTTTAAAGCTCCAACTTAAATACCCATTATCATAAGCTGGTTTTACTGAATTTACTTACGTCTTTGGGATACTTTGAAGGAATTCCTTACACTAAACCATTCGATAGGTATTTATTAACTCGACATTTTTTACTTTGCCTTGGTTTTTTAACCGACTTCCAAAAAGGAGGAGGTTCTCAAGTCGACTGTATGTTTTTTTTTTTTTTTTTTTATTTTTTTTATTTTTTTTATTTTTTTTTTGTATGTGTGTTACGCGATTTCTCCGTCAATTGTGGACCGATTTTGAAAATTCTTTTTTTGTTACAAAGGGTATACTCCCGAGGTGGTCCCATCGTCACCAAATCAGGATCTGATGAAGGGATCCCATGGAAATCGAGGGAAACCCTCAAATTTTATGGTTTTTATTGTGTTTGTAGAATTATCGGGCTGAAATTTTGCACACTTATAGATTCTCGGTGACAATGAAATATTATGGTATCAATAAGCTGATCTGATGATGGAGTCAAGAGCTGTTCAACAGAACTCCTCAGTAAATAAGCCGATTGAGTTGAAACTCGGCATATTTGTCAAGTTCTGACTACAATGTAATAATATGGTGACAGCGAGCTGATCTGATGATGGAGTCAAGGGCTGCTCATCAGAACTCCTCAATAAATTGGCCGATTGAGTTGAAACTCGAAACTTAGCATATCTGTGAAGTTCCGAGTACAATGTAATAATATGGTAATAATATGGTAACAGCGAGCTGATCTGACGATGGAGTCAGGACCTGTTCCATGGAACTTTTTAGTGACATGGGTATCAAATGAAAGGGCTTGATGAGCGAAACACAATAAGTAAGGTGACGTCATTCTAATTAAAAAATAAAACACTAAAAATGGAAAAATAAAAAATTTTCAAAAAAAAATACTCAACCGACTTCAAAACATCTTGCACTGAATAGCAAAAAATAAGAATATAAACAGATTTGTTTCATTACTAATTATATTATTTTATGTGATAATGTTGAAGTCGGTGTAAATAAAACAATGACTAAGAAAATTACATTTTATGCACACCGATTTCAACATTATAACATAAAATAATATAATTAGTAATGAAACAAATCTGTTTATATTCTTATTTTTTGCTTTTCAGTGCAAGATGTTTTGAAGTCGGTTGAGTATTTTTTTTTGAAAATTTTTTATTACTTTGTCCGAATGAGGACAAGAATTTTCCACACGACACAAACAAGTTTGCCACTGCCAAAGTAAACATGTGTCATTTGAGTCATCCGCCAAAACGGAGAAAATATTTAAAGTGTTTGTCGCAAATCATTCGCGAGACAACATGGTATCAGGGGGCGGAGAAGCGTAAATCTCTCGTAAAAGTCTGAATCATCTGCCGTATTCCTGTCGTAGTGGCTGATGATGTTTCGATGATTGTTGTGACTGATACTGCGTAGTGTTGCGTAGTACTAACTGTATGCAAGAAACGGTGCCTGAGTCGCGGAGATAAGCGGGAGAGCTCTGCCGGATGCCAAAAACACTCCTCGTGCTAAATGCGGACGCCGCGTCACCGCATCTCGCAAACTGTCACGACACGAGCGAGGACTGCTTTTTTCATTGGTATTTCACTTGTAGGTACATCTTGTTAGGCTAGGACACTGTGTTAACGAATTTCACAGCGGCTGTCTTCGATCAAAAGCTGGCAAGTCATTGCCACCAGGCGCCACGCGCCATTTATTGAACATAATTATAAAATATTTTATTAGCTGCAACGTTACAGTTGTTGTGTCTCAAATAACCTTGGAAACGTGTTCTGATCAAGTTTCGATGGAATATTTTTAGTTTACACATTATTGACAGGCCAAGACAGTCCATGCACGCGACTATCATACTTTTATTCAAACAACCTTGTAAAATTGCTGAATGAGTTTTTGGCAATGAAGCACCAATAATGAACGACATGTTTATAATTTAGATTCAGGAAACGCTTTACGAAACGTAAACTTTTAGTTCGTTAACTGTTATTAAGTAGATATAGTAAACATGTGGCAGTTCACTTACTGCTTTTGTGATGTTGAATTTAGTTATGAGTACCTATGTTGGGTATTCGGTCTGATAAAAGTATGCTTAAACACACTGCATTGTTCAGGCGGAAAAAAAGTAATTTTGTACATAGAAGGAGCCGTTGCGCGGTGCGTTTATTTGTGTAAAATTATCTCACTCGTACATCCTGTTTTATTATTGAACTTGAGTTTAAAACCACCTAATCCAATAAAGATGAAAAGTAAAAAACTTAAGATTTATGAAAAAAAAAAACCAGTAGTACCTACTAATAATGTTTCTAGTAAGTATGTTTTTCAGCTGTAATCTAAGGTAGAGTGTAGTCTATTTTACCTAAGCCTTTGCATAATGCATCGCACTAAAAGCTTTGTTATGTAAATGGATGTGCATTCGTAGGTGTAGAGGTGGTTTATTGGCTGCCTTCTGCGTTGCATTACATGTAGTAATTACTGAAGCATTGTGCTGTGGAATTATTTTTTCCTCATATTTTATTTTGTAAAGCAAGTGATATCGATAAAGCACGCCTATCTGCACCGAACAGAAGCTTAGGTTTATAATGAGAGGTATCAAAGCCATTGCTGAGGAGTAGGTACTGTTGCTGTTTCAGCATCTTGCTGGTGGTAAGCAATTAGCCGTCTTTTACTTTGTCGCTGTATTATGTGATAGGGAGAAAATATTATTTTGTTTTAAAATGCAAATATAGATAAGTACGTTTAGGAAAATTAACGTTGAGAAGCTTATTTCTTGTTGCCTTTAGATAGCTCATGATTACCTCTGTGGCGCAGTGGGCGAAGGTCCGCCTGAAACACAGAAGGTTGCAGGTTTGATTCTCACCGCGAGGCAAATGTTTGTATGATCTTCAAATATTTGTCTGGGTGTTTTTCTATATAAGTATGTGGTCACAAGAAATGCAAAAGAGTTGGCCTTTTCTAGTCTAAACATATTTTGGATTTGGCGTTTTAGGTCGTGTTTAACCAATTTAATAGCTCACCCTTACAAAATAAAAGCTTCTCTTGAAAATATTTTTTTCAATAAAAAACCTTTTGAGAATATTTAAATTGTGTTGACATAAAAGCTTGTTTTTTATAGATTTAATATAAATAAGTACCTCGACCTGATCTTTAGAAAAAAGGGTCTTGACAAACGGAAAGACAGATAGACGGACAGGCAGACGGACAGACAGACGGACATACGGACAACCCTACTTGATCCTATATTAAAAGGGTTTCTGTTTTACTTTAGAGAACGGAACCTTCAAAAAAGTTTCCTGAAAAATTGAGAGATTACACGAAAGACAGGGCAGCGGCTGTCAGGTCTGCTAATATATTATTCCGAGCTAGTATTAGAAAGAAACTGTCATCACCACACCAGCGTTGATCTAGTGATGAAAACAGGCAACTACATCACATAAATCTTGTCTTATTTTAATTTTGTCGTTGAATTCATAATTGGCTATATTAGTATCCGAGCTTTAAATACAAATCTGTTTAATGTTCCAGAAAATTTATGCAATTACAACGTAGGCATGGCTGGTTTTATGTCCTTTTGTACTTGGAACGATTAGGTAAGTAAAAAAAGTTAGATAAGTACTTTCTTAAAAGCTTTTAAAATGAAGATAAAGCAACGTAGCATTGAAATACAAAAAAATCGCACACTTACCAATAAATCACATCTTAATGTAAGCGATGGGTTCGAATCCAAAAAGAGTCAATTTCATTTTTTTTTAAAAGAAGCAGTAGGTAGATTTAATTATGTAAATACAGAAGCGGTACCAAGGCAGTGGCATAATAGCAAGGTAGGGAGTGGAGCTCTATTACATGATCAATTTAGAGCCTGAAAAACGATCTCGATAATAGGCACTCGATCGGAACTCATTAACTTCCAATTATTATATCAAATGATTAATGGCGTTTACCATGTAGGTACTCCATTATGCAAAATTATAGCCGGCAAATTAAGCCGATGCAAATGAGGTAGACTTTCTACTGCACAATGACATGAAAGTAAAACTTGTACCTACAACACATGACGCACGTAATCGGGATTGTAAAACACGACAGTTTTTTGTAGTACTTCGAAGAGACAAAAAGTATGTTTCACGGTCGTGAGCAGGTTTTATGGCTGCAGGCATCGCTGAAAGGTTAGTGCTAAAATTGTTTATTCATGTACACGTGCTCCAGATTCAATTACTAAGCTCGGCTACAGGCAGCGGCTCCGGGCCGATGGCTTAACGGGAGCGGAACGCGCGGAAAGGTCAGAGGTGAGAGCGTAGCCCAGCCTAGGACAGGTTGCGCTCTGCGAGCCGAGCAAACTCGTAGCGCAACCCCCTCCATTGATTTACATGACTTGCGTTACGAAACTTATTTGAAACAACCGATCGGTATACTTGGGTCAGTTCAAGCACTGAAGAAATATACTATTTTTTAACTTAATGAAAAAAACAAGTTTGCATAAAACCATTATCCATAAAAGGTTTAGTTTATTAATGTAATTTGTAGTTTATTAGTTTGTTAAACTGAGTCTCTATTAGCGTAGACTCTAAGACGTAGTTCACGCTAAGGGGTCCCTTGATCATGATTGTCTTGATCATTAAATATTTATGTTGCGGTGACACAAAATGTTTACAAAAATGACAACAAACTTTTGTTCGTAGGTAGCTTTTTATTGCCGACCGACCGAGTAAGCGTCAGGTCCCCTGGACCAAATGCGATATTTAATGTTTTGAAACTACCAATATTTAGTACCTTTTTGGTACTATTTGGTACCTAAATCAGATTTTTTAGTACCTCGATGAATAGCGAAAAAACATGAAAATAAAGTGGTCAGACATTCTGACGTCAGGTTGTCTGGACCATATTTTTTTCACATAGTTAGAGACAATATAACTTAATTATTTCTTTCTAGATATTTAGTACCTTTTTAGTACCTTAGCGTACCTTATTTTTTTTTATTAAAAAACGTCCCAGATAAAAGTTATGGATGAAATAAATTTTGCTGTTTACGTTCTCCTTCTTATTCAGAGTAAGTAGCATTCTTATTAGTTATAGGTCAAAATCAGTCGAAAATGCAACCTGTAGGGCCTGTAGGCGAGATCAGAAATTATTTTTTGACCAATATCAAAACTGAGACGCTTCGCTCGCTTGGTCAATTATGAATTTATGAATGTTATAATGCTAAGCCATAGAACTAATAGTTTACATAAGCAGCGTCACTGGAAACACTAGGTACCTACATAGTTACCTTTTCATTCGCATAATGTTATTTGTCATAAATTCATACGACATAGGTGTCTAGTCATAAAATTTAGATTCGCATAGGTATATAATTACTGGCATACCTACATTTCTGATGTCCTAATATTTTTCAAACCTAGCTAATGGTAATGAGCATAATGGTGACGAAACTCAAACTTTTTGTCATACTTACTACTAACTACATTTTGATACCTAATTTTGTTAGGAATAAACCTGTACCTATGTCCTAATATTTATTGAACCTAATGCTTCAGTACTCCTAATTTACTGTTTTATCCTATGCGGGCAAAGTACGATATTTTGGGCCTTACTTACAAACGCCTTATAACTTGAAACACCGTGAAACTATTGCCATCCTTTTTTGTTACATAGTGACAAATAGAGACAGGACGTTGTTTAACCATTGTTCAAAGTTGAGAGGCGTTTGTAAGTAAGGCCCTTTGGCCTCTATTAATAAACTCGGCTCAACTTGTGTCTAAGCTAAGTTGCACCACGGATTAACTTTTGCCATCCTTATTTGTCACTGTCTAACAAAAAAGGATGGCAATAGTTAATCCGTGGTGCAACTTTGACAGAAGTTTAGCCGAGTTTATTAATTGAGGCCTTTCCCCCTTACTTATGAAAGATGTTTAAAGTTAAACACTGTTTAAACAACGTCCTGTCTCTATTCGTCACTATCCACATATAAAGACATGACGTTGTTTAATCAGTGTTCAACTTTAAACATCTTTCATAAGTAAGACCCTTTATGTTTGGAGTCTATCAAATTACATAGGTACAATACCTTTTTGATACTATTTGATACCTAAATTACATTAATAGTACCTATATACCTTGATGAACAGTGAAAAACATGAAAATTAAATTTGCCAGTTTTGGGGGAGGCCTATGTACCTAGGTACAGCAGTAGACTGATGTAGGCTGATGATGACGATGATGATGTACAGTCAGCGTCATCAATCGGTATCCCCCTATTGATTTTAACAAGGACCCTTTTCATTTCAACTTTGGATTTCAGTCGGATTTGCTAGTATAGGAACTCGAGCGAAATTAGATATCCATAAGTACGAGGGCAGTATGATAAGTACTTGGCCTAAGTTAGATAAAACACTGCTAATATTAAAAATGTGTTATTTTTCGCTAACTTAACTTTTTTTAGTAATACTGTCAAATTCTGAACTTTCTAGATGGTTTAGTTTTTATATGACAGCCATTTAAACAAACCAACTTTTGTGATTTTACAAAAATGGTAAAAATCGAACACCGATTGGTGATAAACTACTTGTTTTTGAAATAGAAAAAGAGTGATATGAATAAAATTTAGTTTTCCAAAGTATACTCTAAAGTAAAGTAGACTCTGTTCCATCGTTAAAAACCATAAAATATTGGACAGCTGAATAAAAATGTGACCTTATAAGCATTATTGATGAAGACCGTCCTGGTCGTTCAAATTATGCCCCCGATCCAGAAATTAATTAAAAAATCTATGATTTAGTAATAACCGACCGGAGAGTAAAAGTGCGTTAGATTACTGAGTCTATGGAAATCTTAATTAAATGGGAGTTAAATATTTTAACAACCCATTTAGACATTAAAATGCTTTCCGAAATATGGCTGCCGCGTTTGCTCACAATTGACAATAAACACAAATACGCACTTGCGTACCCGCCATAGCAAAATTTCATAAATTAAGGTACGAATTGCCTCTTTCTCTATTTTATTCGTAAGATTTAGTATCAAGCAACGATTTAATGTAAACAAACATCAAAAATTTACTTAGATTTTAATAAAATTGCTCTCACGATGAGTTTACTACTGAAAATAAGGCTCATTTTTAAGGGTTGGAGCAATCGAATTTTTAGAAAGGTTTTAAAAGGTAGAAAACAATGGGGCTTGGTATGTAGCCCTGAAAAATGATTATGTTGAAATATAAAATAATTCATAGATTAAAAAACCATTTTTTCTTGTCAAGGCCAAGAACTTATCAAACGACCCTCGTATACTAGCAAATCCGACTGAAATCCAAAGTTGAAATGAAAAGGGTCCTTGTTAAAATCAATAGGGGGATACCGATTGATGACGCTGACTGTACCTACCTATTAAGTAGAAGAAATAAATACACTCCATTAGAAAGAATAACTTTAATAATTAGAATTGTATTAAACATTATTAAGGGAAAGGCTGGTAATTTCGAGGGATTCTGAAAATGGCAGGCAATTCCGAGGTACTTAGAAAATTGGCATTCTCAAACTATTTACAAACTTTTTTAAGTGCTGGATACATTTTTAAATTATACATAATGTATCTGGACAAATAAAAATTACTTAATCAATAATAACACATTATTTTACCTTCTAAAATAACTTTAATTACAAAAATGAAAATTACAAAATGAAAGTACCTACCTACTTATAGTCAGGCCAATTTAATAGATCATATTTGACAACTGTCAGTGTGAGCTTCATAGTGAGGAGACCTGCAATGCCTAAAAACATCAATTAAATTGAATGAACCAATACGAACTTTTAACATCTGTGAATTATAATAAATAAATAATGCTGGACATTTCACACACCATCATGTAGCCCCAAACTAAGCAGAGCTTATGTTATGGAAACCACAGGACTGATATAGGTACTACTTATTTACTTTTTATGTTCCGTACCTCAGGTAAAAAAAAGAAACTTTACAAAATCGATTTCTTGTCAGTCTGTCTGTCTGTCTGTCCGTGTGTCACCACCGATTTTCTCAGGAACGGGTGAACCTATCAAGTTGAAATTGATACCATATTCTGAGGTCTATAATCCCTATTAGGTGTATAAAAATCAAGGTCCGAGCCAACACGATAAAAAGATAAAGATATGGGCAATAGATTTTCGCGAAAACTTGTTAGTACCTAGGTACCAAAATTTACCTATTCTAGGTCAACCGGAAGTACCTACCCTATAATACCATCTAGGTTTTCCGTCGAAAACCTAGATGGTAGTTCCCGTTGACCTAGAAATTTGGTAAAAATAAAAATAAAAAAGATTAAAATTAAAGAGTCCTCATTATAGGTCTACAAAGTTGACTTAGCAACTCAACCATTACAGTACACACACACACACACACACTCACTTAAAACTTAGCCACCAATATAGCGGTATAATGGGTAGGTATGGGACCCTCGGCGCACTAGTTTGACTCGCACTTGACGGGTTTTTTTTTACAATGACGTCACTATACTGTGTTTCGCAGTTGAACAGCTCCTGACTCCAGAGATCAAAGTGCCGATTCTACTACCAAACTTTTTATCAACCACAAGTAAAACGTCAACTAAACTTTAGATTTTCGTCTGTCTCCTATTCTACTAATGACCAAACGACTCTGTTTTGGTGACATTTTAGCTATGGTTTGGAATTTGGCAGGACACATTTTTGAAAAAGCCATTCTACTATTCTCCAAATCGCTGACATTTAAGAGAACGAAACAAAACGCAGCGGAATGTTTGACTTTGTCATTTAGGAGAATTGCCTTGCTGCTCGCTCTCGCCATATTATTAAATTGTAGTCAGAACTTGACAAATATGCCGAGTTTCAACTCAATCGGCCTCTTTATTGAGGATTTCTGTTGAACAGCTCCTGACTCCATCATCAGCTCAGCTCGCTGATACCCTAATATTGCATTGCCCCCGAGAATCTATAAGTATGCATGATTTAGCTCAATCAAACATTGGGAAGTGGGTCAAAAACTCGCAAGATTTGATTTGAAAAGTGTTGATGGGAAAAGTGTTCCTGCCCCTCGATTCTACTAAAAAAGTTTTTATCAACCAAAGCAAAACGTATTTTTTGAAAACGCAGCTGCAATGATACTTGAATGGTTGACGTTGTAAAATAGAGGAGGTGTGAAATAGTGTCGATTAAGATGAACCTGTTCTTTTTTTTTGACAAATGTATTTTTTTAGGCTAACTGTAGGTTACCTACTTTTGAGCGATTTACTGCATTTTGAGGATCTATAGCCCCCCCCCCCTTTTGCCCCTTTTTGGAGGAACATACAGACAGACATCCGCCGGACAAACGAAAGCATTTTTGTCCAAGCTAAAGACGTAAGTAGGTATGTCGTATGAATTTATGACAAATAACATTATGCGAATGAAAAGGTAACTATGTAGGTACCTAGTGTTTCCAGTGACGCTGCTTATGTAAACTATTAGTTCTATGGCTTAGCATTATAACATTCATAATTGACCAAGCGAGCGAAGCGTCTCAGTTTTGATTTGATATTGGTCAAAAAATAATTTCTGATCTCGCCTACAGGCCCTACAGGTTGCATTTTCGACTGATTTTGACCTTTAACTAATAAGAATGCTACTTACTCTGAATAAGAAGGAGAACTTAAACAGCAAAATTTATTTCATCCATAACTTTTATCTGGGACGTTATTTAATAAAAAAAAATAAGGTACGCTAAGGTACTAAAAAGGTACTAAATATCTAGAAAGAAATAATTAAGTTATATTGTCTCTAACTATGTGAAAAAAATATGGTCCAGACAACCTGACGTCAGAATGTCTGACCACTTTATTTTCATGTTTTTTCGCTATTCATCGAGGTACTAAAAAATCTGATTTAGGTACCAAATAGTACCAAAAAGGTACTAAATATTGGTAGTTTCAAAACATTAAATATCGCATTTGGTCCAGGGGACCTGACGCTTACCCGACCGACGGCGTCTTTCCGGCCCTCGGTCGCAGTCACGTTCATAACTCAGGATCAATACGCGAAAGGCCTCTGTGTCTGCACCCTCCTTCAAAATAAAGTAGTCGGATCTATCCCACTGGCTTATGTAAATATCACTGATGTCGACGAAATTGGCTATCGCCTGAATCTAAATAAGCTATGAATAATCTCATAAGGTAAACTAGAAATAGGAACGCATTAATGAGGAGTATAATTTGGAGTTAGAATTGTGGCGCTGGCGAGACGGAGTGGCGCCGGAATATCTGGTGCCTAGAGAGCCTCGTGACCCATATCTGAGGGGTGGTGTTGCGCTGTGAAATTGGCACTACTATTCGGAGCCATATTCAAAACTTGCGAGCTCATCAAAATTTTGAGTGAGCGTGTAAATTAGGCCGGGTCAGTTAATATACTGAAAGGATGTGTCATCATAACATCATTAAGTACCTACTTACTAAAAAAATTATTGTGCATTTGAAATAATTATAAACAAAAATGTTCATAACTGTTTTTTCAAGACGGTCCGATGTATCTTTGTGATTAAAATTACTTATTTTCTGTTATCCTTTCAGCTGGAAGGGAGTATCGACCTGAGTCTCAACTTTGTTGATTTGTTGCGGAGAACGGAATATTGTGTCTATTATTAGATGAGGGTCGATCCGATCAGAGGTTGAAAAGCTTGGGTCGCAAAACACGTCATCTGATCCGTTATAATACGTCACTAGGTACAATAAAATAATAATTCATTATAATATTATAAAATACTTCGTCATTTCGATCAATCTAGGTTGTTAATGTTCGAACCAAACTTTTTAATGTTACCTATTTCCGCACTATTTTTAATAAGGTATTTTACAACAAGTAAGAAACACAAAAAAATACGTACCTATTTATGACAGCTTTTGTAAAAATTAAACGAGAAATGTTGATATCTATTCATAAAAAATGCATAAAAATATCAAGAATGTTTTTTTTGGTTTGTGCCTTAAATGTCCAAAATGCTGCTCGCCATATTAATGCCGTCGTGACGTCACACGCTCATGTGTTGTATGTACCTAATTTCGAAATTTTTCAAGTTTTTTACACCATACGTGACGTCATAGTGACGTCCGGAGCTGGAGCAGGATTCGTTTAAAACAAAATTTGAAAAAGGGTGTAATACCCTATTGTTCCAAAAGGTAGAACCTTTTTATTAAATTACCTATTTACTTATGACTTTAAAATGGGTATATACTGAGTTTCATGTTATAGGGTCGATGCCGCACAGACGCAGTGCGTGTTACTGTAAGTTGCATAAAAATTTACAGTACTACCAGATAAATAATGGGTATCGGAAAACATTGGAAACCATAGTATAAAAGTACAAAAACAATTGACAAAAAGTAATTTGGAAATGCAAATTACTCACAAATTCAAATTTATTGCAAACAACAAAAATCAAATTAGTTGTTGCAACTGCAAGCCCTGCGAGCTGCGCAGCTAACTACGTGCACTTCTGTCACATTCTGTTTTGTGGAATCGTGGAATCATACAGAGCTTATATCATATTCGGAAAACATGAAATTAACCGATGCCCATTATTTATCTGGAAATACTGTACCATCAGTCATAAATTCGTAATTTTTGAATTTTTCCTCCCTTACTTCTTTACAAATATGTTACAAATGTGGTTTATAAAATAATAAACAAAGTGAAGGTAATGGGTTTGATGAGCGTAGAATAGACAATGTAGTTGCCGAGTGCAGAATGTCGCGTCTATTATTAGATTAGGGCCGACACAGAGGTTGATAAGCTCGGGTCGCAGGGAGCGCCGTGGATTCACGCGATCCAATCGATTGCCACCCACTCACTCTCGTGCTTCAACTCTCTTCAATCCTTCCTTGTTCTTCGTTTATTCCTAGCAACAGCCATTAATTTGTTAAGATATTAAAATTAAAAGGAATGTTTTGTTTCCAATTTATCACTGGGGAAAATATGCTTAGGTTCCTACGGTCAGCCCAGTTTGGTGAATGGTTTTAACGGGTACATAATGAAAAGTCCGAAAACCGAAATGCCGATCCTTGAAATGCCGATGCTTAAAATAGCGAAATTCGATATGTAGAACGGTTGAAATGCAGAAAGCTTGAAAGATAGAAGTTTGTAAGGTCGAAAGCTAAAAGTCAGAATGCTCGAAATGCCGAAAGTTTCAATTGCCGAACGTTTACAAAGTAGAATGCTTAATAAGTATAAGTTCCAAATGCCGAATGACTAAAACATCGAAAATGATCGAAATAAGTACTTACATAAATTATTGTATTTTTAGTACTTTATTTCGTCGTACTTTTTACGGGTGCGAAAGTAGTTTAGGTGTAAAGTAGCTAGATGGAAACGTGATAGTGAAACGACTTAAATATTTACAAAATTATTGTATTCTTAACCGAACTTAAAAAATAAGGAAGAGGTTCTCAATTCGTCGGAATCTTTTTTTTTTTGTGTTTTTTGTGTACGTTCACCGGTTACTCGAAGACGCCTCGACCGATTTCAAAGATTCTTTTTTTGTTTGAAAGGGTACATTTTTCCAATGTTCCTTTTGATCATTAGGTCAGGATCTGATGATGGGATCTTGGAGAAATCGAGGTAACTCTTCATATTTTAAAAGCATACGCGATTCGGGTATTTTTTAAGAACTTGATAGGATATCAGTGACAATGCAATATGATGGTAACATTAAGCTGATCTGATGATGAAGTCAGAAGCTGTTCAACAGAACTCCTCAGTAAATAAGCCGATTTAGTTAAAACTCGGCATATCTGTCAAGTTCCGACTACAATGTAATAATATGGTCATAACAAGCTGATCTGAGGATGACATCAGGAGCTGTTCAACAGAACTCTTCAGTAAATAGTCCGATCGAGTTGAAACTTGGAACTCAGCGTATCGGTGAAGTTCCGACTACAATGTAATAATATGGTGACAGCTGCTGATCTGATGGAGTCAGGACCTGTTGTGTCAGAACTTCTCAGTGAATAACAGTGGAAGATCCATGTTTGTTTACATAAAAAAAAAATAAAAAAAAATAAAAAAAATAATAAAAAAAAAAAAAAATACATACAGCCGAACAAAGAACCTCCTCCTTTTTGGAAGTCGGTTAAAAAATAGTTGAGAATAATAAATAGGTAGGTAGGGTACCTATTTTTTTAAGTTAAATTGTACCGAGATTTGAGTGAATCGAACCAAGGAATGAAATTTTAGACAAACGGTTTACCACCCTTTTTCACCCGCTTAGAAGTTCATTTTTGAAAAATACTAAGCTTATGTGTTATTCCGGAACCTAAGCTTTCTACATGCCAAATTTCAGCAAAATCGGTTCAGTAGTTACGGCGATACGTTCGGACAAACATACATAGGTACTGACTTCTTTAGTATTTAAAACTAGCTTCCGCCTGCGGCGTTGTCCGCGAGGTACCTATATAACACTAGTAGTTCACCCCGAACTGAGATCTCGCGCACCGTTGTGTTGATAGCCTAGATTTGGATTTGTTTCTGACTACCCCTATACCTACGTTAAGTGCTCCTTCTAGTGTTTACCACACAATGATATGTAATGCGCTACCTCAGTATGGTAAAGATTATAGGCATGAATGCAATACATTAAGTCGTGCCCTCTCCCTCCCCCTCTCCCTCCCTCCCCCTTTCCCTCCCTCCCCCTCTCCCTTCCTCTCCCCCTCTCCCTCCCTCTCCCCCTCCCCCTCTCCCTCTCCCTCCCCTCCCCCTCTCCCTCCCCCTCTCCCTTCCCCTCTCCCTCCCCCTCTCCCTCCCCCTCCCCCTCTCCCTCCCCCTCCCCCTCTCCCTCTCCCTCTCCCTCTCCCTCTCCCTCCCCCTCCCCCTCCCTCCCCCTCTCCCTCCCCCTCTCCCTCCCCCTCTCCCTCCCCCTCTCCCTCCCCCTCTCCCTCCCCCTCTCCCTCCCCCTCTCCCTCCCCCTCTCCCTCTCCCTCCCCCTCTCCCTCTCCCTCCCCCTCCCCCTCCCCCTCTCCCTCCCCCTCTCCCTCCCCCTCTCCCTCCCCCTCTCCCTCCCCCTCTCCCTCCCCCTCTCCCTCTCCCTCCCCCTCTCCCTCCCCCTCTCCCTCCCCCTCTCCCTCCCCCTCTACCTCCCCCTCTACCTCCCCCTCTACCTCCCCCTCCCCCTCTCCCTCCCCCTCCCCTCATTCTAAGTACAGGTGAAAGAATTTTTTAAATCAGATGAGTAGTTTTTGAGATAACCTCCTACATACAAACACACTTTACCTCTTAATAATATTAGTAAAGACAAAAAAAAATTCTTACATCTACATAATTATTTCGAGCATTACTGGTTTCAAGCTTTTATATTTCAAGCATTCTAAATTTTGAGCGTCGGCATTTTAAGCTTCTATGTTTTAAGCTTCGGTATTTTGGCTTTCGGCATTTCGAGCATTCTGATTTTTAAGCATTCTACATTTAAAGCTTCTACATTTTAAGCATTCTTCTTTACGAGCATTCGCTATTTCAAGCATCGGCATTTCAAGGATCGGCATTTCGGTTTTCGGACTTTTCATATGTACCCGTTTTAACACGAGTAACCTAAGCAATCGCTTTGACTCGCTTTGACTTTTTAAATACTACTAGCCGACGCCCGCGGCTTCGCCCGCGTGGACTACTATTTTTCTTATCCCATGCGAACCCTGCAATTTTTCGGGATAAAAAGTAGCCTATATCCTATTTCCGGTTATTATCTATCTACATTCCAAATTTCATCAAAATCGGTTTAATAGTTATGGAGATACGTGGTAACAAACATTCACACACACACACACGGACTTTCACCTTTATAATATTAGTAGGATTAGTAGGATAGTAGGATTTGAAGAACACATTTCCAGTTACTAATGATCTGAGTAGGTAGGTACTATATGATAATGCTCTTGAATATTTTTTTTAACATCCACTATCACAAAAAATACTTAGAAAGAGAAACTTTGTATTACTTATTTTTAAATATCCTGAAACTTGTGTTCGTTTAATTTAAGTATATTTAAAGTATTCGAACTAAGTTTCAAGCCAATCGTAACACCCAAACTATGACATCCCATTTTACCCCTTTTTAACCGACTTCGAAAAAAGGAGGAGGTTCTCAGTTCGTCGGAATCTTTTTTTTTTTTTTTTTTTTTATGTATGTTCACCGATTACTCGAAGACGCCTTGACCGATTTCAAAAATTCTTTTTTTGTTTGAAAGGGTACACTTTCCAATTGGTCCTTTTGGTCATCAGGTCAGGATCTGATGATGGGATCTTGGAGAAATCGAGGTAACTCTTCAAATTTTATAGGCACACTTGAAGTGATTAGGGTATTTTTTAAAAGGTTATCGGTGACAATGCAATATTATGGTAACATTGAGCTGATCTGATGATGGAGTCAGGAGCTGTTCAACAGAACTCCTCAGTAAATAGGCCGATTGAGTTGAAACTCGGCACGTCTGTCAAGTTTCAACTAGAATGTAATAATATGGTCACAACGAGCTGATCTGGGGATGGAGTCAGGAGCTGTTCAACAGAACTCCTCAGTAAATAGTCTGATTGAGTTGAAACTTGGAACTCAGCATGTCGGTCAAGTTCCGACTATAATGTAATAATATGGTGACAGCTAGCTGATCTGATGATGGAGTCAGGACCTGTCCAATGGAACTTCTCAGGGAATAACAGTGGAACATCCATGTTTGGGCTAATTTTAATTAGCTCACCCTTAGCCTTACCCAATACAGTTTGTATTGAAGTCGGTTTTTTAAAATTTTTAATTTAGCCACTTGTTGAGAGTAAAAAACTTTAAAAACCCTGAATCTGTGTCCAATAATTTTTTATTTTACATATTCAAACGAATTATATAGGTACGAATTAGACTCATTTTTAGAAGACTGGTCTATAGCATTAGACTGAGAAAGGTGGAAGCCGGATAGGGAGGCCTTTGCCCTGCAGTGGGACGAACAGGCTAGAAATAATAAATATTAATAATAATATTCAAACGAAGTTTGCAAATGGCATAAAAAGTTCCATACAAAAGTTTTCACAACTTTTGCCCTACTAGGGGTTGATATTCTAAAATTAGATTAACCTTTGTGGTATTCCAGAACCTGACTGTACGTAGAATGCGATGTTATCACGTGTACTTAGGTACTTGTAATTTTTTTTTTTCGTAGAACTCCCGGATAAATTAGTTTGACTTTAAAACGGGACGGTGTAGTCCCTAATAAAGGTTGCATAAATTATGAGTCAGTTGTAAACCCAACCTTGGAGAAAAGTGTATTAGCTCCACGTTATCTCACGACTTTATTTGAATAAATTAAAATAATCTATAGGAGCAGCAAGGTATAATGTAAATTGACGCACAAGGGTTCAGTGGAGTGATGTCAGATCGATAGGGGTGAATGAATGGGTACACAAAAACTCGTCCATTGATTTACCATTAAGTTTGTACTTGAGGTAAACAAAAGCTTTTGTGTGAGTGTTACATTACAGCCTCATATAGTACCTCTATCAGTTTCACGACAGATGGGGATACAAGAAATCTATTCGTACCTACTGTGAAAGGCATTGGTGAAAAGTATGAATAGTAGGAAAATTCACGCATCTTAGGCGCGGGCCAGACAGAAAAGACGGAAGACGAAGACGGGGCGCAGACATTTGTCTCTTCCGCGTCCTTTTCATACAAAATGTAAAGAGGCGTCGCGACGCAAAACATACAGAAGAGACGGGGCGCCCCATATGAAAGGGACGCGGAAGAGACAAATGTCTGCGCCCCGTCTGCGTCTTACGTCTTTTCTGTATGTCCCGCGCCTTAGAAGGGAGAGTTATAATAACAATGCACAATTTATATGGAGAGCATTGCTTGCCTTTTGATAGTTATTTTTTTAATAAATAAACGCTAAGTAAGTAGTTTCTCTTTCTTTTCTTTTATTATTCTTTAGCATTTCCTTTTGCAAGAAAACGTAAATTTTAAATTTACCTAATGTCGATAGCTTTGTCATAGTCATAGTTTGTCGTTGCGTTGCTATGTTTATGTTTTCGAATATTCAATGTTCTGTTATAAAAATCTATTATACTTACATAAATAAGATAGTGCATGTGTATTGTTACTTTCATACGGCAATAACCACGGATATGTAAACCTTCGTGACATTAGAAAAAAGCTGAATGAAAAACTCAAAGCAAACTAACCGATCTGTACTAGACTAGATCCGTATCCGACATTGCAAGGCTGCTCTCGAGGCTGGTCATTTGAGTAGTAAATCAAGGCAACGTCCAAAATGGCTCGCGACGCAAACACGTCTCCGCAGCCACACCGCGAGGCTGCCTCGCAAGGCTGCCTTGCGGTGTCTCAGTTTCGATACACACCTTTAGAAAAAAAAAACCTAGGCCTTTACAATTTTTTCTAGATGTCAGGAGGCAATTTAGTGCCTGAGACATTGTTAAGATAGAGTTGGCTTGCCCAGCACTTAATCCATCCTCTAAGCTTAACTGGCCATATCCACAGGAAAGACATGGTCAATACGTGTGGGGCTGATTAAGCCGCGGGTTTCCTCACAATGTTTTGTTTCACCGTTTTAGAGTTCGTGTTAATGCGCATATAAATTTTTCGAAACGAAAAATCCATTAATGCACGGCCGGGATTCGAACCCACGACCTTCGGATCGAAAGTCGAGGTACTATCCCACTCGGCTCGGTTCAAGCCTCAAGTCTTTAAAATTGTGTTTACTTACCCGTCCCATTCAACATAGGCTACAGTAAGTATCAGCAGGTAGGTGCTATAATTTCCAAAGAATTACAAAATGATTTGAACTAAAATAGGTATTTATTTTAAATATTTTATAAGCATACTTTTCGTTTGATTTAGTTTCTAAAATAAAATACAGTAACAAAACAGTTATAAATACAGTGTCAGGAGTCGGTAAGTCAACATCCACAGGATTTTGAAGTTTTGATAACTAAACAAAGTCTGATCTTTATGATGTAAAATTTAGACTTTGGGTAGGTAGAGCAGGTATATAAAAATAAATAAATAATGCTGGACATTTCATATCGATCAACAGTTGTTGACTTGTGTGAGATCTATACATATATTTACACGTAGTTTAAATTATTTACAGACTTCTGTAATGGCCCTCGACCTCTCTGCTTACAAAATAACCTGCCTTATCGATTTCTAGGTGGAATGGAGATAAGTACTGAATTTATAATTTACCTACTACAAAATTGCAAATTGAAAATGATAGTAGTAGGTATTTTTAAAACTGTGACGGAAATATCCTATCGAAACCACATTTCACATTTAATTTTCTAATGTGGGGTTTTTGCTAATAAGCGGGGGTGATAAGAGTCACGCCCAGTTAAACTTTACACTTTTTCTGTTTTGTAAAGTTTTTGGCCAGGAGGGACGACGGAAGATGGACAAAGGCGATAACTGAATGGTGGCCCCGGGATGCTCAACGGCCAAGAGGCAGACCACCCGCCCGATGGTCGAATGATATTGTAAACGTGGTCGGGAATCAGTGGCGAGGGATCGGAGAGAATGGCGTAATAAAGAGGAGGCCTATACCCAACAGTGGGTGGAAATGGGCTGAGATGATGATGAAAGTTTTTGGAAGGTATTTTATTCATGCCATGTTGCATGCACAACGCCGATTGAAAGATTACCAACTAGTTTTATTGTACTTAATGTTTTAGTTCATCGTAAAAGTAAACAACTCTTCAATAGCTAAGTATTGTTGCTCCAGCGGGAACTACGAACCGATGACCTTTGTATTATAAAGCGGGGTCACGCCGGATCAATATATCTTATGGTTTACTTGTTATAAAAATAACTGCGGCAAAACAAGAAAAACAAATTGTAGAATTTATTACCCGATACCTTTTGAGTTTCAACCTTGAAGTAGCCATCTGCCAATTCGTATAGAGCTATAAAAAGTAAAGAAAATTTTGCAAGTATTGAGATAAAACATAAATTATACGACACGTGTCTACTTGATTCAACATAGCGCAGAGGAATATGACTTTTATTTGAAAAGTCTCATATAAGTAAAAGGACTTGTAGTAATGTGTCGTAAGCCGTGATGGGCTTGCTGTCTCGTATGGAATTTTAACTAGTAGAATGTGGGCATGATCAAAAGTGCCTAAAGTAACGTTGGCGTTGACTATTCCCCGTAAATATCTTCAAGGATTAATGTAGATGCTCGTACATGTGTAAATAAATATTTGAGGGTATGTCCTTGCCTGGAGATCACATTTTTTGTCATTCGAATTTCACGACATTTTTTAGGCCTACTACAAAATTATTTGCTCTTATCTTGCGCTTTGCTTATTTGCGCTTATCACATCGTCTTTGATCATTAAACTCTAGCTAGATAGAGCTTCACCGTGAAACTACATTAGAAGCGCACATCACATGTCTAAAGTTACTTCAAAGTGCTTTGCATCTAGAACGATTAACCGAAGATCCGATAGCAAGCCGAGCGACTTGGATATCTGCAGCGCATAGATAAGCTACACAAACTTGTAATAAGGTTCTGAACATGTAAGGGAAAGGCCAGGTCAGTGCTAAATTGGAAGCGGAAGCTCACCGCGACACAGGATTACTCCAAATAGTTGAATCATTCGGACCGTCATTTACATAACAATGGCTCTATGATAAAGCTAGCTTTTGCAAAAGGGGTTATCTGCGTGAAATTAGAAATTATTATGGATCCTTTGTGTCTGGGGATAGATTAAATTAGTATTTATCATGAATGCGCTTTTATCCTAAAAAAAAAACTCAAATCATGTCGTATGTACGTATGGGAACCGTATCCAGGTAACTCAAAGATTTAAGGTTCGTCTTTATGAAGTGAATCAAAAAATTAAACTAGAGACAATAACAGTGAAATTTTAAAAATAATTTGGTGGTCTTGCTGTTCAAAACTAGATTTTAAATAACTTTCACCTTTGTTCAGATTTGTTTGAAGGACGCTTTCACTCTCGTGCTACGCCGCCGTAGCAAATGGCTACGAAGTGTTGCGTGTCGAAGAACTAGTCGTAGCATGCTACGCCGGGCGTAGCTCCTTGTAGCAGTATGATTAATGTGTTTTTGTATTAGAGCTTAGGAAACAATTTACGCTTTTAATAATATTATTATTCTTATTCATGTTTATTTTAAGCTAGACTAGAGTTTTACTATTGATGCTAGCAATAAATATAATTTTCAATGAATAAGGTGTTTGTGTGTGATTTATATTTGTAACTACTCTATATTTAAGTACTTATTTAAAATAAATCTAACTGATATCATATAAACACATTCAGTGAAACATGCGTTCAGTGTGACGCAATGTTTTTTTTTATTACTAATGTTATAAAGAGGTAAAAGAGTCTATTCTTCGGAAAGATATCGGGTTCTGATAATATTTAAAGGATTATTTTATCGAGATAAAACAGCTATGAGTGTGAAATCTCTGGAGTTTAGACTCTACATGTTACTTTGATATTTTGGGATCTGATACTAATAGGGTATTATAACCTAACCGTGTTATTTATAATGGACTTAGAGGTTTCCTAGAGCATAGATCGCTGCTAAATCTGTCGCCGGCTCTTTTCATTGCCAAAAGAGACAAGAAAAAAAACTTTTTCTAAAGTCGTGCTAATTCGAGAGTTGAATATAAATAATGGGGTTATTCTCCCGATGACTCCATAAAAAATAATACCGTGACTCAAGGCGCGGTAGAAATGTATTCCATCATCCATATAGGCGACTAGCAGCGCCCTCGCGGCGTTGCCCCGTAGTGATGGTGATGATGACGACGAAAAGTAGCCTATAACCTTCCTCAAGAGTTTAGCTATCAAATGTCAAATCTGACTGGTAGTTCCTGAGATTAGCGCGTTCAAACAAACAAAGTCTCCCGCTTTATATAATTAGTATAGATATAGATATGTAAATAGTGTTGTGCATTTGCAGAGTGCGTGCGGCGATGAGGTGGTGGCGGTGCTGAGGCGGCGGCGGCGCGATGAGCTAGCAGCATGGTGGGCGAGGGGGCGGGCCGCGGCGCCGCGCGCCTCGCGGGTGACTCGCCCCCGCGCGTGATGGGCTTCGCGGCACCGGCCGGCGCGCGCGACGCGCTGCTCGAGCGCGCCGCGCCCGTGCCCGCGCATCTGCCCGCGCCCATGCTGCCCACCTCTGCCGACCCCGCGATGCAGCGCGCGCACTCCAGGTACTACACGACTCATCTAACTGACTGCGGGGTTAAAAAAGCCGTTATAGCAGAATCACAATAGGAGTTGAATTATATGCCGTCTCTTTTCATAGACTGAGTGACAAGAACGGCATATATTGCAATTTCTGTTGTGATTCTACTATAGCGGCCTTTTTAGCCCCGCTGAACGCGCCCATGCTGCCCACCCACTGCTGGAGGCGCCGCGCTGCAGCGCGCGCCTAATCGGCACATTGTTGATCGTCATAAGCTTAAGGAAATTAGTGAGCAAATCGACAACAAACTAATTGATTCCCTTCAGCAAATAATCTAGATCGTTTAGGAGAGCGAATATTCCACTCATAAATTAATTTAGGTCAGATTATGAATCTGAAGTGTGAAAGAAATGCAAACACAGCTCCGGATTTCCGTTGAACTTCTTAGATTCTGACAACAGATGCAGGAAACCGTCTGCGGTCAGGGTTATGATGTTTTGATACTTACTACATATTTAGAGGCGTGTGTGATGATGATTTTTATACGAGTATTCAGTAGAATAACCGCTTCACGACTTTCGCAACCATTGAATCACGGGTTATCGAAGTTTGGCTTTTAGTGCGTAGGATGTGGATTATTGAAATCCACTGGGATGATATTGTAACTGACTCACAGCATCTGTTAATATATTCAAAGCTGTTATGGATTAGTTTTTCGCATAAAGATAGTTTCAGTTTAAGCATCCATTAACCGACTAACATCTCTGAGAATTGGAAAAGGAAATGACGCAGCACGCCTGTTGGTCCGATAATAAATCTGTTATATTTTAAGCAGAATTAATGTTTTTCTGAAGATTGTTTGTACTGCTTCAGATCAATGTCTTCGCTACCACCGGAGCCGTTTATGATGCTCCGCGCGAAGGCGCTGAGCAAGCGAGTGATCATCAACGTGGGCGGCGTGCGGCACGAGGTTCTGTGGCGCACGCTGGAGCGTCTGCCGCACACGAGGCTCGGCCGCCTGCGTGACTGCAATACGCACGAGGCCATCACGGAACTCTGCGACGACTACTCGCTACAAGACAACGAGTACTTCTTCGACAGGTGAATTCACTAAAGCCATTTTTAAAACCCATTTAATGTCAGAGTACTGAAACGCTACTTATGAGATGTTATTATCTATTTGAGACGTTCTTACTCTTCAGAATCGTACATACAAAAATGGCAGTAAATGTCAATGATAAGCACCACTTAAACTAAGTAGCGTTTCAGTATTCGGGCATTAGTTTGTCAGTTTTTGTATTATATTGAGGACGTTTCCTGATTAAAATTTTATCGATTAAAATAATGAATCGATGAATTAATGAATAAAAACTCTTCATAAAGTAACTTATAAAATAATAAACCTAATGGAGGTATAGATGTACATTGTACAATCAATGTGCGATCTCTTCGCTGAGAAGCCCTTTCTTCCAGGATTCTTAAATCGATATGGTCCCAAACATTTTTTTACATGACTAAGTTTTACATAGGTACCTACTGATTCATAAATAATGTTTTTTATGTTTTTTTTTCAGACATCCAAAAAGCTTTAGCTCAATCCTTAATTTTTATCGAACTGGAAAGTTACATTTAGTAGACGAAATGTGTGTATTAGCGTTCAGTGATGATCTCGAATATTGGGGGGTGGACGAACTCTACCTGGAGTCGTGTTGCCAACATAAATACCACCAGCGAAAGGAACATGTTCACGAGGAGATGAGGAAGGAGGCCGAGAGCTTACGGCAACGAGAGGAGGAAGAGTTCGGACAAGGGACTTGCGCTCAGTACCAGAAATGGCTCTGGGATCTACTCGAGAAACCAACCACGAGTATAGCAGCGCGGGTAAAGTATTATTTACCGTTTTGTCAGACTCAAGTTTTCCTTTCAATTAATTATGTATCTCTAGTAAGCAGTCCAGGAAAGTTTATTTAAAAGGTACCCTTTCTATTTTTTTTTATCCACTTCACCTTTGAATCCAGTAGAAAAAGGCTTCTGTTGAATGTGATTAGATTTGGAATCAAATAGTGCATAGAACTGAAATATATTAGGCACAATTGTTACACAAATAACACAGAGCACGCCAGCAGGCATTAGGTATTTGCAAAACAGGAATCAAAACTTCCGAAGAAGTTTCTTGAAACTGATGTTATAACATCACCTACACCAGAATGTAATTTACACTTTACCTTGTACCAATGACAATTTTATACAGTTTAAACATGTACACGTAGGTACGTATACGTACTTTATGCAATTTGTACGCAATGTAAAAAGCTTGTTTCGCACTGAACAATAATGTTACTTTTTGATTACTTACACCACTTATTCTGAACAAGATTTAAAAACTTTTCACTATACTTACACTAAGCTACACTAGCACTTTGGAAAACTGTTTGGAAACAAGCTTCATTTATGTGTAAGAGTGTTTTTTATTGTTGTTGTGTATGTGGTGCATGAATAACATCTATCGCTGCATTTGACTGGATGTTGTCGGTCCTCTCTTGTATAGTGGAATGTGGTGTTGTGTCTTGTTCTTGTCTTGGCCATACCTTGAGATCGCTTTTGTCGAACTTTGAACTGTAGAAACTTGCTTACTTTCCTATCTTGTATTTTAGAATTCCTTTTAAGATTTTTTCGACAACAGCGATTCAACAGATTATGTAAGTAGCGACTAATTTATTTAGAACTTTAATATGTATTTTAAGTATTTAACATAACTTTAAAATTATTTATTTATGTATATTTGTATTTTAATATATTTAAGAGCACCTGTTGTATGTATTTGATAGAATTAACAAAATATTCTGATAGAGTAGAAAATATTTTGAGTTGTATTAGCTCAATTCCAAGTTTTAATGTTGCCATATTCTTAATAACTTTTTCTCGTCTCTCTAGGCTAAAGTTAACTTGAAAAAAAAATGTATCTCTCTACTATGAGTTAATGTAGTATTTCACAATTAGTTGCAATCTAAAGGAGCACTTGCCAAAGCACTGAAATATCTGAGGGGTTATTATTTTCTTGTAAAATACTTAACAAATATCTTTGTAATTTTTGTCAATGTTCACAGCCGCGTCGAACGTTCTCAATTGAGAATTTTATAAAACAAAGCTTAATTGTTGTCGCAAATATTGCAAATATGGGATGGGCTTACGCGATGTGACCAGTCGCCGCAGGGTGGCGCTCCGGGGCCCGCGTGCGGTGGGGCACGGGACGGCCTGCGCCCCCGACACCGCCGCGAGCCGGTGGTGTCGTGTGCGCGCCCGCGCCCGCGCCGCTCCCCACCACGGCTGAGCGCCACTTCGCCGCGCCCCACCCACCCCCACTTCCCCTACCCCACCCTTACCTCTCATCCCATCCTGATCTCCTGAGGCATCAGCGCTTATGCTTCGTGATACTGATCCGACTAACCGAGCGCCGCGATGAACGGACGCGCGTCTGCTGCCGGCCGACGCGGCCGTTCCCTCGAAACACACTCGTACGCACGTCCGTTCACCAACATTATTTTATTAACCTACATGTTTACACCCCACACAACACTACTAACATACTTAATTCACACGAATAGATGTTATTTCTACACCAAAATTTTGATCACTAATTACTATGATTACCTACTGATCACGTTTAATATAATTATTGGCTTTATTCTGTAAATACTTACATATATACATTATACATATACCTATACCTACCTACGACTACATTCATGTTTAACATTGTACTTAGGACTGTAAAAACACTAGCATACTTACTATACTGCTGAGAGGCTACTTGACACTGTGACATGTGGTCGTGTAAGGGCAGCCGCGACGCGAGCCGCCGTAGGCAAGGCGGGCGCGGCGCTCACCGGTCCGTGCTTGCAGGTGATTGCGGTGATCTCGATACTGTTCATCGTGCTGTCCACGATAGGGCTCACGCTCAACACGATCCCGTCGATGCAAGTGTACGACGAGAAGGGCGCGCCCATGGACAACCCGCAGCTGGCTATGGTTGAGGCCGTCTGCATCACTTGGTTCACGCTCGAGTACGTGCTCAGATTCAGTGCCTCGCCGGATAAGTGGAAATTCTTCAAAGGTGGACTGAACGTTATAGACTTATTGGCGATCTTGCCATATTTCGTGTCGCTATTTCTGCTTGAAACGAATAAGAACGCGACGGATCAGTTTCAAGATGTGCGTCGCGTAGTACAAATCTTCCGTATAATGCGCATCCTGCGTATCCTCAAACTAGCGCGGCACTCGACCGGGCTACAGTCACTCGGCTTCACGCTCCGCAACTCGTACAAGGAGCTCGGCTTGCTCATGTTGTTTCTCGCGATGGGGGTGCTCATATTCTCCTCGCTTGCCTACTTCGCCGAGAAGGAGGAGCCCGGGACTAAATTCATTTCCATTCCGGAAACCTTCTGGTGGGCCGGCATCACCATGACCACAGTCGGATACGGTGACATTTACCCCACGACTCCGTTGGGCAAGGTCATCGGCTCGGTATGCTGTATTTGCGGCGTATTGGTAATTGCGTTACCCATTCCCATTATCGTCAACAATTTCGCCGAGTTTTACAAGAACCAGATGCGGCGCGAAAAGGCGTTGAAGCGGCGCGAGGCGCTCGAGCGCGCCAAGCGCGAGGGCTCCATCGTCTCCTTCCACCACATCAACCTGCGCGACGCCTTCGCCAAGAGCATGGACCTCATCGACGTCATCGTGGACACAGGTCAGTACTCCCCTTATACTGTCATCCATGCGCTTGTCCATGTCATGTGTCTTCCGCATTGTAACGTTCCTAACTATGTTTCACTGTGCACGCATGCTTCCCCCGCTAGAACGCATCTGTGTACTGAATGCCATGGGTGTGGAATGTGTGCACGTCGCATCGTTAGCTCTCCGGAACCGCAGACATCTCTGAATCAACAACCAGTTCACGATACATCGCAGACAGCTATGATCATCCGAGCGATGCGACGAGGCGCACTCAAGAGTGTTTTATTCCTTGTCTTCAGGTGACAAGTGCGTCCTCATTGAGGCGAGAGACGACGCCAGATGAGCTACTTGCTACTATCGCACGGTCGTCACACTCGACCCTTATTGTTAGTCTGTTACTGGGTCGGGCTCGCGTCGTGTGTAGCTAGCGATGTGCGCCGAAGACACTATATTCTAAGGTCGATTACGTTCTCAGCGTAAGCCTAACGCTTTATAGAACTAACAAGTAATATAAAATAATTATGTATCTAATGTGGACTGTGTGTATCCGGAGAACGCTGGATTTCATAGACTGTTCGTGTGGAATGTGTGTTGTGTAGATCACGCTGCTATTGTTGCCATCTGTTGTGAATGTACTTTCCTTCGTTTACGTTCAACTTGTCAATGTTGCGTATCGGGGTTGTTCGAGGGAGGGCGCGGAAGCCTCGCTACTTAATGGTGTGTGTCTCCAGGACACAACCAGTCGCAGGCGGACGCCACTAGCCTGGAGGGCGAAGACCCGGCCACCACCGGCTGCTACAAACAGTACGAGCATTCCATCCCTAGTAAGAACCCGGAGATTACTGACCCTAGCCAGGTAAGCGTGCCCCAGACCGCCGAGGTGTGTCCAACTTTTCTTCAAACTCCATTCTACATTGAGTAGTCAAATAAATACGTTGACTAAGTCTCGACACAGTATCTGACTCAAAACTGCAGTAGACTACGCACGTAGTAGATTAACGTAGAGATTGATTTCTATTTCTAATGATTTAGTTATCTGGACGCACCTATTTGATAAATATATCGCACCAGGCTTGTGGCTAACGCCAAAGGTCATAGTTTCAGAGCTCCCCAAACAAAGAACGCCGATACTCGAACGAGGGCCCCGACACGCCAGAAAAACGCTTGCTCATAAACCCTGAAACGACTCCAGTAAGCGAACACATTTATCTACTTAAATTAACACCTCAAAGGCAGCAAACTCTTCTAGCTAACAAATTGTTGAACAGCCGAATTAATTCTAATCGTTGATGATTTTTGCTTGTAACTAATAAATTAATTTCAATAAAAAATATTCGAAACTAATACAAAAGTGAACTTTGATTCAAAGTTTTTTTTATAAATTTTCATTCTAATCGTTACACCAGTGTGACGGAGCAGTGAGAAGGCAAATCGGACGCGAAACTTACGACACGGATGTACTTACGTGTCCGAAAACTAAATCAGTTTTATAACTTCATCAACGGTTTGACGTCACTCCGATACTGACAACAACGTGAACTTAGTAACCACTAATAATTTCTCTTTTTCTAGGAAAAGAAGATGGCTGAAAAACAGCTTGACTTGGATCAGCTGCCTTCTGAGTTTGAATGTTGTTTTTGCACGTTCAAGGTACTAAGATACTAACTCTACACTACAGTGACAAGCTTCAAATATTTTTATTTTCAATGCTAACATTGTTTAAACAGTCTGGATTTGTTTGCTGCATAATGTATCGAGGTTTCTGAATACTAAACAAAATGCGTATATTAATCCTTTGCGAATTGTACTTGATCCTTTAGTTTTTCATTTTATTTGTTAGTTTAACACACGAAATAGTTTTCTTTCATTAAGTAATACATAATTGGGACTGCTCTATCCGTTGCTTTAACTAGGACAACTGTGAGCATTTTTAACTACAAAAATAATATATCCCACTCAAAAGTTGAAAGTCTACCTTCTTGAATCCACTTGAAATAAATACCACATGAATTACTAGTCCAAATTAATTATCCAAATACAACAATACTATAAAATAAAAAAATATAATCTTTACCTTGCCACTTTCCACTGCTAACCGACCGACTCCGACCGCTCACAGAATATTTTTTTTGATGTTGAATTGCAAAACACTTAATCCACACTACACAAAACCAACAGATCAGGAGCGAACGATGACAAAACCTTTCGTTCGGTAGGGTTACAAGGAGTTCATAGACGCCGAGCAACTGATGCCCATGGCCACGTCAGACCTTCGGCAGCCGGTGTGCGTTGAACTGGCGTGTCTGCAGCGGCATCCCGCGCCCAAGGCGCTGCCTGAAGCGACGCCTAATAGTCTGGATAGCCCAGGTGAATAACTCATTGCGAATTACTCCGAACCAATGCAAACAAAATGACCACAACTGAGTTTTGCGCTACCATGATGATGTTAGCATAATTATCATTCATTTTGGCTATCATAACATAACTCAGTGAAAGTTTATTGTTTGCATGTGGTCGGATCCGAAATATGTTAGTTTAGTTAGATTGAATGATACTATGTCGTTTGATTACATATCAAGTCTAGTGATTTCTAGTAGCCCCTTAATTTATTCCATTTCGGTCTATCTGTCCAAATTCACCGTCCCGTCTCTCCGGCACACCATCCGTGTTGTGTATTCGTATGCATGGTGTGCACACACTACTTGTGAGCGTGTGCAGCTCCATGTGCGTGTATGTCTTACATTGCAGATACATTTGCATCATGCCTTACGCACCCTTTTCCTTCAGAGGGCGACATCGCATGCGACAACGACTCCTCAAACTTGTATGTGAACCCTCTGGACGGTAGCGGCGGAGGCGGCGCGGGGGGAAGCACTGTGTCCGCAGATTATAGCGGAGTGCGAAAGAGCGCGTCCGGGGATGGAAGCGTGTTGTGTGCGAAAGGTTCGCAGGGTGAGGGGTCGCCGCGCGGCTCGCGGGCCAGCCTGGTGGCGGCGGCGGCGGTGGGCCCCGGCGTGCCGGCCTCTCTCGCCGGCGCCGGGCCCGCGCCGCGCTCCATCGACGCGTCCCGCACCAGCCTGCCGCAGACCGACGACTCCACCGACCCTCCCGCCCTCACGCCTCACGACTCCAAGCCCAAACACAGAAAAGCCCGCTTCCAACAGGCAAGTCCGTTCCACCGACCGCACCACTCACCGGAGATAATGATTCTTTATTTCCCATGCAAGACGAAATGAGGTTCCTTATCCGCATTTCTATGTTTGATGTTTGCACGATGTAGCTTGAACATGTGATCAGTTTGACTGTCTTGTTCCGAAGTATCATATCAAAATTGTCACTTGATAATTATATGCATTTTATGTTTTCAGGATTGGTCAGAGGAAGAGAGGAAACCGCCGAGAGGGATAGCTACGAGGATTATCAATCATCACATTCTCTTCGGTACGAGAAAGTTCAAAATCCACTGTTTTTTCTAAGTATAGTTTTGGTTTTTAGTATTGTTAATAATAATCGTTTTAGGTAAGAACGGCAGCAAGCGAGAAGGCGACTCTCGCGCGCGTTCCATCTTGAAGAACAAGGAATCGCGCGGTACCGACAGCGAACTGCTCCTCCAGGAGACTACATCTCTCGGTGCTAATGTGAGAAATAACAGTACAAATCTCTTACAAGCTTCTTCAGCTGCAGGAAAAAGATGCAAGACAGCTCTGCTTAACTTACTCTTTAAGTTTGTATGCGTTATAAATAAGTTATATTCCAGGGTGACTCTGGCAGTGAGTCGTCGCCGATCCGACTGAAGGACTTCAAGGGGCAGAACCTAAAGGGGGGCGCCCCGGAGAGGGACAACCTCGTGACGTAACGAGACGAGCTCGTGACGTAACGCGTCCACGCTTCGCTTTCGACGCGATGTGATCTCGCTGATTTAGACTAGGACACGCCTCGCGATCACGACTGTACACTAAGTACTAAGCGCAATAAAAAAATTCAAATAATTTTAACATATCATTGAGCGATTGTGACTGCTTGTTGATAGATTTTCATTTGTAGGGTTATAAATATTGTAAAAATATATATATTATGATAATTGTTCATTCCAATCGAAAAGTTGAAAATACCTATTTGTTAAGTTTTTTACGTGCAATTATTAATTGCTAATTGTAATGTAAGCGAAGTAGTTTGTACAGCATAGTTGACGAAAAAAAGCAATTATTAAAATTAAAGATTACTAAAACATGTTTTTGATTTTCAACGCAAAACCTTCCGAGAGAATAATCATGTTTAGATATTAAAAAAAAGACGATTTTAATCAACAGTTTTATTTATTTGGATGCTAAAATCTCTTCCGCAGTTGATACTTTAACGTGGATACAACACAAAAAAAAAATACCTGGGATAGTGCTTGTGTAAATAAGAGATTAATTTAATTTAAATTCAAAATTTCTCTAAAAATACAGTTACCTTAACAGGTAGAAAATAACTACCTACATTTTAAATAATTTAGAAATATCAAGGAGTTTAAGGAGTGTAGTACATATAATTTTACCTAAATTAAAATAAAACGATGACTGGAATCACAAACATAATGGTCCAAAATAATACTCATTGTCAATTAAATAAACAATTAATATTAGTTAATACTTAAACAAAACATAAATGATCTGGATTGAATAATAACAAACTGAATACATATAATACTTTGGTTTACAGAGGATTAAAAATACATACCACAATCTGGGTCTAGTATCTAGCAAGGGTTCAACGTTTCAATAATAATTCAAACAAGGGTGCCTAGGGGTGTACAAATAAAGAAGGAAATTAAAACTATCGGAACGACTTGCACTTAAAAAACTATGTTTTTTATAGTTAAGATGTCATTTATTAAAAAAAAATATCGCTGTTAGCTCTAGTAACGTTTAAAATCGTATATTACTTTCAGGATCAAAGATCAACCAATAAACTAGTTCGTTTTCAGCACGGATTGTAATAATAATTGTCGTAGTCCGTCTGACTCCACTGCTGGGTACGTATCTCATAGACAATCTTCACATCTATTTTTAAATAATACAGAATATTTATTGACTATCACTATAGCAACACTTAAGGCAAATTTATTTACTTTACAAAAACACCGAGAACGTGCAAGCCGCCCAAAAAGACTTTTAGTAGATAAACACCTTATATTTATTGTTTAGCCATTTACTTTACAATATTGAACACACAGGCACCTTACTTATCTCTTGGCAGTTAAACATGGCACGCACTTTATACATTGTTTCTTTTCGCAATCGATGCCTTCTCTTTTAACATTATAAAAAAACTATTTTGCAAAATATGTGTTGATCGACTTTTTATTCAATACAAAATAAAGTGTAACGTGTTAAAGCTTGAATATTAAAATTTATCACAAATAACTTTGTTCGAACATAATTGACACAATTGAGAGTATTATCATGTCTTGTGTCCAATGAAACTCTGTGCCAATGTCATAACATACATCAAATTGCCCCCTTAGCATGATTGTCGCTTTGGACTAGACAACAATATTCCTATAAATTAAAGTAGAAGTATTATAAAGAAGTAAATATTTTGATTTAAGACAGCATTTTTATACATTATCACCAGAGTTGGCCAAGAGCTCATACGAACTTACATTTGTATCATGAAATGTCTCTAAAGATTTGTCTGTTCTGTAGTTGAATAGCTGTTTAGGACGTTCATGCTAAGGGGACCGAAAGATTTTTGATAGCTTCTACAAACGTAAAATACATGTACAGCATAAATCGATACTGCCATTTACAATCAGTAATTATACATCTATTATCAAATGCTATCAAGTACCCTGTACTAAGCTCAAAGTAGAATGAACATTGGAAGTGGCAGTATTGACTTCCCGCATTTAGAAGTTCTAAAGATCCAAAACACCCATAGCCCAGTCAAATTAGGAATTAACCTCGGAATGAGAGATAATAAGCTGAATTTTCGTATATACCTTCATTTAGGCGCCCTAAAAGTTGTCTCAAAAGTCTCATAAAATCTCGTGTCTGTGTCTTAAGTTATTCAAGGTCAAAGGTAAAAAAAAATAGTTTTTCGCGAATATCTCGGTTGCTATTGGTCCAGTGATGTTAACATCTATTATGAAGTTGTAGAGCTTAAAATTTGCGACCAATTCATTGAAAAAAAAATTCCATGCGCTCAACCGTTTTTGCGATACAGGGCCGTGAGCGCAAAGCGTTCAGTATGTGTATTTCAAAAACTATACTTCCTAGAACAAAAATAAAAACTATTTCGGAATGTACAAATTAAGTCCTTTCATATGACACCCCACTCAATATATCTGTGTAACTTTTATCTTTTTCACCCCCTTTAGATCCCAATATCTTTACAACCCCTCCATCGATTACGCTCATATGTCACATATCAAATTTCCATAGCACAACCTAGTTATCTACCAAGTTTCATGCAGATTGGATTAACGGTTCGATAGTTATGCGATAACATAAAAATTACACATACAAACATACAAAGCAAAATCGTAAGATCTTAGTTTGCTTTGCTCGCTTGGTCGATAATTAACTGATAAATAAAACAAATTATTCAAAATTCAAGGTATTCACAGATATTCACGTTTGACTTTGCGTTACAGTACCTACGCGTATGGTTGAGCGCTGCTCACTCACCCTCCTCTATCGCGAAAACGGTTGAGCGCATGAAAAAATGTTTTAAACAAAATTTGTCGCAAATTATGTATTTACGTATGTTCTACAACTTTATAATAGATGTTAACATCATTGGACCAATAGCAACCGAGATATTCGCGAAAAACTATTTTTTTTACCTTTGACCTTGAATAACTTAAGACGCAGACACGAGATTTTATGAGACTTTTGAGACAACTTTTAGGACGCCTAAATGAAGCTACATACGAAAATTCAGCTTATTATCTGTCATTCCGAGGTTTAGACCATTTTTATGCTAAGCTGACTGGACTACCATAGCCTCAATAAATTCGAATGAGTATTTTAAATTTTGATGTAGGTACGTGTCACTTTGATTACGCAAAAATGTAAAAATGTACTCTCAATTATTATTTTCATCTAATAAAGAAAAACTAATAGGTATATATCTTGTCACTGCTCTATAACGGCACCTCTATAATTTTTGTGGGTTTTTCTGAAATATCAAAACCGATACTTTGTAAATGCCAGTTTGATAATGAGAGGAGTAGTCATGATACGAGTAGAGAGAAGACAATCCAAGTTTATATGTATAGGCAAGTAGTTGACAGAGGAACCATTTCATCGAAAATTGTTATTCCTATCAAAATTTTCGATACAGACGGGATTCTAACCCGCATTGATCAAGCCGATTTTCCTATAACCGGAGTGCTTTAACCAACTCAGCCACTTAGGTAGCATGAAATGTGCTACCTAATACTGCAGTAGTTTATTTTACGTTTAAATGTTAATCTCTCGTATCCTGAGTATTCATCCCAGTAGCATTTGTATAACATGCCCATAGTCAAATAACATCGAATACAAAATAAGCAAACTAATTAAACTTAAATCTAACATAACAGAGATGATCAATTTATACCATCTTCATCATGAGTTAAGAGAGTCACAATCAATTTAAAAAAAAAACACGAAAACAATGGTGTTAGTCATTTGTTCGTTTTTCTAATAAGTTAGTGACATCAAACAATGAATCGTAAATGAAATCACATGAGAAATAAGTGTAAATTCCTTTGGAAATTTCTCATCTCACAATATATTTAATACTATTTTAATTTACTTTATAACTATTCGACACTATGTGTTGATTAATGTCCTTCCATGATGAATTTGTCCACTGAGCTCTAAAATGATACCATTCATGATTATTTACAAACTCCATGAATATCAAAATTGCGATATAAAGATAAGTTACTGAATTTCGATTATGCGTATGAGTCATTCATGATTTTGGTATTAGGAAAAGCGAACACCCAACCTTTTTCGACACAACATTGTAAGCGATATTAAAATAAAAGAGTATTGAGTCAAAATAGGAATAACACTTCAAACTTTATTCAGCAATCAAAGATGAAAATAGGCTTGTACACAGAAAAGCCGTATTCTGAAAACTAAAACAGAACCAATCTGCATGGCGATTCAGAAGATCTTTAAAAATATCCGTGACGGTAGCCCATCCGCGGACAAATAGCTGTCGGAAAACTTTCCGAGAAACGTCAACTGTTATTTTGTATTTAAATGTCAAAAGTTTTCTATCCAACGCTATAAATCGCAAAAAAACCGTTGGATTCGAATAAACGTCACTTTTCGTGACCTTCGAATTGAATGCAATCGAATAATAAGTAATAAAGAATCACGCTGCTGATGTTCGCAACTCCCACGTGTCTCCGTTCTGACACCTTAACGATTTCAGAATACGACGTAAATAAAACGCTTACAACATTTTAAAAAGGCTACACATCAAACACACACAAACAGAATACACCACCATATTCATGAATACCACACAAATTACTTTATTATTGGATAAATGAAGAAAAAATAGGCGTGCACACAATTAGACCATTACATACTGATTGATGTATGATGTATTGATTTTTAAAGCTGCGGTTTGAACCACATGGATATTCTCATAGCATCTATAATTTTGTAATATAAAACTATTATTATGACAGTAATGGCCAGGAGCAACCACTTCATTAGGGATTATATTACAGTATGTAATGTAATAAAAACCCTGTCCGATTTATGTTATTGTTTTCAGAAAATAAGTTAAAAGTATGTCCAATAAACGTCCTACAAATGTAAAAAAAGAGATAACACCCTTATAATAATAGCATAGGCAACACCAATATGAATAAAATAATGAGGTAGATGTCCCCTTTCGCGTTTGTAGGTCAACCATTCTACACGCAGGGGTAACTAATTCGTGCACGCCACTACATAAGGGGGCATACTTGTGTGAATAAACTGTACAGAGGTGGTAATCGGTACTTTAAGGCTTGTTTCACTCTTCAGCGTGTCGCCGGTCGCGTCCGCGAGTTGACCATTCACAGCACATTTCTCTGTGCTGTGAATGGTCAAATTAATTTCTCTGTGCTGTGAATGGTCAACTCGCGGACGCAACCGGTGACACACTGAAGAGTGAAACAAGCCTAAGTAATACTTCCAAACTGAACAAGACATTTTAAATCTCATATTTCCAAATTATAAAACGAAATAAATAAAATGCGTATCGCTTGCTGATATCGATTGATTGATACGTATCGTTGTTGATATCATATTTGTTTTTCTGTATCATATAAATTTTACCGTTTACCACATAAGGATCACGTGTATCAACAGTTCTGTCTATATAACCCAAAGTTAAATCTAAAAAAAAAAAGATTCCGACAAATTGAGAACCTCCTTTTTTTGAAGTCGGTGAAAAAGGTTATTGAATTACACTGTACTTTTCTGGTAGATGCATAGATTCTTACTATTTTCAATACTTTTCCACAAGCTTCAGATAATAATAGATGGACGGATATAGAAAAAGTAGCATCAAAATATTTTTATCGCATTTTTTAATCTGAATGTAAGTCAAGACAAAGATATAATAAAACAAGCTTCACCCGGCCCGGTGGTTATTTAAACAGAACCATTCATAATACCACCACAAAACAAGTGAGGGCTTAATTGTCACTACACAATTCCTTTGCCTGAAGCATTTATAATTCACAATTAAACTTATAAAATTGTAGCATAATATCAATTCAATATGTAAATTCGGCAATCCATTATATTTTAAATAAATTGCTTATAGTGAATCGTTGTCAATTATATTGATTTCAATTTGAGTTTCAAAAAAATACTTTTTACATATATTTTTCTCTCGCCGAATTTCGCGGGTTTCCTACCCAAAGCATAGTAGAAGTCTACATGCGATCATGCAGAGGAATTGCATTTGCCCCAAGTCATGAACAACAAATAAAAGTGCACGCTACCTGTGCCATGCGATCGTAAGCGCAGTCCGAAGTTTCGTCCACAGCCAGGGGTATAAGCCGCCTCCACTCCACGCAGCCCTCGCCACATATTTCACGTAATCATACAACCCCCAGGGAGCGTGGCCTCCGTTCACATAGTACACGTAAGTGAAGCCGTCTTTACACGTCTCCTGTATTGAGTAGTAGTAAGGCAGGAACGAGTGGAGATGAAATCTGGAATGAAATGATTCATTTTCTTCATTGATTTCGTAAATCATTAGTTCCTTTCAACTACCGCGTTCGTCATGACCGTCGACATGAAATACAATGACATGAAACTCACACTTTTGAAAAAGAAAGTATCTATCTATCTAATAAAGATTATCAATATTTTCGACCCGACGAATTGGATTCCATGGCAGAGTTGGTAAAGGCACTCCGGCTTGATTGGTCGCTTGTATCAATGCGGGTTCGAATCCGGTCGGAATCATCATTTTCAATGTAGGTACCTATCTAATGTTGCAAATGAGGCTTGTATTTGGAAACTGTGGTCAAAACTTAATCGTAAGATAGCTAATTTCAAATTTTAGCTTACATTTAGTTGAACATGGTTTCAACAGACAGTTGAAAAATAATTGGAAAAAGGTAATTGAGTTGGTTTTATTTAGATGTTATTCAGATTTTAGTAAATACTATTAACGCTTTCACTGCTACTCTCTGTAGTGTCCTCCGAAGGAGGGGACCGTAGCCCGTCTGCGGTCATCATTCAGTTTGGTACATTACGAATATGTTTTTTTGGTGAGAGTAACGCATGATATGGCTACAAATCTACAATGATATGATTGAGCTAAGTTTATTTTAGCAAGAGTTAAAGGTAAGATAAATATGGTTAAGAATCGTGCTAAACACTGTACAAACATGACATTGAGTAAATTATGTAGTGGACGTACGCAACCAGGTATAATTATGTTAGTGTGAAACAAGACTCTTCATACAATAGCCCATAAAGTGGTCTGGACGAACACGATTCCAAACTACTTACTATATCTACAGTAAACCTTATTTTACGAATAAGTCTCATACATTTTTTACACGTCTTTATTACAAATAAAATGTCAGTAAACCGCATTCTTAATAAAATAGTTGAGAATATTTAAAAGTAAGTACCTACCTATGTTAGATGAAAAATAATTAGGTACTTACTTACATCAAATAAATTTAATTCGTAGTGAATAAGTAAGTGTTTTAAAAATGTGGTAGCACTTTAGCCAACTATCATTTTATTTTTACAAACTAAGTACTGGTAAAATTCTCTACAGGCGCAAAAAGTTTGTAGGAAATACCATCATGCGAACGAAATCAACAGTAATTTGTTGTTTTTAATACCAAGTGTTCATAATTAATGTAATGTAACTACCAAATTAGCTATTGCAGATCGTTATCAAAGGCGAGAAGTCGAGAAGTTTTTCAACCATAATTACTACTTGTGTTTTTCATGGCCAAATCAAATACTTAGACAATTCTGTGAATAATCTACTTTAAAATGAAACAAAACTTGTACTTGACCGTTGATAAGATATTAAACATAAAGATGTTTTAATCAGATTGCGGTAAAAATGCACGTAAAGAAATAAATAAGAGATAAGATTTGATATTAGGGAATGATTTTTCGTTAAGTTTGACAAAACATGTCCCTATCACAAAAGTAAATCATTATAGAACCCTGCCCATTACATCATCACAGGTACACCTTTGATTAATATTGATTAATGATATTGAACCGTTTGTTTTATAAAATTCAAAAAAACTGTTTTCTTTCCAACCCTGCCAGTGTGTAACCTTTGCGGAACACTAAGTTATTGTACTAAGAATATTGTACCAAGTTCTGAATAAATAATTTTTATCATAAAAAAAAAAAAAAAAAGATAAACAAAGTATCAGATTATAACAAAGTACCATCTTTTTGCACGCCCAGGATGACTGGTAGATAATGCTTTAGCATTAAGTCCTCCTTGCACAATTTGTCATGTGTGAAAGTGTTAAATAAATAAATAAAAAATCAGGGAACATACAAACCTCTTGTGTTCATAGAAGAGTATAGCCTCGGAGTTGGTGGTGAGGACATGTAGGAATATCGCCTTGACGCGGTGGTCGTGCGGCGGCTGCGGCAGCGGGCCCGCCAGGTGGTTCATTAGCACGTCCAGCAGCATTGTGGCTATGCCCGACCGTCGGTACGAACGGGCTACGCCTGCAATTATTGCCCTTATAAAACTGATTTTAACAGCTTTATCTAGTAATGTTTGATCTGTTGAAAACACATAGATTCAACTAAATCTAAAGTACAGACTTTAGAGTTAGTTCTATGTGTTTCAAACAAATCAAATCAAAAAGTCTGAATACAAATTCAGAATCCGCATCCAGATTTGCATCTAAGTTCTAGCATGACGACCTTTGTGGCGCAGTGGGTGAAGTCCCGCCTTAAATAATAATTTGTATTTGTATTTTTGTATGGATCTCGTGTCTGCAATAAATAAATATTTATTTATTTATTAAACACGGAAGGTTGTGGGTTCGATTCCCGCCGCGATGCAAATGTTTGTATGATGATGATCTGCAAATATAGGATCTGGGTGTTTCACTACGTATGCACAAAAAAAGTACCTTTACATTTATGTAGTAGTAAAAAAAATATCAGTCATGTACAAGTAGTTCCCATAACACAAGCTCTGCTTACTTTGGGGCTAGATGATATTGTGTGTGTGAAATGTCCAACACAACATTATTAATATAAGTAATGATAATTAAAAATAATGGCGCAAACGTGGTCATTAACCGAGTCTCAAAAATCCAAACTCAAGGTCTGCCAAAGAGCTATGGAGCGCAGCGTGCTAGGGGTAAAGAGGATAGACAGAATCCGCAATACAATCCTGCGTGAAAAAACAGGGATAGCAGACGTCGGAGACAAAACTGCCAAGTTGAAATGGAGTTGGACGGGGCACATCAGCCGTATGGGTACGGACCGGTGGGCACGGGTCGTCACACAATGGGTGCCTGCAGATGGGCACCGCAGCCGGGGTAGGCCGAGGAAACGTTGGCGTGACGACCTGGACAACTTTCAGAAAGGCTGGTGGGAAGTGGCGGGTGATCGCGAGTATTGGAGGGAATTGGGGGAGACCTTTGCCCAGCAGTGGGACAGAATAGGTTAGCTAAAAAAAAAAAAATTAAAAATATTATTTTATTATTAATTCTTTGACAGATTTCTATGGGGTAATTAATTTTCACTTGTGATCTAATTCACACTGAGTGTGTTTTATAGAATATTCTTGTAACACAGTGGAAACACTACCATAGTTTTTGCCCAATGTATAAATAATAAGAAGCATTTATGGCTATCTATAACAGAAAATTACATGGTTTGATTGAGCCTTACATTTCTTTTATTGAAGTAATTGACTATAACAAACTATCTTCACATTTTGTTATCAAGTAGGAAATAAAATATATATCATGAATGATTATTTCTTTCAGTTTAGTTGGTACTTAATGATATCATTCAGGTGCTTACCTAAAGATAATATGTATGCCACTAGAGTGTCCTTTGACGCAAACCATCTTGATAATATACCTCGGTCCTCTGCATTCAGTTTTAAATAGGGCTTTATTTCCGCCACAATAAGGCCTATGATCTGTGATTTGTACACAGCCGCAAGAGCAAAGAATCTATCTGATGATGTAATATCTTCATACCATGATTGAGGGTACTCTATGGGGAACCAGTCGCGACATAGAGCTCTTACCTGAAAAATTTAAATTAACTATTATTATTTCAATATAATTTTGATACATAGCAACAGAAATCCTCTTAATATTCTAGACTTTTCTGCCTTGTAATGGGTTGGTCTCAACTTGCCATCGCTTTTACATAATAACTGAATATTCTACATACTTATATTTTATCATCACAGTGGTTCTTTCACTATTAAAAATATTATACTGCAACTTGTTTTCATTAGCAAAGATATGAAAGGCTTGTTTTTATAAGATAAAGAAGAAACAAACCTGTCGGTTCAACCTTTTGGTAAGGTAAACAATAACATTACATACAGACAGTTGTTACTGGCCGACCTTTCTAAGATAACTAATGCAATGACTCTAACAACAACAAAAAATAAGTATTGAATCAACAGCAAAATAATGGGATGTTCTTACTTTGTCCACCTACTTGCATTTGAAGGATAATTTTATTAGCACAGCTTAAATAACTAATCTGGTATTATAGAAGGTAAAGTGCAACAATTGAAATAACAGGAAGGTTTCTTAACAAATAAGGACTGATAATTAGCTCTTCCAATAATTATCTAGTAGTAGTGTAAAAACTTACTTCCTCTAGGTCATCAGGGACAAGGAATCGCAGTTGTACATCTTTGAGAGAACATTTTGCCTCCTCCGTCTTCTCAATAATCACTTGCAATCCTTCAGAAAGGTACCTATAAAATAGATTGTTACTGGCACCTAGTACAAAAGCTTAAGATACTAACAGAAAGTAAATAATGCATTTAGAACATTATGCGTTTTGCAGGTAAATAGTTTTTAACACCCAAGGACTAATAGAAGCATCTAGTTACCTCAATAGTAGGTACACAGATTGACCAGTCAATTGACCAATTTGATTCAATTAGGAGCTCAAGACAAAATCTAGCAAGTGCAAGGAGCTTACATCAATGCATGATTTATTTATTACAAACAGAGAGTTTATCTTACCAGCTGAACCCAGCCATTCGGTGATCTGGCCATCAAATTGAAATTAATGAAAAATATACACAAAGTTTATAACCATTTCGATAAATAATACTAAAGTGATGACTGATTCACATCAAGAGAAACTTATTTTTCAATTTTAACTCGAAACGAAATCAAAGCACAACTCACAAGCTCAACTCTCGACAACAAAATTAGACAGACAGGGGGGGGGGACCAGCTAGGGTTGACATTGACATCCAGTGACAGCAAAGTGCAGAAGGACAACAAAACAAATCGGAGGGCTTTTTGGCGGGAATTTGAGAAGTCAAGTTTCATTTTTGTTTTATTTTCCAAAACTTGTGTTTCTTCGAATGTTAATGTGTAATAATGGTGGATTATTAACCGTTAAGTGTTCGTGAACGTGCATAAATGTAGGGAAGTGAAACAAAATTGAATAACATTGCTTTTCAAGTTCTCCAAAAAGTCCGTGTTGATGTTTCAGTAAAGCCCCACATCTTTACTGAGGCACAAGGGGAGGGGTGGGATATTATATTTATGTATTCAAATATGTATTTATATATCCTATTTATCTGTAAACTTGAAGTTTATTTAATTACTTGACACTGGCTGAATGCACAACCGTGCGAAGCCAAAATAAAGAAAAGAAAACAAATCTGTCATAATCAAATCTGTCAAATTCACATTTTGGTGTGTGGAGTTGTCAAAAATGTTCCAAATCCAAGTTGATATTATAGAGCATAAAGTCTGGTTGAAATAAAATGCCTGAAAATGCCGAAATCGGTTATGTGCCCATGACAAAGAATTTATTTACCTTCTTTGGCCCATGACCATAGGATGAAGGAGAGACAACATACGCACATGACATAATATGTTACGTGCAGTCTCTCCTTCAGGGAGCACAGAACACCGTGGCGGCTGGGCAGGGAATCCTGGCGAAGCTTGCTTTTGAAAGATCGTGGAAGCTAAGCGACGTTCTGAGCGGTCACAATTTGGATGGGTGACCAAAGCAAGCGGCATTAACAGCTGAGCGCTTCCGTGCTTCGCAGGGCACGTAAAACTGTCGGTCCCGGCTTTTAAATCGTTAAGCCATGACGGAGGCCTTTAGGCGGCCTAAAAACTCCATCACCAGAGTTGCACTACACTTAGGTCCTTATATGTAGGTACCTAGGCTAGGTACCCTGAACGCTACATGCTACATGAACGTTTGACTAGAACCACAGTGTTTTATTCTGTGCCAAACCAGTGAAGGCCCCGGATTTAGCCAGGCAACTGAGGCAACCCTGTAGGTACTTTCTATTTTTCAGCTGCAGTTTTCAGACACTGCTACACTAGTAGTTCGCCCCGAACTGAGATCTCGCGCACCGTAGATGGCCAACATTTGGACTTTCTTCTGACTACCCCTATAATTTCAAGTGCTACTACTGCCGGGTATGCCTATTGCGCTAGCTCTTCATGGTAAAAAATACTAGCATGCATGCAATACATAATGTCGTGTCTAATTTTTCATTTATTTCATATTTATGAATTCTCGTCGTATTTTTAAAAGTATAGGTACGTCCTAGAATAAAAATAATAACTATTTTAGAATGTACAAATAAAGACCTTTCATTTGACACCGCACTCAATATATTTGTTTACTTAACTTTTTTTACCCCAATTATTTTAATTTTTTATCAAATTTTTTTTTATCATGAAAATAAATCAAGTAGCATCTAAAATCATTGCAAACCAAACCGCAACGATGCCACTCTCTTTTTAAGACCGACCAGTCAATGAGCTACGAAGACATCGAAACTCTATGAAACGGGAGCTCTTGCAGCTCTGGTTTCGTAGTTTTTGGTCTTTGGTCGTATTTCAAAAACTATACATCCTAGATTAAAAATAAAAACCATTTTGGAATGTACAAAATAAGCCCTTTCGTATGACACCCCACTCAATATATTTGTGTAACTTTCATAATTTTTTACCCCCTTGGGAACCCAATATCTTCACAACCCCTTCATCGATTAAGCTCATATGCTCCACCGTAAATTTTCTTACCACAACCTATTGACCTACCAAGTTTCATGCAGATTGGATGAACGGTTCGACAGTTTTGCTCGAACAACAATTCGTGAAACATACAAACATACAAACATACAAACATACAAACATACAAAGCAAAATCGCCCAACTTACCACTAAGATCTTCGCTCGCTTCGCTCGCTCGATCGATAAGATCTTCGCTCGCTTCGCTCGCTCGATCGATAAATAAGGAGGTAGGAAAATCCTTCTTATATACGTACCTAACTGAAGACACTGAAATAAATCTGATTGAATCATTCCACACATGTTGACTCGGATCGGGCGATGCTCACCAGATACCGTGGTATCGTCTTACTCAGCGAGTGTTCACACGAGACGAGGCCTGTCGCTGGCGTTAATTCCACTTGAGACAGATCCAGTGATAAGTTCTGCTTCCATTGAACTATCTGACTAGACCAGTGGTTCTTAACCTTTTAGTGATGGGGGACCATTTGATAAACTTTTTTCTTGCCGCGGACCACCAACCCTTATCACGATGGTGGAGGTGGGGGGGGGGAGGGGGATGTATCAAATAATCAGAAGGGGGTCACATGACTTTGCACTCTCGCAAAATATTTACTCATGAATATGCGAGAGAAGCGAGCCGATTTTTTTTAAAGTCAAATGCAACGTAGCTCATTTTGGTCGCAAAATCATGAAGCTAATATGCGAGCAAAGAGAGTGAGCTTCAAACCAAGCGACTGAAGTGAGCTCCCTAATCCGCGAAGCGAAACAAATGCAACACTTAAGCTTTATTTTGCTTACTGTTCTCAAAGAAAGGCTGGCTGCTTGTCAGTTTCTATCCTGCGATCAGACGTAATTCAATTTGTTCGCAAAATACGTATGAAACTAAAATGCGAGCGAAGCGAGCCGAATTTTTTAAAGAAAAATGTAGCATGTGACACTTAATTTTGCTTATCATGCTCAATGAAAAAGCTGGCTACTTGTCAGTTTCTATTCTGCGATCAGACATAACTCAATTTGTTCGCAAAATACTCATGAAGCTAAAATGCGAGCGAAGCGAGCCGAATTTTTGTAAGACAAATGCAATGCGTGCTTCTTTATTTTGCTTACGGTGCTCAAAGAAAAGGCTGGCTGCTGGCCAATTCCTATTTTGCGGTCAGACATAGCTCACTTTGCTCGCAAAATACGCATGAAGCTAAAGTTAAATAAAATGCGAGCGAAGCGAGCAGAATTTTTTGAAGGCAAATGCAGCATGTGGCTATTTATTTTGCTTACGGTGCTCCAAGAAAAGGCTGGCTGCTGCCGATTTCTAGTCTGCGGACAGACATAGCATAATTCACTTTGTTCGCAAAATACACATGAAACTAAAATGCGACAGAAGCGAGCAGATTTTTTTAAGACAAATGACCCCCATGACCCTCCCCATGGGACCGCGCCTGCTCAACACACAGTCAACCAATAATTTGATTCAAACGTATCAAAAGCGGAAAAGTTTTCTCTTTTAACTTTGATCCGTTGTCACTTGCTTAATTTTTTCGGATAGCTTCGCGGACCACTTCGGGTGGCTCCAGGGACCACCAGTGGTCCGCGGACCACCGGTTAAGAACCACTGGACTAGACTAACCACGGTCATTGTCCTTTCCTCGTTTAAGAACAACTCCATCCCAAAATGTTATCCAATTCTAACATAGTTTTAGGTAAGTAAGAACCACGTTTGTTTATTTGATTTTCATGATATTCTAAAATAAAAAGGTAGGTAAGTACCTACTTACTTTAATTAGGTAGGTACTTATCTACTTAATAGAATTCTTAATTTAGAGGAATCTTATATTGTCTAAGTACCTATAGGTACCTACCTATACCTGCTACCAACTTAGGTAGGTACCTACTACCTACCTATTTAGAGAACAGCAACGTCTGCAAAAAATACCTACTCATGAGATTAGGCCGTAAAATTGAACTCCCGCCCCAGTAATTAATATCTCATGTGCTGACACAAAAAATAAAGGATATCATGGTAAGGAATACCATTCAGGCGGTCCGGCGGCCCTCGCTGTCAAAGTATACAGTATCATAGCCCCAGTTACTCTGTGGCCTGTGAAACATGAGCTGCCGCTTTGCGCACGCGCCTCGCGCATCATTTACACTCAATCTTAATATTGCAGTTCAGGATGCACCATTTAAATTGAATAACAACCTCTTTTCGACGCTTTTCTGTTTGAATGAAATCCGGGAATAGGCATGATGACTAATTTTCAAAATCTCTTCTATGATATTCAGAAGTATCTATTAAGACTAAAATATATCATATTTCTGTAGAAAATTAAGGTTTTTGTGCAATAAAAGTAGGTACATTTAATTTTAATTTTTCAAATTCACGCCAAAACGCTCGCCGGTGTCATGGCGTCTGTCATTACGTCACGGCTCGGTATATCAACCAGCGGGGCTAGCATATACAGCGAAGACAACGATTTTCTCTAGACCTAAATGTCAAAAATGTGTCAAAAATGACATTTAGGTGTAGAGAGTAGAGACCTCTCTTCAGTCCCGAGCATGGCGATTGAAAGAATGAGCGGATGGAAACTTCTCCATTCTACCCTAGAGACGAGTCTACAGATGCGAGCATGGCGTTCAATTTTATCTGATTTTGACATTTGAGAATAGAAGGAAGTCTTCCAAAATTGTCCACACCTCGTGTGACCTAGACAAGCTTTTTTCCATGCCTTTTTTACATTTTATAATAATAAAAAACGAAGATAGCATGAGCGGGGCTCGTAATTGGTACCGTTACCACTATGAGGAGAAGGTCCACCGAAAAGACGAAAGTAATTCGGTGCGGGAGCTCTTTACCTGACGAGGAGTTTCGCCGAACCTTTTTATAACTAAAAATGTGCACTATGTAGGTATTTGTGCCAGGAGATGCAGGAGGATATCACACCTCGCACATCACAAGGTTTTCCGTGCTTGTGAAAGTAGATAAGTACCTAGGTAACCTCGAAATAGTATTGTATTGAGAATTAGTACCTAACTAGCTTATGCCCGCGGCTTCGCTCGCGTGGTACCCTGATAAAAAGTAGCCTATGTCCTTTTCCCGGTCATTATCTATCTGTATTTTAAATTTCAGCCAAATCGGTTCAGTGGTTGTCGAGTTATACCTAGAGGAAAAAACATCCATCCAAACTTTCGCATTTATAATATTAGTAGGTATTGATGTTCTCTGCTCCATAATGGTGGGTGCACACATACCTACGTATAGTTCGGCCGACAGATCTAGGCGTTCGTGAAGTCAGGCTTTTAGCTGCGCAGTAGAAAATTTTGTATGAAAAAGTTGCACTGCGCATCGAAACGGCTAACTTCACGAACGCCGAGATCCGTTGGCCCTACTGTACATGCTGATTGATGCAAGTCTCATCAAACAAAGCTCTTCAAAACATTCCATTTTGGTTGGCTTCGAGCATTTGTCTTGAGACTTGCATGGTACACACGTTCGTACTTGCTCGAGATCGGTCAAGTTATATCGAGCATGTATGTACGTGTACCCACCATAAAGGTTGCTTGTTTGCTCACCCGTCAGGACCAGAAAGTACTCTCTCTCTCTCAAGCCAGGACGAAAAGACAGAACAGTAAGAGAGTACTTCGGTTAAAGTATCTATGAAAATTGATTATTCTTTAAAAATATAAACATAATGATATACTTACACCTACTAACTTAGTTTCTTGTATTGTATGCGTCTGGGTGTGATTAGATTATGCATGCACGACAGTGAAAAGCAGTTAGTTTTTTAATTTTTTTATTGTAACCTAAACTTGAGGCCTGTATGTATACCCAGGGGTGAAGTTGGGCTGTTTATGATGATGATGAATCAAAATTTCCTCTCGTCTCTGTGATATTTTCACAATCTGTAACAAGGAATAAATTAAAATTAAGTAGGTAAGTACCTATTTATTTTTCAGGAGTCTGGAATGACTGACTTGAAGATAGTTCACACAAAACAAGAACTGTATGCCTGCATGATGAATACCTACCGAAGCACCTTCAAAATTAATAAATTATTATAATTTTTACCTTTCCATTTGACTTCTCATTTCTATCATTCCCAAGCTATTTTTCTTAGCAAGGTTGTAGTTAATTTTCTGAAACAAGATACAAGTAATATATTAGCCACAAGCTGCCATGAGAATGCCAGCCATGAGTACATAACATGGCTTTGATTCAAAGGGTTAGTCAATTATTTATTTATAAACTTGAAAACCTCTTTCTAAGGCGTTAATATACCTACTGAGATCAATTTAAAATTAGTAAGTAGGTAGGTACTACAAAACAGAAATATAAGGACTATTTACATGCAACAACCTTCGGCAACAACACAATAATAAAAATCAAATTAATAATAAAGGGTTAAGTAGGTAATGTAAACTAATCATCATACAGCCTTAGGTCCTAACCCAGCTAATAAATTAACTTACTTCTAGCACCCACCTTCTCATCGGAAAAAGAATTCACTTTATTTGTCGAATAAGTCTGTGTATGTTTTCAATATAATAAAACATCTCTTCGCTAAGACGTGCACGGCGCGACCATCCTCAAAACCATTTGGGCCATTTTCGATCCTTGAATAAGCTTGAATCTTAGTAGCACAATAATTGTTCTACAATTATTGTGCTGAATTATTGTTGACTTTTTTTCTAGACGTATTATACTAACGGACGCCCGCGGCTTCGCCCGCGTGGACTACGACTTTTTTATCCCACGGGAATCATGCCATTTTTCGGGATAAGAAAAAGCCTATGTCACTCTCCAGCCCTCCAACTATCTCCACACAAAAAATCACGTCAATCCGTCGCTCTGTTTTATCGTGAATGCAGGACAAATAGAAAAACAAACAAACACACTTTCACATTTATAATATGGGTATGAATACATCTATACATTATCACTAAAAAAAAATGACAGATGCCTTGATGACAATGACAAACGCGACAAGCCGTCAACTGCGTCAAAAAAAACGTTCCGTTTTACAGAATAAGTACCAATATATACAAGTCTGTCAATATATACAAGTATGGTTTGCGAGTAATGAAACGTAAAAAACTAACGAATTCGTTCATTTTTATTGTATCTGTGGTTTCGTTCCCGTTGCTATGGAAAGAGCTTGTCTAGGCAAAAACTAATCTCTAGGCTTGTGTTCTGTACCTCTAGTACAGGTTTTGGCAGCTCTCACATAGTTTTGGAAAAAAGTATTGGTTTACGTTTCCTTCCATACATTTCCTTGGCAGCGCCCCTAGCGGATAGTTTAGGAGTTGAATTCGGTAGGATGAGTTTCACTTGTGAAACTAAACCAATACCAAATACGTTTTGGAGTGATTTTGGTGCTTATTCGCACCATGAGTACACATTTTGACAACTCAACGGCAGTCTATGACGTAGTTTACGTAAACTTTATTGGTTTCCCTACTCACCAAATTTATTTTGGTGAGAGCGTGCGAGCATCTTTGTTTTTGTGAGAAAAATATATTGCCGAGACAATTTTGTGAGTGGATTCCACACTTATAGGGATGAAGCTGACCGTCGCCGTGATGAGGAAAGGCATGAGCTCGTAGAATGGCGGAGATTAAATATACATAGCCGTATCTCCGACACTCACTTTGTGCAGTGGTATTGGCTCACCAAAGGGTTTGTGTATCTTTGTGATACCCTGAAGGAAAACACCGACCTCTATGAGTTCGCAGAGAATCTCTCGAAACCAAGGTATGATGAAAACTTACCATCCAACTTGAAACCTTTGCTGTGGACAACTTGTACCTAACCTATTATGTTGTATTGTTTGTTTATAGAAAGGTTCTAAGCGCATTACTATTTTATGCGAATGGGGATTACCAAAGAGTGATTGGAATAGCTAATTCTCTTTCCCAAGAAGAAATAACCCGATACATTCAACAAGTTTTTGTGGGCCTCAAACAAACAACCCAAATGTTATGAAGAAATTCATAAAGTTTCAAACACACCAGCGGCTAGAGAACAAACGAAGCAAAAGTCAGTAAATTACCATAATATTGTGACATTATTACATCAAAATATGTACTTAACAAGGTACCTTGCTGCTTTACTTACCTAACTAAATTATATTTTGTTTTAGTTTCTACAACATGTATGGAATTCCTGGGGTGATAGGATGCATTGATGGCTGTCACTTCAGAATTTCTAAGCCGAATAAAGAAAAGGAGCATTTCTACTATTGTAGAAAGCATTATTCATCGTTGAATGTTTAAATGGTAACAATATTTTTATTAACAAACCTAACTGTAGTAGGTACCTCTTATGATAAATGTATGGTACCTATGATGTTTACATTTATAGGTACCTACATTATTCATTTAAAGACCTATGTTTATAATGTACTTAAATAATAACTACAATTCAAATATCTTCTTTGCTAAAAATTATTTCTTTTTTCTAGATTTGTGATGAGAAGTGCCAAATTTTGGCAACCAACAGTTTGGTTGGGCAAGCCATGATGCTTTTGTTTGGGAAAATAGTCAACTCAACACCTTTAAGCAATACTGGGTGAGTAAGACATAAAATAATTAAATTGCTGTAGAAGTAATCATTTACATACCTACTTATTCATGAAAGTATTAAAATATTGGAATAATTACCAACAGGTGACTCTGAAATATCCGCAAAGGCCATGGTTGATGACTCCTTACAGAAACCCTGCAACCGGTACCTACTGCTGAAGAAACTTTCAACACAGTTCACAGCATGGCTCGCGCGACAATTGAAATCACATTTGGATGCCTCAAAAATAGATGGAGTTGTGTATCCAAAGACAGGGTATTGCACTACAAGCCCACAAAATGCGCCCAAATTACTCTGGCTTGCAGTGTGCTGCATAATCTAGCGCTTAATTTTGGCGTACTTACCAGATGCTCAAGAATCAATAATAGGTAAGTAATGTGTCATAGCTAATGTAAGATTGAATTAAATTAATCATTCAATATCTGGGCGACCGAGCTACGCTCGGGTGCAAATAGAGAAAAATTAAAAAAGAAAAAGAAAAAAAACTTACAAAAATAAACTTTCACTAGCTGAGATTCGAACTCGAAGCCTTTAACTAAAAAGCAAACACCCAATCCACTCGGCCACTTTGGTCTTACCAAATTCTGTGAAATTACGAACCACATTGCGAATTTACGAATTTTCTCAGTTATGGGACCTAGCTAGATCGATTTTTCGCCCCCTTAACCGCAGTACCGCAAATTTCATCGAAATCGTTAGAGCCGTTTTAGAGAACGTGAGTACAGACAAACAAACAAACAAACAAATATTGCTCGTTTAAAAGAATAGGATACAGTGTACCTACTTAATTGTCATTTACATGACGTTATAAATACCTATTCTGTCTGTTTTACAGAAAATCAAGAATTCCAACGGAACGAGATTTTCCAACAAGGGGCTGCTACTGCTACCCTGTTAACAATGGGTGATCTAGGCGGCTGCGTGATCGGGTGGCTAATAGACTTCATAGTAGAGCTATAGACCAATAACAATTGCTCTGTAGCAAACTTTCAGACTCTTATTGGTGCTATTGCTGCAGACTTCAAGAACGGAAGGCTGCCCAGGGGGTCTAAAGTGGCCACTTTTGATGAAAAATCAGATGTTTCATAGATTTCATCATTTTTTTCAACATCTGATTTTTTATTTGATATTTCATTCAGGGGGTCTAAAGTGGCCACTTTTGATGAAAAATCAGATGTTTCATAGATGCTTCATCTATGAAACATCTATTGAAATATCAAATGCTTAATAAAATAAATAACATAAAATAAAAATTGTTTATTTCAGACTTAAAGCCCATAAAATTAAGATTACAGATTCAAGGTTAAAATTAAATACATAATAAAAATTCTTAAGCAATACACAATAATAAAATAATACCAAATCACACATTCAAAAAATTCAAAAATAAAACATTAAAACAATAATCAGCTAAAATTAAATGTCACAGATTGTCGAAAACATAGAAAGAGTCAGCACACAGACAGGAGGGGCAATCAGCTACCGGGGCAGCGCCCTTTAAAAAGTGTTGTATGCAGGCTTATCCAGTGCCCTAAAAACGGAGAGTCCCACCTATCTGACAACGTGCTCAGAATACTGTTGGAGCTGCCACGCAGGCGTGTTAAGAGCGACGCACATCGTTTTCTTATGATAGCATGAAAGCCATCGGTCTGCGCCTCACAAAACATTCCCGACGCACTGCAGAAACGTGGCAACCCCATCAGCACTCTGAACCCGTTATTGTACTGTACTCGCAGCGCATTGTACACCTTCTGCGAATAGGCAACCCACAGGCTGCTGGTGTAAAGTGACTGACAGTATGCTTTGAAAATCGTCACCTTAACTTCACTGGAACTGCGAGCAAACCTGCGAGCCACCATATTGCACCGGACGGCCAACGCTCTGCGCTCCCTCTCTATGTCTTCGTTGTCCTTTAGGTCCTCGGTGACCCGGTGAGCGTCGGTCGGGGTAGGGCCAGCGTGCGGGCAGCGATGGGCGCCGTCGGGCAGCAAGGTGGTAGGCGCCGAACGCGAAGGTGGAAACTGCGACGCGTTCGGAGGGGTGCGGGGCGGAGCCGGCACGTGCGCTCACAACGAGTCTTTCAACGGGACTGTCTGAGCCTGCTGCTCGAGTTCTACTTGTCGTAGTCTCAGAGACTCAGTGCGACGTATGACGGGTGCGAAGTGGCGGCATCGGTGCTGACGTCGAGAGCGAGCGGCGGCGGCGCCCTCGGAGCACGCATCAAGGAGCCCTACGTTGAGGGCTCTGTATGTTGTGATTGGTGGGCTGAAGTAGCCGTAGTTTCCACTTCCTAGCTACTTTCACCGGGCCTGTTCCAAGCTTCCACAACTGAAAAAAATAATTGTTTATGAACTTTTATACAATATTTGCGAATCCTTTTTTAGTGCACCACTCACTACATTATTATAAAAAGAAGCTGCCCTATTAAATTAAAATATCTAGAACCTCTGGGCTGCACGTTGATAGTCAGTCAATTTTATAAGTTTACCTAGGCTTGGGAAGAAGGTACATAACATGCCTTATTTTAAATTCAAAAGTGACTACCTATTTGTTTGTATGTTATCTTTTTTATGGCTAAATGGATATTGCTGAAATTTGTTAAGGAGATAGATTGTAGCCTGGGGAAGAACATGGCTACTTTTTATCTGGTTGTAATGTAAATTCTGGTGTTGGTTCTACAATGATAAGCACATGATTTTGTAGAAGATTATAATGTATGGAATAGATACTAGTAAAAAAATGTACTAACTGTTTTCTATTTGTACTGGTGCTTGTGTGGGTGTGGCCGGTGTGGGCAATATAATTGCTGCCTCAGCTGTAGATGGGTCAGCTAGCTGAAAGTTGAAATGGATAACATTAAAAAACCATACATGTTACATACCTACCATACCATCTTTATTTTTATTTAATTTTAACTTTGATTAATTCTAGGTAATTTACTTTCTATTCATTAACACAGGTCACACGAAATTCCCTCGAACACCGTGCCTGGTACTTATCTCCTCTTGTTGCACTCTAGAAGGCCAAGATACAAGCTCACGCTTAGTTTGTTTTTCGCTGATAAATCCTTTACATACATCCGTACCTCCCTATTATTAGTAACAATGTAAACCTGTTAAGTTATGGAAGTACCCCTTTTTGAAATAAAAAAGTTGTATTTATATTTGTATACCAGCACCTTATAGGCACTTAGAATAAAGTCAATAGTGGATGACTATCTATGCTAATTATATAAAGCAGAAGAGGTTGTTTGTTTGAACGTGCTAATCACAGAAAGTACCAGTCGGATATTATGATAAATTCTTTCTGCATGTGTGATAGCTAAACTCTTGGAGAAGGTTATAGGCTACTTTTCATCATCACATCATACTTACTTACTTTATCATCATTATCATCATCACCATAAACCGTCACTACGGGGGCAACGCTACGAAGGCGCTGCTAGTTGTCTATATTGTGATAGCATTATATTAATAAAGTTAATTACTTCCAAACCAACTTATCCAATGGTGACAATACCCTGAAGCAGCCTGTGGCCCAATAAGGCTCATCACACGCTGCTCCAGGTTCATCAGGGTTGATGTGCATGCAGGTCCATCACCCGTCCCTCCTGCAGCCCTTTCAATCCGGGCAGCCTATCTATGCCAATACCTACTATCAAAATAAACTTAAGGAGTAAGTATACCTACTGTTTTCCACTTTTCAACAGTCTTTGGTGGGACTGCCTGTCGTGTCCATGTTAAGGGCATTTTTAAGGTCCTCTTATTTACTTATGGTCCTCAGTCTGCCACTGGACTCATCGGCAGGCTTATTTAGGTCTCCATTTCTGAAAAAAAAAATCAATATGTACTGTACATTATTAATGTACTAGCTGACGCCCGCGACTTCGCCCGCGTGGACTACTATTTTGTTTATCCCACGGGAACCGTGCATTTTTTCGGGATAAACAGTAGCCTATGTCCTATTCCCGCTCATTATATATCTATGTTTTAAATTTAAGCCAAATCGGTTCAGTGGTTGTCGTGTTATAGAGGAACAAACATACATCCAAACATCTAAACATCCAAACTTTCGCATTTATAATATTAGTGTGATGTGATTAATGTGATGATAGTGTGACAGTGTGATTATCATTATTATTTGGTTCAACGGATCAGTGTTGCCATTCAGCGTGGTAATGCTGCCTAAGCTGCCAGTGTCTTGGGCATGTTTCCAACTGGCAGTGAATTGAATCAGTTGAGCTACCTATAGATCCTTTACAAAGATCCTTAGATGGCTCAACTTGTAGTCGTTACAATTTACACTACTTAATGCTTGTACATAGGCATAGAATAGATAATAATACTACGTAATATTATAAGGTAATCATCATCATCCGCCCGTTATTACCCACTGCTGGGTGTAGGCCTCCTCTCTAATACGCCTTTCCTCCCGGTCCCGTGCCGTTGGGGTCCCGTTTGAGTAGGATAAACAAGCAATAAAATGTATTGAATACATTTTTCCAGACTTTAATATTTTCGTATGTATGTTGGACTTACCGGTCTATAAAAGCCAGCATCACTTCAGCCTGTGATGACATTGTTCACATCGTGATTTTTCCCAATTCATTGAACCAACAAACACATTGATTAGATATTATTTTAATTTTGTTTAAAGAGCTTTGAGGTTATAACGTATTCATTCAAAACAAAACAAGGATACTTTGCTGAAAACGTCAAAAGGTCAAACCTTGTTTGTCCCTTTCTTTTGCCGGTGGGTGAACGAGATAGAAGATCGAGCAACTTTGAGCAACTCGATGGTCGATATGGAGGACACTTTGTGTAAAACACGTAGCCCATGGTTCCGATTGAGATGAAACGTAAACGGAAACCAATACTTTTGAGAGCAAACGGAATATTACAAAGTGTGCATACTATGCAAACCTGTGGTAGGCGTACTGTAAACGCCATGCTCGCGTGGAGGACAAAATTGGAAGACAAGAAACTGTGTTGTCTAGTCTAGTGTGGAGTGGAGAACAAACGCCATGCTTGGCCTGCAGTGATGCCTACATAGCTACTTTAGAAACAAAAGGACGTTTACCGAGACGAGACGCAATGACAGACGCCATGACACCGGCGAGCGTTTTGGCTATCATGGCGGATTGTTGTATTTTGTAGATTTATTTTAACAAATAAATTAGTAATCTCGACATTAATAAGAGAATAAATACATTTTTCAAAATCTTTGAATCCTATTTCATTAGATCAGATTAATATTTTGGCGATACTTGATTACTGTCATCATGCCTAATTCAAATGTCACATAGGTTGATTAGCGGCCTTTACACGAAGATCGGACCGCGGGGAATATGAGAGTCTAGAAAGTTAGTAAATTAGCAAAATGGCAAGGAATTACTTAGATCGATTTTTTTAAGCGCGCTATCGTTCAACGTTCAGCTCCAACACAGTTTGAAGAAGGTACAAAAGTAATATAGAATTTCAAAGTGGTAGGTACACTTGTGATCTTATTGAATAAATGAATTTGACTTTTTGACTTTTTTTTGGATCCAAAGATAGGATCATAATTAACATAAATTCCACAAATATTTCAATTAAAAATAAACTGTTAATCGTTTATAAATTCTCATCAAGCAGCGTTATTATAGTAGGTACATCTTGCGATACGTTCATTATATCGTTAGCGTTTGTCGCGAAAATGTGAGTGATAAGATAGGGGTGAGCCGCGCCGAACAATACTGGCTTGTGCTCGCTCGCCGGAAGCCACGGGGTCGGGATAACAGTTCCAAGAACATTCAAGAGGCCTGCAGATCGGAGATACGGCTCTTCGTATCAAATGGGGTTAATACTCGATGCATTGCCTACCTACGTGAAGTTAGTTAGGTACCTCATGATGAGTTAACCTAAGTACCTACCTACTTGGGTACCTAGTTTGGTGATGTGGGTTTCTCTCACCAAGAGAAATTTTATCTTCAATATAAGTATATTATATAGATATCTATCGTCTTTTGATTTGGTAGGTGGGTAACCTATACCAAATCAAGACTTTTTTAATATTAAATAATTAGGCTGAAAAAAAAAGACTAAATTACGTAGGTACCAAGAGAAGAAAATGTTTTCAATAAAAATATATTTTATTTTCAATTAATCACAACAGCTTAAATCTATTTCGAAATAAGTAATTAAAATTTCTTATTATAAGTACCTACCTACTAAAACCCAGATAAGATTTTAATTAAATAATCCTAAACAACGGAATAAACCTAAAGATCTAAAGAACTTAGAATAACTAACTTTGGGAAAAAGTACCTACCTAATTAACTTATATTACCTACCATAATTGGACTTTTACTAACAGGTTTTACGGCTTGTATTAACAATAATATAATATTACAGATTAGGCACGTATTAAAAAGCTTCACAAAACAATGAATTCCTTTTTATTCTTAGGCAGAATGTACGCGCCTTACAAAATAACAAAAGCCTAAAGTAGGAACAGAAAATCAACCCAACAAAAATAACTAGTCATAACAAATTAATTAATATTATACATTTTAAAAAATCTATTCGCGTAACCTAATATTTGCCGAGTTTGATTAAACGCACGTGCGACCAAAGGCAGCCGCAATGCCTACAAGCGTAGCTAAGGAGTCTAGAGATACGTGTATTTACATGTGGCCTATTTAAGTAGAATATGATAAGTTATCGGCCAACAGTCCTGGAACTAGGGATGGTGGTAGTGGTTCCAATCGGCGCAGGACGGGTGGAGATGTGGCGGAACTGGTGCGTAGAGGGGCGGGGCGGGGTGGAGGGTGTGGGGGTATCGAGGCTGGAGCTCGTGGTAGTCCGGAATGGGGCCTGGTAGATACTGATCTAGCTCGGTACTCTCTGGTGGACCGTCTTGCAACAAAGCTGGGGACAGTTCTGGCATACCAGCGAAGTCTATCCGGTCTCGATCAGGCGACGGCTCTCGTTTGAGCCTGGCTGCGGAAGCCGGTGGAAGCTTGCGTCGCCGAGGCTGGTATTTATAGTCTGGGTGCTCCTTTTTATGTTGCGTGCGTAGCTTGTCCGCTTCCTTGATGAAAGGAAGCTTTTCTTGTTCGCTCAGACTCCTGAAAAAAACAGTAAAGTCAAAATTCATCCAGAGTCCTTTTCTTTGGACAAGGAATACTTAGTACAAAAAATAACGGAGCTTTCGAATGAGCTTTTTCTCAAAATCAATGCCATCTTCTGGTATACCTAAGTAGTTCTACCTAGGTACTTACTTCTATTTTCTTTTAAGTACCTACCTACTTACTTATTTTTTGTATTTAGTAATATTTTAAGTACCTAGGTAGATACTTTAAAGGAATTTCCATTTTGTGATGTTCTTGAATGATATTTTGTCCGTGTGATATTTTGAGAATCTCCAGATGAAGCAGTTAAAGGTTTTTCAACCCGACGAATATGGATTCCGTGGCCGAGTTGGCACTCCGGCTTTAGGAGGATCGCTTGTATCATTGCGGGTTCGAATCCCGTCGGAATTTAACATTTTGTTAAGACTCCATTTTCAGATAAAAACAGTTAGCTATCAATATTTGGAGTAATTAACCTCCCATAAAAATAAACTACAAATCATTTAAATATATCAAAACGGACTAGTTTAATGTGCTGAATCATGGTGTAGTTTTTGTGAAGTGACTCGTGGCGATGGTATCACAACTATTCCCAGATGCCGCTGAGCAGTTCAACATGCGCCTAGCGAGCATTTTAGGAACACTTTTTTGTGTATTAAAGTTAGCAACGAAAATGTATGTCAACTCTAAATCACAATTTAGATTAGAAAATTATACACAATATGTACACAAGCATCTAACTAAATAAAAGCTTTCAGATTTATCCTCAATAATTATACAGGGTGTGTCAAATTTTTGGGCACTTTAGAGTAGCTATCTTTTCTATTGTAGTTAGAAAATTTTGTTCTTAGGAAACTATTGTTTTATTTTGAAGAAAAAAATAATTAAGTACATTTTTAGATTTTTGAAAAAATGTACAGTTAGCTTAAAAAATAACATTTGTCAAAAAAAAACAAGTTGTTCTTAATCGACTCTATTTCCCACCAAGAACACTTTTCCCAAAGTAACTTACCAAATCAAATCGTAAGTTTTTTGAAATAATTCAAAAACACATCCCATACGTTTTCTATGAAATTAGAAAAGGTACAGGATGTAGGATTTAGGATTTGTAGTATACACCTATCCCAAATCAGGATTATTGTTTATGGAAACTTTCTCGTAGATCTAAGGTATTTAGGCCATATTTAGCATTATTTTAAATTTAAAACATGAACCTATTGACCCGCTAATCATTGATCGAGATCTGCGATGACAAAGTAAGAGCCGATCACAACACGGCAATCAGATAGACTTCACGACTGTTTTCTTAGATGATTGTCGAGTTTGCTCGCCGTCTGTTCGATATGCTCGTAGCTGTCTCATTTAGCGGCCCTTGGGTTGTGGGTGGCCTGTCGCAGGCATTCACTATTTATACTATAAAATATGGTTGTAAAATTACTAATACACATTACACATGTAGTGAAGGTACTTATTGGCTACTAAGTATTGGTTTATGGTACCATTACCGAGCCAAACGTTCCAAACGTTTGGCTCTTTTACCGATATTTTATTCGACTAGCTTTGCAAGAAAATAACAAAGATAAATTCAATTTATTTTGATTTAGATACCTATATTACAAGCTTAATAGTTAAAAGTCAAAAGATTTAGTTTTCAAAACGATGAATAAGATTTTAATAAAGATATTCTCAAGGAATGCATAACATTGTAAATAGTTCGTTCGGAAACATTCCGATGATGCGAATCCACGGCACAATTTTCTATTTGAACGAGCCGAAACAGTTAGAGATGTTATCGGGCCAGTTAGCGGCGATACCATTTTAATGAGTAAACAATCGATGCACGCCGCGCTGCTGGGCGCCGCACGCGCATACCTTGCACCGCTCTCGAATGAAACCTCATCCTTTTTTAAATAATAGTAGATAATGTCAAATATCTCTTAATACAAAAAGAAAAACCACAAATAGATGAAATATTGAATCTAGCTGGATAAAATATCTTCAATTTTTTTTTTTAATTTTACATTAATGAGTTCCGTTGAAGAGACTCTTAATTAACTACATCATTCGATCAGTTCTCGTCACTTCAATATTGCATTGTCAAGATTCAAGTCCACCAAATATGTAGCTCAAAGAACTTGCCTTGGTAGAGTTTTAGTTATCAATCACAGTCATAATAAGAGAAATTAACACGCTGAATCACAGACGCATATGTTTGACTTGTGCAGGCTTTGCAGAGACCTAGCAGTGAACTCGTTATAGTAAAAGCTTCTAATAAGTGCAATGACAGGCATTGAAGCCGATGATGCCCCACGATCTAGTATCTTTGATGGTACACTTCTTCCAACGGATCTTGGCATTCATGAAGTTAGCTGTTTCGATGCGCAGTGCAACTTTCTTATACATTTTCTACTGCGCAGCGAAAAGTCTACCTTCACGAATGCCTAGATCCATTGTGACAACTGTACTCACTTCCACATGGAGCCGAGCGACTTGCTGAGCTCTGCGTTGTGCAACGACGGGCGCTGCTCCGAGAGGCGCCGGCGCATCGCCTGCGCGAACACCATGAACGCGTTCATCGGCCGCTTCACGTGCGCGCGCCGCATACAGCCACCGCCCCTGCTGACGACAGTCGATATTGAGAAAAGACCTTTGAATATTTCACGAAAAACAAAACTTCTATAAAGAAATACTTGAGAAATTATCTTCTTTTATCATACTTTTATTTAAAGTTTGTAACTTTAACAGCGCATAAAGTATTACCACAACATACTATTTTTATTATGTGGTAAAATTACAGGTATAAATTGAGTTACCTAATAATGGATTATTAGCCAGTTAAAGGCGAACAAAGCACTGGCTTATATGAAATGTTACATCTTTACCTACTAGATGATTTTATGGTGTCAAGCAGGAGGCAATCTTTGCCAACACTTAACGGGAAACTGTAGTGCCTGGGACATTGTTCTAGATGGAATAGGCTTGCCCAGCACCAACCATCCACTCAGCTTAACCGGCCGTATCCACAGGAGAGACATGGTCAAGGTTTTATAACAAAGCTCTAACCCTGAGTTTTTAAAGTTATTGTTTGCCTTTGTACCTACCTATTAATATTTTTTCAAACAAATCTGACTCAAATGTTTTGTAAGCTAACACAGCTATAAATAGTTCAGACCCGAAACCGAACAAAAAGCTCAAATGTTGACATAAACAATATGAAATGCGCACTCGAGTGGTGCGGTGGGGCGGCGCGGCACACTACACTATCCAAATTGGTTTAGCTTTCGGCGCGCGCCCGATAATTACTAGCCAAGCAAAGCCATCAATTGACTTACAATAAAGAAAATAAATTACGAGCTACGCTGTCTTTATGTACCTACGTAGAGCTACGTGCTGTAAACGGTTCCAGCCGCGCATGTAAAATTTGTAAACAGGCAAAGTGGCTCGCCTCACGTCATTTTACGCTCGTAAACCTCTCTTATTTTATTACTTTTTTATTTTCTAACCCCGCATCCACACGTTGGGGCCAACGTTGGCCCCAACGTCTCTCACCAACGTGTGGAGCTGAACAAAATAGCTTGGCCCCAACGTTGGGGCCAACGTTGGGAGTTGGCCGTGCCGTGTCGGTTTTATCAAAGGAAGTTGGCGCACCAACGTTGGGGATCCGTCCACACGTTGGCGCTATGCTCAGTCCCGTTTCGACGCGCATCGTGAGCGTACGTGTCGACTGACGAGCGAGAATGTCATCGTATTCCTTATTTATTGTGTTTGTAGAACTATCGGGCTGAAATTTTGCACACTTATAGATTCTCGGTGACAATGAAATATTATGGTATCAACAAGCTGATCTGATGATGGAGTCAAGAGCTGTTCAACAGAACTCCTCAGTAAATAGGCCGATTGAGTTGAAACTTGGTTGAAACTCGGCATATTTGTCAAATTCTGACTACAATGTAATAATATGGTGACAACAAGCTGATCTGATGATGGAGTCTACTATTTTTTTTTATGTTACTGGAACCGTGCAATTTTTCGGGATAAAAAGTAGCCTATGTCCTATTCCCAGTTATTATCTATCTATATTTTAAATTTAAACCAAATCGGTTAAGTGGTTGTCGAGTTATAGAGGAACAAACAAACATCCAAACTTTCGCATTTTCAATAGGTAGTTTATAATCGCAGTGTGTTGTGTGAAGTGTGATAGTGACATAGTGTGATGTGATTGTGATAAAATTGGCATTCAGTAATGTAAAATCACTTTCACATGATTGCTCCCCGACATTTTATATTTGTCTATCTGTGTACCTATTTAATATGTTAAACAGGTACTTATTTATTTCAAAAGTATTTATCTCGATAGATTAAAAATTAAAACCCCGAAACCCCAAATAGATAGTTGTAAATAGCTAGGTAAACTCGGGAACTAGATAGCACGCCTGAGCTATTTTTACGGAATACCTTGTTGCGATTTGCTATTAGAAAACAAGCAGGAATATACAAATTTTAGCGTTTCAAAACCGTATGTGGTTTCAGCGCAATAGACTCAAATCTGTAAATGTTATATATTTAAAACCTCAATTGAATATTAATCTTCCTCAAATTGTCGAAAATATAAAAATCAGAGCTTTAAATGAATTTAATATTTTAGAAAACAAATTTCCCAAATCAGCGCAGCGCCAAAGTAAATTATATCCAAGTATTCAAATTTTCTATCCGTGTATTTATTATGTTAAATACCTATGTATTTATTTAAAAAGTATTTATCACGATAGATTAGAAATTAAAACACCCAAACCCCAACAGAATAACTAGATAGCACGCCTAAGCTATTTTTACGTGACAGAAATATCTTGTTTCGATTTGCTATTAGAAAACACGCAGGAATATACAAATTTTAGCGTTTCAAAACCGTATGTTGTTTCAGCGCAATAGACTCAAATCTGTAAATGTTATATAATTAAAACCTCAATTGAATATTAATCTTCCTTAAATTGTCGAAAATATAAAAATCAGAGCTTTAAATGAATTCAATATTTTAGAAAACTAATTCCCCAAATCAGCGAAGCGCCAAAGTAAATTATAGGTATCTAAGTATTCAAATTTTCTATCCGTGTATTTATTATGTTAAATACCTATGTATTTATTTAAAAAGTATTTACCACGATAGATTAGAAATTAAAACACCCAAAATCCAAGTAGATAGTTGTAAATAGGTAAAATGGGTAGTAACTAGATAACTATTTTTACGTAGGTAACAGAAATACCTTGTTGCGATTTGCTATTAGAAATGCGACAGGCGAATTTCCATAAAAAACGTAATACCTACCGAAATCACTTAAAATTTAAGCGTATTTTTATCAGTTTATGTTGTTAGATTAAGAGAGTATGTATTTATCTAGGTTCCTGTTACACTTTTGATCCGAAAAACTTACCTAAAAAGAAATGTAGGCAAATTGAATTGAAATCTTTGTAGGTACACCAAAAATTGCATTTTTTCTTTTAATTTGTTCTATAGTAAGTTTTTTCGAACAAAAGTTTAATAGGAACCTAGATAAATACTGCCTTTATCCAAATAATGATATAAAGTGATAAAATATGCTCAAATTTTAAATTATTTTGGTATTACGTTCCTAGGTACGTAGGTATGTTCGCCGGTCATTTTAGAAAACAAATTCCCCAAATCAGCGCAGCGCCAAAGTAAATTATAGCCAAGTATACAAATTGTAATTTGAAGATAGAAGTCTTCAAAAATCAATTAATCTTAGGTACCTACCTACCTACATTAATTAAACCCAACTCCAAAGAATCAAAACCTATGTACCTACCTAAATTAAATTGAATTAACCCGCAATCTTTAAACATGACTGTAGGTATACATTACGATACAGAAATTTCAATTTCTGTATCGGACGCGCAGACATCACACGTCCTCACGTTGGCTCTGACGGAACAAGACTGGTGTATCGCCAACGTGTGGATGGTTCACGAAATCTTGGCGCCAACGTTGGGACCAACGTTGGCCCCAACGTGTGGATGCGGGGTAATGCCGCGTTCGGGTTTCCTTGCGATCTGAATGCTGACAATAAATTATGTTTTTTTCTTCAAACACTGACACGCCACTAAAAGTCGATCGATTTCTAACGGATTACTCAAAGCAATATGAGAAGAAATAATTACCGGCTGGTTCGGCGAACTAGCGCGGTTTCCTTATTTAATAGTCAGAATGAGTTCTTGTAACGAATTCATGTTATTAGTCGAACCAACTAAAAAGCTTAGAAAGCATTTCATGGATTTCTACATATCGATTGTACCTTCTTAAATAGATCATGTTATTTTATTGTTAGACACCAAGTAGACTTCAGTTTCAAACCAATCAACAATAATGACAGTAGTTATTATCTGTGTAACATTTATAAGCATCTAATCATCAGCAAATCGCCATAAACATAACAAATGGTAATATTAAAATCACTAGACCATTTTTTGCTTTACAAGGAAGGCCCACCAGTGAGGCGCCATCTGGTTAGTAACTCGTCTGACAATCTCAGATAGTAGCTCAAATAAGTGCTTTAATTGGTATTATGTAGGCACGTACGTGCCTACATACCAAAAAAAGTACCTACTTACGTTTTCAGTATAAGTAGGTACTCATTTGTAGTTTGAGATTTATGGCTTTAATTACATACGACGTAGATTTTTAGAAGAGAATCATAATGTGACTTGCAAAAAGTATATTAATATTTTTATGAATATAATTTACCACGTCATGGATAGGGTAAAGTGGAAGAAGAATGAGAGATAATTTAATCAAGTTTTCTTCCATCAAGACTGATTTAAATTGAAACAATAGCTGGATCACGTGTCACTGGATTGCAGAGCTGGATCGGTCACTGGATCGCACCGCACCGCATTCAGAAAGTAAAGAAAGAAAGAGCGCTTTCACGCGTCCACTAGTTATAATTTGGTGAGGTTGCTACTGGCTTCCGTTCTTAGCAAAAATGAGATTTGAAATAAAAAATCTATCCTTTATGCCCGGGTTACACGAGGCTAGTTTTTCAAGCTAGGATAGCAAGCTAGTGTTAGTAAGCTAGTAAGCTAGTACTTCTAGCTTCGTGTAGACAGAACTAGCTTCATTTCTAAGCTAGTAAGCTAGTTTACAAGCCAGGATAGTTTTTACTATCCTGGCTTGTGTACTAGCTTCATGTGGCCGGCGAAGCTAGTTTTGGGTTGGCTAGTAAACAGTAACCACGCATTTTGTCATTCGCAAAATACTCTGATATTCGCCTAAATCTTCATTGCGAAATTCTTCCAAAGCAGTATGAATAAAATAAAGTAAAGCAGAGTGATCCACGTTCATCTCTTCTTAAAATTCATGGTCTTGTCCATACCCGGTTTTGTAATTCATCTGCTAGTTTCTAGTGGAAATTGGCACAGTGTTCAAAGTAACTTTTTCAATAGAAAAGTTTTTTTTTTTCGCATGCAGTTCATTTTGGACGTGTAGTCACTTCAGTCACTGCAATAATACTAGCTTAAAATAAACTAGCCTCATGTAAACAGAACTAGCATGTTCCAAGCCAGGTTAGTAAGCCAGGATAGTTTAGTAATAAACTAGCTTGCTATCCTAGCTTGAAAAACTAGCCTCGTGTATCCCGGGCATTATAGCAAGACGTAGTATTAATTTCTCTGTGATAGCAAGCACCATTCAACGTCAGTTATGACTTATGTTATGAGAGAGAGCCCTGCCAGCTACAATTAAACTTGAAGTAACGTTGACATATTGGCTATAGGAAATTCTTTTCGTAGTCTGAATCACTTTTACCGAGTTTCCAAATCATTCATTTCTTTTAATTCTTCTAAACACGAGAAAATGAAATAATAAGGCAAAGCAGAGCGTTTTTAGGGTTCCGTAATCCTGACAAGGAACCCTTATAGTTTCATCATGTCTGTCTGTCTGTTCGAGGTTTTGCTGAGATCGTTAACTAGTAGGTACTACTCGTAGAAAGCTGTAATTTTGTAGGGGTGTGTAATATAATATATCAATTACGTCGACCCCTAAAAGCTCTAAAAGCTAAACTGCTGGCTTGAAAAATCTAGAAAAATTCATGATGATAGTGCATTTCATGAAATTTTAAGGAAAATTATAGTGGTTAGTGTTAGTTAATTATAGTGGGTAGTTAAGAGAACTTAATTCGTTTAGCAGTAATAGTCGTTGAACTTGGGTGTTGGATAGTTTTGTACCAAATATAAAATCCTTAGAATAAATCCTTTAAAGTGACTAAGATGAAGTAGTTGCTTGTTATAACGGGCTCCTACGGAACCCGACACGCACTTGGCCGGTTTTTATTGGGTTATCTTTCGACATTTGAAAAGGAATCTTCAAATGTTATAAAAAACAACATTTACGCTGTAGATATCTAAAACCAATAGAAATGCTATCGATTTTATTTTCTTTCCATTATTTCTCTGTAGCGCATATAATTATTGAATTATTATTCCTTCTTTTTTAGTCTTCTTATATTTTAACGTGGACTTTGGTCGCAGAATTTTAAACTGTCTTTTATTATATGTTTCTTAAATATTTCGTTTCGTCAGCAGTTATATTTAGGGTGCTGCCACATTATCACGTCTCTACCCCGTCGCATAGCATGACCGTAGCAACACCGTCCCGGCAAAAATGATATTCTTTGTATTGAAATGTACCGGACGCCCCACACCAAACCGTTCCCACACCGTCGCGTGTCCTGCCCTGCCATGGCCGTCTTGTCAATCTCCGGCCGCCATGATTATTTTGCTGACACGTAGGGTTGCAACACCTAATATTATATTTAATATAAGTCTAATATTATTTGAATCCTAAATAATATATTTTTGGGGAAAAAATATATTAGGCGAAGATCTTAGTGGCAACTTGGGCGATTTTATGTTGTTTGTTAGTAATGTGTTTCAAAAAATTTTCCGGGATAAAAAGTAGCCTATGTCCTATTTACGGTTATTTTCTATCTTTATTTTAAATTTCAGCCAAATCGGTTCAAACACATCCAAACATCCATCTAACCACCCAAACATCAATCCATCCATCCAAACATTCAAACTATTAGTGTGATGTGATAGTGTGATGGCTTTGACCCTTTCTTCTGACTTACAAATTTTGCTCTTAGAGTTGCCGCAAAAAATAATACCCTAGCCTAGAGCTAAAATTAGCACATCGATGAGTGCAACTTCAAATATTTGTCTTAGCTTTGTTAGACTAAAGATAAATTTAGAATGCGTCCGGTCGCGGCGCTTATCGGCGCTGCTCGCTCCGAAACACGACAAAAATGCAGTTTTTTGGAGCTTTCTCATCCCTAATAACAACCAATCGAAAAAGTGAACGGAATTTATGTCATTAATTGAATGACCTATCCGATGGAGCAAACCAAAAACATAAATTACCTACACCAACTTCAAAAGCAAATGAAGATTTATCTTATTTTTAGTGATTTTCGTTGATTTATTATGAAGTAAATATGATGTTAAATAAAAATTAAAACTAAAATTAAACGGTATATTACAAGATAAAATGTTAGAGATGCATGTTGGCTTTTCAGTTACTTTCCACTTTATTTATCGAGGGTTTATACAGGGAAATACAGTGTTTGGCTCAGGGAACGCCCTTAAAGCAGACTCAACAAAACCATGGTAAGCTGTCATATTAATTCTGTGAATGTAAACTTAAACTTGTAGGGGTAGTCAGACAGAAGCAAGGAAACTTTTATTTTTCAATCACATTTTTTATTAAGTAAAATCTACTATTTATTTGTAAGTTCCTACAAACTCCTTTATTCGAAAAAAAAGTGGCAACCCTACTGAGACGGTCGCATGCATGTCAGGTCGAGTTGACACTCGACTGACGTCCGCTGACAAATAACAATTTTAAAAATATAGGCTGAGTTCACATTGCATCTCTAAAATTGAAAATTGACAACCTTGTACGAGTTGATGTACGAGTAGAAAAATTTAAATTCCATATACAGGGTGGAAAAAATGAATGGGCCCCGGAGGGAAACTACTTTAAATCCTTAAGATACAATATTTTACTTAAAGGAAACATTCCTTTATTTTTAAAAAGAAACGAGTAGAAAAGAGTGTTGTCGAGACGTATTTAAAAATAAGTTTTTGAGAATAAAAAAGTTATTGTATTGTTCAGTTATTCAGTTATTTATTTACTACAGATTTAAATTATCATTGCAGATAAACATCCAATGCGATAATTTAGATAGGTACTTTTGGAAATTAACATCTACTATGAATACTTACATTGTACGGTCCGCACACCCTGGATAAAGGATAGTTCATAGTCTAATATCAGTAAAACTCTGAGATAAATTTTAACTGATATATTGTAAGAAAACTTATGATATTGATGACTTATGTTATGATACTTATACAAAATACTTAAAAAATACAGACGGACGGGCATAACGAAACTATTAGGGTTTCTTGTCAGGACAACGGAACCCTAAAAAGTAGTATTAGTTGATGAACTGAAATATTTTGTTTTTGAGTTTCCCAACTCGTTCTATCTAGTACATTTTTTTTTAGTATGTAAGAGACGGAGTGCAGACACGCCTTTATATTTTAATCCCCGCCCATCTGTCAATACACATATTAGTAGCGTAGCCAGGTCAGCCCCTAGGGGCCGCTTTTCGGCCGTTGAAAGGCTTAGGCGGCCTTTCGATGGGAGCGGCTCCTAAACGGCCTATATGCACCTAGTTACCTTTTCCTATTTTTATTAGGTAGGTACTTACCTAATCATAATTCAAAAAAACAAATTCGGATTGTAAGTACAGGTAAGTACATAGATAATGAGATACTGCGTTTAAAAAACCGGTCAAGTGCGAGTCGAACTCGTACGCCGAGGGTTCCGTACCTAGCCATGGTGCCAATTACCTAAGCTAGTCCGCTTAATTGTATGAGCGCCCATACAACTCGGAGGACAATTTTAATTGGCGTCAACTATGTATGGGAACACCCTTTAATTTTCAACTTTTTTAACTTTTTTAACCTTGCTTTTTGCCAAATTTCGTTATTCTAGGTCAACGGGAACTACCATTTAAGTTTTCGACCCAAAACCTCTAGGGTACTTCCGGTTGACCTAGAATTGTCAATTTTGGTTACAAGCAAGGTCTTCCAGCACAAGTAAAGGAAAAATTCCGAAAAATAAAAAAAGTTGATAATTAAGGTAAGTTTTGGTACTCACAAATTTTCACGAAAACCTAAATTTGCCTATATCTTTTTATAGTGTTGACTCAGGACCTTGATTTTTATAGTCACAATACGGACTATAAACCTTAGTATTTGGTATAAATTTCAACTTGCTAGCTCTACCCGTTCCTGAGATAATCGATGGTGACACACGGACAGACAGATGGACAGACAGACAGACGGACAAGAAAGTGATCTTATAAGGGTTCCTTTTTTTACCTTTTAAGGTACGGAACCCTAAAAAAATATAAAAAATTAAAAAATATTAATAAAAGGTAAAAAAAAAATTATGTCCACCCGTGCGAAGCCGGGACGGGCCGCTAGTACCTAATATTTTTCCCTACGAAAATCACCCCAAAGGATTTGTCCACCAATAATTCTTCCTTGACCCGATAAATACCTACCCCAAATTTGAATTGGAAAACCCCCCCATCTAGCATAACTTAATGCGTTCCGCACGTTATGTGACATTATCAAACGTCAAAATCCCATCGGGTACAATACTGCCCTCTCGAAATCAAAATGTAGTAACAGCAAAAACACGATTTCGAGAAAAATGATGAAGCTACAATCAATAAAAATATTCAGAAGAGGTTACATATTAATAAAACCTTGAATGTGGAGTGAAAGTACACATAATCTATAGGTACCAACCAATAATAAAGCGTAAAAGTTTGTTTGTTAATTTGTTTGAACATTGAACACGCTAATCTCAGGAGCTACCAGTCGGATTTGAAAATTTATTCCTGCATTTGATAGCTAAACTCTGTGAAGAAGGATATATGCTACTTTTTATCATCATCATCATCATGATAACCATATACCATCACTATGGGGGCAACGCTACGATGGCACTGCTAGTAAACTATATTTCTTAACGTTTTTACTTTATTTTTTCTTCAAAACATAACAGTTATAGCCATTTTGTAGTACTACCTAGTAGAGTGATATATCCCCTATTATTGCAATTAGTTTTCTTGTGAAATCCGTTCAAAACCCATTATTATTAACGCAGTAAATTTTCTTACTACTGCGTTTTCGATCATTTTTTCTGTCATTTTACTAACTAAAATGTGGTATTATTGTAAGAATACTACAGTTTAAATGTGAAATAATTAATAATTAATAATTTAACAGTAATTTCACGCACTCTGCTGTGGGACCAGATGGAATAGCGGTTGCAACACCCGGTTGAAATGCTCCTGCGTGTGTCCGGGTTCGGCTTCAAATCCTATAACGACTATGGATTTTTTTAATCAATTTATTTTTTTATTTTTTATTTCACAACGAACTATATGAAATATGTATTTTAGTGTGGTTTAGCTTGTAAACGCTCTATATTTACAAAAAAATTGAGTGATAAGTTTTAAAATGGGCTTTCAGAATAATTGTGTATTTAGCATAAAACCAACAAAATGTCTATTACTGTGGTATAGGCTCGGGTGGGCAGATTACGCTTCGCAAAACGGTTATGCGACGGTCCTAGTATGATACGGTCTTAGTGTGTAAGGTGCTATTTTCGCGACGGGCTCGGTTATGGCTCGGCCCGCTTATGATATGACGCAATGTGTCAACAGCCTAATTGAACAGCGTAGTGACAAAAAGTTTTATAGTCGAGCACAATGATTTACTGCCAGATTTCACAGCCGTCTCGACGGACATGTGTAACTTAGAATCGATGTTCTTTACAGCATGTTTTATTGTCAGCTGCTGTATTGTCCTATACCTACCTAAAGGGTAAAATCTAAGCTTAAAAATAATCACAGTTATGAACAATAAAAAAATATTGAAAAAATTTATGGACACGGGATTTTATCACGTATTTTACCTTTATTTATCCCGACGTTAAAATACGTGATAAAATCCCGTGTCCATAAATATTTTCAATATGAATATTGAACGCGAAAGTTTAAAAAAGACAATAATAAAAAAATCTCTACCAAAGCTGTGACCAAAGTCGAACAGAATTTCTGTTTCAGAATACAAAACATAATTTTAGATTTGTCGTAAAGTTTAGAATTAAAAACTTGTACTGCATCAGTCTTTCTTAAACTTTTGCGATTAGAGTTATTCGTATTTAAAAATACTGCATAATCACATCAGTGTTCACGAATATTCACAATAATGGTGTAGCCTACGTCCCACCCAAGACATTCTGACAAAGTTAAAACGTTCTACGCGGTCATTTAACGGATGACTGATCCTTTTGTGGTACCTATTGAACAACATAAATACTTTTGCACCTTGGAGGGCTCTCCAAGTAATCAATAGGTATCTGCTATAAAGTTATTAAGACATAACAGACACCATAAAGCTGTTTAAAATCTTCGTCATCAAAATAGGCCAATTACCTCATCATGAACGTTAAAATAAGTGTTCAGATTTTTTTTATAAAACAAAAAATTATCAAAAGCAGCCGACTTGTCCACAACGTCAATCAACACTCTTGAACACTATTCTTTATTAGAACCGCAATTCAAAACGAACTATTACAAGTGCCATAAGTTTGGTTTGAGCTATAAGTACTATACCTAATCATAGCTACTTGCCGAACTTACAAGTGGTTTAATAATAAATGACTCAAAAGGCATTGGGGGCACGTGTTTATTGCGTTTCTTTTGGTGTGCTTTTTAGAACCAATGTTTTTGTTTGGTTCAATTTAAATAAATGGATATTTGAATTATTAATTTATATGCGCATTAAACGGTGAAGAAATACATCGTGAGGAAATCAGTAAGCTTTCTAATAGCGTCGATGGGCTTGCGGCTTGTCACGTTTGAAATGTTAAATTTTGCAAAATATGGGCCAGTACCAGAATGTATTTGGAAATACCTCTGATCTGACTACCCCACTAGACATCTTCAAAAGATCTAAAAATGCCTAAAGATCTGAAAGAATATGTCTACCTCACCTAGGTAATACAGTCGTGCTCATATTATTAAAAATAAAAAACCGGTCAAGTGCGAGTGGAATACGTACGCCGAGGGTTCCGTACCTAGCCATGGTGCCAATTAGGCTAGTCCGCTTAATTGTATGAGCGCCCATACAACTCGGAGGACAATTTTAATTGGCGTCAACTATGTATGTATGGGAACACCCTTTAATTTTAAACTTTTTTAAATTTTTGGAATTTTTCCTTTATTTGTGCTATAAGACCTTGCTTTTTGCCAAATTTCGTTATTCTAGGTTAACGGGAACTACCATTTAGGTTTTCGACCCAAAACCTCTAGGGTACTTCCAGTTGACCTAGAATTGTCAATTTTGGTTACAAGCAAGGTCTTACAGCACAAGTAAAGGAAAAATTCCGAAAAATAAAAAAAGTTGATAATTAAGGTAAGTTTTGGTACTCACAAGTTTTCACGAAAACCTAAATTTACCTATATCTTTTTATAGTGTTGACTCAGGACCTTGATTTTTATACTCACAATAGGGACTATAGACCTTAGTATATGTTATAAATTTCAACTTGCTAGCTCTACCCGTTCCTGAGATAATCGATGGTGACACACGGACAGACGGACAGACAGACAGACAGACAGACAGACAGACGGACAAGAAAGTGATCTTATAAGGGTTCCTTTTTTTACCTTTTAAGGTACGGAACCCTAAAAATAACATTTCAAGTACCTATGTGAAATAGAATAAGCAATAACGTCAATTTTCATTGTTCGCATCAGGTTCATGCGGTACTTACATAAAAGAGTTAAATAAACTATTTTTTTTCTCAAAAGCTTTTGAATTTTCTAAATAGGTAAGTATACGTAGGTATGTTAAACGAAGTCACTTGCTTTTTCTGATTTTTGAAGCGAAATCAACAATAAGTAGGTGCCTAAACAGAGAATCGATGAACTTGAAGGTTAACGTTCTAAATACACGTGTAACATTATTCCCAACTAAGCATTATACGTGATTCGGGCAACTTCGCTAAGCTCAGCTACAACATGCTGTAGTTTCTATGATTGATGGATCCAAACAAAGTTCGGGTTTCAAACATGGCCTACTTTATAACAAAAATAGTTGCTGCGGTAGGGTCTGATTATGAATGAGGTAAGCATTCGTACTTATATTGAAAGTTGCCTACTACAAAATTTTTAGGCGTTCATTATTTTATTTCTAGACTTTAAAATAAAAATGTAATCACAAAATCGCATCTAAGCTCGGCTAGATCTCAGCACTCGATATGATTTTGTAGAGCACTAAAATAATTAGAAATACCTACACTTGGACGTTAGAATAAATTATCGATAGTTTGAAAGATGAGGCCATTGGCTGAGGAAGTCATAAACTGAAGATAGCTGTCATCTGTAACGCAGCCGCCCACTCTATTTCTGCCCCTCAGAGACGCGCCGACGACGGAGCCGCCCACCAAACTACTACTGCGCATAAATTTGCAAAACTAACATACATTTGACAGTTTATTGCTATGAGTGCATCAGTTTGGATGTACATTAGTTTCGACAATGACTTACATACTCGATTTAACATTGTGCTCATGAAGTAATCAGTAAATTTTACAATAATGATGATGACCTCCATGACGTGTCCGTCGACGACGAACTTTGCTATTGGATTGAGCTAGGTATTTCGCTTAGGTATTTTACAATAAAGTATCGTAAACGCTATCTTATAAGGTTTTTGCACCACCAATTGATGTATTGTTTCGTTACTCGCCTGTGTCATTGAATATGAATAATCAAACCGATACTTAAGTAGGTACCTATAAATAACCTGAAAAAAAAAACAACGACTCGAACAGCTCTATCTTCTCGAATTTTTAATGTACAGCATGAAGAAGTTAATGGAACATTATAATATCCTTAAGACAAGAGAGTTTTTGCCTCGATAAACGAAACGAAGTTACCAATGTGCCTACACGACAGGCAATGAGCCAGTCAATCAAAAGACAGTAAAACGCAAAGGGTAGCTGTAACCCAAACATCCCCAGTATCTTTACAGCCACTGCAGAGACCATAAACAATTAATGACGCTGTAAAACAAGACGGTAGCACATACTGCCACTTGTGCTGTTATCATTGTGGTGATCATGTTGAACGAGTCACCTGGCTCAAGTGTCTGGGAAAGTTGTTGGATAGGTCAGTTCAATGAGTTTTCCAAATGCTTTGAAAGGTGATAAACGGATCTCAAAACAACTTGAGAATCTCAAGTTGAATATTGAGCGGTTAAGCTACAAGCTAATAAAAATCCGTTGAAGCAGCAGAGGTTTCATGAGACCCTCAGCATTAACTTTCAAAAACAAAAATTGGAGGAGTCCATACAACTATTGATATGAGACCTGGATCAATTAAATCACACATACTAAGTACACATTATGGAACTAAAATTTATTTCAAGTGATTGTTGACGATCTTAGGGGGGTTCTGATTGAACACCTGTGGTAGAAAATCCCTTGGGAAAATGTCATGGAATTTATCATTATCAGTAAAGGGTGATTAATGCCATCAAGGGTGACTATTCTAATACTTCACGATATCTTATCATTTTAGCTTTGCAAGTAAGGGGTATGGGAGTCTCCCTTGCCCTCCCAAATGATTTGATATTTAGCCGTTTACTGAATACCTATACTACATTACTGCCGCGGTCCGCAATGCTCAGTTGCGGCCAAAGCTTGTATAGTACCTACATTACTGCCGAGGTCCAATAACGCAGCATCGCCGGACGATCGTGAGTATGCGGGCCGAGGCACGCATCACAGAGTCCGGCGATGCTCAATATTGGCCAAGGCTTGTATAGTGCTTTTCTCAAACATGCGTGCAAATTAAAACAGTAGTTTAATAATGTACTTACATATTTATTTAAAAATACAATTATTGAAAGTACAGTTTTGAAAATTGAAAGTGGATTTCCCAGAAATGGTATTCGTTTGTGACATTTCCAGAGATGTTGTTTGTTGTATGTTAGTTTTTTGTACTTCTATGTTGGATTATATTATTTATGTTGGTATATTATGTTGGATTGTATTATTTGTATAGGTGGATTGATGAAACGGGTCAGGTATTAATTTGTTCATTAATTTTTTGTTACCAATTCTAAATTTAATTAAAACTTAGGTGAGTTACCTCTTTAGTCAACATGTTCGGGTTTAAAAAGTTCGTTCCATTTTCAAATTACATTGCCGGCCGCTCGAGCAGGCCAGATAAGAAATTGCTGAACACTTTCTGACCTAGTACTGCAAGAACGATTTATTCCAAAGGTTGTGTAAGAAATGGTCGGATATCGTAGCATGTTTGAGAAAAAGAAGTTAACATTCCTTACGACACATTACAAGTGTCCACCTTTCGCCGTCTAACTATTAGATAACTAACTGGTTTCATCACGATGTTTTCCTTCACCGTTTGTGCTATTGTTAGCAGGTACTTAATTAACTAGAATTAAATATTGATAGATACCTAAATGTTTATTTTACAATTTTACTACAACAAATGGATATTATTCTACATGCATACAATAAACACAAAGAATAAGTAAATAAATAACTAAGGTATTTTTACAAGGCGTGTCAGATACCTACTGATGCGACCTATTTGTGGTAGATAGTAGATAACCATGGTGAGTTCTGCGAATGCCATTCGATTGGCGCACGCATCCCGGATATTAATATGTTTATAGGAATAACAGCCCGCCCTGGCTTGGCACGAATACACAAAGTAGAAAATAAATTAACGCATAAATTAAAATATGAAAAAAATCAGGAATTTAATTTTCTGCGATATAATCTCAGGCAAGCAAGAGGAAATGCAAAGCTCTGAAATATTGAGAAGATAGAAACAAGAGAAAGGGTTTGGCTTTTTAAATGTTTCAAAGATGCGTTTGTGACTATTTCTCTTTTGATTTCTTTATTTTTGTATCTGAAGATCTAGCGTCTCAATAGCGTTACAATCGTGAACGTTTTTGTTGAAACCATGATACTAAAGTTACGGTAGATGGTACTTCTGGTATCTGGTATCTGGATACTTTCAGGTTTTTGAAAATCCCTTTAGTTATATTGATTAATTTTTTTAACTTTGGTAAGTATTGGTTTAATATATCATAAGGATGACATGCGCAAACTAGATTTATCTACTATATTATAAACAGATTTAATTTTAATCAAATGTTGCCTTATCAATTGTATCTATCCTAACAATATTCTTCTCACCTTATTCTAGAATCGAACCCAAATCCATGAATGAAAGCTCTCTCTAATCAGTCAAAGTAAGCTTGGGAACATTCATCACGCATCTGCGTCCACATGCACTTTACCGTCCACTTCAAATGACAGCTTGAAGAATAGCAGTTACATGAGTCTAAATTAATGATAAATTTTATAAGTAATCATAATTTAATGCTACATAAATTTTCATCATGTTAAATCTAAAGACTTTGAAAAAACTTTTAAAACGCTTAGCAATTTACAATGTAACCCAAAGGCATTACAGTACGTACGATAGCCCTCAAAATGAATTTTTACAAATATGTAGTAGGTGTAATAGTTAGTTCTGATAGGAATCAAATCTTTTCACAAGACTTATGTTTCAGCCGCACCACCCATCACCCGCACCATAGAGCATTTTTATTTTAAAATTCAAGATCATTTGGATAACGGTGAGATTTTATAAAGATATCATACAGCTGATCAAAGCACTGGTACATGGTGACATCAAGCTAACAAGAATTGTCGAACGAAACTGCTGAATAAATAGGATTTAAATGGCTAATTTGAATCAGCTTTCGTCACGTAGTAAAAGATCCCTTTCAAAAATCTTTTACAAAAAGCTTTTATTTCTAAACTGGCGTCCTTTTTTTTCAAATGCTAACAGCCATAATATGCTAGTATTTACTTAATGTATTTTTAGTAAAGTTATGAATGCAGATTCGTTTTCTAAGTGCTTTGGTCATTCAAAACTAGCTAAAATCACATCCATGCACGAATTGAAAACTAAAGATTTGCTCCCAACTAAAGTTGTTTAATTGTTGATGGAAACGTTCCAAATACTTGCAGAGTTTGTATTACCATACGGTAATGAAGAGAAGTCAGTGCTAACATGGCACATTACCGACGCCTCGCTAACCGCCGCCGGCTGTCAATATTTGAAGTTAGGCGGTAGGCTGACCTACGACCCTATGCAACGAACTATGAGTAATCTACGCTACTTTACATTGTGTATGTTCTCGGAAGGAACTGTTTTATGATATAAGCAAAAAAAATATAGGCGAAGGTTTTAAAATTGAAGGATAAAATATTTCTGTTGATTAACTTTGCTTCTCTCTCTAGATCTCAATTAATACAGCATTAGAAGACAATCTTGAAAGGAAAGGAAATTGAAAGGAACGCTGTCTAGTCTAGACTCTACCTAAAATGATGTCAAGGTAAGAATAGGATAAAATAGCCGCACCTAAAACCATCCTCTCTGTTTAGTGGGCCCTAACCTCAAAAATGGTATAGTTTAGTTTAGTGGGTAGTTTCAAGCAGAGGTGAAATATATTTGCATGACATGCAGGTTCTCCTGTGGCGTGCAGAAGTACTATATAACAGAGACTACTAAGACAGGTCCGGGAATGGGTGATCTGGAGTTGATTCAAATTGCCATAAACATGAATTTTTGCAACCAATAAGATTCGTTTAATGACTTCTGACTCATCATAGGATCGGCTCGCTGTTGATATAATGTTGCATTGACAATTCGGTGTGTGCTGTTGCTGACTAATTCCCGAGTTTCTACATGATATGTAGTCTTTAGTACTTCCTTAATTGCAAAGTAGGTACCTTGCTTATGCTAGTTTGTTTCTTGGTAAGGTTTTCCAAAACTAGACAAGATTTATTCATGTGCTATTTCCATTTTTTTTTCTATATATAAACTACTCTTTTTAAACGACCTTTGCTCATTTCCCGAAACTTTTCAGACGTGGGGACTGAGGGGAGTCCGAATAATTGAATAGGGAGTCAGAAGTTCAAATGTCATAATGACAAGTGCGTTTCGGGCGCGAAGTGGCCTGTACAAACAGGGGTAGAGCGGGCGGCTGCGGCACCTGTGTTCGTGTTTGCGCCCTCACTTACACGGCAGGCTAGAAACAGTGCGCAAACCGCGGGATGTTTGCCCGCACCGGTGCTGTGAGGCGAGGAAATCTTAATCTGTCGGAGGCTTTCAACTCACTAATTGATGATGTCGACAGCGGCAGGCACGGGAATGCGATTGGATATAGTATATAATAGAGCTGTGACTCATGTACGGGTGATTTTCTTGTAGGTTACATATTTCATTTGTACTTGGCATGCTTTGTAATGCCTGCCACGTTTTTTGGGCTACGAATACGTTATTTTGGGTGTACGTACGCTGCAATCTACTGCTATCACAATCGGATGAATGGCGAACAAACATGCTTAAAACATTTTGTTTTACGTATATAGGTATATAGAATAGAAGACAATATATACCTACATCATCAGATTCTCTGATAAGTAGGTATAAATTAAAATAACAAAACAGTATTTTTGGATTTTTTTTAATTCAACAGAAAATTAAAGTAAGTAAGTAAGTACCTACCAACCTATTGTAAAATATTAATTAAATTTCTAAAAATAAATCTACCCCAAAAAATACTATCAAGAGTTTTACCGGGGAGTCCCTTAAGACGAAGATAAGCTCCCCATAATGGTAATGTTTGCGCAGGCGCAGCTATCACGCGGAAATAAATTGGTACCAGCGGAAGGGAACGCGATAAAAATTGTCACACGAAGGGAGGCATCGAAACGACGTAGAAGATATCGTGATAATCGTAGTAATAATATTAGCTTTGTGTTTGCATTGCTCCTGAAAGATAAGTTAAGCGGATTCACTTTTAATATACCTACAAAAACATAACGTTGAAAATATACTATAGTAACATTAACATTGCGAGCTTACTCTAGAAATGCATTAAGTATAATAAAATATGTAGGTACCTATACTTAAAGAAAAACTTATAATTTCCAAACAAATCTACCTACAATATGTATAGCAAAACAACTCAGTGTTATTAATCCAATGTTGGTATGATGTATATTTAAAAGACAACTAGACCATTCTGTTTCCAGTTATTTAAATTAGGAAAGTAAACACACAGAACTTAGAAAGCTCCAAGAGTTTTATAGCAATGTATCGTGGAAGATGATTCCCAGAAAGAACCTAAGATATAAGAGGCCGACAGTTGATAGGAAATTAATAAACAAGGAGCTGATAAGAGATAAGGGGGCTATTCAATTAGGCGGTGGATCTGTGTTGAGACCGCCCCGCTTGAACCACAGGTCAACTATGCTAATAGATATGTCAACCTATCTGTGTGTAGGTACTTATGGATAAATAATTGCGGAATAATTATATGATAATAGGGGCATGTGACTAATGATGATAAATAACCAGAGGGAGTGATACGCCCTATGGGACCGTATAGGTATTCTGCAGGAACTAAGTTTTTTTTTGTGTAAAATTAATGGAGAAAAATATGATTTTTATCCATAAATTTTACACATAAGAAAACATGACCAATTTATCAACATTTTCTACTGAGCAAGGGAAATAAAAATCTTTCAAAAAATATCTGCCTAAAACTATGTAGGTAAAGGAACAAAAATATCTGCCTCTAGGCAGATATTTTTGTTCCTTTAACAAACACACTACATAGTTCTAACTATGTAGTGGAACAAGTGTGTTTGTTCCTGTGTCAAATTTTTGCCTTTTTCTGTTTTTCTGTGGGTTAATTTACTTACTCTTACACATAATAACATTACAAACCCTAAGACTAATGGTTTGGGAGTAACGTTTTGTTCCGTCCTTAACAAGATTTCTAAATTTCCGATCATTCACCAGAAAGATACTGCTTCAATTTAAATAATAGCTTTAAGTGATAAAAATATGCTTTAAATCATTTTGGTATTACGTTTTTTTGGACATTCGTCTGTCGCCGGCCCCTTAAAATGATTTCCGTCTTAAGATTTTTATAAATACTAATCGAAGGCGTAGTAGTAAAAAGTGGCTAAATTAAAAATTAAAAAAAACCGACTACAATTTTCTGCACACTTGAGGTGCATTTCTGATAATAACTCCAAAGATCCTAGACAGATCCTCACCAAGTTTTTATGACAGTAATCGGAAAGTTTCAAACAAAAAAATAATTTTCCAAATCGGTTCAGGCGTCTTCGAGTAATCGGTAAAAATACATAAAAAAAGCACAAAACAAAGATTCCGACGAATTGAGAACCTCCTCCTTTTTTGAAGTCGGTAAAAAAAACATTCAAAACATTTTCTGATACAGAAGATAAACAAATTTTGATTTATTTTAGACGAAAGACCTTCAATTAGTTTAACAGTTAATTCATCATTGCACCTTATCAGTACCTAGTTAATGAGTTCAAGTGAAACATTAGCTGGTAACTTTTGACATCCTTTTATGTGCCGCCAACCATGGTTCATAATTTTACATTCTACTTTTCCTCGTTTTAGAAGTTATTGAACTGAGGTTTGAGAAATAAATTTGATCGTGCATCGTTTTTATTTTTCGATTTTATACGTTTAAAGAGAAAGTTCGTTTAAGTCTTTTGTATGAAAAACTGATTTTAAACAATCAATCACTCGTCTTCGTTTTTAGTAGAATTTAGAGCTAAGCACAAGCCATCCATTTTCACAGAAATTTTCTCAAAATTATGACTCAATTTAACTTAAATATTTCAAAGAAATGTCAACAAAAGTTTACTTTGCTACGCCGTAGCACTTGCTACGACATTCACGTTCAATGTAAATAATCAAAAGTCCAGTAAAACAAGTAGTCAATAATGTTAACATTACTTACTTAGATGGCTGAGGCACGATGGTGTCGTAGTTGAAGCTCTCCAGAAGCTTCCCTACTGCTTCATTGATCTCCAGCTTCTCATGCGATCTCGGTCTCTCTTGATCCCAATTCATCTTCAAAAGTTTACAACTACACGAACTTTCGAATGAAATTTGAATGTCGACGCTGGATTTTTTTCTTGTCGAGCAGCGAGCGCGTGCGGTCGACTCGCGCGCATAGACTATAAAGAGTTCCTTATGCTCGGCGCATTACTATAAAACATTCTACAGAAGGGGCGCTCGCGCACCGCTGATACGACTTGTATTTGTTTACATTACGACTAGCTAACTCATTTTATTTTAATAAATAGCTTGTGTGCTTATTGTTTAGTCGTTATTCAATCTCTTATTGAGTTTTTTAATCAACAGCCAGATACGTTTTCTTAATTTTTGAAAGCGCTGTAGTTTCATAATGGTCGTGTTGCCACATATCTGGATTCGATTACTCATTCTTAAATTCTTCCCTGGGTATCACAGTTTTTAATAATAATAATAATAATAATAAAAGCCTTTATTCGCTGACCAAACTAAGTACAGTTTTAACTTAATTACACAGTATTTTTTAAACTAATTCTAATCTTAGATAATAAAATAAAAATAAGCACACATTTTTCAGCAACCAGTTTGTTGGTCAGGTTGTCCTTTGACATAGGCCTCCCCTAGTTTTTTCCACTCATCTCTGTCTCGAGTGAATCTTCTCCATCCTTTTGGTAGGTCATCTTCCCATCTTTTAATTTGTCGTCCCTGTTGTCTTTTTCCATTCCTAGGATACCATTCCATTATATCTTTCGTCCATTTTTCTCTATTTGTTCTCATGATGTGACCTGTCCATTTCCATTTGAGCTTTTTTATTTTTAGCATAACATCGCTTACTTTTGTCTTCTTCCTTATTTTTGTAGTATTCCACCTGTCCTTTAGCCTTATGTTTAACATGCTTCGCTCCATATTGCGTTGACAAACTACAAGTTTTTGGTTGTTTTTGTTAGTAGCTGGCCAGGTCTGACACCCATACGTAAGACATGGGAGAATGCACGTGTTATAAAGTTTACTTTTCACTGAAATTGGTATCGTTTTGTTCTTAACTATTTCTTTTAGCATCCAGTAGCGTTTCCAAGTGTTGCTTATTCTTCTATCAATCTCTTTTGAATATTGATCTTTTATCACAGTTTTTAGTAGGTATTAAATAATAACAAATCTAGATCAACTTATATACAGTACGGCCAGCGGATCTCGGCGTTCGTGAAGTTAGCCGTTTCAATGCGCAATGCAACTTTTTCATACAAAATTTTCTACTGCGCAGCGAAAAGCCTGACTTCACGAACGCCTAGATCCGTCGGCCCAACTGTACTTAGGTAGACTACATAGTTCAAGGAAACAAATTCCCTAATTCAATTTTTAATGCGACAATGGCGACAATTTAACATGCCCTCCGAAGCTCAGAATTTCTAAACGGATACTGGGTACTGACATTACCAAGGCACATTTTTGTAGGTAATACCTAGTAGGCAAACTAAAGACGTACCGATTCTTTTTCTTATTTCAAAATAGTGATACTGATTTTACCATGGTATATTTTTCTAATACTAGTAAGGTGTAAACAAAAGAAGTAGCGGTTGTTTTCCTCATTTCCCAGGCAGGGTGTAAGTGGGCGGTGCGCATGCGACGCCGCCTTCAGCCGCGATTGGCGCGCGCCGCGCCGGCCGCTCTGACGTCACCGCGCCTGCGCTTATCTACGTGCCACCGGATCTCGGAGTCCACCCGTGACATCGAGATGCACAAACATTCTACGCTGTAGGTATGTAGGTATGTAAATGACCTGTGTAGTGTGTATATGACCATCGTATGATACGCATTCTCTGCTAATTTAAATTGGAAAGTTTGTGAGTATGTAGAGATTTTTGAGCTGCAACAATTTATACTTAATGTATTTACCTAACTTGGAATGTCTTTCTAAGTTAAATTATATATAATAGGTCAGTGACTTGAAGAAAACAACATTTCAAAGTGAATGGGTATCAAGTGAGCGAGAACGTGGCGAGAACGAGAACCCCCGGTTATTTTGGCAGATCTATCGCTAAACTCGCAGCCCAATTCAGTTCAGGTAGGTAGGTAGCAATCACATTAGCTTTACCACTTTACCTACCTTCACACACACTACCTAGGTACCTACCTAATAATACCTAGGTAGGTACTGAATATACTTATATAACTTTTGAAACTATCACGGTTACGAACATAAATATTATTATCAACGGGATAAATACCATGATTATTGAGTTTTCTTGCTTCCCGATATTTAAATATCTACTTACCTACTGAAGTTACGATGTTTTTAGGGTTCCGTACCTTAGAAGGTAAAAAAAGGAACCCTTATAAGATCACTTTCTTGTCCGTCTGTCTGTCTGTCTGTCCGTCTGTCCGTGTGTCACCATCGATTATCTCAGGAACGAGTAGAGCTAGCAAGTTGAAATTTATACCATATACTAAGGTCTATAGTCCCTATTGTGAGTATAAAAATCAAGGTCCTGAGTCAACACTATACAAATATATAGGCAAATTTAGGTTTTCGTGAAAACTTGTGAGTACCAAAACTTACCTTAATTATCAACTTTTTTACTTTTCGGAATTTTTCCTTTACTTGTGCTGTAAGACCTTGCTTGTAACCAAAATTGACAATTCTAGGTCAACCGGAAGTACCCTAGAGGTTTTGGGTCGAAAACCTAAATGGTAGTTCCCGTTGACCTAGAATAACGAAATTTGGCAAAAAGCAAGGTCTTATAGCACAAATAAAGGAAAAATTCCAAAAAGTTAAAAAAGTTGAAAATTAAAGGGTGTTCCCATACATACATAGTTGACGCCAATTAAAATTGTCCTCCGAGTTGTATGGGCGCTCATACAATTAAGCGGACTAGCTTAATTGGCACCATGGCTAGGTACGGAACCCTCGGCGTACGAGTTCGACTCGCACTTGACCGGTTTTTTTTTTAGTAAGTAAGTACCTACCTACTTACCTAATCTATACCCACATGTAGAAACAGACATTTCAATTTCGACTAGGTACTTATGGTAACGTCCGCCAAAAGTTCTGCTCAACCAATTTTGAAACTGTTTACTTTTACTGCTAACTTTTGTCCACATTTTGCTTGAGTAAAATAATAGTGGTCTTTCGAGCTTGCGGTTAGTTTTACAAAAGAGCTGACTACTTCTTTAAGTACCTATATTGTTTTAAAAAAAGGTCCTTTTGATGAATGACTAGCCATTTCAATCGAATAAACTTTTCTTTCTACTAAGTAGCTCTTGTTCAAAATAACTTTACCTACAACAATCTGAAATACTCAGCTGCATTGGCAGGGGCGGCCTTAGCTATTGCGAGGCCCCGGGCGGTAGATCTTTGCGAGGCCCCTGGTGACGGGCGCGGGACCCGGACTTTTGGGGGGTCACACGATATTATGTTGAGGGGGGGGGGGGTAAAAATACCTACTCATTAAGGTATTTTTTAGCAAAATAATGAGGCTAATATGCGAGCAAAGCGAGCCGAGTTTTATAAAGAAAATTGTAACATGTGACACTTGATTTTGCTTACGGTGCTCAAAGAAAAGGCTGGCTGCTTGACAGTTTATATTCTGTGATCAGATAAATTATTTTCAAGATTTTCAGAATACGCATGAAGTCAAAATGCGAGCGAGGCGAGCCGAATTTCGAAGACAAATCGTCGGCTAATTTCGGAAACCTCGTCTTTTTGACGACAGTGATTTTTTGATGCAGTTCGAAAGAAAATCTAGTTTTCTGCCAAACTGCATCAAAAAAATCTAGTTTTCTACCAAACTGCATCAAAAAATCATAGTCGTCAAAAAGACGGAGTTACGAGGTTTTCGAATTTAGCCGACGGAATGCAACATAATGACACTTGATTTTGCTTACGGTGCTCAAAGAAAAGGCTGGCTGCTTGTCGGTTTCTATTCTGCGGTCAGACATAACTCACTTCGTTCGTAAAATACACATGAATCTAAAATGCGAGCGAAGCGAGCCGATTTTTTAAGACAAATGACACAATAAGTTTTAATTTTTATAGTGTTAAACCACACTTTGGTATTATTTCATTACAAATGAAAAATCTTACCAAAATTTTCAATTCCGACGGGATTCGAACCCGCAATGATACAAACGATCCTCCTTAAGCCGGAGTGCCTTACCATTCCGCCACGGAATCCTTATTACGTCAGGTTGAAATCCCGTTCCCGTCGAATCTCGTCGGAATTGAAAATTTTGGTAAGATTTTTCATTTCTAATGAAATGACACAATACATTGATATGGCAGGGAATGAAAAGGCTAAAAACGTTTGTATGAAAAATTTAGAATTTCAATTAAATGCTGGATGTTCGAGGTTTGTCAAAGATTTGGGGGGGGGGGGAGGTCATGGCCCTGGGACCGAGCCTGCGTAGTTATTGCGAGGCCCTAGCAAAGTATCTATTGGTATTGAAATGTTGATGACGAAAAGTCGGAGTCGCGCACATGTTATAAAACAAAGTCCCCTGCTCCCCGCTCTGCGTCTGTCTGTTTGTCTGTTCACGATAAACTCCTGAAAGGATTTTCATTTGGTTTTCACCAATAGATAGACAGAGTGATCCATGAGGAAGGTTTAGGTGTATAACTCGTTAAACTTTTGTGTAAATTGGTTGAAATAATATGACGATGATGGTTGAAAATGTCGGAAAAAATATAGCCGACTGGGAGTTTTCATAGAAAAAGCTGCCTAATTCTTTTGAGATAATAATAAAATAATGTAGGAAGGCATTGTTCTTATTTTATAGGTTTACAGAAAAGTACACAATGGGATTTGTCTATCTTTAACGGGTAGGCTTACTAATGCTTATAAAAGATTTTCTCTAGTCGGTTTGCTGCGCGAGGCCTCTACAAGCGCGAGGCCCCGGGCGAGTGCCCTGCTCGCCAGTACCAAAGGCCGCCACTGGCTATTGGTGTTCCAAAGCTAGCAAAAAAGTAACAGACAACGGATTAAAAAAGCTTCAAAGAAAAAGCACCCGATTTTTTGGTGAAAGTACAAAGGTCCCGTTCATTATTTAGTTATACTTAACTTATAAGTATAGAGGCCTCCTCGCAGCGAACACCTACGTCTCCGTTAGTTAGTCATTACATTATGATCGACGGCCCTAAGAGTCCTAACTCGCACAATTAGCTGCTTTTTATTAAACCTTCCACTTCGTCACAATTAGCGCGATCTAATTCTGTGGCCGGCCGCAACGTAACCGCTAATTGACTTGTCAAGGTATGCGCCTGCGAGCTTCTACTCGAATTTGACTACAACCAAAGTTAATAAGCATCATCACATCATCATCAGCCAAAACCCAACTAGGCAAATAGCATCACTTGCGTGTGGCGTGATACGAACATTTTAAATGCATATAATTCAATATATTTTTACAAACGGGCTCTGCGATGCGAACCTACCTAATACCTAGGTACCTACAGGAGGGGCTTATTCACTAAGTCCAAACAGATAACGCGCCTTGTTGTGCCACGACAAGGCCCGTTTCTAAACGTAAACATAACAGTAGAGTAAAGCTACACGCGCTATGGCGTTGCCCGCCTGGATTTAGAAATTGGAAAGTGCTATTTAGGGAACATTATTAGTTATTATTATTAGTTATTGTTCAGTCAAAAAAATAGCTTCTCTTCTTCTTTGTATTGTTGCTAGTCAGACTTCGCTTCACTTCACTCCTTCTTTGTGAGGATTATAAGCAGTGATCGGAATGAGGCGGGCTAAAATACCTAAAGTTCGAAAAATAACAGAGACAAATTAACGGAGACGCCTTAGGACTAAATATTTTTCGACCCAATTATTTCCGTTTCCGGGACATTAATAAAGAACATCTAACATTAAGTGAATCATTTTTTTACCTGAGTTAATAACAAAAACTAAAATGTAAATTATAAGGATAAAAAACTTTTTCCGTCGGTCAAATAGAAAAATTATTTGAATTAGTTCACAATATAATTAACATTAATTTTAAATGTACTTACTCACTGTGAAAATTGGGCCAACTTTCAATAAAATTCTTACTTACTACAAGAATAAAATTCTTGTAGTAAGGAAGTCTCCCCATTTTTGCCTCTGTTCTTTGAACTTTAGGTATTTTAGCCCGCCTAATTCCGATCACTGATTATAAGTGCTTAACATAGTACCTAATTCACGCTAGGAAAAGTTAATTCATGCTAGGAAGCGTTACAATTGACTTTGACATCATATACAAGTTGACAAAGCCAATTATAAGAAAAATAAAAAACCGGTCAAGTGCGAGTCGAACTCGTACGCCGAGGGTTCCGTACCTAGCCATGGTGCCAATTAAGCTAGTCCGCTTAATTGTATGAGCGCCCATACAACTCGGAGGACAATTTTAATTGGCGTCAACTATGTATGTATGGGAACACCCTTTAATTTTCAACTTTTTAACTTTTTGGAATTTTTCCTTTATTTGTGTTATAAGACCTTGCTTTTTGCCAAATTTCGTTATTCTAGGTTAACGGGAACTACCATTTAGGTTTTCGACCCAAAACCTCTAGGGTACTTCCGGTTGACCTAGAATTGTTAATTTTGGTTACAAGCAAGGTCTTACAGCACAAGTAAAGGAAAAATTCCGAAAAATAAAAAAAGTTGATAATTAGGGTAAGTTTTGGTACTCACAAGTTTTCACGAAAACCTAAATTTGCCTATATCTTTTTATAGTGTTGACTCAGGACCTTGATTTTTATACTTACAATAGGAACTATAGACCTTAGTATATGGTATAAATTTCAACTTGCTAGCTCTACCCGTTCCTGAGATAATCGATGGTGACACACGGACAGACGGACAGACAGATAGACAGACAGACAGACAGACAGACAGACAGACAGACAGACAGACAGACGGACAAGAAAGTGATCTTATAAGGGTTCCTTTTTTTACCTTCTAAGGTACGGAACCCTAAAAAAGTAATTGACATTGACAATTGTCATTTTTGACATTTTGTTTGTTGTTGTGTGTGTTGTTTTTGTGTCAAATATTCGAATTTTGAGGTTAGAATAGAATGTAATTATTGTGGAGTAGGTACATAAATAAAATCATTTTAATTTGTTTTATGAATGATAAATATCTCCATTTAAGTTATTTAGATAAAACTTAGATCCTCTAATCATGAAAATAGCCGTGGAAGGATGCGCTCATGGCGAGCTTGAAAAAATATACGAATGCATTGAGACCATACAAGCAAGAGAAAACATTAAAATTGACTTACTGATATGTTGTGGAGATTTCCAATCGGTCCGCAACCGTTCCGATCTCTGTGCTATGGCTGTGCCTGAAAAGTATCACAATATGTGTACCTTTTACAAGTAAGTAAAAATCAATTTTGTTAAATTTAAATCTTAGCAAGACGCAAAGACCATATACCTATAAGGTCTGGCAAGACGAAGGCAAGACGTTACATATTATGTACCAGAAATCACTAGTGAAAATGGCTTTAAATAACAATATTGTGAATCTAATTTCAGATACTACAGTGGTGAAAAAAGAGCACCAGTCCTCACACTGTTTATTGGTGGAAACCATGAAGCTTCAAACTACTTGCAAGAGCTTCCCTATGGCGGATGGGTCGCACCAAACATCTACTATCTTGGAAGAGCTGGTGTTATACAGTTTGGTGATTTACGGATTGGTGGTATGGAGTATATCTTTTTAAATCAATATTATTTTCATTCAATAATTTTCATTTACCTACTCAAAAATAATTTCATTCTGTTTCAGGCATTTCTGGAATATTCAAAGGGCATGATTATTCCCATGGTGTATGGGAGTGTGTACCTTACACGCAGAGTTCTTTGCGCTCGGTCTATCACATAAGATCTTTTGATGTGTTCAGGTTAAGTCAGTTGAAGGACAAAATACACATCATGCTGTCTCATGACTGGCCTCGAGGAATCACAGATTATGGAGATAAAGAAGCACTATTGCAAAGGAAACCCTTCTTTAGGTAACTTTTGGTTTGTTTTTGCCCTACATTTGTCAGACAAGATTGTAAGTCTCATTTAATTTGTATTTTCCAGGGAAGATATTGAAGCAAACAGATTAGGGAGTCCCCCAGCATTAACCTTGCTGCATAAGTTGCAGCCTGATTATTGGTTCTCTGCTCATTTGCATTGCCAATTTGTTGCGATTGTGGAACATGAAGGAGGCCAAGAAACTAAATTCCTAGCTCTTGATAAATGCCTGCCTAAACGTAGACATTTGCAAATTGTGGACATACCATCTGAATTTGATGGTGACAAAACTTTGAAGCATGATGTTGAATGGCTAGCTGTACTAAAAAGTACCAATCATCTGCTGTCTGTCAAGAACATGGACTGCCACATGCCAGGCCCTGGAGGAGATGAAAGGTTAGTTGCAGCAGTTCTAACAGCAGCTTATTTATCAATCTTTTAAGGTGGTTCTCACACTGCAACGCACCCCGCTGCATTGTGCGAGGGTTGCTGATGATAACATTGTATGCAAATATCTCAATTTGTATAGAAAACATGCAAAGTACAACGCATCAACATGCATAATTAACAATGTTAAAATCAGGGTGCGCTGCCAGTGTGAGAAGTGCCTTACAACTTCAAAAGATTTCAAATTAAACTTCGTAAAAAAAACTATGATGTAACAAATCATGTTTCAGGTTTGACTTCACCCCAACAGAGGATGAGAAGAATGAAATAGTGAAAAAATTGAAAGATATCAGTATAAAAGAGAGCAATTTTGTGAGGACTGCTCCTGTCTTCAGCCAAAAAGATCCTAAAATTGCTCCAAGCAATCCAATATTGAATCCACAAACAACTAATTTATGTGATGTTTTGGGTGTTGATGATCCTGTACAAGTAGTTATGGCTAGAACTGGACGTACCATGAAAAAACCTGAAGTAGACTTGCCTATTGTGGATATTACCATGGAAGAGAAACCTCCCATTATAGCCACAACCCCAACTCACATCCCTCAATGTTCCAAACTATCGCTACCTGCCCCAGTCACACCTAATGTAGAAGAAATTGAAGTGCAATCTGAAAGTATAATTTCCGTTCCTGATTCTACCATATCAGAAAGTTTGGAAACTACAGAGCTTTCTACTCCAGTGACTAAGAAAACATTTAAGAGACGGAACATGTCTATCTACAATACTCCTGATAAAGAGACTGAAGGATCTGAATCAACAATTTTAGATTCTGAAGAGAGTCCTTGCAAATCACCTTTCAAACCTAATCCATCATAGACTGGGAATCGTAAAGACGATAGAGTAAGGAAATCAAAAGATATTTAAAAAATGTGGATTATATTTTGGCAATAAATCAGTGCAAATTATAATTATGATTATTCTTTATTAAAAAATTAAATACCTACTTAAAACACAGGACTGTATTTTATTTGCCGTGGGTCAGTAAATGCTCTTTTAGTTGTGGCATGTTCTTTGGTTTATAGCTGCACTGGTTACACTGTAGTTCTGTAGACATAAGCTTCTTATGTGTATCACTGGACATTCTTTGTATTGAACCATTTTCTTTTAACTCCTTCAAAACATCTGAAAAAGATTAATCAAATAATAATAAATACCTAATGCTTAACCCAAACCCTGCCCAGGTACTGGAGTGCTGTCTGAAAGAGAGAGCTGCATGACTTCTGCAGCCCAGAGCACATGTGCATCGTAGGCACTATGCTGAATTGGTAATATCAATCACACTAACCAGTGTAAGGTACAAAGAACTCTGTCGTAAAACTATTCCAGTGTATTTTAGTTTTCAAACATGATGAGATCATATCATTACTTATGATATGCATGTGGAGCCTTTGCATACTAGGCACTGCATGAAATCCCGCCTTAAGTATGTAGTCTTCCTTGTCCTGTATTTCTTTAAATATTTGCCCAAACTCTTCTAAAAGACTTATGCGAGACTTATTTAATTTATAGATGCTGCTAATCTCTTCATGAGGTAAAACAAGGTAGTGGATTTTTGCCTTTGGATACTTGTCTCGAATCACAACCACATTTTCTGTAGACTTCACAATGGAATCAGGATCTTTCATAGAATCGAGAAGACCAAGAGACCAATGTTTTGGTTTCTTTGGATTTATTGATTGCTGTGTTGTAGACTGAAGTAATCGTTTGTTCTGAGTATGGTTAGACATGATTTCCTCTATTAGAATTAGAACACTTTTCAACAGATTCGCAGAATATTTGTTTAATACCTATTTTGTATTTTTTCCAAAATAAAATATGTATGTAGTATTTTTCGCTGTTATTTTTTTTAATACCATTCAATTCAATTCATATTCAAGAGGATCACTTTCTTTCACTCATTTCATCAGTCAACGTGACAAATGACAATGACAACATCACTCACTCATCAATTACCTAAAGTTGGATTTAGCACTGAAGTCCGATAGACTAGCGATGTTACGAGTTGATTTTATTTCAACTCGGATAACTCGAGTTGACTCGGCCGCTAACTCGAATCGCAACGCGAGTTGACTCGACTCGCATCAACCGGATGGGATCCGCTTCGCGGCAGCAGCCAAACGGATCGGCGCGGCGAGTCGAGTCGAATGCACCGTATTCGGATTCTTATTCTTGAGTCGAGTTTCGGTTTCGAGTTGGCGAATCGCTGACTCGCGACCTCGCGTGCACTCGCATTCGCATAACTCGCATTCATTATCCGCATTCTAGTAGATAGGTAGGTAAGCGAGTTAGGGATGTTCGATATTTCGGATTGTATCGATATTTCGTATCGCAATATATCGTAACGCATTGTATCGATACGCGTATCGATACAGGGCATTTGATACGATATATCGTATCGATACAGTATCGAATCAAGACAAAGTATGCAGGTACTTTAATAATTAAAAAAATATATTTTGTTTTAATAATGCGCACTATTACGAAAACGTGCGTAGTTATAACTGCCAAAAAAGGTGTTTTGTGATATCAAACTGAAATTAAAAAATGCGAAAGTTTGGACGTATGTTTGTTCCTCTAAAACTCGACAACCACTGAACCGATTTGCCTGAAATTTAAACATAGATAAATAATGACCGGAAATAGGACATATGCCACCTTTTAACCGGGTAACTTGCAAGTCAAAACAATTCGTTATCAAAATAATTTGATACGATACTTTCGATCCGATACACCTTGCATGTGTTGTATCGATACGCCGTATCGTATGCCATTGTATCGATACAAATATCGGGTGTATCGTATGCCATTGTATCGATACACGAAAATATCGTATCGTATCGAACATCCCTAAAGCGAGTTGATTCGAGTTGCGAATGAACTTGATTCGAATCAACTCGCTTAGACTCTGATTCGAGTTATTCGAATCAGCCAACTCGACTCGCCCATCGCTACGATAGACGCAGCGCTGCTATCGCAGAACTAGGTTAGGTATTTAAAAAATTATTAATTGTTCAATTAAGGCTTGAACAATAATAATTAATGCTAGTTTGTACGTTCGTTAGCTCTACACACCAGAACAACTGAACGACCTTGAATAAAAGTGCTTATTATAGTAAATAAAACAATTACCTACTTAATTCCCTAGTTACTTGAGTGCTGAATCTATACTTCTATACTAATTATATAAAGCGGAAGAGTTTTTTTTGTTTGAACGCGCTAATCTCAGGAACTACCAGTCCGATTTGAAAGATTCTTTCTGTATTTGATAGCTAAACTCTTGAGGAAGGTTATAGGCTACTTTTCATCATCATCATCATCATCACCATTATCATCACTACGGGGGCAACGCCGCGAGGGCGCTGCTAGTCCTACTATAAAGGTTTGAAGTTTTTTTGTAGAGTAGGTACCTACACACGGTCTTCTTCCTATCCCACAGAATACTATTTGTCCTATCCTTTGCGGGGTAGGGTAGTAAGTAGGGGGTCCTAGGTATCTGTATTCTGTGGTAGGGGCTTCGAGCTATGCTCAGTAGGTACCTACTTCTGCTCTCACTCCCGGGACAGCTGCCCATGGGTCACGTGGGTAGAGTCGTCTTTGAAAGCGGTGCTGGTCGCTCCATCCAGCCAGAAACCTGCAACCACTTCTGCCGGCGGCGGTGAGCAATTTACCATTTCAGCTGGCGCGAGGCTACCACTAATAACCATAATACTTAATTGCATTGTGACCGAGAATTTGTAATTTCCAAAGTTCCAAATACAGAAGTGTTACGAGACGTAGGTACCTTAGACGGATCGCACACCTATCCTTGCCGAATTCTCGAAGTAGGTGTGTGTCCCTAATGGTGGCCCATTAGGGAGTGGCCACACTGCGTTTTCTGCCTGCAGTGCGTTTTTGAGCTGCGTGTTTGTATCGATACCTACATAAACGCGCTTCAAAAAACGCGCTGCGAACGCGCGTTTGTATCGATACAAACGCAGTGTGGCCACTCCCTTAGTCGGTATTGAGTCCGCGAACACCTCTTACCTACGCATGGAGGATTCCAGGCTTCCCAAAGCTGTGTTTTAGGTTTTCGCAGTTGAAGGAAGGTACGTACTCCTTGGAGGTCAGTTTTTGCGTTACCGGGACGTACGTAGGGTAGGTATCTGTATCTGTTATGCCGTCTACAGATACATGTTTGGGGAGCCTAGGCCAACGCGAGCGATGATGCTACAATATAATTTTATGTGAGCACCTACCCGGCTTAATGTAACGTCACAAAACATAATTACATGATCAAGCGAGCGAGCTTACCTGAAGCGAAGCTCGATCTTGATTATAATGTGATTATACTGCCTTCGCCGAAGAGAATATTAATACCTAGGTACATAATACCATTTATTCTGTGCTAATACCTAACTTAACCGTTGCTCGTGCGAGTCTCAGACTCGCACTTCGCCGGTTTTTTTAGATGAGAGATGTTTCTATAGAAATATTTTAGATATTGTGTGAGAATTAAAATAAATACTTACCTACCATGTCATTGGTTAGCAGAGGATGTAGTAAAAAATCGTAATAAAAACACTCGTGTCTCTTAACTTTAATTTACTTTCATAATTCATAAATTAATTTATCTTAATATACCTAAATAAAGCTATGGTAATGCAGAATTTTTTTAAAATACTTTAGTCATGACTGAAAAAGTTTCAATTTTGAATAAAACTTTGAATTTTTCAGTCATAAGTTTAGCTTACTTAATTTTTTCTTTATTTATTATAAGTAAGTACTTACTTAATATTTATACTTACTTAGCTAAAATATTTTCAAATTGATTTGTTTACGAGGTAACCTAACTTGAGAACTTACTGACCTAGAGATTACCCACTTCACTATTCGCTGGAATACCTACCTAAATCGTGTGCGTGTTGGTAAACTGAGAACTTAGAAAGAAATGAATTGAATGATAAAGAATTGAAGATGTTCATTGCACCGTGGGGCGGCCGGTGTAGCCCGAGTCCGCTAGAGAGTGATGCGCCAGCTCTCGTAGGATCTGCTCGAAGCCCTTCCCACCAGGGGTTTGCAGACTGTTATTTTTCAGCATTGTAGAGTTCAACTTCGTAGCTAAGTAGCACATCTGGAATTGAAAATGTAAATATTAAATGCGATGGGAAAAATATTTTTTTATATTTACACTTAGGTACCTACATAATGTACATGCATAAAGGTGTAAGTAAGAATAAGTACATTTATTATTCAGGTATGTAGGTACTATATGCTTATTTTTAGTCAAGTACGGGTTTAATATTTTCTAACATAGGTATAGGTACGGACCGAAGGTAGGGACCCACCTCTTGCAAGTTTTTCAGTGTGTTTGGATGCTTGAGTTTCAAATACATTTTACCTAAGTACTTATCTACTGATTTGACATACCGACATACCTAATCATGTTGTAAAAAAGTTGGTTGGTTCAAAATTTCATAATTTTAAATTTTGGTACTTACCTACTTACATACCTAGGTACCTTGCGTGAAAACCGAACTTCGCAGAATTAAGCAAGTGAATAGTATAAGTCGTATTGCTCATTATACGGACTAGAAGTGAAGGAAAAAATGTAATTTTTCCTTCAATTTTGACATAAAACGTATCAAAACTAATCAAAATTGAAGGAAAAATGACATTTTTTCCTTCAATTTTAGTCCGTATAATGAGCAATACGACAGTAAATTATCACTAGGTATATGTATACTTTATAGTGTAGAAAACTTACGAGCAAAGCCGACATGAACAGTAAGGCCCCCAGAGCCACCGCGACCATCATGGACGTCGCACAGGTGGCCTCCAACGGCGTCCGATGGAACAGCTCCCCCGGCATCACCACCGTGTACTCCAAGTTCTCCTTGAAGCGAGTGAACGGCGTCGAGGAGTTGTCTGCGGCCAGCGCTGCAGCTGAGCTGGAGTTGTGCGCTTCCGGTAATGACCTTCTTCGACGACCATGACCTGAAACACAAACATGACCTGTAAGTGTAAGTATGTAGGTAAGTAGGTTCCTATGTTTTTTTTTATTTATTCTAGAAAAACTATTTTTTTTAATGTCCACGGGTAAAAGATTCATTAGCGTTCAACACGGACTGAAATTAAGGGATGATTTACAAGTTTTGAAACCTGTAACAGTCACAGTACCTACCTACTTACTACCTGAAAAAACAAGAAATTTTTTTTTAATTTTTTTTTAAGATAGGTTAGCTCTTGACTTTGCTCCTTGCCTAGGCATGGATGAAGTCGACGATGGAGCGAGATTTTCATGTTAATAGCGTCGATGGGCTTGCAACCTGTCACGTATGGAGTGCTAACTTCTGCAAAAAGTGGACAATATGTATTGGGACATACCTCTGACTACCTACCTCCTTAGACATTTTCAAAGGATCTCAAAAATGCCTAAAAAGAGCCAAAAACGCCTGAGAGAATGTCTACCGCGCCTTAGGGATACAGTAGTGATCATATTTAATGTTTTTTACCCCAGTGCGCGACGCAAATAGACTTAGGTACCTACTTACCAGAAGGTTCAAACAGATCCAGGCAGTAATCTGGCTGGCAATCAGCGGCGTCCATGCACGCCTTGATCTGCGAATGGATCCACAGCGTCGACCGCTCTTTCATGGACGCCAGCAGGAACGCCTCGAAGTCGAGGAACACCTCGTTGTGCCGCTCCCGGTAGCGCGCCGGCTGATGCGGGATTATGGACGCGAAGTCACGGTTACGGCATCTGGGAAAATGGAAAAGAACCTAATGGTAATAAAGGTGAACGCAGACTTGGGTCGCACTGCAGTCGCCGCAGTCCCCACATTCGATGGGTTGGATTTAGTATTAAGAAGCAGGATTTTGGGGGCAGAGTGAGGGGGGGAGGTGAGGGGGGGGTTCCCCCTCCCCCCTGGTACCACTCCCATTACAAGGTAACGCACCGTTCTGGAGATAATCAAATTATTGTTTTTATACACAAACTGGTAAAAATTGGTAAAAATTTAGTATTCGGTAACAATATTTTGAGGGGGGGAGGGTGGGGGGGATCCCCCACCCCCCTGGTACCACTCCCATTACAAGGTAACGCACCGTTCTTGAGAAAATCAAATGTAACCTAACCTATACGGGGCAACCGAAACGGGGCACCCTGTAGGTTAGGTTAGGTTTGTATATAAAAAAGCGAGCGAAGCGAGCCCACCCACAAAATCTGGTGGCACAAACCCCCATCACATCTAAAAGAGAAACTAAATCAGATCCGACACGGGGCACCCTGTAGGTTAGGTTAGGTTTGTATATAAAAAAGCGAGCGAAGCGAGCCCACCCACAAAATCTGGTCGCACAAACCCCCATAACATCTAAAAGAGAAACTAAATCAGATCCGACACGGGGCACCCTGTAGGTTAGGTTAGGTTTGTATATAAAAAAGCGAGCGAAGCGAGCCCACCCAAAAAATTTGGTCGCACAAAACTGGTATTTGGGAGGGGGATCCCCCCCCACCCTCCCCCCCCCAAATACTGTTACCGAATACTAAATTTTTACCATTTTTTACCAGTTTGTATATAAAAACAATAATTTGATTATCTCCAGAACGGTGCGTTACCTTGTAATGGGAGTGGTACCAGGGGGGAGGGGGAACCCTCCCCCCCCTCCCCCCCTCACTCCCCCCCCCCCAAATCCTGCTTCTTAATACTAAATTTTTACCCCTCGCACACCTACCCGCGCCGCAGTCGCCGCAGTACCTGAAGCAAAGCGATGACTGCAGCGACTGCGGCGCGTGCGGTGCGGCCAGGTCTGCGTTCACCATAACTAAACTAGTTGGTGTAAATGACTGGTCTGTTAGTTAGGTCAGTAAGGTAGGTATTGAATAAGAAAGTTCAATAAAATGAATCTGAAGTTCAATTTCAATCTCAGATTTAAATGATCCAAAGTTAACATTAAACATTGCATTTTGTTAATTTTGTAAACTTAAATAATTGTTAACAGCAACTACTACCTACTTAATTCAAAAATTGTAGAAAATCGACTCAAAAATTATAGTGTGAAAACAGATACGATTAACGGCATTTTAAAAGCTGCGAAACTTTTAGTAGGTAAGTAATTCTAATCTAAAAGAACGTGAAGACTCCAATTAGTTACACGATCACAACGATTAGTGTTGTTTTATTTCGGAGAATTCGCTGCCGAGCAGAACCGGTGAGCGCGTGAGGCCAGCTTCAAGTTCAAGAAACACCTTACTTCAATGCAGGGGCGTAGCTATAGCTTTGTTAAGAGGGGGGTCCAAAAGTTCCAAAATACAAAGATCTTTGTTAAGGGGGGGGTCCAAGGGTTCCAAAATACAAAAATTGACTAGGTTTCCTCCAAACTTAATGGGCTAAGGGGGGGTCCGGACCCCCTAACCCCCCCCCCTTATATACGTCCATGCTTCAATGTAACCAGCGGTTATGTTACCATCCAGTACCTACCTACCAGTTGAGATCTCGCGGACCGCCATCAACATTTTAATATGTTAACCGTTGATTATAGTCCCGGTATCATCACAATTTGAACAATTTCGGGAAATCTCACAGTTCTAGTCTATTTTAAAGGTTGAACGATCATGGCTCAATGAGCTTTATTGCCGGATATAATGCAATTGGAATAAAATATATTTCGCTATCTAAAACATCAAAGTTTCAACTTTAGTCCCTTGTAAACAATGTAAAACTATCTCACTGAAAATGAAAGTCTTATCAATATGTTCGATTCCGACGGGACTCGAACCCTAAGTATAGCAAGGAAGTATAAAAAACGTGTAGATTAACACTAAAAATTAAAAAAAAAACATCGCCAACTATTTTAGTAGGTAAATAAGTAGAAATAGTTTTATTATTGTTTAAAGATACTTACCCATCTTTAACAAGTAGGACTGCACCAGGCGCATGTGGTCTGTCAGGGTCAGGGGATACAGCCACCTCCAGAAGCTTGATATGCCGCCACGCGGAGTCAGGGTTGATCCGAGCTCGAAGCTGCAGCTTTGTACCAATCGGCACCGCCTAAAATAAGTAAGTTACCGTTTAAATTAAAGCAACCGCACTATTAAATAAGATCCATTAGGTTTCCCGTTAGCTTAGAAAGACAAAGCAGTTCCTACTCAAAAATATATAGTTAGGTATGAGTGTTCTGCAACTCCGAGCGACTAGTCGGTTAGTAAGTATTTTTATTTATTTATTTATTTATTTTTAGGAAAACTAATAGCACATAAAAACATAGGTAGGTACTACATAGTGAGTTCTTAGAAACATATGGCTAATGACAAGTTTTCACAGATAGAAATAGAGATAGTATGTTTTATAAGGTAGTGGAGATAATATTTCATCTGCGTGTGGATAAAACTGTTCTAAGCTACTCGGAATGGGCGGACCCACACTAAAACAGCTATGATCTTAAGTAATATTCTTCGGAATGGACCTAACGGTTTTGACTCTGTACCTACAGGATCACAGAATTATAGTCCGAATGTACTGTTTAGTTAGTACTCCTCGGTATTACCACAGAATACTAGGTATTACTTCGATTTACCGCATCCTATATACTTAATTACTATCTTTGGTTGAAAGAACAAGAAAGAAAAGAACAGGAGTTGAACTTAGGTGCTTCTAGCGCCTAAGTTCAACGTGATCTGAGAAGTATTTTTGAATGCTTTGTTAACTTTAACTTTATTGAGAAGAAAGTATATTTGATTAATTTGATTATTTACCTGTCTAAAATCAAAGATTAAGTAAGGTATGTCATATAAAAATCTATAAAAAAACAAATTGTGAACATACAGCGGTTACCTGATCCACAGGCAAGTCGATGGAGTGGTTGGTATGTCTAGAAACCGGAGGCGCCTCTTTGTAGAGAGCTACTTCGTACTCTAGACGGCCTGGAGTTTCTTCCACGACGCCTGAAACGCGGGCGCCATGCGGGCTGGAAAATACCTACAATAAATAATTTGGTACCTACCTTACAGAGCATGTTTGATAGATCCTGCACTAATATCCCGTAAGTATTTAAAACTAATTTCATCTTGACTTGACAACCTACTTTACTTGACTTGTCTATAAAAATTCATACAGCAAACCCTGTACTTGAGTAGACTAATCGTATGAGGACCTCGACCGTTGCCCTCTTCATGAGTCACACTGCCGCCACAAGGTTTTTTGATATCCATCAGAATTGACACATAAACCCTCAATCTTTTCACATCAGTGGAAACTGGGGCTCAAGTGAAATTTTACGCAGAAAGTAAAAAAAATATCGGCTCCACTGGCACCATATCGGCACTAATTCTCATCATTGACGCTCAGAAACGGGAGCAATCATCTGTTCAACGAACACAATGTGGTCATAAAAATAAAGACAGAACCGCTCTACCGTGGAAGTAAAAGTTTTCAGAAGTACGCTAGATAAAGCGAGTAATATTATCACGAAGAACGCCATGTTTCCTGAGATCAATAAAGTCCTAATTATAATATGCCTTTTCTCAACTTATTGCTTATCTTTTTTTATGAGGAAGTAGAGTCACGTAATATCAAAAGTGATGAACTTCCATCCACCCACACCAACAATCCCCTCATCCTCCTCATCCATATAACCCAAGAATGAATTATAATGTACCAAAAACCTCTTACATTTAAGCATCATAAACAGAAACACAAATAAGTACCAATTTTCGCATTCTGCATTTAAAACTTCTAATTCGCTATTTCAAGCATCGGTATTTCAAGGATCGGTATTTCGGTTTTCGGACTTTTCATATGTACCCACGGAAATGCACCTCGAGAATGCAGAAAATTGCTCAGCTTAATAACATTGAAATCGATTTTTTTAATTTTTTCATTGATGGATGAAGTTTTAAATATGCCAAGTAGGTACTAGTTAAAAATGAGTTAGGGGAAAAATTGTATAGGTACTCACAAACTGCCAGCGAACCCCGCCGCCTTGTTCTCGATGATTGTGGGCTCTGGGGGCTTGCACATGATGATGAGCTCCTGGTCCGACTGCATCACCACGCCGGGGAACTGCGGGAACCACACGCGGATGTGCACGAAGCCCTGTGGACAGTTTTCTTCCACTGAATTATGAAGACATGAAAAATACTTAAGTACTAAAGCATACAAATTAATAGTTAATTTTCTATAAATATTAATTATAGCGATACATCATTCTATTTGACCAAAGATTCCTTGACCTCTTATAATCTACCTTTATCCATATTTATTTACTTAAGTAAGGTCAATGCGGGGAAGTCCGTCTGCGGGGCAAGACCGTACACTGAGCTTTTTGACGAAATTATGCACCCTACGCATGTTTTACCTATATTGGCAAATCAATCATATCAATCTGATTTCCGCTAGCTCTAATAGATGTTTCTTTGTCGCAACAGTTCGCGAAAAAACGTTCACAATCTTTTCGTGTAATTTTAACTCGACTATCGAGATAGACATGTGGTGACAAAAACAAATATTTTAAATATAAAGAGTGAAGTTGTCGTATTTAATTATGATAAGAGTTTTTTATTAATATTGCCCCCTCCTATTTTTCTTATCGAATTTCAAAAGAACGCCATATCTTCTGAGATAATCGCATCCAAAAATATCTACCTTCCAAAAGTTCAAGTTCAAGACCGGCATATGCCGGACTTGCCTCAAATCAGAAATCGTAAACCTTTTTATTCCAAATATATTGGATATGACCTCTTGATGACCCCTTGACCTGTCATGACCCCTTGACCGTGTCTTTTATTTCTTTAAAATTAGTAATAACTGTTCCTTATTTTCTTTCTATTATCTTGTATGGTTTGGCCCTGCAATAAATTATGATATAGAAGAGTAGAGGGTTGACTATCATAATAGGTGTTATACTACATAACCAGAAAGTCTTTACTTACTTAGGTATATATTTTTTTCTGTTTTTAGCTATGTACCTAGTCCCTACTATTAGATAGGTATACACATAAAAATCACAAACCTAGTAACATACTTTAAAATTGGCGATTGCTTGCTCTAGTAGATTGTTATAGTGCTGCTTAGATTTTTAAATTTACTAAATAAGTATTTTTTTTTAATTTACTTGGGTACTCTACCTACCTACTTTAATAATTTTAATAAGTTGAAATTAGAATAGAGTGGTTAACACAAAAAATCATAAGTATTCATATCCCACGGGAACCGTGCATTTTTCTTACAATAATAACATTATTTTTATAGAAATAATGTTTCTTTATAATGTTTAATAAGAAACATAATGGTTCTTAGTTTGAAAGTAATTCCCTACCAAAGGATTGGATGCTTTGGTAGGGACTTACTTTCAAGAAAATGTTGCAAAATGTTCACCACCCCTGAATCCTAAAATGTGACGGACTTACCCCGTTTTACACATTTTTGACAATATCTTTGGATTGGGACCTTATTTCGAATCGTTGAAGACATAAAATTCATTGGTAGGATGTAATACATGCTGTGAGTTACTTTAGACTCTTCTAAACATGTCCTGTCGCCTACAATAACTCCTAGACGGACTTCCCTCATTTATTCGGGGAAAACCGTCTACTGCCCGAGTTTTAAAAAACCTCCGATTTTATTGTTAATTTTATATAGTTTTAAAGGTTTAAAAGCTTTTTCTGATTCTTGGATAAATTTTCTAACGATGAATATCTTTAACTTTACAGAAAAATGCACAGTGACTGAGATATGATCAATCAAACTGAACTTTGAAAAAAGTATGCCGGTCTTCCCCGAATTGACCTTATCTAAGTATATTTAATAAAAAGCTGTTTCAATTTTTGCAAAATATTTTGGCAAACGAATACTACACAACGAATCCTATAACATAAAGCTGAATTAAATACAAAGTTACAATACAAAGTGCAAAATAAAAACATAATGTATGTGGGTATTTATCACGTAAATTACATTTTCACGTAAGATACCCGGATACATTATCATATGCATTTATAACGAAAATTTGGATAAATTAATATAGGTACTTACTTAATTATAATAATAAAATTATTAATTGAATTTAAAAAAGACAATTAGGTACTTAAATACTTAGTTCAATTGGTAAAGTACACTGAGTCATTGTAATTCTCCATACAAAAGACTTCAACGCGTTCTCACGTTTAGTAAAACCCTACAAAGGTTTTTTGAAAAGTTTAATTTATCCGTGATGGCTATGAAGCTTCATTCAACGTCGGATTTCACGACGATTTTCTGTGAAACTGTATTTTTATAAATTTTTAGAGCCGTGTTGGCCGAGGGGTATAGTACCTCGACTTTCGATCCGAAGGTCGTGCTTGGGTACAAATCCTCGCTGTGCATCAATGTATTTTTCGTTTCGAAAAATTTGTATGCGCGTTAACATGAGGTCTAAACCGTGAAGGAAAACATCGTGAGGAAACCCGCGGCTTAGCCAGCCCCACATTTGACCATGTCTTTCCGTGGATATGGCCGGGCTGAGAGGATGGTGTGGTGTGGGTGACGGGCAAGCCGACTTCATCTCAAAAAATGTCCCAGGCACTACAGTGTCCCGTTAAGTGTAGGCAAAGATTTCCTACTGATACTGTATGAATCATCTACCTACTTAGTAAAGATGTAAAGGCCTAAGTTTTTTTTTAAGCTTTTAGAGGGCTGAACATTATAACGTATTCACAGTAACACAAATGCTAGCAAATCTAAATACAAATCATAGGATGTAAACCGCAGCTTATTGTATTCAAACACCGATGTTCCCGTATGGAGTATTAGTTCTATTTACCTCAATAGCATACCGGTCCCGGCACAGAATAGGCTACAGTTAGTACAGGCAGGCCAGCACTGGCATACACTGTTAGTAACGGAATGCGTTATTATTTGCCGATGACACAACATAGTATACCTCGTTATTATTAAAAGAGATGAAATGACAGTTCTTTTGTGACCATAGTAGTAAGAATAGTTTTTTTGACCTGATACCATCAAAATTAAAGACGCTACGGTAGACGTGTTTTTTTATTGAGTGGACGTATCATATGGCCCGTATACTTTATACCTGCTAGTACTGTAATTTTCTTGACACTGGCTTTTGTCAATTATTAACTCAAATAATAACTGTGGTAGTTAAAAAAGTAGCTAGTAAATTCTACTTAGGTACTTATTCGAACAAAAAATTTAGCTTCAATGAGAGTATACATTTTGAGGTTCTATATAATGTGAAAAGCAATTTAATTAGATGTCTGACACTTTTCATTATTTTAACTTACATTCCGTTTCAGCACTCCACACTTGGTGAAGTCCGTTATCCTCAGTCTATACAGCAGGCCGGTTGGGTCCTCTGCCTCCGGCCTGATCTGACAGATTGGGTCCGCCACCGGGTCTGTGGCACGATCGTCAGCGAACAGCGGCGCGCCTCGAAACCCTTCAGGCTTTCTGAGGAGTGCAGTCACGGAGTCTCGCAAACCGGAGCCCGTACTTGAGAATGTGCATTGGATGTCCGTTACTGAAATAAGGTTGGTGTCAAACGAGTCTTTACTACTAACTATTTTACTTTTGTATTTTGTATTTGTGATTATGTGTATTCATTTGCAGCTAACACCAAGACTAGGCTTGTCTAAACTCAATCTACCGAGATAATACAGCTACAAATGGTTAATTGGATCATATCTCTTGACATATATTAGTGGAAAGACTGCAGCAACTGATATTTAATTCTAGAAAAAAATGTACCTATCTCGGGCTTCTAATCATGATGTATCTCGGCCACCGATATTATAGCGAATACCGTTTTCCTAGAAATCAGAACTTACATACGTACGTAGTTGTATAGTTTCACTGGCACACATTTTTCTATTTAATTTATTGATATCTCGTGAAGTAGACTACGACAATTTTTTCCGCTAAATCTTCTGTAAGTAAGACACTTGGCAGTTTCATTCGTTAAACTGAATATACAGATAAAGATATACATATAGACTCTTATCTTTATCTGCATATTCAGTTTTGATGAATGATGAAGCCCTCGTGGCGTAGCTTGCTTAGACGTTCTTGATTGATCGTTGAAGTTCAGCAGCGTTGTGCGCTGTCACAGTTTGCAATGCAAGTGGTATTACGAGCTGAGAGCTTCCGTGCTGAGAGCACGTCAAATTGTCGGTCCCGGCTTTTAAGTCGTTAAGCCATTACGGAGGCCTTTAGGCGTCCTAAAAACTCAGTCACCAGAGTAGGTCCGTTGCTCATACGAGCTTCTTACCTACTTTAGTTCTGAAAGTATAGAGTACCAAAGTTGCTTGAATGACTGTTGTGAACTTTATAAACAATAATCTACATTTATTGTCCACGTTTATCTAGTACCTGAGCATCCTTTCATAGAATGTTCTATTCTATTTTATTGTGTGTAGATAAGATTATAAAGTACAACAAACGTATTGAATCAGCGCCACAATGCATGCTTACCGTCATAGTCCTGCGCAAGTACCGTCCCGACCTGCAACAATGAGAATACATGAAGGAAGGATGCACAGCCAAGCAAAGCAATTAAACGATAAGTGAATTAATTCTTTGTGTTCATTGTTACCCATGGCCATTTCATTGAAAAGATTTTGTGCTGCCTTATCGTATCGGGGAAGAATCTTCGAAACGGTGGAAAAAGTAGATGTTATCTAACTTCTTAAGTTTGCTACAAAGTATAATAATAATTATCATTATGCTACAAAGTAGTTTTTAGTTTATTTTTATCTCATTTTGAGTCTTTAGTGATATGATAGATTAGCAACGCAACTAAAAGATGATTCATTAGTCATTTCATAAATAATATAATATTTATTTTTACCCAACTGAGGTAAGGTAAGTAACAAAAAACCTGGCTAGGATTCGATCTCGCAGCCCTCGGAAGACGGCGTTACTACTAAACCCGCAATTCCTGCAGCGAAATTACGAACCACATTGCACGGGTAAATCTTTTTGCGTGAAAATGCCGAGCAAATCTTCCCAGATACGAGCCCTAGTTAAATCGATTTTTCGCCCCCGTAACCGCCCAAATAGAAATCGAAATCGTTAGAGCCGTTTTCGAGCACCTCGAAACGCGACTACACCTTTTCGAGAACGTAAATACAAACAAATAAGTAAATAAATAAGTAAACAAATAATAGGATAGGATTCATGGATTTATTTAGAGGAACGCAATAAAAAGAAACATAGCAGAGTCATTATTAGCAATTTAGAATATACTTATAATTTTATAAATATTGCGGCCATTTTCACCAAAAACTTTACCTACCTACTTCAGTAAAAAACACAAGATTAGGTAATCAATAACAATAGAAATAGCAAAAATTATGTTTTGAGCAGTTAATCATCCTGAATTTCGCAGTTTTATTTGTATTCGAGACCACTTAAAAATGCTTAAAAAACTATCGCTGCAGTGTAAGAAAAGGTCATGCATGACAAGCGGTTTGAAGCTGTTTAGCTATGACACTCTCTGCGCTTCTCGTGCACTCTCCAGTAAGTCTGCCAATCAAGAACGTAGGTATTTGAAAAGTATGAGATTCTTTAAAACTACTAACTGAGCTACGCTGAAACCCAGCATCAACCCTTTCGGTATTCAATGATGTGTAAACTAAGCACCACTACACTACCTGCATGGTTAATATTTGTCTAGAAAAGCAAGATAGACTATTTACAAATGTATTTAGTGTCATGCGTAGGTACCTATTGTTATTAATGACTGTTATTAATATAGATAAGAGTATTTTTGTATTAGGTAAGTACTTATGTAAAATTATTTTTTATTGGGTATGGTGATTCATTAGATGAAGCACTTTGACTACAAAAAAAAACTTTTTCAGATGTAGGAACTACATTACATACTCTTGTTTTTGTGTGGATATGTGCAAGTAAATGGAAGTATGAGTTTTATCTATGCATTCACTAAATAACATCAACATGGCGAAACCTTCATTTTCTGTAGCAATTCGTCATACTATCAGAAGATTTGCACAAAACAAACTGTCTGCTACCCACCAGACAGTTTACAGTGTAAAAGCAAATAAAGATATTTGTTCAGAGTCATGGATCACTATAAATCCAACACTAGTCAGATTATCCTGGTAGTGTCTTGTAAAAGGGTGCCTAGAGGATTTTCAATGTTGCTAAAAGGTTTTGGACAACGGACAGAGTGCAGGATGTTCAAATGGCCCTGCCATTTAAACAGGGCCATTTCGACAGGGATTGTGTATAATGAAGAACTATCCCTGACGAGAGGTTCCTCCCGACTATCTCTTTCAGTAAAAACCTGCCTATTTATAGTAAAACCGCTAGCACATTTATTTGCGTCAACTCTGATAAACATTAATGGTAAGATGGTTTATGGTTGTTTAATATTCAGAAGCGGTTGTAAAAGCTGGCCTTGTTGAATGTAAATAGTTTTAAAGACACTGTTATGGCACGGATTTAATTATCAAATAGAAGAGTCACGTACGACAATTAATTGTTTTACAAAATGCTTGGGTAATAATAAGTTGTATTAATACATTAATAAGACTCACTGGGTACTCATACTCAAGCATCATAACCTTAACAAGTACCTAGAATCTTTAAAATGTAAACATTTGTATTACTTACCTTCACAATTGAAAATCACAACTTCCTGGTAGGCTTCAAATTTGGTTTTATCTGTTTTAAAGGTCTTTAATATGAATTCATGCCAGTATTTAGAGCTCTATAGGTATAAAGTACTTTGTGATTACAATTCACCACAAAGAATAGCCATCGGTTGCTATAATTTCAACAAAACAACTCTTGAAGCATATTATGTTTAATGTTCTACGTGATATTCCACCTAAAAGAGATTAGGACAGATCGCAGGCCGATCCACTTTCTTAACGCAATGCAATTCTTGACAGCGAATATTTCTTTGGCAATTTATGTCCACATTAGACGGAAAGATTGACCCAAATGTCTATAATGAGCTCCATAAAAATATAACTGACGATTAAAATGAAAGTTCAAGAGACTAATGCGTAGTTCCGCTTAAGTAGTTCTGTAAATTTGTGGTCTATGAGTGTACTTGTGGTTCTGAGATATTAAGTGAACCACCACATGATTCGTTACGCGGACGTGATCCCACATAAACGCAGTCGAAAGTAAATCGGTTGTAGAGGTTACTATGGTATGCAATTTGTCTTAGAAATATAACCACACATCGTTAAACCGTCTTGGTCAAAGGGGGAGGACTTTAAATCTGAATATCGTGGGTTCGCATCCTGGCCGTGTATCAACAGCTTTTTAATTTCGGAAAATTTAGACTCCAGTTATTATTTTAATAGGAAGCAATGAACTTGCAACCTATCACGTGTGGAATGCTCAAATTAAAATTTTGTTTAAAATGTGGACATGTGTTAAATATGGCAGTAATAAAAAAAACCCTGACAAATCAGTGAAAGTGTTATTGAGTATTTGGTATATTTTTAAGAATTTTATGCACCCAGTGACACTCGCGCCATAGCCATCAAGACGAACGCGCATCATACGCAAGTATCATTTAACAAAATCGGTTGAGCCGGGCGGACATAGGAACGGACGTAAGTACATAGTTACATACATACAGTCCAAACACATAAACCTCCTTTTGGACTTCGCCGCAGTCGGGTAAAAAATGTTTAAGTATGTTTTTTTTATGTTTGAGGACTTTTAGGGATGCCTATAAGAACCCTTTCGTATCGGATATGGTTTTTATTATATGCTATTTCTATATTCAGCCGGTAAGTAGGTATCCCTAACCTGACGTAGGTACCCAGATATCTTAGAAAGGATCTTGGATTTTCATTTATTTTCCCAGTAGGACTAAATTAGAGCAACAATAACATTATGTTTTAAAATAATTTATAAGTACTTAAGTAAGTACTTTAATATTATTCGTTTGTTTGAATTGCTAAAACGTTTTTACTGCAGTAACTAATAAAGTTGTAGGTCAATCTTTAATAGGAAGTTAAAACGATACACCACATGTGCTATTGAACTTTGTGCAAAGAAACAATGGACGCATAAACAAAGTTAATACCAGTCCACTTCCCTGCCTATCTTTTTACTATCAAGTAAAATCGGAATACCGTATTGCTATTATATGTGCCTTAGGCCTCTGTGCTGACCTGATGTCTACTAAAGCGTTATATGTAACGAGTATTTTAAGGGTTCCGGGCTCTAACATTTCACACACTACACATGTATCATGTAGCCCCAAAGTAAGCAGACCTTGTGTTGTGGGAACGACATTACTAATGTATAGGTACTGCTTACCTACATAAAAAGGAGGTAGAGTCATTCGGTGCGTCAGTCAAGTCAGTGTGCGCACTTTTCACTTTGAAACCTCACTATGCTCAAGCAAGATTATAGTATTTAGGACTTCGAAAGTATCGTTTTTAGGTAGAAAAATTATGTGTCAAATAAAATAAATCAGTACTGTCATTTTATTTTAATAAGTAGGTAAGTCATTATGCATTTTAAGACGAAAAATCGGAAAATCGGCGTACACTTGACTCGACTCGCGGGAAAGTGTGCACACCCAACTAATGCAATCTCTGGTTTCTTTCGTATATAAGTAATTCGTGGTATTATGAAATAACGCTGAAAAAAATCGTCTCGTCTGGCGTCTTCGAGTAATCGGTGAACATACATAAAAAAGCACAAAAAAAAAGATTTCGACGAACTGAGAACCTCCTTCTTTTTTCGAAGTCGGTTAGAAATTAACATCAAATACTGTGGTCTACGGATCCTTGAACTTGTAAGAGTAGCTTTTTAATTAATGTTAGCTAAAACTGGTTATTTATTATTTTTTCATTCACAAGTGAAATACGAGGTAGGTACTTCCTGTCGACCTACAATTATTAACATTGACAAGAAGCATGGCAATACATAAAAAATCCCTAAGTTGTAAAACCATTTTTTTATTGTTAGAGACACTATTATTTTTCGATTTACAACTTACATTTGCAGTTGAAGAAAGAAGTCTCTTCTCAATTTTCAATTGGCAAGCGATCGGTTCTTTTATTTTGTTGGGTCAATCTCCAGAATCAGCGGACCTGGTTGATCGCTATGGCGCCCCTTAAATATATTGCTTGTCGGCCTCTTTAGGGGCCAATATGAAAATATGCTTATTTAGACACCTCCTTCTCGAAATAAAAATACAGAAAAGCAATAATATCGATATTTAAAAAGCACCATAGCAATCAACCAAACAGGCTGATTCTGGAGATTGACCCTTTAAATCAGTGGTCGTCAAAGTGCGGCCCGCGGGCCGCATGCGGCCCGCGGACGATATTTGTGCGGCCCGCGGCCAGGCAAACAATTTTAGTAGATAATTTTATGCTACCACGTTAATAAAGAACATGTAGTGCCGACCCAACCTAGTGGGAAAAGGGCAAGGAAATGATGATGAATGATGATCTACGTTGCCACAATAATAATTATAATTGATTTCAAAACTTTGACATAGGGAAGCTCGCTTTTGTTTGCTTGGTTTGGAGCTCGCTTTGCTCTGTGAGCAGAATGTGAGCAAAGTGTGTTATGTCTGACCACAGAATAGGAACCGACAAGCAGCGAGCCTTTCTACGAGCACCACCAACCAATCAAGTGTCACATGTTGTATTTTGTTTTTAAAAATTTGGCTCGCTTCCTTCGGATTTAACTTCATAAGTACTATCACATTGCGAATAAAGTGAGTTAAGTCTAACCACAGAATAAGAACCGACAAGCAGCGAGTTTTTCTTTTAATAAGTACCACGAACAAAATCAAGTCTCACAAATGTTGAATTTGTCTTAAAAAATTCGGCTAGCTTCGCTCGCATTTAACTTCATGAGTAAGGTATATTGCGAGTAAAGTGAGTAAGTCTAACCACAAAACAAAAACCGATAAGCAGCGAGTTTTTTTTTTTTTTACCGCAAAGAAAATCAAGTGTCACAATGTTGCATTTGTCATAAAAAATTCGGCTCGCTTCGCTCGCATTTAACTTCATGAGTAGGATATTTTGCGAGTAAAGTAAGTAAAGTATAACCACAAAATAAGAACCGATAAGCAACGAGTTTTTTCTTTGATCACCGCAAACAAAATCAAGTGTCACAATGTTGCATGTGTCAAAAAAAATTCGGCTCGCTTCGCTCGCATTTAGCTTCATGAGTAGGATATTTTGCGAGTAAAGTGAGTGTAAAGTCTAACCGCAGAGTAAGAACAAGAATCGATAAACAGCGAGTTTTTTCTTTGATCACCGCAAACAAAATCAAGTATCACATGTTGCATTTGTCTTAAAAATTCGGCTCGCTTCTTTCGCATTTAACTTAATGATTAAGGTATATTGCGAGTAAAGTGAGTAGGTAAGTCTAACCACAAAACAAAAACCGAAAAAACTTCATGAGTAGGATATTTTGCGAGTAAAGTAAGTAAAGTCTAACCACAAAATAAGAACCGATAAGCAACGAGTTTTTTCTTTGATCACCGCAAACAAAATCAAGTGTCACATGTTGCATTTGTCTTAAAAATTCGGCTCGCTTCGCTCGCATTTAACTTAATGATTAAGGTATAATGCGAGTAAAGTGAGTAAGTCTAACCACAAAACAAAAACCGATAAGCAGCGAGTTTTTTCTTTGATCACCGCAAACAAAATCAAGTGCCACATGTTGCATTTGTCTTCAAAAATTCAGCTCGCTTCGCTCGCATTTAACTTCATGAGTATATATTGTGAGTAAAATCTAACCACAGAATAAGAACCGATAAGTAGCAAGTTTTTTCTTAGGTCACCGCAAAAAAAATTAAGTGTGGCATATTGCATTTCACTTGCAAAAATTCGGCTCGCTTCGCTCGCTTGGTTTGGAGCTCTATTCGTTCGCATGATAACTTCATGAGTAAGATATATTGCGAGCAAAGTGAGTTATGTCAGACCACAGAATAGGAACCGACAAGCAGCGAGTCTATAAGCACCGCAAACTTACGTTAAGTTTCAAGTTCGTTAGTAGGTACCTACCGAGCTACCTAGGTATTAGGACCCCATTTAGGAATTTCGAATAATCGTTAACTTATAATTCAAGAATGTGCGGCCCGCAGTGATACCTCATATTTTCCTATGCGGCCCTTGACCAGAAAAGTGTGACGACCACTGCTTTAAATGTAGGCTGACTCGGTATAAAATTCAGTACGGAAACTTCAAGGTACAAGTCTGGCCCACACTTATCTGTTTATTTTTAATGTGTCTTTCTCTTAAAACAAACCATACCTATTTACCTTCTTTTATCTAAAAACCACATAGTGATCTTTTTACTCCCGTGTTCGATCGATGCCGGCCCTAAAGTTTTCCGAACCCACAAATACTGGACCGTTGGAATTGTTTTAGATGGAGCATTGCCCGGACCGTATCGGACGGTGTCGTTTAAATTGCTCTTGTCTTGAACGCTTGTATGCAAATCTCCTCAAACTGTTAAACGGTTTTTTTTTTACAAAATGGTTATGCTCTGATTATTATTGGGCGTGAAATTCCGACGGTGAATCGGGTTTGGGCTGCTATCGTCTTTTGTATGTTTTTAGGGCTTCGTTCCTTCAAAAAAAAAAATAAGAATTTTGGGCAGTGCTAACTATCAAAAAGAAATGTTAAATAGGTACTTAAGTACACCGAAAATAAACATGAGTCTCACATTACCTAGGTAGGTACCTTTACTTTTTGTATAACATGTTACGGAATACCTTGAAAAGTTTAATTGAAATGTTATAATGAAACTAGTTTGCCAGCGCGCGAAATCGCTGATAACAAATTACCTTCCACAATTTAGCAATTTGAGACGGTGCTGTCTCACGCCTTATCGAGTAGCCAGCCTTTCCCAGGCGGCGCTAATAGGCAATATGCGTCTGATTCAAAAGCGGGTTAAATGTATTTTATTATGAACATTGTTGCTTTAGAGGTATGTGTGTGTAATTATTTTTTAATATTAAACCATTTTCGATTAGAAAATAAATTTTAAAAATTGCAAAAAATAGTAGGATTTTCAAAATACTTGAAAAGGATGTGAAAGGATGTGACGACACGAGTTCATAAGAAAAGTCAAGGACGAGTCAGATATGACGATCCATAGATAAGTTTTTTTTTTAATTTTCACAATTCCTATACTCGAACTTATTGTTGTCACAGATTACTGTTGTACTTAGTATCAATTTGACGTCACACGTCAAAGTTCACAAATTGTTACTACAACAGTAATCTGTGACAACAATAATAATCGTGTTTCAGATGCGTGAAAATATTGGTAAATTTCAAAAATTATTTTTGTTATAAAATTTTAGTATTTCGGCGCTGGAATTTTTATGACGGTTATTTGACGATATAACCTATCGTATAAAATCATAAAAAAAAATTGTGGGAGTTCCCTATTGTGAAAGTACCTAATTGTTGCATTCAGGAAGTGTTATCATCATGTACAGATAAAAGAAGAGCTTTTGTTGAACACCTAAACTGTCTAGAGAATGTTGTATGAAGACACGCAAGCAGCATTGCTATATTTTTATCTAAAGTATTAAATATGTATTGTTCAATGTTTAAGTTCCTTAGATACATGTATGAAGGTATGAATTCTATTAATTTAAGAGTTCTATTTGAAAATGAAAAATGATATCAAACTTTTCAATTCCGACGGGATTCGAACCCGCAATGATACAAGCGATTCTCCTTTAGCCGAAGTGCCTTTACCAATTCGGCCACGGAAAAGTGTGATTTTATTTATTTGGGCCATTCGCAAACGGCTCAAAAAAACCGTCCGGGCCAAAAACCTCTATTAAATAGATTTCTAAAAGTTTGATTCTTTTTTGTATGATAGTTATGATCAAATACTAGAAGAAGTCTATGTTTTCTTTTAGATAAAATAAATTTAAAATAGTTAAAAAAAATAAAAACCGCTGAAATTTGAGCCTCGGTGGCATGTCCCAAGCACATTTTGCGATGTAAATTATCTTTTATCTTTTTCTCTATAAAACGTGGCGCTACTTTGAATGTATTCACAAAAAACCAGATAATTACTAGCTTATTTTATAATATTCCCAATAAATATTAGGCTTTCGTTGATAAGTTACAAGTAGTTCTAGTCGCGTCCGAGGTTTTGAATTGATATCGGTGGCGCGCACTGATCCACGCATATACCCTGTTCTCTAATAGTTGCAAGAACAGTTCTTAGAGTAAGAATAACTATCAGCCCCTCCGCATTGGTGGAGAGGACAGCCAGGTCTGTAGGTCTCTGTGTGTCTCTTTTATTGAGGAACAAAATCGTTTTCGGTGGCTTGGTATACCCTCCAAGATGAGTTCGGTGTAATATTTTTTTTCTAATCCATTCAAGCAATTAATTTCGAATTATAACAAAAGTGTATCTTAGAGATACTAGATTTCAATTATGCAGACTAATATTCAAAATTTTGGTTAATTTTAAAAATATCTAGGATTTTGCACATAATTTTGATTCCGGTGGTATTGATTTCAGTGTTTTCCGTGGAAATATATGAAGGGTAAAGACAGTTTCATAGCACTTATAGTGCTGTTTTCTGATTTATGATAATTGTATTGAATCATAAAGAAAGCTGGCATAAAAAAGGTGCCCCAGATTAGTGTCGGCATCTATAAAAAATAAAAGAACAGCTCAATTGCAGCTTTGAACCTAAAGAGTTAGAGCCCAACCTCATTCTTGCCTACGCCCTTTTCTCAACTACGCATCTGGATGCGGCAACATACCCAAAACCTACACAACTATCGCTGGAGACAGACAATCCGACACTTCAGAGTGTCGTCTGATGAACCTACAAAGAAAAGACCTCGAAATAATCTTAGGGACATTGACAGGACACTGTACCCTCAACACACATCTGTACAATATCGGTGCCACGGACAGTCCACTCTGCAGGGGATGTCTAAGCGAAGAAGAATCAGCTGCTGACGTAGTCCTGGAATGTGCGGGTGTAGCAACACAATGGCAACAAATCTTCAGTATCCCAAGGTCGCTCCTCTAAGCCGGTGAAGACCCCAGGAAGCTGTTGTGCTTCTAGGAGAGCTAGGTTGGCTACGTACCTAACGAGCCAGGTTATCCCCACGCATAAAGGACCACCATCGAGTCCAAATGCGGAAACGGGACTCCACTGATTGTTCCGCCAGACTGCTACCGCGTCAGGTGACAAGCGTTAAAGCAGCACCTGACGCGGTGAAAGCGACAGAAAATTCTGACACAACAGGAAATACCTATTTGTGATGTGAGGAGGACTGACGCGGATGGATTTTTTCTCGTAGATAAGAAGCATCGGCCGAAGCCTTCCCCCAACTGACGTGGGATAGCCCTCCGCTCTGCCAGGTTCACCCTGCAGGCTGTTGAAACGACCATTGGCTTATAATATATCCCAACTAGACCCGACAACTAGTGAGGAAAGCATCCGTCAGTATGTGAATGAGAGGAGCTGATGCCGAATCAGGCAGCCACCTGTAGTAGTACCTAGTACAAGGTTTGAAGCGGCTGGATTCTACAAGAGAGACTAACTTTAAGTAGTGTATGCTCGGGTGGATGCCAGCCAGGACGTGTTCCTAGCTCTTGACTTTTGGACAGCCGGAATCGTTTACCATCCAATCAAAATGTCTATTTAATCGATCGAGCGAGCGAAGATCTTGGTGGCAAGTTGGGCGATTTTGCTTTGTATTTTGTATGTTTGTATGTTTCACGAATTCTTGTTCTCGCATAACTGTCGAACCGTTCATCCAATCTGCATGAAACTTGGTAGGTCAATAGTTTGTGGTATGGAAATATACGGTGGAGCATTTATGAGCTTAATCAATGAATGGGTTGTGAGCTTATTGGGTTCCCAAGGGGGGTAAAAAAAAAAGTTAATCAAATATATTGAGTTGGGTGTCAAATGTCTTTATTTGAAAATTCCAAAATAGTTATTATTTTTATTCTAGGACGTATACTTTTTGAAATACGACGAGAATTCATAAATATGAAATGAATGAAAAATTAGAAACGACATTATGTATTGCATGCATACCAGTAATTTTACCATGACGAGCTAGCACAATAGGCATACTCGGCAGTAGTAGCACTTGAAAATATAGGGGGTAGTCAGAAGAAAGTTCAAAAGTAAGCCATCTACGATGCGCGAGATCTCAGTTCGGGGAGAACTACTAGTATTATATCGCCATGCAAACTTTGAAACATAATTTAACTCCTTCAAGGGGTTTAATGATGTAACCCCTTTTTGAAATGATTTTTTATCTACAAATACCTAATTTTTCATGTAATAATTATAGATCGAACTAAAGACTGTTGACTTTTTAACCAAATTTTAGTGTTTTTGATTTCGGTGATTAGAATATTGACTTCGGTGGGCACCAATTTTTCAAAATCAAATAACTTTTTAACCGTTAGGCTTTAAGAGTTCCCTCTTGTACTAATAAATATTAAATTAAATCTAGATTTGATATTTCATGTCAAAACATCCAAATTCTAAAAAAAAATTGTGCCACCGAAAAAATGCTGCGCCTGAGAATGACCGATTTATTTTATTTTTATTTCTTAGGAAAACAAACAGTACTTACAGACTAAATTACAGGTAAAAGACTTAACTATGGACCATTTAAACGTTTTCGCATGTCGATTTAACACTATAACAAATAAAAAATTAAGAGTTCTAGTTTTCCAGAGCAACTAATTCATTTATGGAGCAGCAAGTCATAAATAATTGTATCATCAATTATTGAATGAGCAGAATGTGCTTTGAATGTCTTTACTTTTTACAATCTCATCAATCATGCAGGCAGCTCGTATGCTTACGAGAAGGAGGCATGGTTCAGTGATTTTGTGAGTTTTTCATTGACGTTACTGGTATTATTATGCAGTTACGTTCGCGAGATGTAGCTTACCAAAGCGTGCGCAACATCTTTACAGATCAGACTACAAGGTTGTCGAAAAATATGGAATAGTAAGTGATTATATTGATAGAGATATAAATAGATTATAATATTTGTTTATTTCGTGTTCCACAATGGTTAGAGATCCAAATGAGTAGTACCAAAACTGTTAAGCGATAACAATTGCTTACGTTACTTTTATTTATTTATTTTTATTTTATTTGTTTTAGGAAAACTTACAGCTATGTACAACGTTGGATAATTATATAAATATCATACATGCAAGGCACATATAACATGCGGAAGGCCAGTTAGAAGTTTCCACAAATAGGTAGAAAAAAGCATAAAGATAGATATAAATACAATCGTAGAAGACATAACAGAAAAAAAAAGACATAAGTACAGAAAATAAGTCAAATACGCAGTAGGTGATATAACTAACAACGTAACAAAACAACCTCTTGATAGGTATACCTACTTACCTAAAATATTTAAGTACTTAATTTATAATTTTCTATTTAGTTTGAAGACTAAATTTTTTAGGCACTAGTTAGGTACCTAACCATATTATGTTGAATACCGACAACCCTAGTGGAACCGTTTGCTTCATCTGCTGCGCTACTTCTTGTAATTGTAATAATATGAGTTTTAATAGTATTAAACCTTCAGATTTACTGTTCTATCGTTTGAAATTAGGTTAAATCAATAAATCGGAAGGGAGATCGGAAAGTGTAGTATATTTTATCTGTGAGTAGCAATCTAAGATCGCATCATTCAACTGTTAGTAGATCGGATCGGCGATTAACAGAAAGCTTACTAACAGAAAGATTGAAAGGTTGATGAAGTCATTAGACACGTATAGGTCATTCTTTCATCTCTGAATGTCGGCTAAGTGTCTACGTGGTTTAAGTTCATTGATGGTCATTTTACCGTGAAGTACCTTGGTACTTACATCTACTTACTCAGTAAATATCTCATTATGTTATTTCTGTCAAACAATTATTAAAAGACTAGTGGACTACTAGTTTTTTATCCCACGGAAAACATGCATTTTTTTCGGGATAAAAAGTAGCCTATGTCACTCTCCACCCCTCAAACAAGAAATGTCCACCAAAATCCACAGTAAATAAATCCTCTCATATTCGAACATTCTAGTCAGAAGCCGTGGCTTCCACGTTTCGATGCGACAGTAGGTATAAGAAACATAATTGAACTTTTATAACTTCTTGTCACCTGACGCAAATCTCCAAGCCCCATGTCGATGACTTTTTAGAATTTTTTGTCCGCATTAGCAGATTCTCTGAAGCGTAAAATTCAATTTTTTAAATGACTCCAATCACGTATCACAATGGCTAGTCGAACTCGCTCTCACATTTTAGGTACCTACCCAAGTAAAGTACTAACTGAACTGCCTCCTTTTACATTGTTAGCAATACTTAGATCTGGGTTATCCGTACATTGTTTTGAACCTGAAAATGTATACCTACCTACTTATACCGTTACAAAGAGTTATAAAATAACGAGGTAGAGCAAAGAAGGATAGTAAGCACATTTGGCATAAGTGCAATGCTCTGCAGGGCAGGGACACTGTAGTGTCTGGGACATTTGTTAAGATGGAGTAGGTTTGTCTAGCACCCAAACCTAAACCATCCTCTCAACTAAACCAGCCATATCCACAGGAAAGACATCATCAATACGTGTGGGGTCTAAGCCGCGGTTTCTTCCGATGTTTTCCTTCACCGTTTAGACCTCGTCTTAATGCGCATGCTAAGTTATTTTCCGAAACGAAAAATCCATTGATGCACGGCCAGGATTCCAACCCACGACCTTCGGATTGAAAGTCGAGGTACTACCAAACCAATACGCTCTCTCACTTCATAAACTGGACTACAAAAAAATGGCCTCCCATAAAATATAATATGGCTGCTATAAAATATAATAAATAGGTAGGTACTTAGGTTTAAAAACTTTCGTGAGTTGTACTAGACATTATTTAACACACGGGAATTACTCACGTAAAAATGTCGTCGATTATACCGACAATGTCAACACATTCAACGAAACATTGTCGGTAATACTTAATCTAAATCGACGATATCGTAAAAATATTTTTACGTGAGTAAATTCCGGTCTGTTTAAATAATGTCAAGTACTTAGGTACTTACCTAAATAATTTCTTGAATCAGATATAAAAATATTTCCGAATTTTAATCTACTTATGTAAGTATGCCTTTTTTAGTTATTGTTATGATGTTATTCATAAACCATTTTATTTGCCCCACAACTTACTAACACAATTTCTCTTATAAGTAAGTAAATATCTGTAAAACCCCACAAACTCTATTATTTTCAAAACAACCTTTCTTATAAAAATCAAAGAGATAAGCATGGTCTCTCGAAAGCTGTACGATCTAGTTTAGTCTATCATAAGACTTCGCTCAAAGTTTTATTGCTAGTGCTAACGCTGCCGGACCACTGTTATTGCCCACTAAGCTGACTGGGAGTTTCAACATTTCAACTTGCATTACAGTAAGTAAACCGGACCCAGCTTCCTAATCTAGTTTGACAATTACCCTCTATGTTCATTTATTTATTGTATGACATGAAACAAGATAAGCCATGTGAATTTTACTATAATAGATCTCTGTTATAGTAGGAGGGAGATATGGTAACAGAAAAAACCCTCATCTGTTATTTGATTGTGGCAACGTTAAGGTCCCAAAATTTTGCTTTACCCCTTTGTACTATTTATTTATTTATTTATTTTTTTAACAGCCCTAGCCCCGGATTTAGCCAGGCTTTTCCAATACATACTTTTTTGCTAGTGCCTATGCAAATGCCAATAGCCTCTTACTTATAAAAAACGTCCTGAATAACTACCACGCACATTAAAATCTAATCCCTAGAGTATTAGGTAAGTATTTTTCTTCATTAGCAAGTCACTTCTGTCAATATTTGTTTTTATAAGTAAAGTACTAGGTTATCATAAGTGTATTTGTTGTGCATACATAAGCATACAAAAACTCACCAATAGAAGCAAGAGCAGAGCACGGCCGGCAGCCGTCATGCTTGCGGTCTGCCACACTCGAGCGCGGAGCCAACCGTTAATGCTATCTGCCCCGATTACCTTACTGATGCTGCTTATAGAAAAAAAACTTATTATGCTCAAATGGTTACTGAATCTATCAGAGCAAATAAAAAATTCAAACAAAACAATTTTTGTAATTATTTCACTGGCACTCAGTCAAAACACAACACTCGATGTTGTGATGCCGGTATTTCCCGCGAAGTGGTGCTGCTTGGGAAGTCGCGAGGTCGCGTGGTGCGCCTGCGAGCTCTTGGGACGGGACTGCAGCGCAGCGCGCGCCGAGCTAGCTCGATGATGGTGGAACAGTTAGCCATCGACGGCAATGGGGAGGGTACCACCTGCTCTGTACTTTATCGTTCTCACGACAATCGCTCGCGATTCGACAATCTCGTGATCTACATAGTTGATTGGCGACGGATTAGGGGAAGAATTAGGCTCTATCGTCATTAGAGTTCACGGCGTCGAGTTGATTACCGATTAACTGTGACACTTGCGCCGCGAGCTCGCAGAGCTCTGATTGAGTGGCATTTCTGGCTCTCCGTGATCGGGTCAAAGAAGTTATGTTTGGGTCGCAGTCTCTCTAAATACTCCGACGGGCGGCAGGACGTGATGGCCAGAAAAGATAACTAAATAGCTTTATTTTTGATCGAGCCCGTCTCGCTGCCACTGATATGAAGAATGGAACCGCTATAGAAAGTCAATCATCGTTTCAGATGATTACCTACTGATAAACTTTTTAATTTACCTACCTTATTGTAAGCAAGTAATTCGAATAAGTAAGCCTACTTATTCGAAATCGAATATTGTAACTGATTTTGATCCTTATAAGGTATGAATGACTGGTAAAATGTTTCAAGAAGACATTGTGTATTATAATAACCGATACTTGAACTATCTTTAGTTTGGTTTGCTATGAAATCCCATTATGATCATAATTGTTGGTACTGTGCTACTTGTTTTTATGGTGCAGGTGGATCTTGACAGGTGCCTGTTCCACCGATGCGTATCCGTGACCGCATCAGTCACGCCCTGACTCTGAGGTACTTTCCTACTTTAGACAATCTGTTGCCCAATTTGAATAGGTCGAGAAAATGTAACTGTAAGTACCTACCTATATTTTTTAATCTGCAATTATACATAGTTTCATTATCCTTTTAAGGCATAATTGCGGTTTTATATCGCAAAGTCATGAGTATATGGAGTTCAACATACTAACCTCCATTCATAACAAGAGGTAGGCCTGTAATCATAGAATAATATTGGTTTGAAGTTTTCTGCCTGTAAAAGACATCAACGCGCGCGCGTACTAAAAGTTTTCTGGGGTTTATGGATGGGTAGGTGGGTAAGTACTTACAAGTTATTACTTAGCTGCAATTTTGTACAATTTATATGTACAGTCAGCGTCATCAATCGGTATCCCCCTATTGATTTTAACAAGGACCCTTTTCATTTCAACTTTGGATTGCAGTCGTATTTGCTAGTATAGGAACTCGAGCGAAATTAGATATCCATAAGTATACCAGCAAATCCGACTGAAATCCAAAGTTGAAATGAAAAGGGTCCTTGTTAAAATCAATAGGGGGATACCGATTGATGACGCTGACTGTACCCACCTACCACTACAGTGTCTGCATTAAATAAGAGCGATAAAATAAATTTAGTGCAAAACATGCTGATAAATCCCCTATTGAAAGTTTCACATTTTGTATTTTATTGCAATTTTGTTACATTATAGGTTTTGTGAAAGTTTAATATCCAGGTAAGTATATTATATTTATGACACGCCTCGTAAAAAAAAACACGTTCCTTTTAAAATCATGTCACAGAAAAACACACAAGTTTATATTTACAGTGCCACAAGTATAACTTGGCGCGGCTGAGCGCCACTGTGTTCAAAAAATATAATTAATTGTACAGAAAATACCACGAAATTTGGGAAAATATGTAAGAAAGATTTAATCATTTGCGTATTTGTATAGGATAGTTTATTGATATTTCGCATCGTAATACTCTTTTTCCGTTTTTCCGTTTTAGTTCCTCAAATCGCCACCGCCAACTTATACTTGTGGCACTGTATCAACAATGAGTGTAGAAATTCCTGTGTCACGGAAGTAAAATCTGACATTTTGACAGTGGCGAAGGATAATTCAACGTCGTCGGCTGCGCTAGCGCATGCAACGTCCATCAAACAATTGTTTATGCAGGAAAGTCTACGACAGACGGACGTCAGATGGACAGTTTCTTAAAAAGAGCTATCTTTACATTTATTTACACTAATAAATTCTAACGCATCCGTCTTGAACTGCTTGCTATTGTTTTCACACATTTAAAAATCAAGTCTGATATGACAATAATTGATAGGATAAATGTATGGGATGTGTTTGGAATTATTGCAAAAGAATTGATTTGTTAAGTTAAGTACTTTGGGAAAAGTATTCCTGGTGAGAAATAGAGTCGATTAAAGGTTAGCGTCCACTTGTCGGTATCGTACGCTTCGAACGCATCGCACGCAACGGATTGTAGTATTATTTGTATAGAAACTCATATAAGTGCGTCCACATGTCCGCATCGTACGCATCGCATTACACGGGTACATATGAAAAGTCCGAAAACCGAAATGCCGATCCTTGAAATGCCGATGCTTAAAATAGCGAAATTCGATATGTAGAACGGTTGAAATGCAGAAAGCTTGAAAGATAGAAGTTTGTAAGTTCGAAAGCTAAAAGTCAGAATGCTCGAAATGCCGAAAGTTTCAATTGCCGAACGTTTACAAAGTAGAATGCTTATAAAGTATAAGTTCCAAATGCCGAATGACTAAAACATCGAAAATGATCGAAATAAGTACTTACATAAATTATTGTATTTTTAGTACTTTATTTCGTGATAGTTTTTACGGGTGCGAAAGTAGTTTAGGTGTAAAGTAGCTAGATGGAAACGTGATAGTGAAACGACTTAAATACTTACAAAATTATTGTATTCTTAACCGAACTTAAAAAAATAAGGAGGAGGTTCTCAATTCATCGGATTTTTTTTTTTTGGGTTTTTTGTGTACGTTCACCGGTTACTCGAAGACGCCTCGACCGATTTCAAAGATTCTTTTTTTGTTTGAAAGGGTACACTTTTCCAATGTTCCTTTTGATCATCAGGTCAGGATCTGATGATGGGATCTTGGAGAAATTGAGGTAACTCTTCATATTTTAAAGGCATACGCGATTCGGGAATTTTTTAAGAACTTGATAGGATATCAGTGACAATGCAATATGATGGTAACATTAAGCTGACCTGATGATGGAGTCAGAAGCTGTTCAATAGAACTCCTCAGTAAATAAGCCGATTTAGTTAAAACTCGGCATATCTGTCAAGTTCCGACTACAATGTAATAATATGGTGACAGCTGCTGATCTGATGGAGTCAGGACCTATTGTGTCAGAACTTCTCAGTGAATAACAGTGGAAGATCCATGTTTGGGTCTCCCTCCCCCTCCCCTCTCCCTCCTTCTCTCCCTTCCCCTCTCCCTCCCCCTCTCCCTCTCCCTTCCCCTCTCCCTCCCCTCTCCCTCCCCCTCTCCCTCCCCCTCCCCGTCTCCCTCCCCGTCTCCCTCCCCCTCCCCGTCTCCCCCCATCTCCCCCCTCCTCCCTCCCCCTCTCCCTCCCTCTCCCTCCCTCTCCCTCCCTCTCCCTCCCTCTCCCTCTCCCTCCCTCCCTCTCCCTCCCTCTCCCTCTCCCTCTCCCTCCCTCCCTCTCCCTCCCTCTCCCTCCCTCTCCCTCCCTCTCCCTCCCTCTGCCTACCTCTCCCTCCCTCTCCCTCCCTCTCCCTCCCTCTCTCTCCCTCCCCCTCTCCCCCCCCCTCTCCCTCCCTCTCCCCCCTCCCCCTCTCCCTCCCCCTCCCCTCATTCTAAATACAGGTGAAAGAATTTTTAAATCAGATGAGTAGTTTTTGAGATAACCTCCTACATACGAGTACAATACAACAGGGTTGTTGCGAATATCAGCATCAGCATCAGCATCCGCTGATGATCAGCATCATTTGGGACATCAGCATCAGCATCAGCATCCGCATTGATCGATGCTGATATTCAATGCTGATGTTCCAGTCGTGCCAGGACATAGGGGTCGGGGCTTTTTGTACATCGTTTGTTTAATAATAACAACGAACAAACGTACGTTTGTTGTTGTTTATTAATTTATTTAAATTCTTTAATAAACATACTTAACTAATAGTTCGCCCCGAACTGAGATCTCGCGCACCGTTGCGTTGATAGCTTAGATTTGGACTTGTTTCTGACTAACCCTATACCTACGTTAAGTGCTACTTCTAGCGTTTACTACATTATGATATCTAGTGCGCTACCTCAGTATGGTAAAGAGATTACAGGCATGCATGCAATACATTAAGTCGTGTCTATTTTTTCATATTCAATAGTTGACCCCGCGAACTTCGTACCGCGCCTCATATGGCCTCATAGTTCGAGAAATTATTAAAATAGCAGTTCAATCCAAAATGTATGAGAAAATCAATTCCCTCTTCCTCTCCCTCTCCAAATACAGTCATCTAATTCTGGTACATGCCCAGCCCACTATTTGCAAGAGTTAGCATTTCTATACGTGACAGGTTGCAAGCCCATCGCCGCTATTGGAAAGTTAACTGGTTTCCTCACAATGTTTTCGTTCACCGTTTAGAGTTCGTGTTGATGCGCATTTAAATTTTTCGAAACGAAAAATCCATTGATGAGCACGGCCAGAATTCGAACTTACGACCTTTGAATCGAAAGTCGAGCACTCTCCCACTCGGCCAACACGGCTTTTATTTTCATTCTTTATCAAGAAAAAATATCAAGTACCTAGCAACTAAAATCATTGCAAACCAAACCACAACGATGCCACACTTTCTTAATACTGACTCAGTTAACCAGACCTACGAAGACATTGAAACTCTATTCAACGGGAGCTCTCTCCATTCTTCCGTTGGTTTTTAATTTTCCTTTTTCACTGTATTTCAAAAACTATACAACCTAGAATAAAACTAAAAACCATTTTGGAATGTATTAAATTGAGTACTTTCATAATATGACACCTAATTCAATATATTTGGGTAAATTTAGTTTTTTTTTTACTCCCTTGGGAACCCAATATCTTTACAACCCCTTCATCGATTACGCTCATATGCTCCACAGTAAATTTCCATAGCACAACTTATTGACCTATCAAGTTTCATGCAGATTGGATAAGCGGTTCGATAGTTATGCGAGAACATAAAAATGAAACATACAAACCAAAATCGCCTAACTTGCCACTAAGATCTTCGCTCGCTCGATCGATTACAAAAATAGTGCATAATTGGCGAACATAATGCCGAAGGCATTGTTTTGTTGTTTTTAGCCTACAATGTCCAACAGCTGGGCAAAGGCCTCCCCTCGAGTTTTCCAGGTAGTTCGGTCCAACACCATTGCCAGACTTATGTTTAAAAAACTAAAAAGATTTCGACGACAAGGAGGAGGTTCCTCCTTTTTTTTTCAAGTCGGTTAAAATACCTATGATAAAAATTTTGTATGATTAAGTTATACTTAGGTAACTAACAAATTATGCAGATTGAATCTTTTGATTTATTTAATACATGACTCGAAAACATTAAAATAGTGTTCTATTTCATTAACAAAGAAACAAGAAAGCTTTTTCATGTAGGTAGATTCAATAAGGATATTTTTTTTTTTTGCTAAATTAAAATTTTAAAAGACCGACTTCAATGTTTTTTATTTTAGGTCAGCGATATTTTGCACTCTCGAGGTGCATTTATGCTCATAATTCCGAAGATCTTCATCAGATTCTCATCAATTTTTTATGGCACCCATCGGAAAGTATGCCCTTTCAAACACAAAAATATTTTTCCAAATCGGTCCAGGCGTCTTCGAGAACTTAACCGGTGAAAATACATAAAAAAAAGCTCCGACGAATTGAGAACCACCTTATATTAAAGTCGGTTAAAAATCAGCATCAGCATCAGCATCCGCTGATGTCAAAGTCAAAAATCAGCATCAGCATCAGCATCCGCTGATGTGTAAAAAAACTGCATCAGCAACAACCCTGCAATACAAACACACTTTACCTCTTAATAATAATAAGTAAAGACAAAAAAAAAATCTTACATCTACTTACATAATTATTTCGAGCATTACTGGTTTCAAGCTTTTTTATTTCAAGCATTCTAAATTTTGAGCGTCGGCATTTTAAGCTTCTATGTTTTAAGCTTCGGTATTTTGGCTTTCGGCATTTCGAGCATTCTGATTTTTAAGCATTCTACATTTAAAGCTTCTACATTTTAAGCATTCTTCTTTACGAGCATTCGCTATTTCAAGCATCGGCATTTCAAGGATCGGCATTTCGGTTTTCGGACTTTTCATATGTACCCCATTACACAGATAATCCGCTTGATGCGATCCGTCCGCTGCGTGCGATGCGGGCCTGTGGACGCTTACCATTAGACCAACTTGTTTATTTTGACTTGACAAGTGTAATTTTTTAGGCTAACTACTTTTTTTCAAAAATCAAAAAAATCTATTGTTTTTTCTTCAAAATAAACCTTGTACCTACTTAGTTTCTGAAGAACTTTCTAACTACAAAAGAAAAGGTAGCTACCCTGAAATGCCCAAAAATTTGCCACACCTGTACCTACACTTACTTAATAATACTTATTTTTTTTAATATAATTATACTTACATTATAAATGATTTTCCTCGATTTGAAATTCCTTCTTGGGCACGCAGAATGACATCTTTAGAAATAATTGCGTCGCTTATTCTTTTTTTAAATTGAAACGATGATGATGATGATTGATGCTCCCCAGGTATTTATGCTCATTGAAAATTAAAGAACTGTGAAAGTATTACTTAAATAGAGCGAGGTTTGATTTTTAATTTTTAGCTGGTTCGATTCCGGGTGAGGCAAGCGAATTTTAGAAAATCTATGAATGCAGTTTTGTTTCTTTTTAAAAATAAAGGAATGTTTCCTTTAATTAAATACTGTATCTTAAGGATTTAAAGTAGTTTCCCTCCGGGGCCCATTCATTTTTTCCACCCTGTATATCTGCATGGAACAGCTAAGGTAGATTACGATACAATACAACACAGTAAAAGCTCGGCAGTCGGCACGCGCGTGATGGCTCTGCAAAGCAATATCGTTTTTGCCACCATTACCTCCGGATGAAGTGCATCCAATGCTATGATTGATGCGACAACCTTCCGCATGCTATTGTGACAGAACATTATGTGGATCACTGTTGTGCTCCAAAATCGAATAAGTACTGTAATCCAAGAGTCCGTTATGCAATCACGATATGAATGGAACTTTGATGATAACCTGCAACAGTTACCTAGTTTAGCAGAGCAGCTATAAAATAATGAAATAAAATCTATGTAAATAAAATCGTAAAGTCAATTAAATGACTTCGTTTTGTACCGATAAAGGCTTTCTCTAGCAATAGAGTAGGTAATATTTCTCCAAAGAGATCTACATACCTACTTACAACTAATGTAGGTTCATAATAGGCTGTGTCCCTAGTAGGCAAACTGTGAGCGGCCGACTGAGTTTGCGGCGGGCGTATCGGTTTAGTACGCTCTTCCATATTTGAAATGGAGTGTCCATAGTTTGCTAGTTTGCATAGCGTTACGCTGCTGCAAACTGCGTACAGTGAGCGCAAAACTAGTGGTAAAACAAATGGTATACTAAACCGATACGCCGGCGCCGCAAACTCAGTCGGCCGCTCATAGTTTGCCTACTGGGGACACAGCCGTTCATAAGCTCTTCGGAGAAATTCCAAAGTAAGTAATTCACTATTATTGAATGAAACCACTAGTAAAAGGACGCCATCGTATTGATTAGAAGTAATGACCCACAATGTTTTGTTATTGAAGTGTCTTTCTATTGAAATAATGTGTTTCCGGTCAATCCCTCAAATAAATTTCCTCTGCCAACCGCGTAAGTTGTTTGGATAACGGTCTGTTCACACGGCCATCCACCACGGATCACCGCCGCTCATTTCGACCGGACTAATCGTAATTTCAGACTACTAAGAAATAGGACAAAAAGCAGAGGCCGGAACAAGCGGGCAACTAGTACAGCGAAAATTTGAATAATGACGATCTAGCGGAATGTTTTGTGCTTTCAACGCTACGCTGGCTGCGCCTGCGCTGCTGCGATGTCGTTCGGTTATATGTGAATTTGTAACAGTTGCGTGGCTCGCGCATCATGCGAGCTCGTTAGACTTATTGCAGCTTTACTGGCCATTAATTTAAACCGATTGTAAATTAATAACTATAACTTGCACACACTCTGGCTTCGTACCTGCTTAGTAAATCTACGAAGACGCACTTATCTGTTTGCCTGGGTCTAACTCTCGAAACGAAAAGTTGTTTGTAACAGGTAGATAAGTAGGTAAGTACTTATCTACCGATTAACTACATAGTTCATCAAAATAAAATCATATTATTGGTGCAATAGGTGCGATGAAGATTTACCAACCACCAGTGCCAAAATAGGGCGCTACTAGCTGTGCCCACCCAGTCACAGGGTGAAGACTCTGGGGGGGGGCGCAGAAACGACCATTGACCGTACCAAGTTTTGGATCATTTTTCATTATAGGTACTAGCAGTAAGGTCACAAATACAGAATTTCGGCCCGCGTAGTCCTCCTTTAGCAAAATCTGGTCATAACAGGCAAATGAAAATGAATAGAACTTACCTACCCTAATAATAGATGTTACAACAGCTGGGTACCTAACTTCAAACGATGTCAACAAGAGCGTTGAACCTGGCATTCAGTGCGTGCAGAGGTAATAGCCGTGCAGGTTGAATGGAAATGAGCATGCAGAGGCGACGGGCTCGGGCATTAGTAGGTACCAACTATCGCAACGGAGCCGGGGTAGTCAGCCGTCATAACTAAAGCTCCCGCCGGAGCTTTCTGCCTACATTGAAATATGAAAATATTTATGAAGTTTAGAATAGACTTACTTAGTAGATTGTAGAGTCAACGGCTCTAATTAGGTAGGTACGCATACCTACTTAACACTTTTTTTATACTAAGTACTAAGGTAAGCATATAACCCGGCCGTACCCCTCGCAAAAGTAACATAGGTAGGTACCTTAAAGGAATGCATTTTTAAAAAACGGTAGGTAGATTAAAAAAAAAACAAACAGAACATGGGAGAAATCACATAATTACTGAAGACATTTTTACGTAAGTACTTAATTCAAAGTTTATTTTTTCATGATAGGCATACCTACCTACTTTTATTAAGTTCAACTCGCATGTAAATAACTTATTTAACAGAGTGGTAAGATGTATGTAAATGTAACATTTACATAAGTAAGTACATCTTACCACTCTGTTTTCTACTAAAACGTTCACTTGCTTGTCTGGCTGTTTGTCGTTCCGGTTGGCATCTTGCAACTCACGAGCACTTCCCAATTCCGGCTGAAACTTTCAGGGTAGGTAGCTCATAGCTCAATGAGAATTTAAAAAAAAACTGTTTTTACTTAGATTCATTTTAAATAGGTACTTATTTTTGTTTAGGTAAGTAGGTATCTACTTTAGGAATTTTAAGCCTTTTTATTTAATTATCCCAGACTAGACTACCTACCTTTTTTCTAAAACCTTAGTTAACAAAACCGGATAAGGGTTAATCCTAGAATGGCGCCCGCACTATCAGGGCGGCCGCGGAGACTGTAGAATTATGTCCCGCATGCTCCACATTCACACAATTATCGAGCGCATCGATACCCGCTGCTGACGAGACCTACAAACACTAGAATGGAGGCTACTGGACTCTTGTTGTTATGTGCGAAGGCCGGCTGTCGGGCGTCCGCGAGGAATTGAGGTTGATGCAAAAATAACACATTAGGTTTATGAGACACACAGAGACCCACAGACAGACCTGCAGTGCGATTCAGACCGTCTCGGAATGTATTCCGAATTCGGAAAGTGACGTTTCTTCGCTGAAAAAGTTCTTTATGCTCGAAGCTGAAAAAACATCAACTTTCCGAAGATAACCACTGAAAAGCATTTTCAGAAGTCTGAATCTCACTGCAGGTTGTCCTCTCCACCCATGCGGAGGGGCTTTCGAGCATTGAATGCTCAAATGAAAGGAAGGGAAGAGAGGGATTTTAGTCTAACGAAATACATTCGATTGTCTGAATCACTTGATTGTCCGAAACAAGTCCTTCGACAGAGAAGCCAGTCACCTCTTACTTTAAATTAGGTAGGTATACCTACTTACCTACCATCGACGAACTGCCTTCTCTCCAATAAGTTAGTCGATTGAATTTTTGAGAATAGTAGGTACTTAGAGGTACATCCACTCAGTCAGCAGAACCGAGCAGAATGAGTAGTGCCTCTAGCACAGACCTATACCTACGGCTAAATCTGAAACTATTAGCAATAGCGAAAAACACTGAAAGGACTCTCGCAACCGATTTTGATAAAAAGTAAAACTAGATTTTAGAAAAAAACAATTTTATAGGCAGGAATCGAACCTAGAACGAGCCACGTAATGTCGCGTTACGTTTTGTTTGAACTGAGAGAGTGTCCACATTGCGTTTTCTGAAGCGCGTTTTTGCTACGCGTTGCGAACGCGCGTTTCTATCGATGCAAACGCGCGTTTGTATCGATACAAACGCGCGTTCGCAGCGCGTATCCGCGTTTGTATCGATACAAACGCGCGTTCGCATCGCGTTTGTAGTTTACTAGTTTGATTGCTAGTTTGCCTGCTAGTTTGTCTGATGTTTGTCTGCTAGTTTGTCTGCTAGTTTGTATGCTAGTTTGTCCCTTATCAAAAGTCCCTTCGTAAAAGTGTCCCGAAGCAAAAGTTTCTCGAAGCAAAAGTGTCCCTTAGCAAAGTGTCCCGAAGCAAGTGTCCCCAAGCAAAAGTGTCCCTTTGCAAAAGTGTCCCCAAGCAAAAGTGTCCCGAAGCATAAGTGTCCCCAAGCAAAAGTGTCCCTTAGCAAAAGTGTCCCTTAGCAAAAGTGTCCCGAAGCAAAAGTGTCCCCAAGCAAAAGTGTGCCTTAGCAAAATTGTCCCTTAGCAAAAGTGTCCCGAAGCAAAAGTGTCCCCAAGCAAAAGTGTCCCCAAGAAAAAGTGTCCCCAAGCAAAAGTGTCCCGAAGCAAAAGTGTCCCTTAGCAAAGTGTCCCTTACCAAAAGTGTCCCGAAGCAAAAGTGTCCCGAAGCAAATGTGTCCCGAAGCAAAAGTGTCCCGAAGCAAAAGTGTCCCGAAGCAAAAGTGTCCCGAAGAAAAAGTGTCCCGAAGCAAAAGTGTCCCGAAGCAAAAGTGTCCCGAAGCAAAAGTGTCCCGAAGAAAAAGTGTCCCGAAGCAAAAGTGTCCCGAAGCAAAAAGTGTCCCGAAGCAAGTGTCCCCAAGCAAAAGTGTCCCTTAGCAATTGTCCCGAAGCAAAAGTAAAAGTGTCCCGAAGAAAGTGTCCCGAAACAAATGAAAAACTTAGAGCAAATAAGCAAATTAGCAAACAAACTAGCAGACAAACTAGCAGACAAACTAGCATACAAACTAGCATACAAACTAGCAGGCAAACGAGCATACAAAAAAACAAAGTACAAAAGCAAACCCTGCTTAAACACGTTTGTATCCATAAAAACGCGACGCGAACGCGCGTTCGTATCGATACAAACGCGCGTTCGCCACGCGTTTGTATCGATACAAACGCAAACCGGGAGTGTTCACATTGCGTTTTCTGCAGCGCGTTTTTGAGCTGCGCGTTCGCATCGCGTTCGCAACGCGTTTGTATCGATACAAACGCGCTACAACAAACGCAATGTGGACACTCCCTTACGCCGGCTCCATACGTTGGGACCAACGTTGGTCCCAACGTTGGCGCCAAGATTTCGTGAACCATCCACACGTTGGCGATACACCAGTCTTGTTCCGTCAGAGCCAACGTGCAGACGTCCGATGTCTGCGCGTCCGATACAGAAATTGAAATTTCTCTAAGTGATTTTACATTACTGAACACCAATTTTATCATAATCACATCACGTCATGTCACTATCACACTTCACACAACACACTATAATAAAAATGCGAAAGTTTGGATGTTTGGATGTATGTTTGTTCCTCTATAACACGACAACCACATAACCGATATGGGTGAAATTTAAAATATAGATAGATAATAACCGGAAATAGGACATAGGCTACTTTTTATCCCAAAAAATTGCACGGTTCCCGTAACATAAAAAAAAAATAGTAGACTCCATCATCAGATCAGCTCGCTGTTACCATATTATTACATTGTAGTCAGAACTTGACAAATATGCCGAGTTTCAACTCAATCGGTCTATTTACTGAGGAGTTCTGTTGAACAGCTCTTGACTCCATCATCAGATCAGCTTGTTGATACCATAATATTTCATTGTCACCGAGAATCTATAAGTCTGCAAAATTTCAGCCCGATAGTCCTACAAACACAATAAATAAGGAATACGATGACATTCTCGCTCGTCAGTCGACACGTGCGCTCACGATGCGCGTCGAAACGGGACTGAGCATAGCGCCAACGTGTGGACGGATCCCCAACGTTGGCGCGCCAACTTCCTTTGATAAAACCGACACGGCACGGCCAACTCCCAACGTTGGCCCCAACGTTGGGGCCAAGCTATTTTGTTCAGCTCCACACGTTGGTGAGAGACGTTGGGGCCAACGTTGGCCCCAACGTGTGGATGCGGGGTTACAGAAAGGCCCCTGCTTGACGCGGACCAATCGAAAACGCTGTTCGCCATTCAAAGCCGGACGTGACGTCATATCGCGTAGGTTTTCTATAGTCGTATTGCTCATTAAACGGACTAAAATCGGACTAAAATTGAAGGAACAAAATAGGTAGGGTGGTGGCACCAGTAATGAACAAGCACCAGTGTTCGACATTTTTTTTTTAATTGAATTATAATAAGATTTAGGTTGAATAAATCTATGGTAAAAACACAAAACCGTAAACAACACATTTCCAGTTGTTATTCCTGAAAACGTCACGAAAATCGGCCATTTCGTTTTCAAGTTATGAAGAAAAAGCTGTGTGTCGGTGCGCTGCTGAACCAAAATACACTTTTACTAACGAAATTACTAAGAAGTTAAGTCTACATTTTTGCCAGCAATTTTGGCATTATTCAATTTATTCGAATTTCGATTGATTTTATGGAAAGGTTATATTATTCTGGATTTAATTTTATATCAGTAACGCACCTACGCATGTTTAATTTAATTTTATAGTCGATGTTCATTACTGGTTCAGCAAAATTCACCTTCTCCAGAAATCGACAGGTGTCCATACTTAGTATTTTACGTACTTTCTTAGTTTTTAACCAAATTTAAGTCTAATTCATGAACTGATTACGTTAATGTTTGAAATTCACCGATTGATACATGTTCTCCACTAAAGAACATGTGTCGAACACTGGGTAAAATAAGTGTTCATTACTGGAGTTGGTTTCAGATGCCTCTCAGAAAAAACTACACACGTGAAAATATGGATTATTAATTATAATAAAATAATAAGAAATGTTTCTCATGGCTGACTTGTCTAGTTTTTAACCAAAAAAAGGAAGAGGTTCTCAATTCGTCGGAATCTTTTTTTTTTGTTCTTTTTTTATGTATGTTCCCCGATTACTCAAAGACACCTGGAACGATTTGGAAAATTCTTTTTTTATTTGTAAGGGTATACTTTCCGATTGGTGCCACAAAAATTTGGTGAGGATATGTTGAGGATCGTCGGAGTTATGAACATAAATGCACCCATAGCTAACTCAGCAAAATACATTATCATTATTATACGTATTAATTATTATTATTTATTATTAATAAAATTAGCAGTCGCTGTCCCACTGCAGGGCAAGTCCCTCCCTTCCGGTAGGTAGTTTAAATAATGTTAGTTATTGCATGTTTTGTGCTTGTTCATTACTGGGTGTTCATAACTGGAGTGTCCATAACTGGTGATTTATCAGTGTTTATCACTGGAATATTGGTGTTCATTACTGGAGATTCGGTAGGTATTTTGGTTTTCGTCTTCTGAGTAAAAACATATAGCTTTAATGTGAAAAAACTTGCTACCTAACCTTTCTTGAATATATTATTTATCATTTGGACTAACTGCTGTAGATATAATGTTAAAAATAACGAAATTATTTCAAATTTTAGTCACACACTTCTCTTAAAGTGTCGAGCACTGGTGCTTTCACCCTATGTCATTTTTCATATATTTTTAGTCCGTTTAATGAGCAATACGACTATATGTGTAATTTCGATTTTTTTCAAGTTTTGTTATATTCCCCCTTACTTATGAAAGATGTTTAAAGTTGACCACTGGTTAAACAACGTCCCGTCTCTGTTTGTCACTATCCACAAATAAAGACAAGACGTTGTTTAACCAGTGTTTAACTTTAAACATCTTTCATAAGTAAGGCCCATTATGTCGCGTGACGTCATAGGGACAACAACATGGCGGGTCGCGTTTTCGCGTGAAAATTTAACACGGTAGATTAAAAGTAACTTTTATGGCACTATCCGGTTCTAAAAAAATTGTGTTAAAAATTTTAGTGGTCTATTATCTTATAACTTACATTTTAATTTTTGATATTACTTAACTCAGGTAAAAAATTGATTCACCTTAATGTTAGATATTCTTTAGCCGCCCGATTGCCTTAGGCCACTACAATGGCCCAGGGCACTTGAGGGGTCGCGCGGCCACTAAAATCACGATTTCTATGGTGTTAGGGCTTCCCCATTCGTCGGGAGTGTCTTTATTTGTTGGTAACATTATTCTCCCACTGCTGTTCATGCTAAAAGTCATAGATAATTTATAATATTTCTACAATGTGTCAAAATACCGGAAGAGAAAATACGTTTTCAAACTTTATTTTTGAAAGAAGGTTCAAATAAGATTTTCAGCGATGACCTATACATGTTTGGCATTAATTAAATCTGACAGGTATTTAGGATAATTACTGAACCATTAAAACCCCGTTTTATAGTAAAAAATTTGAATTTGATCAACATTTTGAATATTGCGGGTGAATTTTGTTTGAAGGTCGGCTATTGTGATTGGTGTGTAGTAGTGATGTGAAGGAGGTTTGATTTGTTCGTATTGTTTGCTAACTACATATTTATACCAATCAGAAAGACTTCAAACCAGACTATAGGATGAGAAATGAACCAGTATTGAATTTTTATTTGCCGTGAGCGCACTCCCGCTCCTGGCGCGCGGAACAAATTGGCGTGTTTTGGCCTTTTGCAAACGCGAATTAGATAATTACTTTAATGTCGATGTGTATATGTTTTGTGTTAAATAATAAAGGTGTGTAGTGTACTAAGTGTGTGCACCATGTTGACGCAGATATTTGCTATCAATTTTGAACAATTGTGAGTTTTTATTTTGCAAGGTGCCAAACATGTTTACGGAATGGAATAAACAATTTATTTATTTATTTGGTGGTGACAATGTAATCCCCTTGAGCAGGTAAGTAAGTAGTTAATAAGCTTGTTAAATTCCGATTCCAATGATACCACAAACAGGTTTAGTCCAGGAATAAAATCACTGGCAAAAAAAGTTAAACCGCTATCAACAGTTGTTTCGCGGGCGTTGGTTAGACTAGGCAGGCAATCGGTCCGGGGGGCGGGGCACCTCAACGGTTAGTAATGTCCCGAAAACGGAAATAATTGGGCCGAAAAATATTTAGTTCTAAAGCGTCTCCATTTGTCTCTGTTATTTTTTGAACTTTAGGTATTTTAGCCCGCCTTAATCCGATCACTGATTATCACTCTACTCTAGGATTCATAGAACACTTTTTGAAAAACGGTGTAATACCAAGCCGTGCGAAGCCAAAATAAAGAAGAAAAAAAAAATGCAAATGTCATCTGTCATCAGAACTTCAGTAAGTGGTGTTACCAACTTTATTTAATTTACAGAATTCTCGGTAGAGTAAGCGCCACCGCTGAAGTCCGATAGACGGGACGCTGTTATCGCAGAACTAGGTTAGTTAAAAAATTACTAAGGGCCTTACTTATGAAAGATGCTTAAAGTGAAACACTGGTTAAACAACGTCCTATCTTTATTTGTGGATAGTGACAAACAGGGACAGGACGTTGTTCAACCACCCCCTTACTTATGAAAGATGTTTAAAGTTGAACACTGGTTGAACAACGTCCTGTCTCTGTTTGTCACTATCCACAAATAAAAACAGGACGTTGTTTAACCAGTGTTTCACTATAAACATCTTTCATAAGTAAGGCCCCCAGTGTTCAACTTTAAACACCTTTCACAAAGTAAGGGGGTTTTTGTCCAACTAGACTCCTAATATTTAATGAAATGAAATGAATCATTATAGAGCCGGATTCAGCACTGAAGTCCGATAAACGCAGCGCTGCTATCGCTGAACTAGGTTAATGTAAAAAATTACTTTGTCCAAATAAGGCTTGAACAATAAAAATTATGCTAGTTTGTACGTTCGTTAGCTCTACACACCAAAACAACTGAACGACCTTGAATAAAAGAGCATAAAGTACCTACTTAGATAAAACCATTAGTTCCCGCTTTTGCAGTAAAGTGGGTGATCGACGTACGAGCCTATACCGCGGTTTTAAAGAACGTCGGTTTTACTCGCGGCTCGTTGGTGCTGATCGACTAGCGAGTAAAACCGTCGTACCTATCGTAGTCGAATTGAGGTTTTTAATTTTGAATTTGATCGAGCTGAGTAAAAAATGAAGTAAACATGACGAGCCGCGAGCCAGGCTCGCCAACTCACAAAACCACGGTATTGCAATGATACACCGGCGAGCTTTACCGACGAGCCATAAGACCGCGGTTTTACTCGCCCGTCGATCAGGGCCTTAAGACTTGAGTCCTGTTCTACTGTGAAGTGAAGTGAAAAGCAAACAATTGTTGGCAACACAAAACACTTGCACTTGCATCTCGCTCGCTCGTCTTGTTTCCTTGTTTGTCTTGTCTTATCATCGCGGACGGAAAAATCTTCTTTCTTGGTTGAATATTTTTAGTGGATAAATTGAAATAGTAAAAAATAAGTGATTTGACTGACTGAATCACCAACATACATTTTAGAATTTAAAAATCGTAACCTAATATTCCAGTTCCACGAATTTCCACGGACGATACTTCTCAGAGGAATTGATATTTTAATTTGTACATAGCTCGATCAGAGCAAGGAAGCGACGTGCTCAAAGAATAAAACAAACTGGTGCGGGCGTGCGATAGACAAGAAACAAATCAAGCAAAGCAAGGCCACATTTACGATTAAAACATGCCACTGTGAAGTCTTTCTAAAAAGGTTCACTTGAGAATCACTTACACGGTTAAATCAACGTGTACCAAACAAATTTCCTAGCAAAAACAAAATTATGCTTGACGATTAATTATATTCGTGTGCTGGTCATCTGTTTTCTACAAGGTTTTCTTTAATTCTGAAAATTAAATAGAACTTCAAAATGATAGAAGGGTATGGTGCAGTGACCCAGGCGCTATTGGGAACTCTCCTGACGTGGGGTCTGACCGCTTTGGGCGCCGCTTGCGTGTTCTTTATACGAGGCAAACATGTGAGTGCTACATTATGTTCAATAATTTATTAATGATATGAATTAGAGAACGACAACAAAATATTTTGGTTACAGAGGAAACTCCTTGATGTGTCTTTGGGTTTTGCCGCGGGTGTGATGACTGCCGCGTCATACTGGTCTCTTCTCGAGCCGGCCATAGAAATGTGCAAGGAGACCACAACTTATGGCGAAAATGGAGAGTATGCATTTCTTCCCGTTGCTTGTGGATTCCTATTCGGAGCTGTGTTTGTATTCGGAACAGACAGATTCTTAGACTACTTAGGAATCAGCTCTACTAACATGATGATCAGTGAGTACCTATTATACAATATTTATATTTTCATATCAACTAAAAATAACTACACCTACTTACATATGGCATTATAGTAAAAAAAAAATAACTTTATTAAGGTAATTAAATTACAATTTAGAATCTGCTTCACTGAACTTAAGATCGGCCTGTTCTTAATTTGAACAAATATGACTTACTCCAATGGTTTCTGAATATTTACCAACAATCACAGAAGCTCAACAATGAGGTTCTGAAAGCATGAATTTATGCAAACCTTTTCTCAAAGTAGCACATGGCATTGTTACACATTGAAGTTTTCTAAATTACAGTTTTGCATGACTATTATTTACTTCAAGTTTGTAGCTTTTTTTTTGTTATCTTTATAACTGCGATCTGTCTCCTGCTTTGGGACATTTAGCTGAATGTGTGATGATTTTGAAAATGACTTTCTAGGTGTGTGACCCATGTCACACCCTATAGTATTTCACAGAAGATTATATTTTGTTCGTAGAGTGTTGAGGTATTCATCGTTTAAAACTCTGTGTTTTGTTTGTCGTCCATTAGTCTTTGAGCTAGGATATTAGGATTATTTGATGATACAGTACTCACAATGGATCTAAGCATTCGTGAAGTTAGTTGTTTCTCTGCAGAGTAGAACATTTTGTATGAAAAAGCTACACTGCCCTCAAATTTCAGCAAAATCGCTTTATAGTTACGGCATTATGTGGAGACAAAAATTCACACACACATGGGCTTTCGCCTTTATAATTTATTAGAGGATTTGAGTGACAAGAAAAAATCATTATCTAACTAAAGCCTTGTCAATTCAATTGAATAATTATTATGAATAATGTGGTGAGTTATTATGATTTCTCAACATCCATGAACCATTCCTTAATATTTACAGTTCCCTCTAACTTAAAATTGAAATTATCCTATCCTTCTAAGTTTGAGTAGGTAGGTACCTATTGTTTGTGTTTTGGACCAATTTGTGTTTTGTGTGTGTTGGACCAAATGAAATAGCATTTAATATAGCTTATGCAATGCTAGCAAAGCCTCGGACGGTTGCTGTTTAGAATAATTACGATTTTCAACAGAAAACATGATAATTCTTAGGTTTTTTAAATTTTATCAAGATGCCTATTGAGTCGACCAACAAAATAGATCTACCTACGAAATACAACCTAATCACTATTTATTTAAGGTTTAAAAACTATGAACAGTTCATGTTATCTCCAAAAGTTCTTTAAAATTTATAAGTTATTCTGTAATTATTATTCAGTCTGAAAAACATAGTACCTAGTACCTACCGACATAGATAACTAGTTAATCCACTTTTACAGTTTAGGAAGCACAGTTTATTTGTTTTAGACTTACAAACTTACTAGATAAATATTTGAATTTTTACATTGAAATAATTATTTAACTAATTCTTTTTATTCATGTAAGTACCTATATCATGTATTTGTACATTATAGAGTACAGGCATCCTTTTGTTTTGCTCCTGATAGTGAGAAATGAGAAGCATTGTCTTCAATGATTTCTATCTTATCTTAGTAGCGTAATTATGAGTAATTATCTTGTACATGAAATATTTACTATAATTATGAATGCGGCTTGTGTATGATTCATGAAACGAAAACTAATCAGTATCGTTACTGTATTCCAAAATGTTGTTTTCATTTTCTTCATCTTTATTCATCTAATATCATAAATTTGAGCATTCAATACCTACTTATCTTTGAAGATGTCTAAGGGAGTATTCAGACAGAGACACTTCTAAATACATATTTGGCATGTGCCCACATATTCAAAGATGGCATTAATTCCGTACGAGACTATGACTAGTTGCTAGCACATCGCCCCCTATTAAACTAACAATTAGACCTCGTGTTAAGGTTCGAGCACATTATGCCGGGCCGCAGCGGGGCGGAGCGGGCCGCAGCGCAGCGCAAAATGCTTACCTAGCACATTAGTGACGGGCCGGGTCGCAGTGCATTGACGGATTTCTAGAACAGTGTACTGCCAGAATTTGCGTGCAACTGTATGTTATGGATAGATCTGACGAATAACTTTCCACTTGCAAGTGGAAACACTGTTGACGAGGCGCAGCGAGACGGCGCGGGCCGCATTACACGGACGCAAATCCGCCTCGCAATAATGCGAACCGCTGGGGCCCGACACAGTGTGCGATAATTCATACATATTGTATTCAAGCGATTTGAGCGGATTTTTGCAATCCGCCCCGACACGCTGCGGTCCGGCATAATGTACTCGAATCTTTAATGCACATATAAAAATTCTAGGGCTAGACTCGAATCTATTGTCTTCGGATGGAAAGTAAGGACATTATCCGATTCAGGCAACATGGCTCAATGGCTCGTATATTACTAATTCTAACCACAAAAAACGTTTTGTATTAGGTCATATAGCAATCAGTAAACACTTCAGAAGATTAAATAATGCTATGTCAATGATATCCTATCCTACTAATATCATTGCAAATGTTTGTGAGGACGTATGGATGTCTGGACATAAAGAAGTAGATTTGACTGGCCTCTTAGCTCAGTTGGTAGTAGCTCTGCCTTCTGCGCTGTAGGTCGTGGGTTCGATTCCCATCCAGGACAAACATTTGTGTGATGAACATAGATGTTTGTTCTGTGTCTGGGTGTTATAAAGTATTATAAGTACCTATGTATTTACAAAAAACAAAATAAGTATAGAAGTATTCTATCAGTTATCTGGTTCCCATAGTACAAGCTTTGCTTAGTTTGGGGCTAGATGGCGCTGTGTGAAATGTCCAGCAATATTTACAAAAAAAAAAGTGTATATAAGTAGTATATCAGTCATGTGGTGTGGTTCCCATAACACAAGTTCTGCTTAGCTTGGGGCTACATGATGCTGTGTGAAATGTCCAGCATTATTTATTTATTTATTTGTTGTATAGTGCGCTATATTGTTGTGCTATGAACTATATTTGATAGCGTAGTTTGAATTGCGCTTAACTGCTTAAGTAGCTTACTCGAAACTATGTTTACTAATTATGCTGATAACGTTTTCAGGTATAACCAAGAGTAAGGAGTCGAAAGAGAAACTAGAGGACTTGGAAATGATGCAGGCATTGAATAGGAGGACTTCGAATCCAACTAGTATAGTGACATTGGATCCCCCGCAACCTGCAGAATTCGCGGATTGCATTTCTAATCAGCACACGGCACAAAGGCGGCGGGGTCACCACTCTCACAACTCTTTGGTTAGTTCTATAAACTCTAACATACACCTTCCAACCTCAACAATGTTTCTAGGCGTTATGGCGTCTAGGAATTGATTGCCCCTGACGCTGTAAAAGCCTAAGATTTTTTTTTAGCAACTTTATAAGCTAAACCTATCGGAAATCTTATGCTTTGCATTTTCTGTCCTATGTTATATCATCATAATGGCTGCATTTGCACTTTTCATACATTGCAAATAGTTCTATGAATTCAGCATCGTGAAACCTAAGCAAAAAAAAAATATCAGAAAGATATCTGGAAAATTACATTATCAGCATATACATAAATAATGAAATGAAATGAAATGAAATGATTTATTTGCGTACAATTTTATGAAATTTTATGAAATTCAATTATGTAAGTATTGCATTAAAATTTTAAACCAAGATATTTGAATCAAGTTGTAATAAAATAAAATAATTTAAGTACAATAAAAAAGCGAAGACGTTTTATCGATGTAATATTTTTCATTCGTCGACTTCGCGATCGATTTCTTTGTTAACGATCGACTAACGAGTTATTAACGATTTAGGATTATTGGCGTTTCGAAATGTTTAAATATCTCGGTCCTCCTACTGGCACCAAGAAATAGGCACTTAAATTTAGATAAAATGGGAAACCGGTAAAAGTAGTGTTTCATTTAGCCTATATCAGTTTTGTTTGAATTTATGTTTCTTTTGAGAAACGTGAACACCCTCTTTAAACATTATCAGCCCCCAACAATATTTGTACGTGAGAAAAGGTGGAAAATAAACGGAGCCAAGTACGCAACGTACGCATTGGTTGTTGAAATCTATACTCTCATATTTCATAATGTGTTGCATTATATTGAGTACCTACCCAAACTGATCATGTATGATCATATTGATCATGTTCATACTGAGTATGTATACTCTATACATTTTGTTGAGTATGTAGGCTTACTTTAATTTTACTATTTCCCAAAAAAAATTCTGAAGACAAACAATTATTATAGAAAAAAAATGTTCGATCGACATTGATCTTTAACCGCAAATCAAAGGTTAATGATGACAATATAATTAGGCTAGTAGGTATGTTTGTGTACCGACTAGTTATTTACAATTAAGATATTATAAACATGAACAATATAACAAAGAGAATGTAATGAACGTCGTACTCTATGTTCTATTGTTATACTTATAAGTCTTATTTCGCAATGAGTGTTTAAGTGTATATGCCAATATAATTATAGGTAGAACAGTTATTGGTGTTGAATCGAATATCCTTACTAATTAGAAATATTTCCTATTAAAGTTATCTAACCAAACCCTTACCCCCTTACTTATGAAATATATTTAAAGTTGAACACTGGATAAACAACGTCCTATCTCTATTCGTCACTATCAACAAATAAAGACAGGACCTTGTTTAACCAGTGTTCAACTTTAAACATTTTTCATAAGTAAGACCCTTATAATCGTTTCATTCACTAGACTGACTTACTATTGCAAGCACAGCCAAGGTGTATATGATTAAAATTGAAGGCTAAGATCACATAACCGCGCAGAAATACTACCCGCGCGGTAAAAGATCAAACTAAATAGATAATGTCTACATTACCGCGCGGCACGCTCCGTCCCGCGCGCAGTACACTTGCAAGTGAATGCTCCCAACGCGCGTGACGCGCGGTGCCTCGCGGTCATGTGAACTTAGCCTTATGTGTTTTTATGCGATTGACTGAGACAGGTCTCAGTGACTACAGTATGGGGTTCTTCAAAAGGGCGTTTTGAAATTTTTAAAAGGTCAGCAGCGCGAGTGTTACTCCTCTGGTGTCGCAGGCGTAGGTTACGGTAACTACTTACCATCAGGTGGGCCGTATGCTTGTCTGCTACCTTAGACGCGGGCCAGACAGAAGAGACGTAAGACGAGGACGCGTCGCGGACAGGGCGCCAGTGAACAGAGTTGCGCCCGCGCCCCGTCTCTTCTGTATGTTTTGCGTCGCGACGCTTCTATACATTTTCTATGAAAGGGACGCGGAAGAGACAAATGTCCGTGCCCTGTCTGCGTCTTACGTCTTTTCTGTATGTCCCGCGCCTTAGTCCGTACCTAGTATAAAAAGAAAGTCTAATGTTCGAATTGCGTTTTGGTTGTTTTAGAAAGAGAACGGTGAAGGTGACCATCGGGAAAGCATAGCTCGCGCGCTAGAGGCTCGACAGTCGCAATGGAAGCGCATCATGCTCCTCGTAGTGGCCATTACCGTTCACAATATCCCCGAGGGGCTGGCTGTGGGCGTCTCCTTCGGGGCTGCCGGTTCTTCGGAGAAGGCTACCTTCCATACTGCCAGGTAAGAAAGAATGAAGATAGCTTCATATTATGGCTTGCTCACCAGACTCGCTTAGATTTTCGCTTTAATTTTCGCTTAGATTTTAAGGCATTTAAGAAATATTAAGAAGGAAAATATTGAAATTACCTAATAAAATTTCAGCAAAGTTCAAAAAGGTAAGGTGCAGCGGGGCAATTCTGGCCGAAAAATTTTAGTCAAAATTTAAAACTTCAATGCTCTCGTTCCTTACTGAGTTACGCTAATTCTGACAAATTGGTGTTATGTAACCTTTATCTGCCTTTTTCTTTATTGCATTTTTGTTAAAGAAAAAGCATATTTAAATGGTGAAATAACACAATTTTAACTAAAAACTGGAAAATGCCAGAATAGCCCCTCAACGGGGTAATTCCGTCAGGTGGTGATATTATTCGAACCAATGATGCTATGATACTAAATCCAGAAGCTTTACAAACTAGACAACACAATACACGCGAATTTGAACGTTCTAATCTCCTACGATGGTCCAGTTTCTGTAAAAAACCTTTTAAAATTTTTGTGGGGTAATTCTGGCATCACTCTTTAGTCTCCCATACATGCTAGTGTTGGGACCCTGACTATCGATAAACGGAGTATACGCAAAAATCGCGCGCAAAAATGATGTATGAAATGTATTTGCCCCGAACTAAGATCTCGCGAACCGTAGATCACTTACATTTGGACTTTCTTCTGATTACCCCTATACTTTCAAGTGCTACTACTGCCAAGTATGTCTATTGCGCTAGCTTGTCATCCTACTAATATTATAAAGGCAAAAGTCCGTGTGTGTGAATGTTTGTTCCCACGTATCTCAATAACTACTAAACCGATTTTGATGAAAGTTGGAATGTAGATAGAATGACCGGGAATAGCACATAGGCTACTTTTTATCCCGAAAAATGTACGGTTCCCGTGGAATAAAAAAATAGTAGTGCACGCGGGCGAAGCCGCGAAATTCCGCTAGTGGTAAATAATACTGGCAAGCATGCAATACATAATGTTGTGTCTAATTTTTATGAATTCTCGTCGTATTTCAAAAAGTATACATCCTAGAATAAAAATGATAACTATTTTGGAATGTACAAATAAAGACCTTTTATGACACCCCACTCAAATTTGTTAGTTCTTTTATCCCATTGGGAACCCAATATTATGACAACCTCTTTATCGATTTAGCTCATAATATGCTCCACCGTACATTGCCATAGCACAACCTATTGACCTACCAAGTTTCATGCAGATTGGATGAACGGTTCGACAATTATGCGAGAACAAGAATTCGTGAAACATACAAACATACAAAGCAAAATCGCCATACTTGCCACTCAGATCTTCGTTCGCTTCGCTCGCTCGATAGAAAATTTAATGCGTGTCGACTATGGTTTAATTAAGCTCAAACAAAGCCACAAACAAATACTTATACAAAGCAATGTCGCATTAGAGCCCTGAAATCTTCACGCGCTCGATTAGTTAAGTATTATTTTTATCGACGTTTACTTCAATGCTGTGGACATCACTGGTTTTTGGTAACTTCATACAAAATCGGTGGGGCAATTATGGCAGCCGATTTCGATAAAATTACATAAAATCAACGCTTTGTGGGGTAATTATAGCGGATGCAATAACACAGAAGAAACAATGAATAGAAACGAACTAGTACGATTAAAATAATATCCAGTTTAAAATACACCTCCTTAGCTTGTTCAATTTTCAATTAAACCGCGAAAACCACTTAATTATTACAAAAACACGAGAAGCTTATATTTTTACACCCTCCGAAAAATAGGTGACTGTCAAAATGATGCTGTCAATCAGTCAGTTTTTGCGCTAGAAATGCCACCTATCGTTTATGAATGAACAAAACATTTCTCTACGCGTACATAGATGTCTCTTCGAGGTATATGTCATAGAACGAGAGATATAACCATGTGCCATAATTACCCCGCTGCCAGAATTGCCCCGCTGCACCTTATTTTTGTGGTGATGTAGCTGACATTGCTGAGCCATGAGCCTGAGACATGAGCTGATATTGCGTACACTTGAATACCCTATTAGATTTATTTTAATTTCTTGAACGCTACACACTAACATACCTTGTGTAATCAATGGCCTTAAGAAAATTAGAACAGCGCCATCTATCAGTTTGTTCCGATACTTCAATGTAAGGTAACCTAACATTTTATTGCAGCTCAGCTCAGCTTCAGCTTGTGTGATGCTATGAGCTTCGCCATACTTTCCGTTGATGTTTAGATGTCTTAAAATAGATGGCGTTAGTAGTTCAGATTCTGACACTATTTTACAACATCGTACAACATCGACATCGTACATCGTGTAACTTAAAAATTCTCTGACTAGAAATACTTATTGATTTACTTATTTCAGAAATATAAAAAAAGGCAGGATTAATTAATATAATTAAATACTCTGTTGAGTTTTTATACTATTTTATACCCTTATGGGACTATTTCTGGATAATATTTTTTACGCCATAAGTAAGTACCTACCTACTTAAAAGAACCTATACCTATACCTACTTACCTAGGTAAGTACTTAAGATATTTAATTTTATAGGCGTTCTTTGGGCTAATTCATCAAAAGTGATCATACTATGTTACTCGTAGCTTTTTTTGGTTCCAAATTAGGCAATCCCAGACAGCGATTCTTCTAGACGTGATAAGTACCAACGAAATAGTTCTGTCCGCCATTTTGTGACGTCATCGAAAGGAACGCGAGGCACCGTTTGCGCGAAGGCAAAGGCTGTGGCATTCATTGATAAGAATTATACTCGAGCGGGATATAAACCTACTCGACACTAGTACTTTACCTAAAACATGGTTTATAACTACTAGTTAGCCCTGAACCATTGGAATCCTAGTCTCAGACCGTAGACTAAATACTCATTATATTAGTCATGTTGTATTTTGAGTTTTGAATCGCATTCTAAATGTTTGGAATGATTTCGAAGATTCCACGTGGGTAATTGTCTCGTCTCGTCTCATCGGATATTTGGCATGAGTCGCCGGTACATCACGTTCGGTACATACAGTCAACATTAAAATAACATAAGAAAGTTCTCATGTAGTTCTACATTATTTTAAATCATGTGATAAACTGATATTTATAAACTTTTGGATTGATTCTAGACTAAGAAGACTTATACTTATACCTAATGTGGACAAAACTGATTTTCATGCTGTTTGTAGTTGTACTGTTTCTACGAGCTTAGTACTTATCTAACTAGATGATTTTCAGGTCATTGATACTTCCGAGATAATCTTGCTTAGTATTTATTCTAAATATTACTACTTTTTTAAATGTATTGTCTCAATGGTATCAATTAAATAGGTACCTACGTAAACTTAAACTATAACAGAGATTTCAAGTGTAAATGTTTCGCAATAAATTGTAAGGTTTCAGATCTGGTAGGAAAGTTTAACTAGCCCAAGCGTAAAAAAAGAAACTAAGAAAAGAGGCCGGCGAAGGTAACCTCAAGATCGGCAGTCTGAAAGTATTAGCATTGGCGAGGAGGTTTTATTAGTCGAGTCGAGCCAAATCGCGTGGCCGCGGGGGCAACGACCGGCGCGCAGACGTTGCCGTCACCGCCGCCGAAACACTCCGATGAAACTATTTCACTGAAAAATCCGACGGCCGTCGGCTCCGGCCCGACGGATCATTGAAGTCAACCTTGACGTTTTGTCGCGTCGTCTGCAGCGGAATCGCGTGGGTGCCCCCTGCTCCCCGCATATTCATAACCGTTCAATATTGCCACCTCTCACTGTTGTACCCAAATGCAATACCTAACATATTCGAAAAATTTCACTATAATAGTCACGGTTACTAGACCCGTTGTGGAATTGTGCGATGACTTTGTATGTGTAAGCATTTCAATATCACAATGATAATTATTATTACTTACGGAATTTTATCGCGTAAGTACCTTTTATTTGTTTTATTTCCCGACGTTTCGAACACGTTACAGCGTTCGTGGTCACGGGATGACGGCTGTAACGTGTTCGAAACGTCGGGAAAGAAAACAAATAAAAGGTACCTACGCGATAAAATCCCGTAAGTAAGTAGTAATAATAATTATCATTATGTTAACAAATCGCGAAAGTTTAACAAGTTACATTTCAATATCGCTTTGCATCGAAAGTTGTGTTCTTTGGACGAATGCGTTGAACATCATTAATTTATTAAAAATTCACATTTTCATTTTTCATTTTGCTATAAATGGCGCTTTATTCAAACTTTCTCAATGACCGGGACCCTTAACCTAAAAAAACTAAAACCCAAAAAAAAAAAACTGGTTTAATGTACTTAAGTTAATTATTCAAGTTGTTATTTGTTGTTAACACGCCTCTTGTACTTCTCCTACATTACTTTAGTAAGCAGATAGAAAATGCTTACGGCATTATGCCAATTGTGCCACTCTCCAATTGTGCATTATTTTTCTAATACTTAACTAGTGGCTCTGTGAGCTGTAGACCTCGCGAGTCTGTGTTCGCATAGCTTAAAGAATCTAAAAGTGAACAATTTACAACATTTTTAGGAGCTACCTACTCTGCTCATCACTCTGAAGATCCTCAAAAGATTTTCACCAAAGTTGTAGTTGAGACCAACTTAAAGTTACAATTTACAACCTTTCAAATAAAAAAAGAACCATCAAATCGGATGTCATAAGACCGAGATATCCTGTAGCCCCCTTTTTGCCTCTTTTTGGAGAAAGCACCCGTAATAAAAAATCCCCGACGACAAAAAATTCTGTAAATTATCGAACACACCACAAAATTTCACGAGAGTTGGTTGAGAAATGCGACCTGTAGGGGAGAACAGACGAACAGACAGACATTCGGCGGACAAAGAAAGCATTTTTGTCGAAGCTGAAGCAGAGACGCTTTTCTCGCTTCGCTGGCTCGGTTAATTAAGGCTGGATTCGACCAAACTGCATAAGTTTTTACTTGAGAGTAAACTACTGTTTGTTTGAATATTTTGACATTGTAAAGTTGACACCTTATAACCAGAATAATTTGTCTGCACATAATAAAGTTCGGTTGCGCTTTCTAAACAATTGTATTTCGCATTATGTCGGCTAGTTACTCTGGAGTAAGATGACTTTTGGTCGAATCCAGCCTAAATGTTGTTGTATGTCTCTAAGGATCTATATTTTGCTAATTTACAATCATTTTTGACACCTGAAATAAAACGATAAAATCATTGATTATTATTAGGTAATTACTCCAAACAGTAGTTGTACTATGAAAATTTGAGAATCTAAAGTTCATTAGGATTTATGGACGTTAATTTGTGGTTCAATAGTGGCATTTACACGTAGAGATCGGACCGCGGGAAATAGCACGCGCCATTCCAACCTTCGCTAAAAACCTTACGTGTAGATGCGCGACGCTGACAGTTCGATCTGGCAAAGTTTTTAGCACAGTTTTTCTGAAAGTTTTTTGCACGCATCACCGTTCATAATCGTACCACGCGCCAGTAATTAGTAAACTAAACTGTGTCACACTAAACTGTGACAATAATTAGCACGACAGTTTTATCCGCGGTTAAATCTGTACAGATTTACCTGCGGTTCGGAACGCAGTCCAGATGCGTGGTAAAAACTCTACCGTGTAAAGACCGCTAATCACGCCATCACGGTGGAAACATGTCTAAGCCAGAGTACTAATATAAGGCGACTTTTAGCACCACACATACAAAGCCGCGGACGGTGCCTGGTAGATAATGGATTGGTGCCAAATTCCACTGATACGAGTAGTTCCATTTCTAAAGTCAACCAACAATTAAGGGTTTTTGGAGATATGACAAAAATACACTAATTTTGAGAAGCCCCTTAATTTATGAAGCGTTGAACTGTAATTTCTAACGCAACGATCTCTTTATAAGTAGTTTAACTAAATACGGACGGAGTCAATTTTCTGATTAGATCTATGGTCGTGTAAATAATATGGATCGTCTATTGGCCTATAATAATCTCAGCTGTAGCTAAAAATTCCTCTACTTTTCGTTTAAGAATTTAATTAAAAATACGCGTTTATAAAAAAAAACAAGTCAAGAAACCGCGAGTTTATAAAAATATCAAGTTTACAGGCATGTTGACTTTTTATGATATTCCTAATATTTATCAAAAGTTATCTAACACCAATGCAAAAAAAATATTTCGACTTAATCTGATAACGGAAACTAGGTCAAAAACGGTTTACATGATTATGAACCTCGCTTACAAACAAAAAGTTGTAAAATATTGTTTTACTTTAAGAACTGTTTGAAGGAATCTATTTAAACATATACTTAAACTGTTTTATTTAACAACCTCCGTGGAAAAACATCAACTTTTCTTTCTCAATTTAGTAGAGCAATAATATCTTTATCAGTTGCATGGGAATCGGCAACATCTCTCATATTCTTGGGATAGATAACAAATCTTGTAGTCGGGATTGATCCGACTTTCTCACAGCCTGTCATCAACAAGTTCCCTAGCGACTTATTGCCGACTATCACTTTTTGTATACAACGCAGATTATGTAAAAGAACAGTCTTTATCAAGAATCGGATAACATTAAATGTTTTATGTAGGGTGTGAAAAAACTACAGCGAGAATCATTTTGGTTTGTTGAAATGGTCATCTCCCAAAATAATCCCCAGTCATTTTCCTCCTAATCGCAGCGATCATTGCGTGTTTCTTCGTAAAGTGACCCCGTGCACATGAAAAGTTGCAGCATTCATTATGATGGCATGGCGATAATGCGGTCGATTTAGCGTGGTGGTTGCCGTCGGTTAATCATGCGAGGTCCACGGTGTGGAGGGGGTGGGAAGAAGGGAAAGGAGGAACCGACATAGCTCGAAGAAAGAAGCAGGTAGGTATCATGTCAGTTCTCAAAACCTACACAGATTATTCAGTTTAAAAATAATCGTCATGTTTAGGTAATTGACATAGCGAAATGGGCATGTTTTTGTTATTTCGATGACGTTATTATTTATTTGAGAAAAATCTCAACCAACTTTTCTTCTCGTCTGCACTGTCTTCCCTAACACGTTTTGTAGAACGATAGCTACTCTGTCTCTCCCGGGTTATTCTTCAGTAGGTAAGCGTAGCAGTGAACGAGCTGGTTCCGTTGACCTGTGGCACGTAGAGGCGGGTGGCGCCCGCGCATAATGGGACTCGGCAACCGCTTTGTGCCCGCCGCTGTTATTATGCAGATTAACACTGGCGGGAATTTGTTCAAATATCGTAACAAGCGCTCCTCCCGGCGCCGGCGCCGCTCTCTCGCTTGTAATTTACGATTCAAGGCCCCGGGAATGTGTCGGCGTTCGCCCCTTCCATGCTATAACCACGGCACCTGAGAATGCAGTGTTTCATCTTATAACGCCCTCACTTGACGCACACGACTTTAAAATTAAGCTTATCACACAAACGTAACCAATATAAATATACGCTTTTGTAGGTTATGCGCTTTCCACGAGAGTGCATGAGAGGAAATTAATAACTAATCTTGAGGATGATGCGCTACTGACAACCTCCACGCTGTTATGTTAACGACGCGCCGTTTCGTCGATTTTATATTACATTTCTTTGCCAGAAAACGCCATAACACGTACGGGATCTGATGGTGTTAGGTTTTTCTTTTATTTTTACCCCTTAGGTGGTTACTGTGGTTAGTCCAGGTACCCGGTCAATTTCGATTTGCGAAGTTAAATATTTTGAACGACTTGTTATTTATCGTTTGGTGATTCTTGATGCTTTGTTTCCGTTGCAACAGTTTGTTCACTTGATTACCTACTTCTAAGCTCGAAGAGTTGAAAGGCAACATGTTAAAAGTTGTTATTAGGTTGTGTGTGATTGAGGGCGCGGAAAAGGAGCCGGCTTGGTCGGCTGCATTCCTGCGAAGCCTACTTACTACCCGTACGTATATTGAGCGCTTTCCCCGTGGAATGCTGTTTTCACGTCCCAACAAACGCTACATCGATAACTCCCCATTTGATTAAAACTTTTCTTCGTGCTTATGCTCGTGTAACCTCGAGCAGCAACACAAGTTTATCTGTCGCATGCACAGAATTATATCGAGATAGAAGCAAAGAGTGTATGTTCCTCGCGTGCCGAATAGAAGGGCTGAGGACTTCTTTGCTCGCCTCGAAGTTCATTCGGAATTCATTCCATTGCGGCTTTAATTTGACGCGCCAGACTTGGCGAGCATTAAAAACCAGCAATGTAATCCAAACTGTCAACTGCGTTCGTCAATGAACCTACGCAAGATGTTACACGGTCGGTTTCCATACAAATCAACGAACTTTTTGCTTCTATCTCGATATAGTTCTGTGTTCGCATGCAAGAGATGCACTATGCGCATTGTAGCCCTGATACTGTGTATCAATGTTGTCGTAGATAATGTTTACTCAGACATTGTTTACTTCCTCCATGTCGATCTCTCTTTATGAAATACATATATGAAGGTAGGTTATAGTTATATTCTAGAGATACATAAACGCATAAAAGGCTTAACATATTAATGATAAAAATAATAATCTACTAAAATCGAAAAGCCTTTTGAAAAAACATTTTGCTTATGCAAAATGTTTGATAAGGATAAATTCGTATATCAGGCCACTTATTCGAAACTTTGTGACCGCGATCCTACTCAGATCTTCAAACACAACTTCCTAATGATAATGACATATTTTCGTTTTAAATATCCGCACGCATTAATTTACCCGCAGCTAATTGAGGTTGTTTATTTATATCGCAAAGTACAGTTAGCGACTCGTTTTGATTGATTTTAATATATATTGGTGAATGCAAAAGCTGAGGTGAGGTGAGGTAGGTAATACGTTGCACTTGTTAGGCATGCAAACGCCGCGTGGTGCATGACCCCATTGGAATGTACCACGTGCACTAGCCCGATGGAATGCGCAACTGTTTGCTTTTTAAGTTTTTCTTTGCCGCCACAAACAATACCATTTCATAACGAATTCTTCACCGACACTATGGGAGCATACTTTCTAAAGCGGCGCTTGATATTAGTAGCGATATTTTTTGGAATTTTTGAAATTCAATAAATATGCGCCGGTGATTTTAGCACAATCACTTGAAATATTTGCTTACTTTTTTCTATACCTACTTAGCTTTTCGGTCGCTACATAAAGGGCACCTAAGATATGATTTTATCTTACCTCATTCTTCATTTTACGGATGAGCAGCCTATTAGCGGGTCTCTTTTGTCCGTCCGCCCATTTAGCCATAAATCAAAGCCTCTTGACTTACTGCATTGTAATTTAAAATCGTACACACCTACCCAAAGATTGAAATGCGAAAAAAACGAACAATATGTACATTGTAACGAGATGCTTTGGTGTCGCGAATTTACCTGCTGTCGTGCAAAGTACAATTAGACAAACATAATTTACAACAAACAAAAATTCACATAAGCATTAATTAGGTATGACTGGTCCAACAGAAGTTGCAACAATAAAATAACGACACTTGTTATAAGAAAACAATCTAACTCCGTATTGACAAATTACCACCAGTATTGCAAAGGTCTGAAGGTTTCTATGTCCTATCTATCCTATTACTTGACGGTCACCAATTTCATCTATATTTATAGGCGCAAGCACCCTTTACGTAATAAGCTCTCCGCCAATGTCACCCCTCATCGTAATCGTATTGTAAAAATACTTGGAGTTTTTCACATTTCGTGCATTGATCTCAAATTACCTTGCTGTGCTATATTTTTTTCAGATTTTTCTAGCTATAGTTTTAGGTAAGGGATAGTGATTGATTACACATAAAGCGCCAGCTAAGTTATTAAATCTTAGCGTTGCATTCTTAAAACAGATTCTTAAATCCATAGTTAATAACCTGGACTTGCATTTGGGGCATTTTATGTGTTTCATTATCCATTTTATATTCTCAATTTCTTTTATTCCATATTCAAACGTTAGTCACTTCCTTTTATAGGTTGAGTAAACGTTTGCCCGCTGCGCTGTAAAAGGGAACGCTAAGCGGAAGTAAGCGCGTTGCCGGATAGCGCTACCGGAAGATGCGCCCGCGCCGCTCTAGATGCGCTTTTACGATTTCCGCCGGACGCTGGTCTTGGCTAAAACTGCCCGGTCTATCATCACGATTGTTCCGTAGCTTTGTTTTCATTCCGCATATCCGATCACTTTGGATTTGCGTAATCGACGGATGCAGCTTATCGTATACGCTCAGAGATTTTGAGTGTATCGGTCAGATTATTATTTAAATTTTATTTAGAATCTTAACAAACATGAATTTGTGGCTGACGTTTTTCTAAAATGTTTGTTTGTAATAAAAGTAGATACTCGTATCTGTTGAGGCGTTGCATATTCCATCGAGATAAAGTAATTCCTTGTTGAGAGCCATAGCTTGTGACATTTCCTACGCCTATTCGTATCCCAGTGGGCATATAAATTACTATTAAAATATGTTTTAGATAAGTAGTCCGTACATGCACGCTGGTATGCGTCATATGCCGCACCCACGTCACACGCCGATCTAATTGCTACACAATCTACACATGGAATATTGCACACAATTCTCGTTGGAGTTTGCCTAAATTATTTCGCTAAAACAAGTTAGCTATAGGTTATTATGTTCTAAAAATATATATTTTATTGCAATACGGCGAGGCTACGCAACAAAACTTGGCAATATTTTGAATTTCAATGCCACTGTTGAAATGAATTTGAATAAAGTGCGTTTTTCTGCAAATATGTACCATAAACCTTCACTTACCATTTACGTACACATAAAAGCTATGAATCATTACTTTTACTCACTAAAACCAATACCCCTTCAGGCGCCGCAGCTGGACAAAAACAGCTGCAACAGGAAAAGCCATTGCTATTTAGTATAGTGAATATGTAATTATTTACTGCAAAGATACATGAGTCATGGTTGTTTACCTACCCAGACCGGTTCTCGTCATATGCACATTTTTTCCAAGTATGGTATGAGTAGTTCAATGAATATTCAGTCAGATAATAATATTGATGAGTAAGGTTCCAGAAATTACTCTACATTAACCATATTAGGAAGAATGAGTCGATAGCCTAAAAATTTTAGATTTCCGTACAAATTAACTGCATAGTTTATCACATTAGCATGTGTTTAACATAATCCTAACCTAACCTAATCTGATTTTCGACTTGGTTGTTTTTTAATAATGTTCACCGATACTTTCCTTTTTCTTTTTTTTCCCTATTTTTTTATGAATACTGGTGATTTATGGAAAATAAGAATATATATAATGAGAATCGATAGTGGGTGCTTTGGCTGGGTCCGCGCCGGCAGGGTAGCGTCGAGGTGGTCACACGTGTGGGTGCAATGACGTGTCTCATTCATAATTCACCTGTTTATTATGACCAATATTAGTATTGCCTCCGCGCGACAATCGATAAAACGAGAATGCTGACTAGCACCATAGGCTCGCTTGGAATGCTGCATTAACCGAAGGAAATCCGCAATGGCGCCTTAGCGCGAACCTACATAGCAGACTGACTTGTCAGGTACCTAATCGCGTACACTCAGTCATGACATCATGTTCATTTGCATGGGTGATGTGATCGACAAAGGGTCGACATTAGAATGTTACCAAATAAGACGTGCTCATTGTCTAACTCCCACAAAACCTTATAGTAAAGGTGCATTTTCGTATGCAATCATACGAAAATGCACCTTTACTCTAACATTATAACACCTTTTCAGAACTTACTTACTTACTACTTACTATCCTGGCGCGTCGACCCCAAAGTGGGTCTTGGCCTCCGACACAATAGAACGCCACCGGCTTCTGTCTTGCGCAGCCTCCGTCCAGTCCGTGGACACATGAAGTGAGTGAAGGTCTTTCCCCACTTCATCCTTCCACCTGTATCTGGGTCGGCCGACTGGTCGCCGTCCGATCGGCACACCATGGAAAGCACGTTTTGCTGCTCGATCCTCCCCCATCCGTAGCACGTGGCCAAGCCAGCGCAATCTACTAGATTTAACTTCGCCAATGATGTTAGGTTCGGCTACTAGTTCGGCGATCTCCCGGTTCTTTCTAACCCGCCATGTTCCATCTTCGCGCTGGATCGGACCTAGGATCTTCCTAAACACCTTCCTTTCTGTGACCAGAAGCTTGAGTTCCTCTTTCTGCGTTAGAGTCCAAGCTTCACATCCATATATCAAGATTGGACGAATTATCGTCTTGTAGATGCGAATCTTGGTTTTCCGGGAAAGTAGCTTGGACACCAGGATCTTGTGTAGTGCTGCACTGCAACGAAGTGTATTTTGGACTCGTATTTCGATTTCATCTCCTCTGGTGTTAGTGTCCGTTACAGTGCATCCTAGGTACTTAAATCTGTCCACTCCCTTATAGAACGAGTTGCCGACCTTAAGGCCCTCACGTCGTTGTCGCAGGTTTCTAGCGCGACGCATGTGGATGTACTCGGATTTCTCAGAGTTAATCCTAAGACCTACAGTCGCAGCTTCCTTTTCCAAACATCGAACAGCTTCAACAACTTCGTTCTTGTTGGCTCCTAGCAGTGCCACGTCATCTGCATACCCTATCACTTTGTGTTGACCATTTAGCTCCACTCCGCCATTCAGAGAGATGGCTTTGCGTATAATGTACTCTAGGGTCAAATTGAACAACATTGGTGACAGGGCATCACCCTGTTTTAGTCCGCTCAGGATTTCAAATTCGTCCGTCAGTTCCGTGCCAACGCGTACCTTGACCCGGCTTTCGTGTGTGGCAACTTCTATCATACGGACTAGCTTTAAAGGAATTTGAAAATTCCTGAGGATGGTGTATAGAGTTCCTCTGTGGACACTATCATAGGCTTTGGAGAAATCTACAAAAAGTGAGTGAAGACTTTGAGCGTATTCCCACTTTTTCTCCATAAGTTGCTTCAGGAGGAATATTTGATCCACTGTGCTACGGTTACGTCTAAAGCCACACTGATAATCGCCCAGGATTCTTTCAGCGTAAGGCTCTAGCCTGTTAAGAATAACGTAGGACAGAACCTTATACGCACTTGAGAGAAGAGCAATTCCACGGTAATTGTTGCACTTTTTCCGGCTTCCTTTCTTATGTATTGGGCATATTACTCCTAAATTCCAATCCCTTGGTTGGTATTCTTCTTCCCATACCCTCAGAACGAGTTGATACAAAGCATGGTAGGCCGCTTTACCGCCGTACTTCCACAACTCGGCTGGAATGTCATCAGCTCCAGAGGCTTTGTTGTTTTTCAACCTCGCAATACCAGCCCTGACTTCATCGAAACTTGGTGGTTCAACTTCATCCTCATTGAGCTCGTGAGTCCTTTCAGTGTTTACCTCTGGGGACGGACCTTACCTTTTCAGAAGCTATACTATAATTGACCGAGCAAGCGAAGCATCTCTGCTTCAGCTTGGACAAAAATGCTTTCGTTTGTCGGCCGCATGTCTGTCTGTCTGTTCTCCCCTACAGGTCGCATTTCTCAAACAATTCTCGTGAAATTTTATGAGCAAGTTCGATCATTTTATAGTTTTTTTTGATGTCGGGGATTTTTGATTAGGGGGTACTTCCTCCAAAAAGGGCAAAAAGGGGGCTACAGGATATCTCCGCCTTATGATACATCCGATTTCGATGGTCTTTTTTTTATTTGAATGAAAAAAAGACCAACTTAAAGTTACAACAACTTTAAGTTGGTCTCACAAAACTTTGGCGAAGATCTGATGAGGATCGTCAGCGTGATGAGCAGAATAACTCTAATAAGCAATTTACTATACTAAATAAAAATGTAGTAAATTGCTCACTTTTAGATTCATTCACTAGACAAGGGTGCTCAAACTTATAGTGTCGGCGATCTACCAGAAAATATTTTGAAAGCAAAGGATTGACTAAACTACTATGGTAGCTACCTACCGTAGTAGTTTAGTCGATAGTACTGATTTTTTTTTAACTATGGTTTTACTGCACTTTTTTCGTGTTCACGTCTTGTCGCCGCGTGTCCTTTCAATGTACATACCTATTATATTAGAAATTAGTAGATATATTGCTGGCGATCGATTAGAAAAGCGCTCGCGATCGACTGTTTGGGCACTAGACAAAACTTCATACAAACTTCCCATACCATACAATCATTCGAAATAAAAAAAGTCTAAAAATTTCCATGAGTGGCGGTCACCCTTGGGGTGGCTAATTTTGAAAAAAAAGAGTAGCCAATTTCCTTTCCTGGGATGTAATCTATATCCATGCCAAATTTTATCGTAATCTATTCTCTAGGCAAAGCAATGTGCATAGGTAGAAGGAATTATTTAAATGAAAATATATTTTCTATTAGTGAACCGATTTTGATAAAACAACCCAACCAATATGTTTTAATCCCGGCTTACAACAATACAACAGTGAAAACTACAAGGTGGAGTGCCGTAATTGCAACTAAAAAAAGTGGAGTCCTAACTTCACCGCTTGATAATTCTATATTTTGTATCAGAAATGTATTTTTTGAAAGATCTGTTCTATAGTAAATTTTATGTAGATTTATATCATTGTTATGAATAAAGTAAAGCGATAAAGAATAAAATTCTATTGCATAAATTCATGACAGAGGGAGCAATAGTTGCAATTACCCGTTTTTGCGGGTAATTGCAACTACTTGTTTTTACTTCTTATTTTTCTATGGCGCTTACTACTGGAAAATACAGAACACATGCCTTGAATATCGTTCTTTCGATTTATATAGCTACGCCCTTGCTACTAATGTCAAATTTTGCGCGAAAACACTTTTCAGCAAAGAATCCGGTAATTGCAACTATTTTACTACAAATAGTGATGGGACCCTTATCGTGATTTTTATCGACTCGATGTTTATTTTAATCACAGTAATCTTTTAGTTATGAAACAGCCTCTTTTACTCTTATCTTTAAAGTCTTCAATTATCTTTTACTAATTATTTTTTCTAACTTTATTTAAATCGCAATAAGTAATATTTTAGAAGTTAAACAGCCTTTTTATATTCGTTTCACATATTGAACAGCTTTGGCAAGGGCTCCGCTAGCGCCAACATAATGAAAGGACTCAATCACTCAAACTAATTGCTAAGAACTCATAGCATAACAAGGAAGTAGATAGTATCCCTTTCAATAAAATATTACGTATCGACATAGTCATCGTCATTGTTACATCACTAGGTTTTTCAAACTTCATACAAAACCGGTCGTTAAATTGCAACTGTCAAAAAAGAAACAAAATGGTTACAATTACAAGACTATGCACTTTTTGTCTGGCAAATGTAACTACAACCATAACTCTGAGTAGATTTATCGTAGAATACAACAAACACATAAAAAACAACTTACTGTGTCTTATAATCACTCTCACTGTGAACACACCGGCGAAAAACCACGAAAAACAATTTTTTTAAATAAATTACGAAGAGCGTCCGAGCGGCGTCACTTCCGAAAAATTTTCAGTTTTACAAAAAGGCCTGTCATTCGCTCAGTTTTGGTCCTATCAACACCATCTATATTTTTAGACTGAGATTTTTAGAAGAAGTTCAATACCACATCTATCGATGTTCAAAAAAGTGATCCTAGAGGGAGTTATTGACTCCAGTTGCAATTACCGGACAGTTGCAATTACGGCACTCCACCTCATCCAAATCGGTTGAGCCGTTTCCGAGATTAGCGGGAATGAACGCTGTGCGTTCATTCCCGCTAATCTCGGTTCATAAATAGTAAACATACAAACAGAACTTAACATTATGTTGAGTATTTTTTTGATTTGTCTTAAAAAATGTTCGATAGCGTAAAACACGCAAAATGTTTTGGCGAGACATCTCGCTCACGGTCGGGGTGGCTAGACGACCAAGACGACCTTATTTTTGAATTAGAATGCGGCTGTGTTTACATTTTTCTCCTTATTGTGACACTTTTGGCCAGAATCCAGGTCGTGATATAAAACAAACTGGCGTCTGCTTTACTTATAATAATATGTAATCGGTAAAGTAACACAGATTCTAGCCGCTTTCATTAAAAATGAAAGAACTATGATTTATTTTTATCAAAGTTCAATATGCAATTTTTTCAGTAAGCTCAATAAGTTAAGTTAATTTCATAACAAAACTAGTTAAATTATCAGCCACATTTGCAATAGGTACGGTAATCTCATTTCTTGAAATTTCAATCTTTCAAACATCCTCTCGCGAAAGTGCTAACTAGAGCTTACGAAGCTAAGGATGTGACTAAGCGTAACTGTATCGCGCGCGATAGTGCCCTATTCTAATACAAATACAAACTAGAAAACAACGTTAGTAAGTACAGTTACTGCATATTTTATAAATTCTTACTAAAGGTATAAATAACTTTAAAAAGTAGTAGTTGATCTTAATTGGTACAGGTACCCTAATTTTATTTTTATGCATTGGAGTAGTATTTGCTAACAATGCTAATGAAACTAGACACAAAAGCATGAGTAGGTTTATTATAAAGTATCTTTTAATAAGCCATTATTTAGCTGGTAGACTCAGACTGACGAAATCGCAATAAAAAATATGTCTCGAGTCTATTTCTCCTTTGCCTTGAGCTTTTCATTAATTTACCTAAAATATGTTAACAATGCCGACAGGAATTTATTTGGAAAATATAAGATGATGAGGTCAATCTAAATACGCTAAACAAAATTAAATCCTGTGATTATGACAATAATAATTAATACTCGTAGTGATTGACAGCATAGATTTTACGCGATCACAATTGCGATCCAGAATCCAGACGCTAAAAGCAACGGTAACGCCACGAGCCACCTGACTGGACAAACAACCTGCGTTTCTCATAGGAAACCGGTGATAGATGCATCAGCGTGGCGGGGGGTAGATACGCCGGGGTCGAAGGAACATCTCTTTGGGAGCGACAAGGACACGGCTATACCCCAGGGCGTGAGATGGAACGCCAAGTCCGGCTTCGAATATGTGCGCGTGCGTCTACGAATTGCATTCCCGTACTGGGTAACGGCGCTCGTTCGCCTTTCTCGTTCAGTCCAAAGGTCTTACGGTTTCCTCTCTCTCGGGCGCAGGGCAGTGTAGGACTCAATCCCGTGATGTTTTGCATTTGAATTTATTAACTACATTTTTTTAAGTTAATCTCTTTCCGCTCTATACAGGGTGAATTTTTGAGATGGGGCAGTAAGGGTAGCTACCTTAACCGTTGTAGCTAGAGGAAAACGTTCATATGAGACTATCCTTAATTTTTAAAGGTATTAAGACTTGCATTTACAGATTTAAAAAAAAATGTACCGTCAGCGAGAAAATGGGCACTTTACACAAAAACTTTTTTTGATGCCAATCGATCCTGTTTCATCTAAGGATTAAATGGCTCTTTCAGACCAACTGGGGTTAGAGTACTAGAAAAGTTAGAAAACGCTAAAATGTATTTCTGATACAAGACAGTAAGGGATACCTTAACCTTTGTAGCTAGAGGAAAACGTTCTTAGGAGACTAGCCTTAATTTTTGAAGGTATTAAGACTTGCATTCACAGATTTTGAAAAAAATGTACAGTCAGCGAGAAAATGGGCAATTTACACAAAAACTTTTTTTGATGCCAATCGATCCTGTTTTATCTAAGGATTAAAAGGCTCTATCTCTCAAAATCTGTGAATGCAAGTCTTAATACCTTCAAAAATTAAGGATAGTCTCCTAAGAACGTTTTCCTCTAGCTACAAAGGTTAAGGTAGCTGCCCTTACTGCCCCATCTCAAAAACTCACCCTGTATATACATTATTTTTGAGACAAAAGTTTCTCGTACGTATATTTTTACTAATAGAGTGCCCAAGACATTATCTATCCGGAATCCATGTCGGTTGCGAATCACGGGTATCGCAGCACTGCAAGCACTACCCGCACGACATGAATGAAGGCGGCCGCGCTTTGGAATGCGGTCGAGTGACGTGGCGGCGCCGGAGCACATCTCGATGCACTCCACCATAGGGTTAGTTTTAACAATGTAAGTACATTGAAATGGAAAAATCAGTGCTAGATTTTATAAGAGCAGTTATAAATTTCTGTTGTAAGAGTGATGGTAGTTTTGCAGAATGACAAAACACAGCCATGCCTATTCTTGGACTGTCTAATGTCATAGTAGAAATAATGAAAAAAACAGGGGGCCTTTTTATAAAAAAAAAACAGATGTAAGAGAAGATACCAAAAGTGGGAAATTAAAATAACATTTGAAGTTTTATAAATAAATTTTGTTTTGTTTTTGGAATTGTATTGGAATTTCTACATGCCCCCTTCGAATCGGAGGGTTTTATAATCAAGGAATAACTACGTAACAAATTCCTTGTTTATAACATAGATCATAGACTAAACAGAAGAGGAAAAAGTCTCTCTCAAATTTATCAATCAAATATTATAAATGTGAAAATAAGTAAATATTATTACGCTCAATTTTTTTTAATCGTTTAAGTATTTGTTTTTTTTTTTGCTGAGTGAAAATGGGAAAAATAAATGTGAAAATAAGTATGTATTATATATATACGCTTAAATTGTATAGTTATATAGCCGGTATCCTGAAGTAGCTTAATTAAAGGATTCTGTTGATTAATTAATGAACGCTGCAGGCGCTAGCATAATGAAACAAGTGCCAAAATTAAAAATTAAAAAATAAACCGACTTCAAGGTTGTACGTGAGCTGAGCAATTTGCTGCACTCTCGAACTGCATTTCTGTTCATCACTCCGAAGATCCTCTTCAGATCCTAACCAATTTTATGGGACCACATTGGTAGTACATATACTCTTTCAAATAAAAAAAGAATCATCTAAATCGGTCCATAATTATTTAAGGAGATATCGGTGAAGGTACATTAGAAAACATACACACTAACATACATACATATACAGTCGAACATAGAACCTCCTATATTTTTGAAGTCGGTTAAAAAGAGGAATTCTTTAATCTACTCTCTTCATGTACTGAATTTGATTTGAAAGATAAACCATTCAGTCAAAAGCAACCAGAGACTGATTACTAATCAGCTACTGTACCTGAATTTTACTGACAACCCTGAAGCCGAAAAAACCGGGATGATAAGAAGATGGATGATGAGTAAAGTCCCATTTTATAAAAGCTTTTTTTTACTTAACTTATCTTGCAAGTTAGATTTGATTTGGTTAAAGCCAGTGTCAGATTAAATTTTGACACACTTATAGATTCTCGGTGACAATTCAATATTATAGTAACGGTCAGCTGATCTGATGATGGAGTCAGGAGCTGTTCAACAGAACTCCTGAGCAAATAGGCCGATTGAGTTGAAACTCTGAACTCCGGATATCAATCAAGTTCCGACTACAATGTAATAAATATGGTGACAGCAAGCTGATCTGATAATTGAGTCAGGACCTGTTCAATGGAACTTCACAGTGAATAACAGTAGAACATCCGTGTTTGGGCGTTTTTCCACTTGACGGCACGGCACGGCAACGGCGACGGCACGGCAATCTGGGACGCAAAAAATGTAAACGCCGGGCCGGTGCCGGTGCCGGTAAGTGGAAAGGCGAGCCGTACATTTTCATACATTTTTGCGTCCCAGATTGCCGTGCCGTCGCCGTTGCCGTTGCCGTTGCCGTGCCGTGCCGTCAAGTGGAAAAACGCCCTTTGGGCTCATTTGAATCAGCTCATCCTTACCAAAAAATGCTTGTCTTGAAAAACTTATTAAACTTTATTTATAAGCAGCTGTTATATTAGCAATGTTTTGTAGAGTGCTTTTATCTTGTCACACTGCATTTAATTGAAAAGAGATGGCAACAGGCTTAACAGTCGCTTGAGCTCTAGTAAGCTTATAATTCCATTATGAATAAAAGGGTAATTCTGAGTAGACTTTTTTTGTAATTTAGCACGAATAGAATACTAACTAGTAATCAATACGTGAGCAAAGTGTTTGAGTGGTCTGGTCCATTGGTGAATCAAAGGCCGTAGTTATGGAATGGGAAGCTGCATGCGGACAGCAGCGCGCTTCGGCCCATGCGGCAAACCGTTGAGGTTGACGGACCACTTACCTCGACCGGTCCGTGGGAGCCGCCCTCCACTTCTTCGCATACCATCATAACTTCTCTTGGTAAACATCATGAGAAGAATTAATTTTATTTGAATAATTTCAATAAATTCCGACATTTAATTAACATTTACCAGATTCTTGGACGTCGATCGTTTGATTAGTCATTTTAACGATGTCTATTTACAGTTATCGATCCGAATGCGGTGTAAATATAGTTTTGTGATTGGTCGCTACTTGACTGGTCTAGACTAGAGTATTTGATGCAACTCCGAGCAGGAACGATGAGGGCTCATCGTTTCTGCTCATCATAAATTAGTGTAAGTAGTGGTATTTATAATTTATAATTATAAAATACGAAAGTCTTTAAGATATTCATTTTCTATGGGACTACTGGACATTTTTTATGTTCATGTTATAAGTTTCCTGAAATAAATAAAAAACGCCCTTCCGCTGATGAGAACCAACGTGCGCTCTGCGTAGGAATTCGTCGGCTCTCGTGTAATCTTTTACGCTTTCGAATGTTGATTATTAATTGCCCTCTCATTCAAAAGATATTACATTCCGATCATTTTTATCATACCTTTCAATCAATATATTTAAATGGATAGCTGGATTTCCATATCGATGGATTTGTATTCGACGATCGATGACCCATCAGCACGTGCACACTTCTTTCTAGTTTTGATTTGAATCTGTCGACACAGAATTTTGATTTTATTGTGAAATAGGGAAAAACCCTAAAGATGTATTCGTATAACCTTAAAATCTATGTAAATGCATTTAGATTTATTATATTTTCCTCTTTAAGGCGCCAAAGCAAGAACGACAATTTTGTCGATAAGTATTATTAGTTTATGAGTTTAAAGTTCGATGGAGTCCTTGTTTATATTTCTCAAGAACGATTACATTCGCTCAGATCTTTCAGAGCTTATCGAAAGGTATATGGGGTAGTAGTACGTCCAGAAAGAGCCAGATCTTTTTCTTGGCCGAAAAGGGAAAAGGTTCTTCTGGTCAATAAATAACCTTATGCAGAGAACTACCACCCTTATACTTGAAATTAGGTAGTGTGTGTGAAGGCGACAATTGAAAAAGTAGAGTCTCATTTCTTTGCCATGATTGTGGCCCTTATCTGTTTCAGTTTGGAAATAGCCTTTTCATGGCACTTAAGTAATTAAAAGTACCTATTTTGTATCCGGGTATTTAGCACGTAAAGTACCTTATTATTTTGCCCGACGCGCGACGTTTCGACTGGATTGCACCAACCGAGGCACCGCAGCAAAGCGAAGGCGTTTGTTGAACTACCCTCACTTGATCCTCAGAAATGTCTATAAGGGCCGGTTCCCACTAGTACGGCACGCTACACTAAGGCTTGTTTCACTCTTCAGCTTGTCGCCGGTTGCGTCCGCGAGTTGACCATTCACAGCACATTTCTCTGTGCTGTGAATGGTCAAAATTAATTTATCTGTGCTGTGAATGGTCAACTCGCGGACGCGACCGGCGACACGCTGAAGAGTGAAACAAGCCTAACGGTATCCGCACACTGTAACGATTTCACATAACGACTACACTTTGCTATCACAGTCTACGAGGCAGAGAGTCTAGTATAAACCGTCCTCACGATTGAAATTAGGATACTTCTTAATCTCAATCGCTTCCCGAACCATTCTCTTGTAATAATGCTTCTCGTTGGCAAGGACTTTTGGGTTGTGTAATTCCATCCAGTGATTAGATCCTGAGTCTACATGTGCTCTGCTATAGCAGGATTGTTTATTTGTTGATTTTTGACAGCTGCCATGTGTTCCTTGATGCGTTAAAGTACCTACCTTGAAAGTTTCAAAATACGCGTAAGTTCTTGCTTTGGTGATGTACTTTTTCTTTTTAGCCTACGACCGGGTTTTAAGGACATTTCGTTTCTGGCTTCATCTTTTCACGGCGACGGTTAACCAGCTCGTTAAGTTTTTCTCTAGACATTTCTTTATTTACAACTTCCCGTTATTATTAGTCATTGAGACCTAACATTACTTATTTCGTTCGTTTTGTTTCCAAAAAAGTGTTTCGGCAAGGTGATTAACATTCGTGTCTAGTTGATATGCAATTTCGATCAAAGTGGAGCAGAGTCGATAGTGCGGGCTGCGAGCGATGCAAGAGGTGATGCTAGCCCATACGGAGCCCCGCTGTCTGGCAGCCGAGACCCCCCTCCGCCTGCCCCTACCGCGCAACCCGTCGCATGCGATAGGTACCTAGCGCAACCACCTCGTTTTTCCAATCCATCTACCACCGTATATTTAGTAGATATCTACTATAAAGACTCGTCGACAATTCTCTCATTGCCACTTCCCAAGGTTGACAAGACACATCAAACGTACTTTTTTGAATTCTAAATTATTTTATTCGTATGCTTATGTATCAAGGTACAAGTCTAATTCTACTAGGTATCGTTTATATTATAGTGCGCCTCAAATTATTTGCAACAATAAAATATTGCATTACTTTATCAAATAGAGTTTTGATACAGTTGACCACTATGCTCATAATAAGCGATGATATCACTGAGGTTTAATCAAGGGATATTATTATGCAAGTTTAGCAATTACATTATCTAAGTAAATAATCAAATGACATGGTGAAATTCAGCCACTGCAGCTTTCGTAATGATATGATAACATAATTCATAGTAAATATTAACGGATAATTTATTGTTTCCAATTCATCTAACTAAACCAATTATTTAGCTTGTAAAGTAACTGGTTAAATACAAAAATTAAAGAATGTCTCTTGAAATGAAAAAGTAATCGAGGTTGATGCGGAGTTGTAAAGTCATCCGAGCAGCAGAAGTATTATTTCAGACTCCAAGATATCCGATTCTGACACATAAACTCGTTGTTCAATGGCAGCTTTTACAATATTTTTTCAGATATTTTCACATATTAGCTGTAGCTATAATATAGCCTTTAATGTGTTAGTGATTACCTAGCCTAACAGCTTATGGACGGTGCTTTTATATTATGTAGATATGCAAAACCTTAAACAGCCATATTTACATGAGTTTTTTTTTTGTCTCTTTGTATACCCGGACTTATCTAAGTAGAAAGATTTCGCCACAGCTTTACAGACATTCCTTTTTTGTTAGATTGCGCAAAGTATCGGAGAGGCTCTAATTGAACAAGTGTAGTGATGGTGGTGCGACCTCGGCCTATAGCGCGCAAGTCCGATTGCGACAACGCTGTCTCGAGATTGTGCAAGTGGCCGATGGAAATTCCGGTGTCACAGTATTAGCAAGTGTGCGGGCTTAGAGTCCTGCGTGTGCGCACTACTCTGCGAGGCCGCGGCATGAATGGAGCTACGGTATGTGGGTCACGGTGTCGTCAATGGGCCGTCGGCAGGGCCCCGCGCAGCCGCCTCTTGCGCCCCCATCGCTCTGTGAAAGTTGCCACTACTTTCGCGACTGTCGCTTCGGCGATCACAACAATTTACACTCTAGCACTCGAAAACTAAGTCACTTTTTGATCGGCGCTTTGCAACGTTCACATCCGCTTCGGCGCTCGTGCGTGCCTCTGAGACTTTCTGCGGCGCAGCAGCGCGGTCGCGGTGCGAGCTCTACGGCCGCTCTGCAGACGGTCGAATGTCGCTCGCGCACCTGAAATTTCGGCCGCGCCGTATGCTCATGCTTAGGAATTCATTTCCGGGTAGGTCGGAAAGTGAAATGGACTCGTCTGTGATGTAATTGGAATTCGGATGTATCCGGAGTCCGTTACTCCGTTCACTTAAAAATGTCTATAGGTATCGATTGACATAATAGGTTGCGGTGCGCGGTCGCGCGGTTCCCGTGCCGGGACACAGTAAATGGTTTAAGCGATGGAGCGCAAGATAACTTTTCCATGAGAATTTGTATTATTTGTACATTACGTCACAGGTACCTTTTAATTTTAAATGTTACACTGAAAAAAGTTCCATGATACGAAATTAAGAATTAAACCAATTTAAAGTAAAGTTAAATAATCACTTAACTATAAATTCGATACCTTAGCTATATTAGAAGAATCTAAAATCTAAGATGGCATGGCTCCGTAGCATCAGGGAGTGGACAGGGATAAAGACGGTGGAACAACTGTTCCCGACCTTCATTAATGGAGAGGCACTGAGAAAAAGGTTATAAATCTAAACTAAACCATACTAAAAATATTGTATTCAATAGAAAAGTATTTCTTATAGATAAAATATTTAACCTGTTTAACCCACAATCTGTGCAATAAGATATTCTAAGAATGCCCGAAAACGGTCAAAGAATAATATTTATGTATTAAACATTCTGGATGCTATTAAACAAAATGTTTATCAAAAAGCTGTGATCTGCATATCTGTTTAAAAGTCCTTGCACAAACGTTTACTTGATCTCCACTTAGGTCGAAGTACCCAAGTGGAGATCAAGTAAACGTCCCTTACACACACAATAAAGCAAGACTTCTATGTCTAAACCTCCTATAGCCTTTCTTCTTAGCCATTATTTTTAGAAACGACCCTAACCTATATATTTGTTACGAATTAGCTGGTATTAAAATAAACTACATTTAACTCATAGACTAAACATGTCATTCTGAAGGCACGGTCTAGGTATTACAAAATGCCAGCGTTATACACCTTGCCGAAGACATACACACTCTTACGTATCCTTTGTCTATTTAACGATACCTTATTTAGTATTCATAAATAACTTGTTGTAAGGAGAGATAATTTTCCTTCATCGCTGCACTAAAATACAGTTTAGAGGTGAATTCATTCCCATTGATCGACAACGGTTTGTCAGCGCATACCGGGCAGCTTTCACCGAGCTCAAAGCCTCTATGCCGTCGTGCATGTTTATTAACTTAACCATTTAAACAGGAATTCCTGAGGCTTCCGTTTACGTGCCTGTTAGTACACTTTTGAGCACCTAGATTGACCATGCCGTTATATAAAGCTTTTCTATTTTCTTCTAATGGAAAATTTAACTTATAAAGCTCAGGCTGGTGTAGGTGCGTAGTCTTGTTGACCTTGTCAGTACTCGACTTATGTTTCGAAGGACTTATGGATTCGAATCCTGAAAATCGTAAAAATCCTCGAATTGTAAAGAAAACAGTAGAAAAACTCATGGCTTGTTAAATTTCAGACGTTGTTTTGAACAAAAGTTAGGGGAAAACGCTTATTAGGGATGCAGGAAATAATTCTCTTAATAAATTCCAAGTTCAGATTTTAATTTTGTACCAAAATAACTAAACGGAATCGCGAAGTGTTCATTTAAGTCGAGTCTGTGTAAGTTTTGTACAGTCAATTAAAAATGCCGCTTAGCGCATAGCCCAGAAAGCATAGTGCATTACTCTGCAGTTTTACTTGCGAATAACCCTAGAGAATATGTATAGTTCAAGAATCTTTACTAAGTTTCAACAAATCGCACTATACGGTAAAGTCCCTTAAAACACGGAAACCCTATTGTACATTTTCTCGGAAAATAATATATAATTCTCGTATTAACTTGCTATCAATGATATTCAATAATAGTTGTTGCTTTCAAGATATCAGAAAGTTTTTTTTTTTTCTTTATTTTGGCTTCGCACGGTTGTGCATTCAGCCAGTGTCAAGTAATTAAATAAACTTCAAGTTTATAGATAAATAAGTTATATAAATACATATTACAATACATAAATATAATATCCCACCCCTCCCCTTGTGCCTCAGTAAAGATGTGGGGCTTTACTGAAACATCAACCCGGACTTTTTAGGAGAACTTGAAAAGCAATGTTATCCAATTCTGTTTCACTTCCCCACACTTATGCACGTTCACGAACACTTAACGGTTAATAATCCACCATTATTACACATTAACATTCGAAGAAACAAAAGTTTTGGAAAATAAAACAAAAATTAAACTTGACTTCTCAAATTCCTGCCAAAAAGCCCCTCAGAAAGTATTAAGATTTATTGCTGAAATCTACTTAGGTAGTCGTACGGGAAAAGCTACATAGTATGCACGTTGACTAACGGTGACGGAGGCTGTACGGGTTACAGTTAGGCGCATTCCTAGAGCAGCTCATGATAGGGCAGCAGGTGCAAGGGAGAGCTTAGGAATGTCTTACTAACCGTTATTTAATGCATTTCTAGGAGTACCCACTAATTCATAATATTGAGACACAATTTTTGTGAAAAATATTATTTGAATTGTTTTATATTTTTGAAAGTAATGCTCATTTTGCTGAATGGTGAATTAGTAAAATTTTATTTTGATTAAAAGATTTACGAAAGCACGTAAGACAACGTATTCCTTATTTCAGGTTTTGCGTAAGTATTTTTGAATCGTAGCCGCTGAACTGAACCCAGTTCTAAAAAAGTTTCAATTAATTACTTAATTTTATATTCAAACATTTTGTTTATTTGCTCACAGAACTCTGGCGTTGGGAATCGGCATCCAGAACTTTCCGGAAGGTCTTGCGGTCAGCTTGCCGCTCCAAGCTGCTGGATTTTCCGTCTGGAGAGCATTTTGGTAAGCGATTGCAGTTTATACGTCTGACCACAACCATCTATTTGCCTTAGATTACCACGAATTCGATTGCCTTACTATGTTTAGTCTTAATAGCAGGTAAATGTTGTCTTGACGCATCAAGTGAAGAACGACCTAGCTGCGCCAGTACCACTTAAGTCCTTTCCTTACATACAGAAACTGTTGTATGAGTTGAGTTTTAAAATAGGTCAGCCCCAATAAATTTATTATTAGTGTTTCTATCCTGTACCGTCCCACTGCAAGGCAAAGACCTATCTATCGCCTTTCCACCTTTAAAAAATTAAAAATTATTTCTTCAGAACTGCAAAAGTACTATAGACTGCGACGCACAGTATTATAAATGACCCGAAAATCGGACATGCCTTTTTTATGATACTAATCGAAACATTAGGCTATTTCCAATACTAGAGTAGAACTCCCAAAAGTTAATTCAGCTTAGAACGTAAGTTATGATTTTTTAAATTTTTTTCTATGGTTACCAGAGAAAACCTAAAGAAATGCTGTAATTTTCTAAGTAAGCAATGTTTTTTAGTTTCAATGACAGTATGCTATGAAATCAACTAACTACTGTTTTTGGAAACGTATAATTAATTTCTAGGTAAACAACAAAGAAAGTTATGATTTTTTTTGTAGTAATTTAGAAATTATTTTTTTTCACAGCTGTCTACAGAGATTAGCGCCAGATTTTCACAGTTTCGTATTCATTAGTATTATGTTAAGCTGCCTGTAAAATATCAGACGCGTAACACGTAGGACTTCGGAGTTATTGAATTTTAAAATTTGGATGTTAGGGTTGGTACTTATTAAAAGTGAACTAATGAGAATCCAAATCAGATTTTTTACAGAACTTGATTAAATTGATTGAATTTTGGTGATATTGAAAGTTGTTATCACTCAATTATCTGTCAAACATAGGTACCCAAAATAACAACATTGTACAGGGTGTGGCAAATTCTTGGTCACTGAAGGGTAGCTACCTTTTCTCTTGTAGTTAGAAAGTTTTGTTCTTAGAAAACTTCGGTTTTATTTTGAAGAAAAAAATAATTGCATTTTTAGATTTTTGAAAAAAAGTACAGTTAGCCTAAAAAATTACATTTGTCAAAAAAAAAACAAGTTGGTCTTAATCGACTCTATTTCCCACCAGGAACACTTCTCCCAAAGTAACTTATCAAATCAAATCGTAAGTTTTTGCAATAATTCAAAAAAACACATCCCATACATTTTCTATGAAATTAGTAGTTGTAAATCATTCTCATAGATTCTCAGTGACAATACAATATTATGGTAACAGCGATCTAATGATGGAGTCAGGAGCTGTTCAACAGAACTCCTCAGTAAATAGGCCGATTGAGTTTAAACTCGGCATATCTGTCAAGTTCCGACTACAAGCCATCTAATGATGAAGTCAGGAGCTGTTCAATGCTTTCCGCCGAGAACATCCATGTTTTGGCTCATTAGAATCAGCTCAACATTAGTCAATAAAAGCTTGTGATGAATGAAAATATTTTTTTTAATTAGAAAACTTATTTTTTTAAGCCCTTTAATTTATACATACCCCTATGTACCTACTATGGATATTATAAATCGCCATTTTGTGATGTCCACCATATTGGATTTACAATAACGTAACTTTACTTATTGTGTTTCGCTTGTCTAGTTTTTTCATTTGATACCCATATCATAGGGTTGCTGTGGTAATGATAATTCGCCATTTTGTAGCGTCCGCCATATTGGCTAATAATATAGAAATAGTAGATAAAAACATAACAATTAAATTAAACAATTAATTCTATTTTGATTTTTTTTGTTTATTCTATTATTCATAAGAGTGTCGCACTTGAAGTCTAGACGTATCAAAGTTTCATGGTTCGTTCACCCATCTGTTTACAATTTTCTCTGGTACATTTTATAAGATCTTATTATGACAACCCTAATATCATAGAAATTACTGAAAATCATAGAAACGTCATATCTTCGATGTCCTGATAGATTTTCGTGTGATTTTTTTTCACAAGTATAATACAGTTACGAGGTATATTTTCAGGAAGATTTCTAGCGCTAATCACTAATGGTTTATGAGAAAAAAAATAATACGTGAAAATCACAAAATTAAGCATAGAAACTTTAATGTTATCGGTAAGTAAATCTATTTCGTTTAGCTTATAAAGTGCCCTGTATATAATGCCATTTTGGCCTAGAAATAATTATACAAATATGTTACGCAGTTCTTTTATTTTCGCCTTTTTCTGAAAATCCAGAATTTTCTAAAAAAAAATATTACTCAAGTTCTAAGCTGAAGTAACTTCTGGGAGTTCTACTCTAGTATTGAAAATAGCATAATGTTTCGATTCGTATCATAAAAAGGGCATGTCCGATTTTCGGGTCATTTATAATACTGTGCGACGGTCTAACTAATGCTATGGAGGACCAATTTGTCATTAAAAAAATTAGATGAATGATTTCTCGTTGAAATCGTAATTTAGTTTCTGATGGCATTTTTTAAGTGACTTTTATGCTGGTCCTCCCATCCAGCGCCTAGTTAATTAATACGCTCGGATTTGCTAAAACTACTTACCTACTTAACAATTTGCTGAGCTTTAAAAAAATAATTGACATTGTCTGTGAATACAATATTGTAATGTTAATTGGTTTTCGTAGAATTATTTTAATCTATGTTGCTAAGGCAATCAAGCAAGACACAATCCAAAATATATCGTAAATTTGAAGAAAGTCCGTCTGCATGATCCGTTTAATTTCAGAGCCAAAAACGATATCCAAGCGTCTCAGACTTATCTATTGTGCCGCTAACAAAGAATATACGCATATAAATATTATTAATATCTAGAGACAATTGTATTCTTAGAGCATTATTCGAATAGGGTATACATATCGTGGTGGCAAGTCATTGGAGTTGGGAGTTGACATAGTATCTTGAAATAAAAAAGTATCGCAACTAGTATACTTTCATTTAGAGACCACTTTCATGATCACGAGAAAACTAAACTACATAATTTCCTTTAAGCGAGAAAAGCCAGCAGGTCATTTCTACTAAAAAAAATTCCGCTGCGCTTTGTTTCGTTCAAAATGTCAGTCATTTGGTTGGAACTTGGAAAAGTAGAATAGCTTTTTCACCGACCAGCTTTTTCGATGACCCAACCATAGCTACTGCTGAAAACGTTACCACAACAGAGTCGTTGGTCATTAGTAGATTAGGAAACGGACGCAAATCTAAGGTTTAGTTGATGTTTTGCGGCACCTAGTTCGACTTGAAAAGCCTTTTGCTCTAATTTGCATTACAGAAATGGTACTAACATAATTTCATTATTTTTTACCCGGCCTTTGCGCTTTCATGCACACGTGAGTTGAGTCGGCTTTGGTCTTGCAAATGTGAAACACTGGTTCCGTACAGACATTGTCGCCGACTAGAGAATGCGCGCGATCGTCGTTAGGCCGGATGCCAACACAGCCAGACTGGGCGACCCCATTCCGGTTCAGGCTAATTCATTTAGCGACTGCTGTGGACGCGAGCTCATAGATTTCGGATACAGTTTGCAGTACAGTTGTTTTGTTCCATGTGCTATGCAATTTATCATTTCAGTTCAAAATGACAAAATATTTTAAATCCTTGGTTTAAGATCTGCCTTGATGATACCTTTGACAAAAAGTAAAAGTCAAAGCGATTGGAAAGGCCCCTATGGTATATTTGTACCTACCCCTATGGGAAAGGCGTGATTTCGGTATGTATGTCTAAAGGCATTTATTCAGTCACTAGGGTCCTTTAGGACACATCTAAGTGACTCTACTCCTGTTAAAGTAGAAAAATCAGGAAAAATATTATATTAAGCACTTATTTCTTTATGGTGAACCATATTCTTAAATTAAGATAAGCTCCAGTGGGGTGCCAATTGAACGAGTCAAGAGTCACAAGGGATTTAACGCTCTGCCCCTCGTGTGCCGTCGTGTAGGTAATGTTAGGGAACTTTTATGAAGTTCCCTCTTATACCGCTGGCTCGCTAATAGATCACCCCTTCAAATAAAAGTAAAAAAGCTTTGCTTCTATGACCCCATATTAAAGAGTATTAAATTCATATTCTCGAGGCTATTAATTAAAATGAAACGATAGATGTTTTGATTTCTGTCGATGGATAATAATTTGTGCCAAAATATTGTCTAAGCTATGGAAATCTGAACTAAAGCAATAACAAAACAAGTCTTTACATAATCACACTTTTCGAATTTTGGCGCAAAAAACGTAGCAAACTAACCCCAATTTACTGGTACGTGCACACATTGTAAACGTTACCAAATAGGTAAAAGTTGTAAATAGTCGCATTCCATGGTGTTCCGAGAACCACTGCCATGGCGCCGGCCGGCCGCTCGGTCCCACCGACCCTTGAGCCACTAAACTCACGTACCAACCGTGGATCTGCCAACTTTACATTCAGATCATTTATTCTACTAAAAAGTGAATACGAGCTGCCAGAAAAACAGACTTACATAGAAACAGACGCAATGGTTTTGTCAATCAACATTTATTACTTTTTCAAATAATTTCCTAGAATTTTCGGGTTTTTTTATGCACCAGTGAAAGATGATTTATACTAAAATGCTGATGTTATAAGTCCAGCTATTCTATTTGCTTTATCACACTAAATTTGATGAAATTTATTTTGCTCGGTAAGACTAAAAGCTCGTATTCTTAATAACTGTATTTCTGTGAAACGTCCGAGCATATTTGATGAATGATGTTGATGACTGACAATCAAAAAAGACAAACAATCTAAACAGGAGTAGAATCACCTAACTCTTAGACGATTAAAAGTGATCCTAGTAGTCCTACTGATATTTGAATTTTTGAATGTATTATAGTTAGATATTCTCATCTCTTCGACCGTCGGAATTTGACATTGGAGTAACACGTCCGTTCCCTGATGCGGTTGCTTCGTAGCTCTATATGGAAGCGGACGGACGGCAGGAATGCGCTCGAGTGGGAATCCTGGGAGGAGGGGGGCGACGACCTCGCCACCCTGCACTCGTGCCGACGTACCCCTAGCCTCGCACTAGCGTTTCGCATCACCGTTTTTGCTTGCATTCGCGGATGTCGCGGTCCCAAACTAAAGTCAAATCAAAATACCTCACTTGTTTACTTATGTCGTTAGAAATTACAAAACTTAGGCCTTTACATCTTTTACTAGATGATTTATACAGTGCCAGGAGGCAATCTTTCGTAGTCTGTACTGCCAGGGACATTGTTGAGAAATTATAAGATCATAAATATTATTATTAACGGGATAATTACCATGATTATTGAGTTTTCTTGCTTCCCGATATTTGCATGCAACTGCGTCTAAATATCGGGAAGCAAGAAAGCACAATAATCATGGTAGTTATCCCGTTGATAATAATATTTATGTTCATAACCATGATAGTTTCAAAAGTTAATTATAAGATATAACATCTACTAACTATGGATATAGGTATATGAGTAATAGAATGAATCTTTAATTTTACACTTTACTAGCATCGTTCGCTCACTTCGTTGGTACGTTAGCCTATAACACTGAGGGATATTATAGCTTTGCACCGGTGAAATAATTTATGAAATTAGTTTAGTAGTAGTTTCAGAGTTTAATATCCTTCATCCAAACTCCGTGAAATAATTTATGAAATTAGTTTAGTAGTAGTTTCAGAATATAATCTCCTACATCCAAATTTATAAACTTTATTTCTTTAGAGTACATAATGTAGATTAATATAAATTATTTAATATTTTACAGTTAACAAATTATAACTAAATCGTGTATGATGTTTAATTAAGTATCTAACTTAGATACTTAATTAAGTTAGATAATCTAACTTTACTCCTGTAATTCTATTCTAATCATTTTATGCAATTTATTAATAACTTAGGCCTTTACATCTTTACTAGATGATTTAAACAGTGTCAGGAGGTAATCTTTGCCTACACTTATCGGGACACTGTAGTGCCTGGGACATTGTAAAGATGAAGTAGGCTTGCCCAGTACCTACACCATCCTCTCAGCTTAACCGGCCATGTCCACAGGAAAGACATGGTCAATACGTGTGGGGCTGACTAAGCAGCGGGTTTCCTCACGATGTTTTCCTTCACCGTTTAGAGCTCGTATTAATGCGCACATACATTTTTCGAAACGAAAAATCCATTGGTGCACGGCCAGGATTCGAACCCGCGACCTTCGGATCGAAAGTCGAGGTACTATACCCCTCGGCCAACACGGCAATTAATTCATAACAAGAAAGTAATGAGCACGGCCCCTAGGCCTCTATTAATAAACTCGTATTAACTTCTGTCAAAGTTGCACCACCGATTAAACTATTGCCATCCTTATTTGTCACTATCTCACAAAAAAAGGATGACAATAGTTTAATCCGTGGTGCAACTTTGACAGAAGTTACTACGAGTTATTAATAGAGGCCCTAATGTCAAGATTGTTGCTCTTGAAAGCTACAAACTACTTTGATGATGATGAAATAGCCAGTGTTCATTAATTTCAGAGCATTCACCTGTATAAATTGCACCACTATGTCATGATGTATCGTTTAATAGGGCCTCCAGACTCTCTGCGAGAACCCCCGAGAACACCCGAGAAGCGTGAGTGTGAGGAGCTTCTCGCCTTCTCGTTCTCTGGCTCGCCTGTTCTCCGATCGGTGTCGGTATTTTTGGCCGAGCCAAAGGATTTCTCGGGCGAGAAGAGAGAAGACTCCTACACTCACGTTTTGTCTCATCGCAGATTAATGAGCGGCGGCGGGCAGAATTCCATATTGTTTTGTTTTTTTCGAGAATTTTCTTTCGTAAAAATGTGGAATAATGAATAGAGTTGAAATTTATCGATTTTTTTCAATCTGAGCCTATTTTATGGGATGCTAAACATCAAAACTACTAAGATAAAAGTTTTTTACATTAAGTATTTTTTTTTTAACATTATTTTTAGTTAGGTACAATATTCACAAAGTTACAGTATGCAATGGCAAACAGAGCCAAACCGGCTGCAGTTTCAATATCGACGTCCATACCGGATAAGAAACAGATTACGACTGAGAAAAATTGAGAGTGTGGATAGCTTGCTAGCCGAGCCTTCTCTCGAGAGTCTGGAGGCTACATAACACTTAAAGTTAAGACTGATTCACACAAAGCATCTTGTTATTTCTATTTACTATTTAAAAAGAATACGATACAGCGATATTGCAATTATTTTGTTCCCCATTAAATATTCACTGAACTTAACTGTACTCAGAACATCTACCCCTTGCTTCGTCTTTTTAAACTATTATTATATTTCGCTATGTTGAGAAGACAACGTGCGCCTAATAGTAGGTCTCGGATGCGGAATGCATGTAGTAAGGAATGCGGCCCCGGCAAGAAATGCCCTCGAACATAGCTTAGGAGTTGACCAGCTGGCTTACTCTGCAAAACACCAGTTAAATTAGAACATGCTTAATATACGCCGACATTCTTCAATATAACGTTTGATTATTTTATTGAATTTCGGATATTTTATTAGTGCTTTTTTATGCTATTTATATGAGTTTTGTGGCCATTTCATCAATGTATGGAGCAGCTAGCTTTCACCGTGGCAAAGTTGAGTGGTGTTATGCAGAAGGCGACCAACTCCGGATTTTGCGAAAATGAATTTTAATGCCTATGGGCAGCACATAAGCATTAAAACTCATTTTCGCAAAATAAGGGGTTGGTCGCCTTCTGCATAACACCACTCAGTTGATGGTCTGATTCAAAGAACGATGGACATTTATCGCAACACTAGCTGCTACCCGCGGCTTCGCTCGCGTGGTACCCGGATAAAAAGTAGCCTATGTTACTCTCCAGCCCTCCACACAAAAAATCACGTCAATCGGTCGCTCTGTTTTGACGTGAAAGCAGGACAAATAAACACACTGTGATATTTATAACATGGGTACGGATTTATTGACTATCAGTCCATGAATCGATCGTGTTTGTTCTGTTGCAAAGTTTACTCGTATTGAATAGAATCGCAATGCTTGTGAGATAGTGCACCAATTATTCTCTGGTAAACTGTGTGTTGGCCTGGCCGTCGCGTGCTCCCCTCGCCTGTGGGATAACTTTGCAAAATCGCTTTTAAATAATGTCTTTAAACTGCCCTTATGAAGGGGAAACATACCTAAAGTCTTCCTGAGTATAAAAATATTTTGATGTTACAATGATGATCTTAATGAATTCATGAAATTATTTGTTGCCGTTAGAGCATTTAGATGGCAGATGGAAGGATAGAGTATAATTTATAATGCCTAATTAATTTTTTTCTAGTGACCGTCAACAATTAGGGAAGTAAAATTTACAGGTATTTTTGTAATCTTCAAAACGATTAAAGGCAGGCCATGTAGGTACTTGTGTTTGTTTCGTCAAAATCCAACTTTTTTTCTACTTGCACTGAAGCCTGCCACATTTTTATTAACTTTAAAAAAACAGTAGGTGGAAGATAAATTATTTTTTAAACATTTAGTGCTAGTTACCTAATTAGGTGGTAGGAATTCCACAGAAACAGGTGCTAGATTTAACGGCTTTTCTCGCTTTAGCGTAATTGAACTTGTACGAAAAAAGAGATTGGTATAAGTACCTATATTCTGAACCAATTCATATTGCGTCCAGACTAATAATAAATTTATCACATTTGTGTTGTGCAAGACATCTCTATGTACCTACTTATCTATTTCTCGGAATAAATTGATCATTGGCACGCCTCTCGAAGCTTTTTTGCCCAAGAGCATAAATCCACAATATTTTTTTGTTCCTTGATATGATATAATCAGATCAAGTGTTTGATCCATTGTTGTAGACAATGCGTCTGGTTTGCGCTCCCATCGCATGCGCATACGAATATGACTCATAGTGACGTTGCAGACATGATGCTTACGCACCGTGTAGGTGGCTCATTTGTTAGACTTTTCAATTAAGTCATATGTGATCGATATGTTCCGGTTTCTAATAGTACTATTTATCTCATTTGGAGACTGCCATCAAGTGATCAAATCTAACATATTTAATTTCAAATGGAATTCTAGGAAACCATTACTAAATGTTCCGTTTTTTTTTGAGAATACTGATAAAGGTATTCTAGAACTGCTGACATGTTTTGTATCGCGGCTCATTCTTTGCATCTTGTAGCACGCGGGAATTGACACCTGGAGCGGCGCGGGCGGTCAGCCAGCGCGGCAGCGGTATCGTCGGCCGTACTCTGCGCAACCGCCGGTATTTGGTCAGAAGGTCATCGCTAGCTGAACTCTAGAAAGTCGTCTATTTCGAAATTATAGCGTTGCGTGTGCAGTGTGCGATGTGTCGTTGCGGTGCCCCAGAGTCTGGTGGGTGCGCGGCAAGCGGATGGCGGCGCGCTGTCTGCGCGTTCTTCCGGACCGCACCCGTCGGACCAGTCGCAGCCGTCCGCCTCGGGCGATTGGCCTTCACAGTTAAATAATTAAATCGAGAGAACAACGTCAACACCGCGACAGCCGTGGCTGCCGCCGTGAAGAAGTGGTCGCGGAAGGTTCCGCTGCCAGCCTTGGCGGCGCTGATCTGCGTAATCGAGGCCGGTTTAGCGTGCGCATATAGCGTTGCGGCCGCACCTTATCTTCTCAAACCTTCTTCCTAGTTTATTTGATAACATTGTTTTAATCGATGACGTCGATGTTATTCAAGAACTAATTAGCACAAGGTCCAGCGCTTTGTTCCTAGAAAGATAGCGCAAAGGATATACTTGTAAAAAACTATAAGCGATAGTTTCTGTCTTTTAGCTTTAAAGGAAGAATTGAAAGGTAATAAAATATCAAAAATAATTGGTTTCAAATAAAGACCCTCTGAAATGATCCATAAATAGTAATAAATTAATTGTTCCACTTCGTACATGTAGATTACGATGACCAATTCTGAAAGCCTACGAAAAGTACGATGTCGTTTCATACCAATACCCATGCATGTATCTTCATAAAGTAAATAGTTTTTATTAGTAGAACCAATAATGTTCTCGTAGCATTCTTAACATAATCAATGTAATTTATCTGGTAGGCTTTATTTAAATTCTGCGTAGTTATTGAGTGACGGGCATCCTGTTTTATGGGTTGTCGGCGGCTCAACAGTCGGTGATTCTGCGAATCAGTGGATATTGTCGCAAATTGCCGCTTTCGCCACCCGTTGAATAATGCATACGATAACATAACATCACGTCGCGTTCGCGCACCCGCACTCACCGCGCCGCTCCCGCCCCGCCACCACCTCCAGCTATCAAACCCGTTCCCCTCACATTCCGCCTAGCTATCACCGCAACACTAACTCATTGTTACCTAACATAAATTAAACTTGTCCATGTGCCAGTTATCATATCCTTACACAACATCAGCCTAAACTTTCAAATGGTCGAGCTTCATCGCGGCGTGAGTCTTTGTTCATAATTTTTCAACGACTACTTCGTCGCTGTCGATGCTTTCCACCTCGGAATCCATTGTCGGTCAGGCCGGGCGGCGCAGTAGGCAGTGGCTTCATGCCTCGGTTCGTTGGTCGGTGGTAGTCAGATATGGGCTGGTCGTCGTGTGGGGTGGCCCTGGCGGCTTTTCCCACAGCGGCGGCGGCTCCTCGACCAGTTCGTAGGAATGTGGTCGCGGCACCGGCCCGCACTTTCACCAAAACAATTCGTTAGCGGCCTCTTTCGGCATCGCACCGCACTCCGCACTCGCCACCGCTCCACCCCGCCACCCGTACACGTGAAAATTAACAACACACTGATACTTGACTCTGTGATCAGTATTTTGGACTGGAGGCCCTTTTAAAGTTCCGCGCCCCGACATCAACATTCTTTTGAGCGCAAGCTACCTGCACACCTTTCTTTGTAATACAGATATCTCGTTATGTCTGCTAAAGTCTGGTACGAAGTCTTTCTTCGATCTTTTATTATGAAGTCAGTAGGATTTAGCCTCACTTCGTATTATGCCTACATAATATACCTATAACGATCCTTCCTACAAAGATTTTCTAGGCTGGATGGATTTTAATGAAAAACTAGCTTTTCGCACAATTTTCTTTGTTCCAAACTTTGCGCTGAAATATAAACTTTGATTTTAGATATCCCTTTAAAACAAACCCGCTTTGTTCGAGCCGTGTAAAAAATGAAGTACTAAAGAGCGTTCACATGAGAGCTCTCGTTTTTGTGTAATTTGTAACAATGCTTTCATTTGGATGTCTTATGCTCATTTGAAGAACCAGTCTTTTTATATATATGTGTTCCCTTTTATTTGGTAAGTAGGTAGGTAACTTGTCGATAAACAGTGGGAACGATGACAATCTTACGTTTTCTGTGCGAGCTATATAAACATTTAAAGCTAAGATAACCACGGTAGTTTGTATATACGCATGCGTACTAAAAGACCTTATTTTAATAAAAATATTATTAAAAAAAAGACCTTAACATCAAAAATTCTTTAACAATCTCGTAAGCAATCCGATTTAGGAGGTTCTCCCAGACTAATACTAGAATATGACGTTTTTGCTGTACCTACAAAGGTTTCCATTCAATTTGCTCACAGGTGGTTTTAGGTAAGTTTTTTGGAACAAAAGTGTAACAGGAACCCAGATAAATATAACATAAACTGATAAAATTATGCTATTTTAATTGATTTTGGTATTACGTTTGTATGGACATTCGTCTACTGTCCTTTTTTTGTATTGAAAAAAGATCTATGTTCGGCCACCAACTCGCCTGATGTTAAGCGACGGGTGTGGCCGAGAATGGATCACATCGATCTGTAGCAACACAGATCTAGAAATCTATTCACTCTAGCCTTGAAGGCACTTAGATTATAGTTTTCAGGAAACAAGTATGGCGGCAGGGAGTTCCATTCATGGGCATGGTTTCATTCTGTCGCAGGCCCCTTAAAAGCTGTAGCTGTAGCTGTAGTTGTAGTAACCAATGAATATTCTACTCGGAGATAATAAAACAAGGCCTATGTCACCTTTTAACGATTTGGACGATTTATTTAGATGTGAGGGCTACTTTTATTTGTCTGTGACCAGGTATGGCCAACTCTCTGGCATGGTGGAGCCAGTATTCGGCGTGCTAGGCGCCGTGGCCGTGGGGATCGCGCGGCCAGCACTCCCCTACGCGCTGGCCTTCGCCGCCGGGGCCATGATCTACGTCGTGGCCGACGACATCATCCCAGAAGCCAATGCTTCGTAAGTTTTCTATCCCATTTATTTTTCGTTGCCACACACAATGAGTGGCAATGCGATTCCTTCGACTTTCTATTCAATCGGTGAATTCTAAGGATATGATAATGAAGTCAAGTAGTTTAATTGTATCGATATTTCTAAATCTGAAAGTCAAGGGTTTCTAATAATTAATAAATGTACTAATCCAAATAATTTTATTTTCATCTATTTGTCATCACCATACCATAACCACCAGTGTGCACCGTGTGAATGTAGTCCAATTTATTATTTTTTGGTGTCTGAATCAAAAATATTTGCATGATTTTAAAGAGTATTCATGCATGTATTAGCACTGAAAAAGTATTTCTTTGGGTTATGATGGCTTACTTATTACTTTTGTACAAAGACTTTGTGTTAAAAATGAAACTGAAACGGTAAGTGAAAAAGTAATTCAAACGATATTATGTGTTTTGTTCATGCCATAAAACGCTGTTGATAGAACAGCTATTAAAAATTACGTAGTTATACGGTACTTAGTTATATAATAAATGAAACATTTTAAAGTTGCTTACCTTGAGCTTGACCAATACATGAAAAAAATTACGACCGCTCTTTGTCACAGACCCTTATAAACAACCCCTCTATGGCTATTGAATACATTTAGCACGATAATGACACTTCTCAAATACATTCAAATTAACATTTCAACCGAACATCTTCTTACAAATAATGATGATACATACGGCTACGTACCTTCAGACTTGATCATAAATTCTATGTAATTTTTAAAGATCGCTATCTTAGTTTTAAAAGCAAAAATCCACGGGCCCTGTCATAAGTGAACTGACAAGGGTCTGATTGTACCGATTCATGTCCATTTCGACAGATTTAGATTTGACGGCTTGTTAGTTGTCAATAGGTGGACTCGTTAGGGTGAGAGCGAAGGTCACAAATGTTTCTTAGACAAGGTCTCTTTGCAACGGCTATTGTCCGGCTCATTCATTGTTCCGGACCGGTCCTGATTCCCTTCCGGATTTGAAGCCAGTTTTGAAACTAATTGTTATCGTCCCTCTGGTTGGTAACTGCGCAGTCGCGCTTCTATTTAAGGTAACAATACTGTCTGCGCATATTTATCCAACAAATGGTTTTCTCAGGATCTGGCCGTGTGACGCCAAGCAAGCGGCTTAGAGTATAGTTCTTAAAGTTGATTGCATCTCAAATTTTCTGAATTTTCGCATATTCCGAGAGATAATTGACTTCAGAAGCATGTCAAGGAACCATAATGTTCGGCAATAAATTCAGAAACATTTTTTTTATTTGCTCCTACTACTTTAATGGGTAAGTGCCTATTTTTCAGTTAAATTTATTAAAGAAATTATAGGCGATATGGAGAAAATCATCCCTTGTTGACCCCAGTTATTAGGTAGATTTAAACTTGTACCCACCCACGACTTTGCTAGAGTGGTGGTACCAACATTGCCATTCTATTCACACAAGTAAACATCTTACAAATAATAATCACTTTCACATTTTTTAAAATGTATTTATGTTCGTATGAGCTAGTGGCCAACTCTGGTGACGGAGTTTAGGCCGCCTGAAGGCCTCTATCATGGCTATTATGTTATGTATCCAATATGTATAAAGTACAGCTCTCAGCTGTCAAGACTCAGCTTAACTAAAACCATAGATGACGAGGGTTTTCTTTGTTTAAGTTTTTTAATTTGAAAACTTAAACAAAGAAAACCCTCGTTTGGGGTCGTAAGGCGATACAAAGTAAAATTTAATGCAGCTATATTTAAAATTATTGAATAAAATAAAATAACGTATTCTTATACAAAACCTTGATTACAAAATTTCAAATCACACCTGACCGATTTATTAACAAGCAATTGTGCAAGATGTTCATAGTTCGCTTTTGCACTAAGAACGAGATATTTTGTCATAGTTTTTGGATACGCTCTCGAAAGGCTTATGGACAAAGGGAAATTAAAAGTCAAGCAAAGTTACAGCAATGCATACGGCGCGTGAAGTGTAGGCGCTGCGACTGTCGGGACACAAATACCCGGCCCGAAATAGCGGCGTCTCACACCCCGGACGCGCCGTCCGCCCTCGTCTGCATAGACATTTATTGCCTTTCAAACATATTCGCCTATTTGTTATCAGTAGAGACCAGATTATATGCAATTGCATATGCATTTGCCCATTTTGCATATTTAGCCCATTTGCATCGATTATTGCATAATTTGCCTAAAATCTTGTGATAATGCATATTTTTGCTTGCAATATTTCTATAGTCGGATTGCTCATTCTACGGACTAAAATGTCATTTTTCCTTCAATTTTGACATAAAACATATCAAAAATAATCAAAATTGAAGGAAAAATGACATTTTTTCCTTCAATTTTAGTCCGTATAATGAGCAATACGACTATTGGTAGGATCTAGGAAATACGTTATAATATAATAGCTGACAATTTTGAGCAACAACTGGGTTGTTGCTTTGTGCCAAATTGATAGTTTTTATTAATAAGGCGAGAGAACTTTTACCAATTTTTTTTTATAAGTGGAAAATTACCATTTCACATCCACATGTGGAACCGTTTTTTTCACTTAACTTAACTTTCCGAACATTTGGAACTGTTTGATAGTACAAAATGTTAAATAATTGTTAGTTTACTGATGATTAAAAAATTTAATAATTACTATTTTATGTTGCATATTTTGACACCTTTCATACCAATTTTAGGCATTTTTCATGCATATTTGCATTTCAGGCTTATTATGTTGCTTATAATCCGGTCTCTAGTTATCAGCATACGCTATCTAAAGAAAGCTTCCTAGTCTGTCTTATTAAGGGCCAGTATACCCCGCGCGAATCATTATATTATTGATATAGTGCGCATGATGTTGAAACTGATCGCCTCAAATGAAAACTTTAATTACAAACTTCGACCCTGTACATTAATGGTAAAGAACTATTTCATCAACCACATTTTCCTTATAGTCTTAGTTTTTTATTTCTTCTAAAAAATGTTATTTATAAATATATGATTCGTGCTAAATTTTGGATATTCTGATATAAATTACAATGTATCAGGGTCATAGTAACGCAGAAGGAAAGTTAAAACAGTTTATGACACGAAGTACAATCGCTCGCAATAGTTATTTTGAAAATTTCAATCTGTAATGTACCTACCTACTACATAATATTACAGATTGTCAAAATCAGGTCACACTTCAAACTTCCATAAAAATAAATACCATTTGAAGTGTAACATTATTTTGAAAATTTCAATCTGTAGGTACATATTATTGCAGGCGATTTATGTACAACATTTTTGGGACCACCACACTTTGAAATGAATCACATTTGAAATGTTAATCGATTTCATGATAGAAAAACTTTACTTATCAAATGGATGAAGTAATAGATTAGAAAATCGATCAATTATGCAAAATAATGAATATCTTGTTGACGGAATCTGCTTTGTAACTTATGACTTATTTATAAGAGATAAATATTTTCCAGCTGTCGCTGATTATGACATGCTTTTTATTTTATTTGCATTCATTTTAGACGATTATTTCGATAAAAGTAGCCCAGCACATATGCCATCCTTTCTAGCCTTAAGAATGCACATAATAGCGGCATTTACACGATAGAGATTATCCCACGGATCCGGACTGTAAAGATATCTGTAAAGATATCTGTAAAGATATCTTTAAAGATAACTGCGGATAAAACTAGCGGCCTTTAAACGCTAAAGATTTTCCCACGGATCCGGACTGTAAAGATATCTGTAAAGATATCTTTAAAGATATCTGTACAGATAACCGCAGATTTTGGACTGGCGCGTGGAACGGTATAAATTTACAAAGTTTTTTTCTTGATTCTTGAATTTTGAACCTTGAATCTGAAATTTTGAATCTTGAATCTTTGAAGTGACAGCTGTCAAACTTCAAATGACCATATCTCGGGAACTACTCGTCCTAGACTCCCCGTTCTCAGTTCAAATGAAAGCTATGACCAAGATCTTCATTTGAAGTGACAGCTGTCAAACTTCAAATGGCCATATCTCGGGAACTACTCGTCCTACACTCCCCGTTCTCAGTTCAAATGAAAGCTATGACCAAGATCTTCATTTGAAGTGACAGCTGTCAAACTTCAAATGGCCATATCTCGGGAACTACTCGTCCTACACTCCCCGTTCTCAGTTCAAATGAAAGCTATGACCAAGATCTACATTTCAGATGACAGATGTCATTTTGACAGCTGTCACTTCAAATGAAGATCTTGGTCATAGCTTTCATTTGAACTGGGAACGGGGAGTCTAGGACGAGTAGTTTCCGAGATATGGCCATTTGAAGTTTGACAGCTGTCACTTCAAATGAAGATCTTGGTCATAGCTTTCATTTGAACTGAGAACGGGGAGTCTAGGACGAGTAGTTCCCGAGATATGGCCATTTGAAGTTTGACAGCTGTCACTTCAAATGAAGATCTTGGTCATAGCTTTCATTTGAACTGAGAACGGGGAGTCTAGGACGAGTAGTTCCCGAGATATGGCCATTTGAAGTTTGACAGCTGTCACTTCAAATGAAGATCTTGGTCATAGCTTTCATTTGAACTGAGAACGGGGAGTGTAGGACGAGTAGTTCCCGAGATATGGCCATTTGAAGTTTGACAGCTGTCACTTCAAATGAAGATCTTGGTCATAGCTTTCATTTGAACTGAGAACGGGGAGTCTAGGACGAGTAGTTCCCGAGATATGGTCATTTGAAGTTTGACAGCTGTCACTTCAAAGATTCAAGATTCAAAATTTCAGATTCAAGGTTCAAAATTCAAGAATCAAGGATCGAAATCCAGGATCGAAATCCAAGATCGAAAGCAAGGATCGAAATCAAGGATCGAAATCAAAATCAAGGATCAAAATCAAGGATCGAATTCAAGGATCGAAACCATGGATCGAAATCAAGCGCTGATTTTGTCGAGCGCGATAAAGTAAAAATATCCTGAAATTTAAATGACATGGGCACACTACTAATCCAACAACGAGTGTGAAAGAGACAAAGCTACCAAGAAAGCCTCTCAACAAGACCAACAATCCTTATAACCAAGATTAAATGATAATAATAGATCGTTGTGTGGACTGTACAGATATCTGTAAAGATATCCGCGGATAAAACTAGCGGCCTTTAAACGGTAGAGTTTTTAGCACGGATCTGGACTGTACAGATATCTGTAAAGATATCTTTACGGATATCCGCGGATAAAACTGTCAAAGGTTGGAATGGCAGAGATCGATCCGCGGGAAAATCCGCAGGCCGATCTCTGCGTGTAAATGTGCCTGTAATAAAGAAAGGACCTAAGACATTTTATACACGATGTTTTCCTTTACTGTCCAAAGTACGTGTTAAGGCCCTACCCTGAACTAAACACTATATTTCCCTATCTATGCCCTCGATAAATAAAATAAATGAAAAATAACTGAAAACCTAACATGTATCTTGAACATTTTATCTTTGAATTCCCCATTTTATATTTTGATTTTACGTCGTATTTGCTTGATTATTAATCAACGAAAAAACCACTAAAATAAGATAAATCTTCATCTTCTAAAGTTAATGTTATATAAGTTTTTGGTAGTTTATGATAGGTAATTTAATAAGTGACATAATTACATTTTCAATTGATTCTTATCGTGGTGAAAAAAAACCTCCCAAAAAAATGCATTTTTGTAGTGTTTCGGAGAGTGCAGCTCTCGTAAGTGCCGCGGCCGAGCGCATTTTAAAGTCATATTTATTTTAAAAAGACAAATATTTAGAGTTGCATTCATCGATGTGCTAATTTTAGGTCGGGGTAGCGCCTTAATGCGCATAACATTTTAAACGATAAATTCATTAATACACTACCTGGGTTCAACCATGCCACTTTCGGATTAAATGTCATCGTACTGTCAACAGCAAAAAACAATGCCAATTATTAGCAAGCTTTTGTAACTATAATAGTTTGGTTCAATTTTTAAGATTTTTCTTGTCTCTTAACTATTTTAAATCCATAGTGCCAATTATCTTTTTTGAGTAGACAAATAAGAAACGAAAATTGTTAATCACATATGAAACAAAATGAATTTACAAAACACATAGAAATATATATTTTAACCACCGAAGTCAATCAGATATGCGTTCCCAGAGACAGACATACATTACCATTTATACAATGTAACGGTTTAGTAATGATAGGCTAATGAACATCTGACACCCGAGCGCAATCGAGATGCCAATTCTAATAAGTTGACACGGAAAGTCAGTGCGAGGCAGTTATAAATTAGTTGTACCCATCCGCATACATGTGGATTATGACCTATAGATACACTCTGGCACGACTAGTCATCACTTAAACCCAGATGTGTCAATATTGAAAGTATGCTATAGATAGTGCATAATCACAATGTTATAACTCTTCCGGATCGAGGTTAGATAAAGTTGGGTAGCTATCTCTACCACCGAAGATTGGTTATTGTTCTTGCAACTTACTGCAACAATGCTTTTAACATGATCCTATAAAATCCATAAACTTAAATACAAAAGAATATGCCTTTTTCATGCATTGCGTTTTACATTAGGTCTACCACTTTCATGTGATCGACGTCTAAATTAATAAATTTAAATAAAATACTTCTTTCTAAGCGCTTTATGGGAGGCACGTCTAGACATCTATTTTGGTCTAGGTCTCGCAGACTGGTAAGCGATGCACGTGCAACGAACATGCGGATGTTTTGTACCGTGGTGAGATGATACTGGCACAGAGAAGCGACCTAAGCATTGTGTCCCACCTTAGTAGAAACTCCGATTTTACCTATGCATACACTTCTAAGAAGTTTAGGCCACTGTTACTAAAATAAAAGTAGCGCGAAAATGAGGAGACCTAATACTTAGCCATGGATGGATGTGGGCTGATTAGATTGATATAAATGCTTGTAACTATTGGTCATTGTAATAAATCTGTCACACAAAATTGAAGGAAAAATGACATTTTTTCCTTCAATTTTAGTCCGTATAATGAGCAATACGACTATTGGTAGGATCTAGGAAATACGTTATAATATAATAGCTGACAATTTTGAGCAACAACTGGGTTGTTGCTTTGTGCCAAATTGATAGTTTTTATTAATAAGGCGAGAGAACTTTTACCAATTTTTTTTTATAAGTGGAAAATTACCATTTCACATCCACATGTGGAACCGTTTTTTTCACTTAACTTAACTTTCCGAACATTTGGAACTGTTTGATAGTACAAAATGTTAAATAATTGTTAGTTTACTGATGATTAAAAAATTTAATAATTACTATTTTATGTTGCATATTTTGACACCTTTCATACCAATTTTAGGCATTTTTCATGCATATTTGCATTTCAGGCTTATTATGTTGCTTATAATCCGGTCTCTAGTTATCAGCATACGCTATCTAAAGAAAGCTTCCTAGTCTGTCTTATTAAGGGCCAGTATACCCCGCGCGAATCATTATATTATTGATATAGTGCGCATGATGTTGAAACTGATCGCCTCAAATGAAAACTTTAATTACAAACTTCGACCCTGTACATTAATGGTAAAGAACTATTTCATCAACCACATTTTCCTTATAGTCTTAGTTTTTTATTTCTTCTAAAAAATGTTATTTATAAATATATGATTCGTGCTAAATTTTGGATATTCTGATATAAATTACAATGTATCAGGGTCATAGTAACGCAGAAGGAAAGTTAAAACAGTTTATGACACGAAGTACAATCGCTCGCAATAGTTATTTTGAAAATTTCAATCTGTAATGTACCTACCTACTACATAATATTACAGATTGTCAAAATCAGGTCACACTTCAAACTTCCATAAAAATAAATACCATTTGAAGTGTAACATTATTTTGAAAATTTCAATCTGTAGGTACATATTATTGCAGGCGATTTATGTACAACATTTTTGGGACCACCACACTTTGAAATGAATCACATTTGAAATGTTAATCGATTTCATGATAGAAAAACTTTACTTATCAAATGGATGAAGTAATAGATTAGAAAATCGATCAATTATGCAAAATAATGAATATCTTGTTGACGGAATCTGCTTTGTAACTTATGACTTATTTATAAGAGATAAATATTTTCCAGCTGTCGCTGATTATGACATGCTTTTTATTTTATTTGCATTCATTTTAGACGATTATTTCGATAAAAGTAGCCCAGCACATATGCCATCCTTTCTAGCCTTAAGAATGCACATAATGCCTGTAATAAAGAAAGGACCTAAGACATTTTATACACGATGTTTTCCTTTACTGTCCAAAGTACGTGTTAAGGCCCTACCCTGAACTAAACACTATATTTCCCTATCTATGCCCTCGATAAATAAAATAAATGAAAAATAACTGAAAACCTAACATGTATCTTGAACATTTTATCTTTGAATTCCCCATTTTATATTTTGATTTTACGTCGTATTTGCTTGATTATTAATCAACGAAAAAACCACTAAAATAAGATAAATCTTCATCTTCTAAAGTTAATGTTATATAAGTTTTTGGTAGTTTATGATAGGTAATTTAATAAGTGACATAATTACATTTTCAATTGATTCTTATCGTGGTGAAAAAAAACCTCCCAAAAAAATGCATTTTTGTAGTGTTTCGGAGAGTGCAGCTCTCGTAAGTGCCGCGGCCGAGCGCATTTTAAAGTCATATTTATTTTAAAAAGACAAATATTTAGAGTTGCATTCATCGATGTGCTAATTTTAGGTCGGGGTAGCGCCTTAATGCGCATAACATTTTAAACGATAAATTCATTAATACACTACCTGGGTTCAACCATGCCACTTTCGGATTAAATGTCATCGTACTGTCAACAGCAAAAAACAATGCCAATTATTAGCAAGCTTTTGTAACTATAATAGTTTGGTTCAATTTTTAAGATTTTTCTTGTCTCTTAACTATTTTAAATCCATAGTGCCAATTATCTTTTTTGAGTAGACAAATAAGAAACGAAAATTGTTAATCACATATGAAACAAAATGAATTTACAAAACACATAGAAATATATATTTTAACCACCGAAGTCAATCAGATATGCGTTCCCAGAGACAGACATACATTACCATTTATACAATGTAACGGTTTAGTAATGATAGGCTAATGAACATCTGACACCCGAGCGCAATCGAGATGCCAATTCTAATAAGTTGACACGGAAAGTCAGTGCGAGGCAGTTATAAATTAGTTGTACCCATCCGCATACATGTGGATTATGACCTATAGATACACTCTGGCACGACTAGTCATCACTTAAACCCAGATGTGTCAATATTGAAAGTATGCTATAGATAGTGCATAATCACAATGTTATAACTCTTCCGGATCGAGGTTAGATAAAGTTGGGTAGCTATCTCTACCACCGAAGATTGGTTATTGTTCTTGCAACTTACTGCAACAATGCTTTTAACATGATCCTATAAAATCCATAAACTTAAATACAAAAGAATATGCCTTTTTCATGCATTGCGTTTTACATTAGGTCTACCACTTTCATGTGATCGACGTCTAAATTAATAAATTTAAATAAAATACTTCTTTCTAAGCGCTTTATGGGAGGCACGTCTAGACATCTATTTTGGTCTAGGTCTCGCAGACTGGTAAGCGATGCACGTGCAACGAACATGCAGATGTTTTGTACCGTGGTGAGATGATACTGGCACAGAGAAGCGACCTAAGCATTGTGTCCCACCTTAGTAGAAACTCCGATTTTACCTATGCATACACTTCTAAGGCCACTGTTACTAAAATAAAAGTAGCGCGAAAATGAGGAGACCTAATACTTAGCCATGGATGGATGTGGGCTGATTAGATTGATATAAATGCTTGTAACTATTGGTCATTGTAATAAATCTGTCACACAAAATTTGACTTTTATACTGACAATTCAAATGTAAGCTCTTCAAGGCTGCATCATATTGCGCTATTAAAATACTCACTTTGCTGCTTTCGGTTCGGTTCGGGCTATTTGCAGCGGGCGGCAGCGCGCGGAGGGCGGGCGGCATTATGAAGAAAATTCGGTGCGCGTTGCGTGGGACTGTCAATGTCACCGTCTCGCCATCGTCAATAACAATAAATATATGAAATAACGCATTTGTTGCCGGGATAAGGCCGGTGACACTGCTCTAGTTTGTCTATACACTGACGTCACCGTCTGGGAATCCAGCGAGCCGCGCGCCGACACTCCCTGACCTACCTCCAGATATCACATCCATGGTGTTCGCAGCTATCAAACCACCTATCAGTAACCATTAAACCTTACAAATTGATAATAAAGTGAGTACAGTAAAGACGCCTATCAGAGGTAGTTTTTTCTGTAAAAGCAATAGGCTAGTTGACTCTTTTTAAAGTAATTCTTAAATTATTATCAATTGTTCGATTAGACCAAAAAACATAATACTTACCATTTTTGGATCTAGAAAACCGCCAATCTTAATTTAAAAGTTTACTTCTCATAAACAGGCGAAAACGCTGTCGGCCATGTTAGTCTATAGATTATCTGTACTGTGACGTCATAGGGCTAAAAAAACAAGCATTTGTTTGACATTTATCAGACATTCGTCATCGTAAAAATAATTTCAGCGTTCCAAATAAAAATAAAAAAACTATTTTCGATTTGAAATTAAGCAGCCATTTTGCACTTTTATTAACTGAAATCGATATATTTTGGTTTCAAAAGTTAAATACTGCAGGAAATACTCATTTAATGCTTCAAGTTAGGTTTGCTCGTGTCAGTCTACGGTTCATACCAGTGCGCATGCTTAAAAAAGCGACTTACTTACAATTATTCTGAGTGTTGAACTCTCCACCCAACTTGCTCCTAATCATCCAACTTAAACATTTAACTAGATTGTTAGGACACACCACTCTGCTCGGATTTGATTTTTGGGTGAAAGCCAGAAAAATCGCTTACTTAAACGTTTCTGGTTATATGTTCTCTCTATTGGAGAAATCGTGCTTCTATTTCATTGACACGTGTAAGTGTTAGCTTTGGTTTCATTACAATTGCCAACTCATGGGCTTTTTCAGAATGCTACGGTTGTACTGAAAATTCTCAAAATCCTTTAAAATGTTCAATGTTTTTTCACTTATTTTTGACATTTGTCCATTGTTAGCAATGAAGTGGCACCAATAAGGTTAACAAGCAACCAGGTTCATCGCCGCTATAGGCTTTTAATATGAATTTAAATTGTGTGTCATGACATGAGATAACTATTATTGATAAGTAAGGCTTTTTAAAAGGCTTTTTAAGGCTTTGGCTACAGTGAACGCAAAACCTACCATGTTCAGTAGGCCTAACATGTGCAACGTCGAGAGTCGAGAAAAGAGACTTCTCGATCGGTTAAACTGCTCTTACGTATGCGTTAGAGCAGTTCGACCGATCGAGATATCTTTCTCGATGTTGCACATGTTAGGCCGGCTGGAGTAATGGTGGGTACACACGTACGTATGCTCGATAAAACTTGCTCGATCTCGAGCAAGTACGAACGTGTGTAGTGTGTACCGTGCAAGTCTCAAAACAAATGCTCGAAGCCAACCATAATGTATTATTTTTTGAACAGCTTTGTTCGATGAACATGTGCGTACGTATGTAATGTACCCACCATAAAACTCTGGCTAGTTATATTTCAAATACGAATATATAATATTTCGTACCACTGAAAGTGATAAAAGCTGAACTTCACAACAGTTTTCTATGACAGACGAAAGAATTTATAATTCCGTCGTCAGCATACAGATACACTGTTTTCAGTTTTCGTGAGTCGTTTTTTTACGCCCCTTTTTGAAATTATAACCATTGTGTAGTTTTTGGTAATCCATTCTCTTCGCGTGGCGCATACACAACTAGTATTTCCTAAAACTAATTTAGTTTTCAGGTCAGATAGTTGAAAATTCCTATGTATTTAAGCGTGATGTCATCAATGGTATTTAGATGTCGTGTGTCCTGTCGGGGTTCCCCACGGCACGTGATCGGAATTTGTAGTACGGTGTCATATACTCGTTAACATGGATTGCGATAGCCGTTATAAGGCGGATGTCTGAATCCAAGCTGCAAAATCTATGGAGTTATACCTTATTGTATATTCTAAAGTTTACCAAGCAACAAATTTTTATTTTTAGTTGTTCTGTAAGTATTATATGACGACCGCTGTGGCAGTTCGAGCAAGTGTCATCAACTAAGGCCTCGTTCGCACGACAGTTTTATAAACGTCCGTTAAAAAAGCGCGTAGGCGAATTTATTATTATTATAATTAGTCCATCATTCCCCACTGCTGGGCAATGGCCTCCCCTTGATTTCTCTAAATACTACTGAAATTTAAAACTCAAATTCAATTGAATGCCTACCTACCGCCCAGCGCTCAAAATTTAACGTAGCTTGACGAGTTTTAAAAGCGCTGATGGGCGAATAAATACTTTGAAATTCATAATGTTTCAAGTCAACGCCTTTTAACAGACGTTAATAAAACTCTCGTCTGAACGATGCCTAAGAGGTACAGATATGTTCTTCACCGAAAAAACGATGTTACTTTTTGGGTATTTAAGGTATTTTTGTCTACCGAGATTGTAAAGATCGTCGTAGGTCGTATCTGTGTTATTGCATGGGTAGACAATATGCTATAAGATAACTCTGATTTTCTTCCTAAGATAATTAGCCCGCAGTCGCACATAATGTTAGCAAAATAATTTGGCTCATTCTCGTGTATTTGTTTGTACAGTTCCCTTTTCCGAAATAAAAAAAATATCTATTTTAACAATAAATTACCAACTTATTGTCGCATTACACTTATTGTCGAACACTTTGTCGTATTCGTTGTTTGCGAAATTATCCTTTCTTTTCTAAAATGTTAGACGGTCAGTGTAGAAGTTACATTGTCGTATGAAGGTGCGTATGGATAGCGCGTACCCTGGTACGCGTAGCTACAGGTACGCGTGTTCAGAACGTCAAGTCCATACGCGTAAACTGACTACGCGTACCAGGGTACGCGCTATCCGTACGCACCTTTAGGGTTCTTTCAAAAATGTAAATTATGGTATAAAATCTACATCACGTAACATCTGCCACGATCTAAAGTTAAGTGAATCACAAACAAGAACAAGAAATATTTAGGGAAGTTATAGTCTTATTAGCAAATTCAAGTACTAGATAGCTCCCATGACATATGTAGACAAAGTCGTTACAACAGCTTCTCTTTAAACGAGTACCTTGCAGACTTTTAAATACACTCAAAAATAAATTGGCTTCTAAAATGAATAATAAAAATGCAATTTCTCCATGCAACTTCTTAATGAACTAGACTGAACATAACGCGCAACGCAACGGTAGCATTTAGAGTTTCATAATAAATTCGGTTGGTACGCAATGACAAATATGCGGTCTAAGTACTAAGAATCGTATTTATTTAATGGCCCGTAATTCCAGTTATCTTATTCCGGGCGGTTTCTTTACGCGAGTGCGTGAGACGCAAGCGCCATTGGCGGCAGTCTTTCCGATATCGTAATCTGCTGCCTAGTTGGTATTCTAATATCGTTTACTTGATATTTCTCAATGGGCCGTATTGTATGACTACAGTTTTTATAACGGACCCCAATACAATTTATTATTATGTACATACTATTATGTATATCGCTGCCAAAGTGCGTCAGTGAAAACTTAGCGTATCACTTAACTAGCTCAACATTCAAGACAGATTTTTTGTATTAAATTGTCATGCGTCTTTGCTTCCGATTTAGGATTTTTCTGTCCAAAGTGCACATTGCTTATGCATAGAGTCGATGTGAAACACGATGGTCTTTGTATAATGTATCACCTTGACTGCTAAGCCAAGTTATTTGTCAGGTCAGTGGGGTATATTTCACTTCATAATCTTCTTCATTATGCTAAGCTAAGGAAGAATGACGTCCGCAGACTCTTAATATTCAAAACACGAAACAGGATAACGACTGAATCCCAAAGCGCGTTAGACATTCTCGCAGATCCTTAGGCATTCAGAATTCTTTGAAAATGGAAACTAAGGAGTTCAGGAGACAGTCAGAGGTAGGCTTAAATACATATTTTTGACACGTGACGACATTTTGCAGCAGTAAGCATTCCATACGTTTCATGTTCAATGGCCATCGCTGCCTATTAGAATATAAATGGTTTCCTCAAGATGTATTCCTTCATAGTTTAGAGCTCCGAATTCGAAACTATCTAAAATGTAAAATCCATTAATTCACTATTGAGATTCGAATCCACGACTTCGAATCCAAAGTCGAGGCATTATCCGAAAGTATAGTCAGATAGATGTATACAGGGTCAGGTTTTTTTCTTCAGAGCCACTTAGGGAAAGTCTGAAACTGTGAATATCGAAAAGCCATGTTAGGAGACATGGGCTCCATTTTGAAAAATAATTAGTTCTACATTAAAAAAAAAATTTTATTTTTGGTTTTGTGAAAAAGTGAGTTTTAACATTTTTTTTTTTGCATTTTGACTTTGGTTGATAATAAATAAATAAAAGTATCGTGACTACACACCAAAAGTTGTTGAAACACCTTCAAAATTACGAATTTTCATATTCAAGTTTATAAATTAAGTGAAGGTTGTTCGGTACAGACTACGCGCAAGCAAAGCTATTGAAACCTCTTTGAAATTATAGAAAAAACTGAATCCCTTGGGTTTAATTTATGAATTGTCAATTTTGAAGGTGTTTCAACAACTTTAGACTATAAATACGTTTATTTATTTATTATCGAACAAAGAAGCTAAAAAAAGGAAAAAGGAAAAAAAATCAGACTCACTTTTTCACAAAACCTCAAAAAATATTAATTTTTTTTTAATGAAGAACTTTTTTTTTTCAAAATCGAGGCCGTAACTCCTAACATAACTTTTCGAGAACTCTCACGGTTTCAGAATTCCCCTAAGTGGCTCTGAAAAAATACTCACCGGTATAATGTTTGTGGTCCGATCACTCAAAACCAGGTCGATTCGTTTTTAAATTAAACCTCGATCATTACTGAAATCTTTTAAAAATGTTTTTTATATTATGTTATTTTTTATCAATGTAGATATCCTAGCTAAGCTATGTACGGAAATTAATATAATCAGACAAAAGTCTTTGTAGAATCGTTCAACTTTCATTATTTATTTTAATCGTTTTTTTCACTTTATCATGTCCCATAATATTCACAAATGTTATTCGTATCATACGAAAGCTTGCTTTCGCTTCTGCCAGCTTATTTAACCTCTGCATATGCATCTTTTCTGCCTTGTGTCCTCACGTTTTCGCAAAACATGTTCAACCAAAGCAATTTCGTTTGTAGACCAGTGTCGGTTTTTTTTTATCAATTTGTTACAATAAAGTTTTTGTGTACAGCGGTAACGGTAAACTTGCTACTTGGGGCTGCATCATCGGATTCGTCGTCATGATGTGTCTGGATGTTGGGCTCGGCTAAAACCAACCTTGGACGTCATCCCATTCTCAGTGACTTCCAAATACCCTGACAGCTCGAGTATTCTTCTATAAAAAATATTTTTATACCAAAAGACAATATGTTAGGATTTTGGATGCAATTATGCCTTCTTATTTATTGTGAATAGATTAGACTAGTACAGTTGGTGCTGTATTTATAGTCGCTTAGAATAATAATAATTACCTGTACAAATTGTACGTGATAATGCATGTTTAAATGAGATTTAAAGACTATAATATTGCCCCCAAAATCTTATCACTGTATTAATTTTAAAGTTTTAGGATAATAAAGTATTTCGTAGAATGAGCCAAAGCGCCACGAAACCAATTGGTAATTTAGAAAAAAGGTAATAAGCAATAAAGATGTCGTTTGCATGTAAATATGTACATTAGGTATGTATAATTGTAAAGTACTTAATAGGTATAAGTTTTACTTATACATAAGACGTGATTTCATCTTATCATGTTTTTTTCTCTTGTTAAAGTTTGGACATTTTATAGACCTTTTAAAAATTTGGGTTTGCTTTCGTTGTCACTTAGATTTCCCTAAAAATGTAATGGCAACTTTAAAATTCAGAAAAAGTTTATACCTTACTGGAACCTACTAGTTTTCATTTTGGAATTTCAACACTAGATTTCACTACTCCATAAGAACATTCAAAAAACAATTAAGGGGTTATGTTGTGCTAAATGTATTCATTTTATAATATTAAAAACTATGCAGGAATTTTCAAACTATTTTAGTGTCAATTACGTATCAGTAGTCTAATTGCATAGCGTAATGTTAAATGGATAAAGACTTTTACTATATTACCCTGATATTTGAACAGAACTAAAATCTCATAGGCTTTTTCGAGCAACACACACTAGTTATTGAATGCAAGCCATAAATTAGATTAGATTTATTGAACGAATCTTGTTATAAAATTATGTTAAGTAGGTACCTACTTCATAAAGTAAAGGATTAATACAACTTATTTCATTTGAAAATGAAGATGGAAATAATCGATGCTTAAATCGATAAATGATCTTAACAATTTTTTCAACCTCACGAATATGGATTCAGTGGCCAAGTTGGTAAAGGCACTCCGGCTTAAGGAGGATCGCTTGTATCATTGCGGGTTCGAATCCCGTCGGAATTGAAATTTTTGATAAGATTTTCCAATTTCAAATGAAATAATACCTGAGAGTGGTTTAACACTATAAAAATTAAAAATAATAAGTAGGTACAACTTAAACCCGAATACTGAAACGCTACTTATTTTAAGTGGTGCTTAACATTGACATTACCTGTCATTTTGTATACGATTCTGAAGAGTAAGAACGTCACAAATAGATAATTATTGTCTCAAATATTTAAGTAGCGTTTCAGTATTCGGGCTTATGACTGTTTTGTTTTACAATAAATACAAATTAATATAACTATTGAATAATACAGTCTAACGTGAATAATCCTTAATAGAAGTCAAAATTTAAAAATAATCCAACAATTTATTTTAAAAGCTGTTCGATGGACATCTATTTCTTTATGCATTTAATGATGTTATAAATAAGTTTGACTTTACAATAGCGCAATTATTGTATTACGATTAACTACGAGTTTTATTAGTTTAAATATTAAATATAATTTATTTGTTGTAATTATAAGATTGAGCATAATGAAAAGGTATTTTATTAAGAATATCCAAGCAGGATATCCTAGTTTACATTAGTTATTTTACAATACTATCTGCATAAATTCCCCATTGACTAGTGTCCAAGTTGTTTATTTCATAAGGTTTTTGAAGTGTAGTGTATCAGTCGTGCGTTAGTTGTATGAAAACGTAGTTCATATTTTATCAACTAGATGGCAGCACACAACAAGTTAGAACGCGCAAGTGGTGCGTTTTGCCTATTATGCTACACGATTTCTGTATTTTTTACTGAGCCTCTTCTGATTTGATAAGACCAATAGAGACCTTTGAAAATCAGAATTGCATTTTCATTTGAAATTGAGCTTGGGAACTTGACCCTTGTACATGGTCCTACCGAGCGGATTTTATCACTAGCTTGGACCAGCTAGTTCCATCGTTTTTGAAGGCATAGAAACCAGAGATGGATCGTCTCTGACGTGCCTTTCCCACACCAAAGTGGGAAGTGTGTGCTGGAGCACACGCACAGCCGGCTTTTGCAGGCTGTTCTGGTGACCACGCACGCTGCTGCTGAGGTGCACTGTGGAGGTGCTGTAAGGCGCCAATACAGGAGGAAAATCGTTGGAAGAAGGTGCGGCATACTGGATGGAGTAACATTTTGGTGGTTTGTGAAGTGCAACCGTGAGTACATTTTGATTTCTATGGAAGAGTAGAAGCTGTGTGGTGAATTTCAACAATAGTTTTTCGGTAGAGATTTTGGACTTTAACTTCAAGAGCGTTTAGACTTAGAAAATTTAGTAATTTTTTAGGACTTGTAATTTTAAGCATCAAACTCTGTTGAGACGGGGAATCCATGCCCAATTTTCAAATTTCTCTCAAACACTTGTAAAATTTTAAAAAATATTTTAGGACTTAGAAAAAATACAACAACTTTTTAAAATGGAAGCTTGGTACAAATTGCAAACTGATACAAAACTGCGCATTGAAAAGTCTAGAAGTAAGTTTAAAAAATTGCCGAAAGAGGAGATCACTTCTCCTTACGCGGAAATTAGACTAGAGGGGCTAGAAATTGCATGGAGCAGTTTTGTAAAGGTTCATGAAGATATTGTACAAAAGGCTTCAGAGTCAAATAAAGATGATAGATACTTCAAAAATGAGTTGTTTGAGAACACAGAGGAATTGTACTTTACTTATAAATGTGAGTTGAGAGAAGTTGTGCGTAAGTTTGGTAAGGGAGCTGCGACTCCTGCAAGTTCTAGTGTTAAGTCCAAAAATGATAGTGTTAAATTACCGAAAATATCAATTCCCACATTTACGGGCGTCTACACTCAATGGCCCACTTTCAAAGATTTGTTTGTGTCATTGATTCATCAAAATGAGTGTTTAGATAATGTACAAAAGATGCATTACTTGAAAGGCTTGTTGTCGGGCGAAGCTGAACAATTAGTGAGGAACATTCCAATCACAGCGGCTAACTATGAAGAGTGTTGGTCTATACTTAGTAGTCGTTTTGATAATAAGAGATTTATATCTAATTGTTTGTTGAAGAGGTTGATGAGTCAAACTACTGTGACTGAAAACTCAGGTGCCATCAAAGGTCTGTTAGACACTACAATGGAGTGTTTGAATGGGCTCAAAAATCTCGGCGTTGATGTACAGTCGTGGGACATCATAGTGATACACATTGTGAGCCTAAAGTTAGATGTTGAATCCCGAAAACTATGGGAGACAAAAATCAGCTCACATGACAAGCTTCCCACACTGGACGAGTTCAAAGAGTTTTTGGAAGCCAGATCGAGGGCATTGGAATTTTTAGATTCTAAGGATAGTAAAACTCGACCGGTGGTAGCTAAGCCTAGGGTTCATCACGTAGTTAGTGCCGACAACAATGCCAATCTTGAGTGCCCTTATTGTAAAGAGAACCACAAGATTGCAAACTGTAAGCAGTTCGCAAAGCAGAGTTATGAGTCTCGTCATGACTTTGTTCAAACCAAGGGGTTTTGTTTTAACTGCCTTGGTCCTCATCACTCCGTCAAGTTTTGCCGCCAAAGTTCTCGTTGTCAAGTGTGCAATAGAAAACATCATTCTCTATTGCACCCGAAATCAGTTTCAAATTCAGCCGTCCCAACATTGAACTCTAATTCAACGGCTGAAGTTAAATCAGCGGTGTCTGCCGTACAGGCATCGTTATCAGAGGAAAAACCATCTACATCGTCAAATGTAGTTACGCATTTTTCTCAAAGGTCAGTGCCTACACAGGTCTTGTTGGCCACAGCTCTTGTCGAAGCACAGACAAGATATGGGTCAACACAACTGTTGAGGGTGTTATTGGATCAAGGATCCCAGGCATCATTCATAACCGACTCAGCAGTTCAGCTACTTGGACTGAAGAAGACAGCGACCACAACGGTCATATCAGGGATAGGTGGTGAGAAGAGCAGTTTTGCTTCGAGGTTTACAGTCACAGTGACTATTCACTCACGCTCAGATCCCAATTTTAGTGTCCAAGTAGAAGCATTCGTATTAGGTACCATCACATCGCTCTTACCTTCTGAGAAACTTGCTGAAATCAACTGGCCTGAGTTGCAGCTCACTTTAGCTGACCCAGATTATCATACACCAAACAAAATTGATATTTTGCTTGGCGCTGAAGTGTATGGCCAGGTTCTGAGAGATGGAGTATCACAAGGCCCCCAAGGTTACCCAGTAGCCCAGAACACAGCCTTTGGGTGGATCTTGTCAGGTCAGATTCCATCAAAGTCTGATTTGTTGAGTTGTCATATTCATTGTCATCATTCCACTATCATTTCAGATGAAGTTGATGACAACGCTCTCCTAAAACAATTTTGGGAGATTGAGTCAGTTGTTCCCGGATCACCAAAGATCTTTTCCGTCGATGAGCAGCGATGCGAAGACATTTACCATCAAACCACTTCTAAGGATGGAAGTGGCAGGTATGTAGTTAACCTTCCATTTCGTAATGACGATCCGCAGTGTCAGTACGGAAATTCAAGAGAGCTTGCTGTAAAGAGATTTCAGCTTCTTGAAAACAAGTTCAAGAAGCATCCAGAAGTAAAGAAGCGATACTCTGAGGTGTTCCACGAATACATGGACCTTGGTCATATGGAACGAGTACTTGGTGATGATCCGAAAAGAGCTACAGCTGTATATTTACCACATCATGCTGTTGTACGTGAGGACAGAGCCACAACCAAGGTTCGCATAGTGTTCGATGCTTCCATGAAGGGGTTCAATGGCGTCTCCCTGAATGATGACCTATTGGTAGGTCCCAGATTGCAACCGCCATTGCGTCACTTGATAATGACATGGAGAATGCACCCGATAAGCATTTGTGCAGACATTGTAAAAATGTATCGGCAGGTGAAGGTTTTACCTGAACACGCAGACTTTCAGAGAGTAGTGTGGCGTGATCATCCCGACCACGATATTGAAGATTATCGTATGCTGAGAGTTACCTTTGGCACTTCGGCAGCTCCTTACCTCGCGGTGAAGACATTACAGCAAGTAGCAGCCGATGAATGTTCACATCTTTCTGAAATTGCTAAGAAAATAAAAAATGAATTTTATGTGGATGATTTGATGACAGGTTGTCAAGTTATAGAAGAAGGTATGATGTTAAAAGAGAAAATAACAGAAGTACTTACCAGAGGTGGCTTTCAGTTACAGAAATGGGTTAGTAGCTGCAAGAAATTAAATGAATTAATGTCGGACGATGGAAAGGAAGAAAAGGAAAAGAATCAGGGTCTAGGAATGACAGAAAAGGATATTAAGAAAGATGAGATCATGAAAATTTTAGGAATCTCATGGGATCGAGATTGTGACAAGTTCAAATACTTGGTGAAGCTTCCGTCACAGCAAATTCCGATCACAAAGCGGCGAGTCATTTCAGATATCTCCCGCCTATTTGACCCGTTGGGATGGGCAGCACCTTGTGTTGTCATATCCAAGATATTTATACAAAAGCTGTGGCTTTCAGGAATAGGCTGGGACGAAGAGCTGCCTTCGGAATTGCTAGAAGAATGGCAAACCTATAGAAACAACCTCATTGAAACAAGTAAGTACAGCGTTCCGAGGTGGATTGATACAGCAGTTGACAATTTGTGTGTGGAGTTGCACGGCTTTTCCGATGCTTCAGTAGTGGCTTATGCTGCAGTAGTATATGCGAGGGTAATACACGCCAACAACTCCATCACAACAAGCCTGATCACTGCCCGCACGAAAGTTGCCCCAGTTAAGCAGCAATCGATTCCCAGGCTTGAATTGATGGGAGCGGTACTGCTGGTTGAATTACTTTCGGAAGTTTCAGAAGTCATGAAGATCCCACAAGTTCATGTGCATGCATGGACCGACTCATCCGTGGTTTTGGCATGGCTTAGCAGTCACCCAAGCCGCTGGACTACTTTTGTTGCCAACAGGGTATCTACTATCCTGTCTCGTTTTGATAATTCTCACTGGGCTCATGTCCAGTCTTCTCAAAACCCAGCAGACATTGCTTCAAGAGGATTAAACCCTCAAGAGTTGTCTTGCAATGTTTTGTGGTCTCAAGGACCCCAATGCACAGTGTGGGATTTGACGTGATTTTCGGACATGGTCTTTTTATTGCAGAATTCGTTAGTATTAACAATTTAAAACGTTAGAGTAGAACTCCCGTGTTTCAGTTAAGTTTATTTTCAGAGATATGAATTTTTGAAAATACCTATATTTTTAGTGCCAAAAAATTTTAAAGTGTTGGTGCGCCTACATTATAGGATTATTTAATAATTTGATTTCTGTATACCTAAGAATGTCTCAAGCTGCAATTTTAGAAATTATTTTGAATTTTCTATATGCTGTAAAACGCGAGTAATTAATTATTTTATATATTTGGTTTTTATTTTTTTACTCCGAATTTAGGTCGTAGTAGCACATAATTTCTTCATAACACATAGCCCCAGATCGTAAGCAACAATGTGGTAAAAAAACGGAAAGCTAATCTCGCGTGGATTGGAAGTTACAGTAACTTAAGTTTTTCCGTTATGGTTGTCACAAATATTTGGTCAAATTTTGAACGTTTTTGGCTGTAGATTTAAAAAAATTGATAGAGCTGAAAATCTCAGTGATACCGTGCCTGCGGATATTTATTTACCCCTGCAGGGTATTTTTTTTTTTTTGGGGTAATAGAACGAAACGAGGTATTTATGAAAAACAGATTTATTTATTAATATAAATGTAGATCATGCTATTTTCCACAAAATTTGCCGTTTATTCTTTTTCCTAAGATTCACCATTTCTGAGATATAGCGATTCTAAATGTAAAAAAAGTGTTATCCTCAATAATATGCACAATAATATAATGTAAATGAGAATAGCATATTCTAAGGATCGTTGTAAACGATCTAAAGGAAAATAAAAAAAAGAATAAGTTCCTTTAATTTCGGCAAAAAAATTATGATTTAAAAAGTGACAACCCCGACTGTAAAGTTTTCGGCAAAAACGTTATTATTTAATAACTTCCAATCCACGCGAGATTAGCTTTCCGTTTTTTTACCACATTGTTGCTTACGATCTGGGGCTATGTGTTATGAAGAAATTATGTGCTACTACGACCTAAATTCGGAGTAAAAAAATAAAAACCAAATATATAAAATAATTAATTACTCGCGTTTTACAGCATATAGAAAATTCAAAATAATTTCTAAAATTGCAGCTTGAGACATTCTTAGGGATACAGAAATCAAATTATTAAATAATCCTATAATGTAGGCGCAACAACACTTTAAAATTTTTTGGCACTAAAAATATAGGTATTTTCAAAAATTCATATCTCTGAAAATAAACTTAACTGAAACACGGGAATTCTACTCTAACGTTTTAAATCGTTAATACTAACGAATTCTACAATAAAAAGACCATGTCCGAAAATCACGTCAAATCCCACACTGTGCAATGGTTACGCAATGAAGCCATAGAATACACAAGACCGAAAGCCATATCCACAAACATGGAACAGAAATCGGTTAAGGCTCATGTGGTTACTGAGAACACACAAGTAGATCCTTTGTGGACTAAATATTCTACATTGCAGAGATTGGTGAGAGTTATTGCTTACTGCCGGAGGGTTTTGAGATGGAAGAAATTAGAAAACAATACCAAAAGGTATGAAAATTATCTAACGAAGGAAGAAATTGAAGAAGCAACAAAAGTGTGTATTAGACAGGTTCAAGGAGAAGTATTTAGTGAAGAGATAAGAGACATTAAAAGAACAGGAGTAGTCAAGGCAAGAAGCAAGCTCAAATCTCTTTGCCCAATGTTGGATGATGATGGGATCCTGCGCGTTAGTGGTCGTATTCAGAACGCCATGGTGGATGAAAATACAAAACATCCCATCATTGTTCCACAAAATAGTCACTTCACCAATCTTGTGATCGGTGAAGCTCACAAGAAGACTCTACATGGAGGACCAACGTTAGTCTTGAATCATTTGCGTACCAAATATTGGGTGATTTCAGCCAAAACTTTGGTTAAGGCTTTTGTACGCAAATGTGTCACATGTAGACGGTACTCTATAGCTGATCAAACTCAGTTGATGGGTCAGTTACCGTCGAGTAGAGTGACACCAGCAAGACCGTTTAGGAACAGCGGAGTTGATTTCGCAGGCCCTATAAACATACGAGTATCAAAAGGTCGTGGTCATAAGTCGTATAAGGGCTATATTTGCTTATTTGTATGTATGGCAACTAAGGCCATACATTTGGAAGCCATTAGTGATTTGTCAGCTCAAGGTTTCATTGCAGGGTTCAGAAGGTTAGTAGGTCGCAGAGGTTTGGTGAGCGATATTTGGAGCGACAATGGCACTAATTTTGTTGGCGCTTCCAAAGAACTTCGTCATCTTGTAGCAGCAGAGAAGTCGTCTGTGGCTGTAGACATTAGAGAGTGGTTAGGCAACAACGGTACGAAGTGGCACTTCATTCCACCTCATGCGCCTAATTTTGGAGGGCTTTGGGAGGCAGGAGTGAAGTCCACTAAGTTTCACCTAAAACGGGTGATAGGTGATTCAACTCTTACCTACGAGGAGATGTCCACTGTGCTGATCCAGGTAGAGGCATGTCTCAATTCACGTCCGTTGTCAATGATGTCTGATAGTCCCAATGACCCTACTCCCTTAACACCGGGTCATTTCCTTATAGGCGAACCTCTGATAACGGTGCCTGATCGCAATTATGAGAATAGCAACATTACCACTTTGAAGCGTTGGCAATTATCTCAACGTATGGTTCAAGAATTTTGGCGACGATGGTCTGAAGAATATTTGGTTCATTTGTTACAGCGTTATAAATGGAACAAGCATGTTCCAGAACCAAATATTGGAGACGTTGTTTTAGTTAAAGAGGAAAATGTACCTCCTGCTCGTTGGTTCTTGGGCAGAATAGTTGAAAAGCACTTTGGTTTGGACAAGGTCACACGAGTTGTGACTCTCAAGTGCAATGGTTCTCTGTGTAAGCGTCCTGTTTCTAAGTTATGTGTTTTGCCTGTGACTGATTAGTTTTAAGTGTTTTTATGGTGTGTGTTAGTTTAAATTTATGTTGTTTGAAGGAATTTCAGTTTGTTTTGTTATAGATTTATATACAGTCCATTTTAGTTATTTTCCAAAGTTATCGATTTAGTTTAGTTTGTTATACATGCTTATACGGCCAATTTTTGTTGTGAGTTGTGTCGACTTTTAATTAAGAACATAAACAGATGTTCTTGGTGGGCGGTATGTCCAAGTTGTTTATTTCATAAGGTTTTTGAAGTGTAGTGTATCAGTCGTGCGTTAGTTGTATGAAAACGTAGTTCATATTTTATCAACTAGATGGCAGCACACAACAAGTTAGAACGCGCAAGTGGTGCGTTTTGCCTATTATGCTACACGATTTCTGTATTTTTTACTGAGCCTCTTCTGATTTGATAAGACCAATAGAGACCTTTGAAAATCAGAATTGCATTTTCATTTGAAACTGAGGTTGGGAAGTTGACCCTTGTACAACTAGTCTGAGTCTAGTGATGTCTTTTTCGGTTACTTTAGGAATATATACTCTGAATAGTATGAAGTGCTCAAGTCAACATACCACTTTTCTAGTCTAAAAATACTATAAATTATATATAAATTGTCAAATTCGCTTAAAATTTATTAGTGACAGAAAGGCGACAGAGTAATAAATTCAACACAATACCTACAAAAAAAATGGTGTATGGGAAATCTTTAAAGATAAATTGTACGTTTTTATGCTAGGATAATGAAGGATTACTTTTATCTTACAGTAAACAAATAAATAAATAAATATTACTGGACATTTGACACAGCGCCATCTAGCCCCAAACTAAGCAAAGCAAAGCTTGTACTATGGGAACCAGATAACTGATAGATTACTTATATATTTGTAAATACATACTTATAATATAATACTTTATAACACCCAGACACAGAACAAACATCTATGTTCATCACACAAATGTTTGTCCTGGGAATCGAACCCACGACCTACAGCGCAGAAGGCAGACTACCAAATGAGCTAAGAGGCCAGTCAAAAATGCAGTTCTTTTTCAAATTAAAATATCTTTTATTCCATATTTTTTGACACATACATTTTTTACCCTGTGTTCGGTGTATTCCTATAAATTCGACGAAGAATGTTGAACTCAATTTACTTATTAAAAATCTATAAAAAATCAGATTTCGTAAACAAGCAAGAAGTGAACACTATTGGCACTGGTAGATCCAAAGCCACTGTAAAGAGAACAATTTCCAACGGATTTACCTCATTACAAAAGTTTTCCTTATCGAGTGTAAATGGGACGGGAGCCGATAAACGGGGCCCGCCGGGTCGGCAGCGACCTGTGTAGATACCACACGGTAACTCTATGCTAGTTAACCGGATTTTAAATAGAAATTATATGGAAATTCGTCTAGACTAACTTTACATGGAATGCAAACAAGACAGTTTATTTAGCTATACAAAAAATAACACGAACACAATTTGTTCAATGAAAGTTTAGTTTTCGGAATTGTGGGGGATAGGAAGAAAAAGAAGATAATTCAACTAAAATTATAAATGTCATCATCATCAGCAAGCCTCCTTGCTTGCCCTCCTTTGGAGAGCACCGCAGAGGCGGGCCAGGGTATTTATGTTATTCACTATTTGGGCTTTTAAGGTTGACTTATTTAGGTAAAACTAGGGATAAACGAAGGTAGGTATAAGAACACTCCCAAAACAGTATGTACATTCAAGAAATGATTATTATGATCTTATATTTTTTTAGATTATGGCTGTTTTAGTGTGCCATCTCTAATACACTAGCAAAATTAAAGCTTGCATTGGTGTTATGAGCAATTTGTTTTTAAATGAATAAGAAGCATAATCACCTCATGTTTGAGTTTTTAAAAGTAGCCTAATAAAACCTAGGTATATACATTAAAGAGTGAAATTGCAATCAGAACCTACTTATTTTATTAACTATTTTTATTTGTTTATATACCTATCATTGACAATAATTAACTTTACAGAACTAAATCAATAATTTGATTCAAATAATGATAATTTAATAATATAGCACTTCAATAAGGTTTTTATAAAATGCGAGTTTACAAATCCGTCATCTTTAGAATTGTTAGACGTTATCGGCAGACTAGAGAGTACAAGAGACGTGCAGGGCAAGGTCGCAAGAGAGTCACTTTAGTGAGAGACGATTGATTTATGGTGAGCAGTGTTCTGAGAAATCGCACTTTGACTTCTGAGGTCAGATCTACGCTCCAGGATGTTCGACAGGTGACAGTTAGCACTAAAACTGTAAGAAGAAGACTTCAAGAAGAAGAAGAAGCTAGAATAAAGACGTACTTGCCAGCTAGAGGACCTTTACTTACCACAGATCATCGAGTAGCTCGGGTTAACTTTGCTCGCTCATACCAAAACTGGAATGATAATGACTGGGGGAAAATATTGTTCACTAGTCTAGGTTTTGTCTTAACGCAGATGATAGAAGGGTTAAAGTTTGGAGACGACCCGGAGAAAGATACGCTCAGTGTAACATTGTCGGAATAGATTCATATGGTGGAGGGTCAGTAATGGTATGCATAGGTATTTGCATAGGGGCACGTACGGAGTTGCACATCGTAGAAAATGGTTCCCTGGTTGCGGCTCGGTACGTAAATGACATCTTAGAACCGATTGTTATGCCCTTTGCCCCATACATCGGACAGAATTTTCAAATAATGTAGGACAATGCGCGGCACTGCAGCGATAGTTTGGAGGTCTCTTCGAGAGGTCGAAATTGACGTTTTGCCATAGCCAGCACGCTCGCCAGACTTAAACCCTATCGAACATGTTTGTAATAAGCTCAGAAAACAAATAAAACATTTGGACCTAGCACCCACAAACATAGGAGATCTCAAAAGGGCACTGGAAGAAGAGTGGAATCGAATACCACTAACTTAATCAAAAGCATGCCAAGAAGATTGCTGGCAGTTTTAACAGCTAGAGGAGGTAACACCAAATATTGAATGTGCCTAAACACTCGACAAAAAATACCCAATAATGTCATAACACCAACACATCTTCAATGGGTTATTTCTTCAAAACATCATTTTTGAGATTTCTGTTGATTAGTCTTGTGCTTTCTACTGAATTCAGTTTTATTTTCATTTAAAATGGTAAAATTAATAAATTGCTTGATATAACTTCTATAATTACATACAAAAAAAATATTTTAGTTCTGATCTGTCTCGTTTTTGTTCCGTTCCTCTAATTAAGTCCATGAGTGTACTTACCTACCTATTAATATTTTTTTTATTGGAAAAAAGACCAGGTCAAGAGTACCTTAAACCGACGAGCTTGTATAAAGAATGTAATGAGTGGAGACCGGATTATACACCGTTAATTCTGGGTCAGTTTAAAGCCAGCACTCACTGCTTATATTACTTAATCGCATTCGTGTCGTTGGTTCATAGGAATCTGAATGGTTGAAAAGCATTGAAAAGATTTAAAAAAGTGAGATAAACACTTGGTAAGGTGTGTCGTAGGCGCGCAGAGCCAATGACCTCGTAGACCCTACGCCGTAGTCGCTGGCTGAGAGTAGCTCTACGCCGTAGCAAGCAGCTGTGATGTGAATGTGTGATAGATGTTATGTGAATGCGGCCGAGTCGAGCCGACAAACGAATAGTACTACTACTGTCGGTTCTCATATAATCGAGTATGTTTCGTGTTATTATTAATTGCAAAAAAATAGATCTCATATTTATTATTATTTTTAAGTAAGGTTATCGATATAGATCACGTAGGCGCCGGCTTTAAACTGACCAAAAATAAATGATAGTTTTATTAATGAGGCGGGTGAACTTTAGCCAGAAACAAGAAGTGCACTAAGTGCAATAAGTACCTACTAAATTTTTTTAAGTGAAAAAATACCATTCCGTATATCCACATGTGGAACGGTTTTTTCCACAAGACGGTCGAGACAAAATATTGAATAATTTTTAGTTTTAAAAATATAAAATTTACTTACCAATTACTATTTTCTTTTTATTTAATGATGCATATTTTGATACTTTTCATGCATATTTTAGGCATTTTTGCATGCATAATATAGGCTTTTTATGTTGCATATAATCCGGTCTCTAGTAATGAGAGTGAATGAAGCGAACGAATTGTCAGGATCGTAGCAAAAAGAAATCTGTGGTCTCTCCCTATGAAGGGAAACGAGCGATTTTTTGTCATGTTACACCTACCCAGTTCATTTTCAGCTGTCAAAAATATCAATGCTATCCTAAAAAAAAAACTTTTTTTTAATGCGATCCTATTACCTATGGTTTATTGTCATAATCCCCACTAAGAAATCTCTGGATCGATAAAGCCTGTCTTCAGGAATGGACAAAGCACTTTATATAGACACTGTAACCCAACAGCAATCGAAAAGATAAGGTGTGCTAAAAAAACATTGCTTCAAGGAGTCGCCTCGAAATGCTTTAAAAAAGTTTTGAATCAACTCTGAGGGTGCGTTTCCACTGAGGCGGAGCTGAGCCAATCACATGTCAAACGACGAAATCGAAGCGTGACAAAATGCACCCTGATTGGTCAATTCATGCGCCGCTAAGCTCCGCTCCGCTCAGCTCCGCCTCAGTGGAAACGCAACCTAATATAAGCTTCACCAACTGGCTAATGATCTAAAAGATTAACGCGAAACTTTTATTTTACTTCACTTATGGGTGTATGTTAGGGACAAAGCAATTGAGTTTTAAGCAAGTTTTCTCTATCCATTTGATCTGAAATTTGGCACATCACGCCGAGAATCACGGTAACATTGCAATATTGTGGTGACAGCGAGCTGATCAGATTATGGTGGCTTGGCGGCGGATGGCCAAGCGAGCTTTTTAACGAAACATAAAAGTTTAATCGAGTTAAAACTTGAACATCCATATCAAGTTCTCATTGCAATATAATATTATGATAACAGCAAGCTGATCTTATGATGAAGAGGAGCAGTTTAATTTAATTACTCAAAAAATACTCTAATGGAGTAGAAAACCAATAAACTACTATCATGCTTACATAAAGCTTTTATTTATAATTTTTATGTTGTTCATCCACACTTAGGTACAGTAGGTACTTCAAGCTTTAGAATGGACATCGGTTATTTTTGTGTTTCCCGAATATGCCCGAGGGCAGTGTATGATTCTACAAAACAGAATGCTACAGAAGTGCACGTAGTTATCAGCGCAGCTAGCACGGCTTGCAACTAATTTGCTTTTCATAAAAATTACATTGATATTTATTTGTTTCCCATAAAGTTGAAATTATGAGTAAGTTTCATTTCCAAATGACTGTCAATCGTTTGTGTAAGGTTATACAATTGTTTCCGATGTTTTCCGAAAACCGTTCTTTATCTTGAATAACTGTAATATTTTATCGAAAATGAAATGTCTTATCAAAATTTTCGATTCTGAAGGGATTCGAACCTGCATTGATACAAGCAATCCTCCTTAAGCCGGAGTGCCTTAGAGAGGCTCACGACGTTTTCTGAAGCGCGTTTAGGAGCTGTTCGCATCGCGTTTGTATCGATACAAACGCGTGCCCACTCCCGCCACGGATCCATTATTCGTCGGGTTGAAATTCTTGATAAGCTCATATTATCAGTTATAGCACCGATTAGCGCCATCGCTTGTATCCATGCTGGTTCGAATCCAGTCGGAATCGAAAATTTTAATAAGAAATAATTAAAAAAAAACTTAAAAACTTAAGACTTCATTTTCAATGAAATACTTAAAGCTTATTTGTAAAATATTGTTTCTGACCTTAATAGCTAAACTGAATTGTTATTATTATTGTGATAGTTAATGATCCAACTACTGGTAAACAGTAGAAATGTTGTAAACACAGAAGTCAATTAATAGTAGTCAGAATGAGGGCTTCCTAAAACAATTAGTTTGAGCTTTTAGCACTAAAGCTCGAGTAAGTGAGAACACAAGGGCTTCATTGAATTAATTGAAACGTTGTTGATTTATAGTTTACAGGCACATTGTGTAAACTCCACTGCTTTATTGATTATTTTATCTGGGTTCCGAGAATCGTGTAATCTCTAACAGGAAACAAAACTGAGACCGCTCGCATCGCCTGCTGTGCTCTGTTCGTTTGTAAGCTATAGCTGTGCTAGTTCTTAAATATCAGTAAAAGTTACTGTGTAATTATTAGTTTCTGCAAGCAACGCGGATTAAATACAGGTAATAAAAGTAAAGGTACCTAGTAATCTTTAAATATATTTCAGGTTATTATTTGAACAGTTTAATGTCAGAGTAATTAATACAAAGTAGCCAATAAACATGGACGCAGGCACGGTCACCTTCATCAGGTGCTGGTTTTACCATCTTAATGTAATTTTTTAATTTATTACTTCCAATACAAATAAACCCAGTTCGAAAAGGCCATGCTGCTGGTATCCCAAAAACATTGCCCAATGGTGTCGGTTAAAGAAAATAGGTATAAAATGAATTATTAATGTAGGTAAATACAGTAAAATACAAAAAAAAATAAACTCTAACTGCTCGTTTTCCGGATCCAAATTACTCTAATTTCTCTCAAACCAGTATTATTGGTAACGCCAACATTGATTCATTTTAGATTTACTCTTTTATTTTATAATTTTATAATATTTATAATATCTTTTATAATGGGGCAACTCCCCCAAGTTCTTGTCCATGCCCGCTTTGATATTAGACAAGAAGAACCAAGGATTTGTGTTTTTTCACTTAAGCTCAAGTTTTTTCACTACATAAGTAGATACCTTCCTACCTTATTTTCTTAAAAGGATCACTTGAAATGAAAAATAAGTTATTTGTTTAAAAAAAAAAATTTCAGGACAAGCTTTTGTTGGGTTAGGGCAAACTGATTCAAATAACCCCAAACACGAATGCTCTACTATTATTCACTGAGAAGTTCCATGGAAAAGTTCCTGATTCTATCATCAGATCAGCTCGCTGTTACCATATTATTACACTGTAATCGGAACTTGACAGATACGCCGAGTTTCAACTCAATCAGCCTATTTACCGAGGAGTTCTGTTGAACAGCTCCTGACTCAATCATCAGATCAGCTCGCTGTTACTATAATATTTCATTGTTATCGAGAATCTGTAAGTGTGATTTTCAGCTCAATCGGACACTGCGAAGTGGGTCAAAGAAGGTCATTCTGGCTTCATTTCATACGTGGTTGGGCCCAAAAGCCAAAGTATTGAAGCCTACGTCTTGAAGCTACGTACGTTTTCGTGTACTGACCGCGTGCATAGCGTAAACAGCGTTGAGATGCGTGGTCGCCATATTCGAGCAAGCCACGCGTGTACCAATGACGTCAATTGGGAAAATTGGTACCTACTCGTTGTCGTACTAATGCCGGTAAGTGATCCCCGCTGTTCCAGCTTGTTGACTCTTTTAATATGATACTAAATTCAACTCATTAGACATAGCGGCAAGCTCGAGCTAGTCTAATAGATTAAGCACTATCTACCTATCTTTAGCTATTCCTATTTATAAGTAAAATATTAAAGTAAACCGTGGTAACGGTGTTGGTTTCACATTTATTACTTACTAGCTGCAGCCCGCGGCTTTGCTCGCGTGGTACCCGGATAAAAAGTAGCCTATGTTACTCTCCAGCCCTCCAACTATCTCCACACAAAAAATCACGTCAATCCGTCACTCTGTTTTGACGTGAAAGCAGGACAAATAAACACAATTTCACATTTATAATATGGGAAGGTACGGATTTATCAAAATGAACATAACTACTGTTGTAATGTATTACTCTGTGTTTACCCAAATAGGCTGGATTTTACCAAACTGGAATAAGTTTTATCTGGAGATTAAACCACAGATAAACTGCAGTTTGTTTGAATAATTTGACATTGTAAACTTGACACCTTATAACCAGGATAATTTGAATGCACCTAATAATGTTCGGTTAAGCTTTCTAAACAAATGTATTTCGAATTCTGTCGGCTAATGGAATAACTACTCTGGGAGTAAGATGACAGTTTGGTAGAATCCACCCTAAATAAAATAAATACTTACCTAAGATGTAGAGAATAATTATTTCTTCATTATTTTACCCTGGAATGGAATGTCATACCAAGTCGTCCCATAAAATGTGTACAAAGTTTACTTTGGAATACTGAGAAATATTTGGGAATTTCCAAATTGGTCTTGAAATAATACCACAAGCTGGCGTATATCCACGCTGATCACTATCAAGATATCATAACGAGTTTCCGCAAAAACTTCTATAGTCCTCGTCAAGTCTTCATCTTTGTAAAACAAACAGCATTCTTGACAATTATTACTGCAAGCAACAGAGCTTTGAGATAATGGTCTGAATTCCTAAAGAGATACGAGTATAGGTAGTATAAAAGTGGAAACTTTTATACAAACTGCATGAGACTGAATCATAAACACTAGAAGAGAAATTAATAATTTTCATAGACAATTAGACAATTATATTTACTTATAGATTATAACAATGTCTGTAACTTAAATAAAATGTAAGTTATAAAATAACAATTAATAGCTTTCTGTACTTAGTTCCCGTTATGTAATGTAGTCCTCAGATATTAAATGATTTTGTAGTGAGGTGCACTAAAACAATAATTACTTTGAAAGCATTCAGTGCGGGCAATGACCCTTTGCCGCAGCCGCGCTCTCAAACACCCGAATTCTTGCGCGTCCGTGCCATCTCTGATAAAACCCTCTCGCGGGCATCCGAGGCACGCTTGCATGTGTCGGCAACTTCGGCACGCACGCTCTCAGACATTTGTTTTTAAACATCACTCCAAACTTAGACCGATTATTAATTAAGCGCTGCTTGAAATGGTCCGCGTGTTTAATGATAAAATCAATTTCATAAATATTGTTAACACAATTTTTTTAGTTCTGGTTGACAAGAAAGGTTGAATAGTAAAAAACTACATAAAGGATATAAGTACCTACGGTATTTAAAATGAACGAAAAAGATAGGTATTACAGCCCTGCTTGTCAAATTAACAGCGTTTATTACCTAGCGGGGTTGAATTGACCGAAAACATAAACTGTCAACACAATAATGGTGTTACTACTATGCGTGTCAAAGTAACGTTATTCGAAGGCGCCGCGATACCGATCATTGCAGCGGCTCATTTCCATTCATTCGGTGCATCGTTGTCAATGTGCCGGGTGGCGCGGTCAGAGGGCGCGGCGGGGTGCCGGGTGCCGGGGTGCGCCGGCGCCGCTGCAGTTAGGCGCGCGCGCCCGCGCCCCGCGCACGCTGCACGTTGCATCCGCGCCGGCTGTCTATGCATCGCGTTACGTACACACGCGCCATCACACCGTTTAAATTACTTTCTATATATTGCCAGACGCGAAACTGCAATATCAGCCTTATCTCCACGAGGTAAGAGCTGTGGCGGCCGCACCGGACGTGACGCTGTGCCATCGATCATTAGACTCTCCGCACTCGCCGATCGATGGATATTACAGCTTTGTTTACGTGCCGTCGCCGTCGCCTGCGTACAAGCACGTAAGTTATGCATGTCCCGTATGCGCATTTCATAATGCACTCGATTCGACGCGCGTCTCGTCTCGTTTGTTTGTTTACATGCGCCGCCTTACTGTTCTGATCAATATCATGAAAAGTATAAGTAGATAGTGTTTACTATGTTTTGATTTGAATCTTCTGAGCTTCAGCCACTTTCTCTGTCTATTTAGGATCAAATTATTAAAACGTTAATCGCTTCATTACCTACTAAATCTAAAACCGTTAACGTAATCGTGCACGTGCTTCGGTGCGTGCCAGGGCAAAGTGAACCTTATTTCATTACTATACTTGGGTTTATGTTGAAAAAGTAGAAGCGAGTTGTAATTCGCGTATCGCTGTCGGTTGTCGGAAATGCTCGCCCGAGTCTGGAGTAAGTAGGGGGCTGCGTTAGTGCACACCTGCCTGGCACGCCACGCCGTCGGTCGGCGGCGGCGTTGTCCTTATTTCTTTGAATTATTCACAGAACCACCCTAATATTAGCTTTCTACTAGTTACTGTCTTCGTTCTTAATATTAATACGAAATTTAAAGGTTTCTTGGGTGTACTCCACAAAATCGATTTTAGTCGTATTGTGATTCTCTCGTCACTTAATTGCATACAAAAGACATCAACGCGCGCTTGTTTTAGTGCACATCGGACATGCATATTAGACTGGAATAATTATAATGTCTGTGACATAGATAATTATTTATTCATTCAGTAAAAGTAGTATCGCTGGAAACAAAATTATCAGCAGATATATTTCAATATAATAATTTACCCACTGGGGTGCGAAATTAAATCAGATTCTAGACAAAAAATTAAACAAAAACCCACAATCTCGCTAAAGCTGAGGTTATAATAAGACTCGTAGGTAGGTACCTAACTGAAGACATTTCAGAATCAGAAACAGATTTATTGACAACTTAGCTTCCACCCGCAGCTTCGCTCGCTTGACACCTACCCGGATAAAAAGTAGCCTATGTGTTATTCCAGGTCATAAACTAGGTACATTATATTCCAAGTTTCAATAAAATCCGTTCAGTAGTTTTTGCGTGAAAGAGTAACGAATATCCATTCATACATCCTCACAAACTTTCGCATTTATAATATTAGTAGGAAAAAAGAGATATTGACAAAGTTTACGTCTGTATTAATTGAATTTCACAAGTTAGCCAATGATTTCCCTTTACGATACTGTACGACAGAGCCGTAGGCACTAGCAAAATGTTGCACATACGCATAACACGAGCTCTTAACGGTGAAGGAAAACAACGTGAGGACACCCGCGGCTTAGTCAGCCCCACACGTATTGACCATAATATAATGTTTCCTGTGGATACGGCTGGTTAAGCTGATAGAGATGGTTTAGGCTCTTGGGCAAGCCAATTCCATCTCAAAAATGTTCCAGGCCAGTGTCTGTTATGTACATACATACATACATAAAATCACGCCTCTTTCCTACAGGGGTAGGCAGAGACGACGGATTTCCACTTGCTACGATCCTGTTATGTGTGGGCAAATATTGCCTCATGTCACTGTTTAGTTAGATCATCTGGTAAAATATGTAAAGGCCTAAGTTTAGTTTATGTTTGATTCTGCAAATTCGTAAGGTTCCGGCGAAAATCTCATTGCGTTGATTTGCACGAAACTTACAGGGTGTTAACTAGTATCTTATAAACCGTTTAAACAAAATCACATCTATGCCCGTTCTCATTCATCTTGTTTGGTGCGTAACATGAGCTTAATTGACTAATGACATCGACGCGACGTACTTTCTACATTATGTGTAATTACATGATAGATAGCTTGTTAACTATGTATGGCACCGCACAGATGCTAGGCCACTCGTTAGTTGCCATTTATGATCAATACATAAACTCATCGAATTTATTTTTTCTTGTAGTAGGACTTGTTGCCATTTAACATAGTTGAAATCCATCCTTATAATTACGCTTTTATTCTAATTTTTGTGACAAAATGATCGGTTTTTTTTATCACCAAGAAATGATAAATTTAAAAAACGGAAAATTTACTTTCGACCCTATACTGTGCCTATACACCTGACACACGGTACACCTGAATACGGAAATCAGTAAATATTTCTTAAGCTAGAAAGTATTATACAATAAATTTTAAACTTATAGAACTTAATGGTTATAAATAAAGTAATGGCTCTGTGAGCTGAAGACCTCGCGAGTCTGTGTTTGCATAGCATAAACTTTATGCTTTATGCCATAAAGAAATCTAAAAGTGAGCAGTTTACTAAGAAGTTATTCTGCTCATTACGCTGAAGATCCTCATCAGATCTTCACCAAAGTTTTATGAGTTACAACCTTTTAAAAAAAAAGAACCATCGAAATCGGATGTCATAAGGCGGAGATATCCTGTAGTCCCCTTTTTGCCCCTATTCGGAGGAAGTACCCCCCCCTATCAAAAATCCCCAATGACAAAAAAATCTATAAAATTATCGAATCGGCTCCCAAAATTTCACGAAAATTGGTTGAGAAATGCGTCCTGTAGAGGAGAATAGAGAAACAGACATCCGGACAAACGAAAGCATTTTTGTCCAAGTTGAAACAGAGACGCTTATAGAGCTGGTTCTTACCTCGGACAGATGATAAGTACAGCAATCCAACGGGGTAACGCTGCGCTGCCAGTCTTTTGGGCACTTCACCTGCGGTCGGTGATCTGAACTCTGTCTTCTATCTTTAATCATTAAGAAATAGAAAACAGAGTTCCTTTTAATTTAGTTGTAAGTTAGTTAAGAAGTGAATTCATATTATTATGTTACTGAGTGTTTTTTCTTTGTTTCGATAATCTATATCTTCTATATCTATACTATCTATACTATTATAATAAAGCGGAAGAGTTTGTTTGTTTGTTTGAACGCGCTAATCTCAGGAACTACCAGTCGGATTTGAGAAATTCTTTCTGCATGTGATAGCTGATCTCTTGAGGAAGGTTATAGGCTACTTTTCATCATCATCATCATCATCACCAAAACTATCACTACGGGGGCAACGCCGCGAGGGCGCTGCTAGTTTAAAATAAACCACAACATATTTATTTATGTTGCTACATAGCTTACCCAACACAACCTTAGCCACCAATAAAAATGATTAGAACCAATTTTATTATGGCGGTATAATGGGTAGGTACGGAACCCTCGGCGCACGAGTTCGACTCGCACTTGATCGGTTTTTTTCTTATTTATGTTACCCCAACTTGACACTACTGGGCAAGTTCGTCACCTAAAATGTTTACGTTGTTTAATTAATTAGCTAGCTAGGCAATATTTATTCATAGCGGATGCATTTCATATAATTAAATCAATAACTAGTATTTGTATTGCTAGTTTAACGAGGATTTAATACTAAGTACATAAACTCTTAAAACGTTGATGTGCACACAGTTAACGTACATTCTGCGTCAGGCACACGTATGCCATACTTCACAGTGTGTACCTAGTGTCTGAGTACGTATTAGATGTGGATCATGTTCGTACATATTGTAGTGTAGATCAATGATCTATGCGAGGTTATAAAGCAACCAGCGTCGGCCAGCACATTGTTAAGATAATTATTTTGTTCAATATTATGCATTACTGGCGGCCCCGACAGGCTTTGTACGGGTGTCTAATAAAGAAAATAAATAAGTTTTTTGTTAAACAATGTTTTTTAAGACAATCTTTTAATGGGAAAGGGTGAGCTGATTAAAATGAGCCTAAACAAGGGTGTTCTACTACGAGTTTTATTCACTGAGAAGTTCCATTGAACAGGTCCTGACTCCAACATGAGATCACCTCGCTATCTCATATTGTTACATTGTAGTCGGAACTAGACAGAAACGCCGAGTTTCAACTCTATCGGTCTATTTACTGTTGAAAAGCTCCTGAATTAATCATCAGATCAGCTCGCTATTACTATAATATTGCATTTACACGGAGAATTAAGAAACCTAAAGGTACCTACTTATAAAAACCGTGGAAAATAGTAGCGTTCTACAACTTTTTCACAAAACAACGAAGTAAACCAAAAGAATGAGCTTTTTGGTGGGAGCTAAAAGTCATTTTTCGTTTCGTTTTACTATAAGTAAGTACATATTTTATGTATGTATTACATAACTTGAATTAAATAAATAACTTTACACTTGCTAAATGCACAAACCGTACGAAGCCAAATTTAAGAAAAAAAAAGCTCAAACAATGAAAGAAAATGCGAAAAATCACAACGGAAAGACAATCTGTCATGTCATAACTTCTGTCTCACTCACCCACTCATTCACTCTTCTTTTTTAAGGAGATTTGTAACCCAAATTTTTCTCTTTTACGATTTTTCAACACTTTCATACAAACCTTGTTCTAAAAATCACAAATACAACAAAAAAGAATCAACCAAATCAGTCGAGCTGTTCATGAGTTAACAATGATTATAAGGTAACAAAGATTCAGCAATTCATTTTTATATACCTACACATTAAATAACTGTGAATTCCCTGCAGGGCAAAAGGCATACAATCATTGCATACATTTTCTATGAAATAATGAGTAATCACTTCAGGACCACTTATTCGATGTGTCTTAATTTAAATTCCTAACTGGCAAGTTGGGAGGCAGTTCTAAAGCCTTAGAATAGCCTTGCAGCTTGCAGAAGTAGTTACGAATTTAATCTAATGAGTGGCACTGTAACTAATGTGTAAAGTAAGAAGAAAAATTGTTTTTAATTACATAACCTACAGACAAATTTCACCTACTTTTACTGAAATTTATATAAAAATCTCTATTTCTTAAATTAATAAAGGAATGGGCATATTATATTTTATGGTCATTTTTTTTTAATGGTTAAAGTTGGTAGGTAACCTAAAAACAGTTTTATTTTTAATTTGGTCTTTCTTAAACTTGCGATTACAATTCTTATTTAGTACCTAAACCCTAAACGAGATAAATTCCCGTGTGCCCATGTACACACGGGAATTTATCTCGTTTAGGTACCTGAAGTCCCGCTGTTTTGGCTATGTTACGATTGCCGTGTCGCGGGCAAACTAGACTAAAATGTATCGGAGCATTAAGCGGTGGCAGTTTTCACAACTACTCTCACTAATCTTATGTTTTGTTTAAATTTGTTTAATCACATTCACGCTCATCACGATACTTAGCTTCTACAAAAGTACTTATACTAGCCCTGGCAAAAAGTTTTCATAATGTTTAGATAGGTATAAATAGTTTGAGGTGGTTTATTTTTTTAAGTGGTTATTTTATACATTTTTATATTTTTTTATATTAAAAAATGATTAAAAAAAAGTTAAGTTAGTCACGTGTCATTAATTTTAATCGGTCTTGTAGATTAGGGCGGCTAAGGATGTCATACAGCATCTGCACCGTCCTAGACACAATATCAACCGTGAAAATGTAACCTAACGCTCACCTAGATTAGATTTTTTTTTCTTTATTTTGGCTTCGCACGGCTTGTGCATTCAGCCAGTGTCAAGTAATTAAAATACTCCAAGTTTATAGATAAATAAGATATATAAGTAAATACATATTACAATACATAAATATACCCACCCACCCCTCCCCTTGTGCCTCAGTAAAGATGTAGGGCTTTACTGAAACATCAACACGGACTTTTTGGGAGAAGTCGAAAAGCAATGCTATCCAATTTTGTTTCACTTGTCCACACTTATGCACATTCATGAACACTTAACGGTTAATAATCCACCATTATTACACATTAACATTCGAGTAGGTATACATAACAAGTTTTGGAAAATAAAACAAAACGAAATCATGACTTCTCAAATTCCCGCCAAAAAATCTTTGTAGACTAGAAATAAAGATCTGAGCAGGCCTGGCTCACTTCTCACTTTAGGTATTTATCGGACGCGCGCCGCCTCGGGGGGCGCGCGACATAGGTTGCCACTTGCCGCTCGCTCGGCTTGCGGACTAGACGCGTTGTGCGTAATTATCGTGATCTCGTATACATCGTTTCTTGTGATTTATGCACGATGTCTAAACGATCTAGTCCTTATAAAAGATACTACTGTGTCTACGGGTGTCTAAACAAAAGGAAAAGCAATGAATGGACATTAACATTCTACAAAATTCCGGAAGATATTGAAAGGTTGGTACCTACTAAGCTTTTCTATAATTTGTTGTAAGTACCTATTTAAATAAATCATCAATAAATACCTAGGTAGGTACTTACTTTTACTCTGTAACTGTAGGTGCATAATGAAAACGAGATTTTATAGGTTTTTTAGGTATTTTATATTTTATAGACCTATTCGATTCCTTTTTGATTGAATACCTACCTGTTTACAAATAAACAAACATAATACACCTACAAAACTACCTACCTACAAAACTGTAGGTAGGTAGGTACCTACAGTTTTGTTTATTTACCTAGGTACCTAAAAGTAAACGCTTTAGAAATGAAATGAAATGAAATGAAATAGGTAGGAGTGATGATCACGCACGTCTGTAGATATCCTCGAGGCGCGATACACATTCTCTCAGATCTTTTTTGGCATTTTAAGATCCTTTGAAGATGTCTAAGGGAGTTGTCACAGGTATGTCCAAATACATATTGTACCTTCCTACATGCCCACATTTTGCAGAAGTTAACATTTCATACGTGACAGGTTGCAAGCCCATCGACGCTATTAGAACTCTAATTGGTTTCCTCACGATGTTTTCCTTCACCGTTTAGAACTCGTGTTAATGCGCTTATTAGGTATAAGTAGGTACATTTTTCGAAACCAAAAATCCATTGATGTGCATCAGCCCGGGTTCGAACCTGCGACCTTCGGATCGAAAGTCGAGGCACTAACCTACTCGGCCAACACACTTTAGACCCAGTTTAAAACAAAAGTAAGTACCTAGCTAGGTAGGTAGGTACCTAGCCTGATAATTTACCTGATAATTTATTTGTGTTGTCGCAAGCGAAAATTCGACAACCCTTACGAGTTGCGTCACACCGCGCCAGACAGTGACACAGTTACGCATTAGAGCAGGATGGGAATGTTTAGGTAAATATCTCGATAGGTAATAGGCCCATAGGCGAGTTGAATTGCACTTTATAGCTTCGCCGCGAGAGTCTCTATTTAAACAAATTTACTCGCGAAGTGACCCTTCTGTACGTAGTACTCTAGTATTCTGTGATCTGAGTTAGGACGGATTTTTTTTTAGCGGCTCGTTACACAAATTATGAATGAACTTATTATACTTTAATAAACGTTAAAATAAGTAGGTACTTACTTATGAATAATTAAATCATTAGTTATAAATAACTGCGTACGTGGAATACTAATGCGTACGCCGTGTTCAGCTGACACGACAAAGAATAAATTAGTACGTCACGGTTCAATTAGTGACGACACACCATCTTTATATAATTTCCCTCCTCCCTGCTTGATCATCATCGCCGAATTTTGCGTGCAATAAAACTCAATGAGTGTTTCTAAATTATAAAAATGTTTAAAACGTTAGAACGCCCTTCCTCAAGCACCCATAGGCTATTTTTCACACATTCATCATAAAGTCATCTGTTGGTCAATTCAACTAAAAACTCCGTTAGGTACCAGAATTGGCCACTTGCTCATACGAACTTACTTAATTCAACTATCCAATCTTTGGATAAAAATAATGCCTGCAAACGAAATCTTTAAGGAAACAATGAAAGTACTGTCAACGACAGAAGTAGTAACAGGGCTTTAGTCTGGAACATTGATCCATATAGAGCGATTTTATAATTAAGGTGTTTAGTTAAACGACGATAAAAAAATGACCTGCTTTTTTTTAGTTATCATCATACTTCTGAAGTGAGTCCTCCTTTACACTCAGGACACGCAATATATAACTAAATACGTGACTTTGGCTGGGATAGAACATAGCCTGTTTTCTTGGTACGCAGTAAAGAAGGCCAAAACACGTATTTAGAACGGAATTTACATTTAATTACGTATCTTAAACATCTTAACACATAAGTTGCATAAAAAAACTTAGATATACTTAACTATCTACATCTTCTCGTAATCATAATTGTGGAGCTACCATTGATACAAAGTCTCTGCGTTATTATACGCAACACTACATTTTTTTAACCTCTTTCGTAAGTTTATTAGCTTCGAGTTCAAATCCCAATCCACCTTTGTCTATCTATGTAGTACCTAAAAGTCTGGGTTGTTACCGACTTGTTGCTCGTACCAGTCTGCGTTCACCTCAAGCGGTAGACTGCGCGGGCGCATAGAGCCGGCATTCTCTTGGACATGGCCGCGAGTCGGTTTAGCAAAACGTGCAAAAAACCAGTCTGAATATTTTGTCCAGATCTATTAGTGAGTGCGTCTTCGAGTCGAGAGGCGATAATGAGGAGTGCAATGATGACGTCATGCAGTAATTGCGGGGTGAGGGGGGGGGAGGCGAGGACGCAGTGCTGTGCGCCCGTTCATTGTAGTTTTTCGATTATTGTTTAATTAGGGCGAAGCGGCGGCGGAGCGGCGGGCAGGGATTACCAACTACGGCCCGCACCAACACAAATGTATGTAAAATGCTTTTTGCACTTGCCGGTTCCGTCTTCGGTCGTTTCAATGTTTTACGTGGTTTTATATTAAGTAATACATTTACCACATCTACAGCACAATGAATCTAATTAAAGTCTTCTATGTTCAATACCTTTATCCTTAAAAGTCCATCACAAAATGCAATTAGGTTATTGTGAATGTCTGGCGGGTTGAATGTTCGATTAAACTTGTAGTACCTAATACATAGTTCACTTTGGAAAAAAAATTACAAAGGTGTGGTAGGTATGTGTAATTGTGTATTACCTACCTAAATATTATTTAGTTGCAAAATTGACATAACAGTAAGTAGATAAATTTTATAGCCAAGTTTACCCAAGCATTGATTGAGAAGAGATAGAGATGATGCTTTATTTGTGCCACCTAGATACAGTTGTTCTATCTCACGAAGTCCGTTTGGTCTTAATTGTGTGTGTGTTCACAGGCACGTTGTTTCTGTGTGCGTAAGCTCGGGAGCGCTCAGAATCGGCCCACGCACACAGAAACAACGTGAATGTGCATCTACACACACAATTAAGACCAAACGGACTTCGTGAGATAGAACAACTGTACCACCATATCATTCAGCCACAACATGAATTAGGTCACACAAATGACTCCTACCATCTGCCAGAGCTAGTACGGTACCACTTACTTGCAAATTATTCACGTCAGAGCCGCGCCGCGCCGCGCTGTGTAGACATGCAAAAAGTTTTATTGTAATGCGGTGCAGACAGTGAAACGGTTGGCAGCGGCTGGTTTGCTATCAGCGGGCGGCGACCGCGCCGGGGGCCCGCGGGGTTGGCGGTGGCGGCGGTGGCGCGCGCGGGAAAGAGCGCGTAAAAAGGCGAGCGGTCGGCGCGCGTAGATCTGCGCCTTTCACGAGGTCGACGCCCGCCAGGGCGCCCTCAAACTAACCGACAAATCAACCCCCTCATTTCCACCTACTTTACATTTTACCACAATTTACACGGTTTTCAAAATTCGCCAAATTGCACATCACTCAATCAAATACCCATATCTAACGCTTTGGTATCTCAAGGTTATTGTGAATGCAACTCGGATACGTTCCGGTCCCCTGACCTCCGAAACGTCTTTTCAGGAACATTAAGTTTACCGCAAAAATAAGATAAACGATTGACGAACACAAAATGTTTTATGACACGCCTACTACTCAAATAAAAGACGTTGTTGTATCGATAAAAAGATTTTTACTGTCGACGCCGCATTTTTGACGACCTAGCCCACGTAATCACATGATTTGATCGAAATACTTTTTTCAATCATTGAATCTTATTAGTTGGAAGAATATTGGAAAAAAGCAACATGTTGGAAATAGTAAACAATTACAAATTTGCTGAAATAAATTGTTGGTACGCTACAATCTAAAAGCCGTTACTGAAAACACTGACTTTTAGATACTTCCCATCAATCATTATTTCAGAGACTAGTCTTTTCTTTTGTCGTGGTTCATCCCACATAACTTCTCTTGGTGTCTGCTAACGTTTTATTTTTAAATTTGTATTTTATTGAATGTTATTTTAATTTAGTAATTAATTATACTTACTCGTATTTTATTTTTAAATTTGTATTTAAAAAAAATAGCTTTTGAACATACGCTTCATCAGAAATATGATATTTTATTGTATTATAGGTACGATAATAGAGGTTGGGGCAAAATTTTGGCCCTTTATGGGTAGCATGCATTTTAATGTTAGGTACAATTTTACATACCTACTCTTAATTTCATAGAAAATAGGTAGATAAAATGATTTTTTTTTATTACCTATTGTAAAAACTTACCATTTAATTTGGTAAGTAGAAAAGGGAAAAGAGTTCCTGGTACCTATATATTATACAATAGGGTCGATTAAGATCAACTATTTTTTATTGACAAATATAATTTTTAGTCTAACTACTTTTTTTTTTAATTCAAAAATGCAAAATAAACACATCGGTAGTTTCCTAAGAACAAAGCTTTCTATATTCAGAAGAAAAGGTAGCTACCCTTAGGGATCCAAAGTCCTTAAGGATTTTGCCCTCCTCGTATACAGCTACTAATTGAAAGTACCTAGGTACCTTAAAATCTCTTACATCCTGAAAAAAAAATTTAAAAGGTAGAAGCATAGAAATAATATATTATCTTTTCTCCATGTCATATATTTGTACTTCTAAAGATTTAGAAGGGATTATAAACTGTATGTAGCGAATGTTCGTGCACACTCATCGACAGTATCCGGGCCAATGCCAGCCGACACCGGCGTACCTAAACTAGAAAACTATTGTCCTCGATGTTCTGAGCGATAACCACAACATAGTCAAAAGCGATTTGCAACTGTAGATCAGCGAGTTAGAGTTGTTTTTCGATCAGTGGGTGTCGTCGGTGGAGGTTGCGCGTGAGATATGTGAAGTCGCGGCATGCGGGTCGCGAAGCGTTCTCACGCTTTGAATATTCCTGCTCCCGGCCGGCGCCCCCTGCCCCGCGCCCCCATCGGCCCTTCAATGACGTCCCCTGACTCCCACTCCGATCCCGGCACTAATTGAATGAACCTCACTAAGTCTGTTTACATCCGCGTCGTCTCCATCTCCGTCACATCTCGAATATTTGTGAATGTCCCCGATCGTAGGGCTCGTGCTCTCTATGGCCGATCCAATCATGCACATCCAGACTTTCTGACTCTATTCTGATTTTTTTTTTTAATCGAAAATATATCCTTTGCATTAGTAGTAGAAGCGTTTTAATTTTATTATCTTCTCGTGTGCCAATCCAAACTTTAATAATCAGAATGCGCAGTCCTTATTTGTCCTATTTACATTTTCAAAACTCATGGTTCGAGACCGAAAATTGTTAACGATGTGTGCCTGCCATAAATTGCGACTTACCGAGATGAAAAAAGACATCTAAATGCATAAATCATAAACATAGACAAATCAACGTTATTTTTATAGAAACCAGCAATGACATTTAAAAATAATAAGTACTTACTTAGACATGTTTTTAGCGCGCAAAATGAAGACTCAAAAACGTCCTAATTGGGACGTCTTGTCTTTAGTCCGCCTCAAGCAGGGCGACGACCTAGACTGTTGGTCACATGTAGTGAATTACAATAAAAACCGGTCAAGTGCGAGTCGAACTCGTGCGCCGAGGGTTCCTTTCAGTACCTACCCATTAAACCGCCATAATTAAGCTAGACCGCTAAATTGTATGAGCGCCCATACAACTCAGAGGGCGTCAACTATGTATGTATGGGGACACCCTTTAATTTTCAACTTTTATTATTTTTTTTGGAATTTTTCCTTTATTTGTGCTGTGAGATCTTGCTTTTTGCCAAATATCGTGATTCTAGGTTAACGGGAACTACCAATGATCCATATAGGTTTTCGACCTAAAACCTATAGAGGGTACTTCCGGTTGACCTAGAATTGTCAAATTCTTACAGCACAAGTAAAGGAAAAATTCCGAAAAAAAAGTTGAAAATTAAGATAAATTTTGGTAGGTAGGTAAGTACTTAAAAGTTTTCGCGAAAATCTAAATTTGCTCATATCTTTTTATCGTGTTGACTCAGGACCTTGATTTTTATACACCTATTAGGGACTATAAACCTCAGTACCTGGTATAAATTTCAACATGCTAGGTCCACCCGCTCCTGAGAAAATCGGTGGTGACACACGGACAGACAGACGGACTAGAAAGTAATCTTATAAGGGTTCCTTTTTTTACCTTTTGAGGTAAGGAACCCTAAAATAAACAAAAATGCGAATGTGTTATATATAATATAATATTATGTATGTAGGTACTATTCATTTGCGGATCTTGTCAATATAGTGTGCAATTTATCGGTACGTTTAGGTACCAGTGGGAACAGATTTTAAACGTCGGTAACTATGAACTTAGGGTATTTAATATATCATTTGAAACCAGCAAATAAATTTCTAAAGTTAGCGGAGTGGGACTATAGAGTGAGCGGAATGAGACTATAGACTCTGGTGGCGCTTTCCCAATTTTCGCTATATCTATAAGGTAATTAATCAGTTAGTTATTGTTATCGGCAACAGTATACTTCCAACAACCGCGAGTATTCGTCATATACGGCGGCATGCGAGATGAGTAATTCTCCCACGGTTCTTAGACATCGTAACATATCCTTGACTTACATTTTGAAAATCGTACCTTTTGTGTGGGAGTTTGTTTCCGTGAGAACTGAATATTAAGCTATTCAGTCGCATGCAGTGGTCTGAACAATCGTCTTAATTGCACGAGTTAACGGGACAAATACAATACATACCCACAAAGACTTTATTTTACAAGATGCTTTACGCTACAATGTTATGTTCAGGGCTCGGAACCGGTTTCAAACAAACCCTGAACTAGCTAAACACCCGCGGCTTCGCCCACGTGGTCGATTTAAAAGAAAACGAATCCTCACGAAAAACTAAACCTAAAAAAAATTCACCAGGGCTACAACCAGACGCCATATTGTCAAAATAAAAAGAATCAAAATCGTCACACTATATCAAGTGGGGTATCGTTGAATAGGTATTTTAAAATCAACTTTATCATAACTAAAAAGTGTTAAATAAAAAAATATTTTAAAAAAACAAAAACCCGACTGCGTCAAAACTAAAAAGAAAAAAACAAGCCTGCAAAGAATTACTCACAGTCGGTACCCATTCATTTTATTACCAATCAAATCTTCCCAATGTTATGGGTCCCGACTGTGAGTAATTCTTTGCAGGCTTGTTTTTTTCTTTTTAGTTTTGACGCAGTAATACAACCTCACAGTCCTGCAAATTGCAAAAAACTCAAGAAATATTGAATTCCGCGGGTTACCCGTGCGGATCCACCTTATGTATAAATAACCATAAAAACTCAATATGAATATACTTATGTAGGATGAATTTTAATTTTGGTTTTATAAACATTTCGCTGTGCAAATATTAGGTATAAGGTCACATACAGAATAGTGGAATGTTCTAGATTTTTAACATAATCGAGTATAAAAGGTAGGAAGGTGATACTGATACCTCGGTTTCCGCGAATCGGCGCAAGCATCTCGGTGGCCGCGGTCATGTGACACTGCATTTAAACATATTTACAGTGTATGCAGTGCACTATTATGTGACCATGAAATGGATCCAATATCAATCAAATAGAAATATTTTCCAACAAAACATCAAAGTATACGTATCTGTTGAAACCCATCATTCTAGTCTCAGCACTCTGAAGAGTCATCTTAACTTCTCACTATGGTCTTGTACCTGGAACTATCATACAATCAGACGCTGCAGAAAATTACCTTAAATAACGTATGTTGCAATATGATGCATGCTCTAGAAAAGATGTCTTTTCGACATTGTAATTTTTTTTTTTAAATATATATACCTCCTTACATATTTGTCTTTATTTTTAACAATGCATGCCTTATTATGATTTTCAATGCATTTTAGCCACTAAAACCACTAAAGTTTGTGCTATTGCTAGTTTCAGTCTTCGTCGTCGAACGTTGAAGTATGACTTTAAATTAACCAGTCAAAAAATGGTTTATTTATTTACCGATATTATATTTCTTCAATGGTCTCACAGCACGTTTATTACTTATTAGTAAGTCCATCTGCGGTATCATCATCATCATCAGCCTTTCTCATCCCACAGCTGGGTATAGGCCTCTCTTCGTTTCTGCCATTCGCCCCTGTCTCGCGCCAATCACGACCTGAGGTTTTATTAACTATGTCGTCGACCTATCTTGCCGGTGGACGACCTACACTCCTGTACCCCTCTCTAGGCCACCACTCGGTAAGCACTCTACTCCACCGGTCATCACATTATTATTTAATAATATCGGTATGTATAACATTTATTATTTATTAATTATTTCATATAAAATCTTTCACTATCAAGAGTGGAATCGTTTTAGAACACAACAAACAAACCGAGAACCGCGTTATTTTCTATTTATAATATCAAACCAAACTCGACCTACAAAACTACAGCGTTCGTACTACTCTGTTGTCCTAATTTCAAACAAAATGAGTTCACGTAGATACGCTAATACCTTACCTTCGGCCATACAAAATAAACAGAATGTCCGGAACTATTGCGACCCAAAAGTGACCCTAAAAATAAATAATAATTAACAGTCGCATCAGTTGTCCTCACCTCACACTGGGATTCCTCTATCAAAAATTATGAGTACCTACCTTACCTTGCTACCCAGATTTGGAACAATAGCTGCAAATATTACAAACAATTGTGTTCCAATTCCAACAACTTTTTTGGCGTAGATAATAATATTGTTTTTTTTATTATCAACCAAGGAAGCAAAAACAATTACTTATGCAAAAAAAATATTTTTTCGAAATCGAGCTTGTAAGTAACTCTAAGGGAGTGTACACATTGCGTTTTTTGCAGCGCGTTTGTATCGATACAAACGCGATTCGAACGCGATGCGAACGCGCAGCCCCCCTCCCGGTTCGCTTTTGTATGGAAAAAAACGCGTTGCGAACGCGCGTTTGTATCGATACAAACGCGCAGCTCAAAAACGCGCTGCAGAAAACGCAATGTGTACACTCCCTTACATTTTCAATAACTCTCACGGTTTCAGACTTCCTAAAAGTGGCCCTGAAAAAAAACTCACCCTGCATAAGGAAGTATTTCATTTCAATAATTATATTTCATTACTTACATTTAATTTTGTAAATATGTTTTATGTAGCTCAATTGATCTAATAGATTCTTGTCGATGTAACATTTTCACACAGAATGTGGTAAGTATATAATGTTCAGTTCAATGTAATATTTCAAATTATGAACTTAGGATAGCGGTTTTTTGCTAAAGAAACTTAAATTTATTACGGGAAAACATATATTTTTGCTAACTTCTCCAATAAATTTGAATATTCTCAATAAAAAATCCTACAAAATAACCAAATAAAAAAACTGTTCACATAAAAATTAAAAGTTGTTAACAAAAACATGTTGCTCTTGCTCCCGTGATAGTTTTTATTTTATTTATGATAACACGTTAAGATTTTACTTTTCTGATTATAACATGTCTAAGCTATTACTGTACTTCAAGCTCTAGATTTGATCTCGGTTATTCTCGTGTTTTCCGAATATGTACGACAGCAGTGTGTGATTCCACAAAACAGAAGACAGCAGCTCTAATTTGCTTTTCTTAAAAATGACGTTACTATCTATTACCTACATGAAAAGCGACGAGCGAAATTCAACGCTAATTATTAAGGTAGGTATATAACCACAGTTCTACTTCCAAAAGGTTAATGCTACTGGTAAATAAAGAGGCATAGTTTTTATTGATGGAATGATCAAACATGATAAATATGGAGGTCAAGTTTAAGACCTTTATAACGACCACACCGCACAATTCAATAAACACTAAATGCATATTTTTTCCTGATTCAAATGAAGAAAATATGTTTTCTTATTACTAAACTAGAAGCTTTTCTTCTAAAACGGTTTTCACGTTTTTCATTGCGCTAATCGATATATTAGCGACTTATCCTAGATTTTAATTCTAAGGGTCTTACTTATATGAAAGATGTTTAAAGTTGAACACTGGTTAAACAACGTCCTGTCTTTATTTGTGGATAGTGACGAATAGAGACAGGACGTAGTTTAACCTGTGTTCAACTTTATACATCTTTCATAAGTAAGGGAGTCATTGATTAAAAAAAATTATCTGCCAAAATTAAATCTCATCGTACTTCTGTCATGGTCATGTCATACAGGTATGATGAGGTGTATTACGAATGCATTTATTGTGAAGCGCGCTTGCTGGTGATAGGACGCGTGTAGGCCGCCGGGCGAGACGCCACACGCTTATTTTTAACCCGTGGGGCCGCCGCGATCAAGCTCACCTTTCGATCTATTCCTGGCTCCTTATTTTTAAACTTTTGTCTATATTACTTTCCTTCCGTCTGCTTATTAGTGGATGATTGAGAAGCGTCGCAGGGGGCGCTTCTCGGAATATATTTCCGGCGGTCCCCGAGTTCTTCGACCGCGCAGCACACCACGTGGCATCAATACCGATTCGACCATCATATTTATGAATTGAGGGGTGCTTCGCTTTCGCGATTCAAATAGCTTTCAACATTTATTTTGATGTAGTATGAAACAGGGTGTTATTTAATTTTATCTGAGAGTGCTATTTATAAGAACTGTATTTATTAAATGTTTTCATTCCATCTATTCGAAAAGGACGACTTTGTTCGCCTTTAAGTGCGCCCAAAGTAGATGATTCCTCTTCAAGGAACTTTTAGCGGGCAGTAATGAGTTTTTAATCCTCTTTATAAATTTAGCGGGCAGTAATGAGTTTTTAATCCCCTTTAAGTGCGCCGGAATTATCTTTGCCGCGCACTTTAGAGGTACAACTACTTTCCACATTCATTCATCTCGAATCTACCAAGATGAATGAGGGAGGACTCTTAGCACTATAGCATACTATAGCATAGCATAGCATAGCATAGCATACTATAGCATAGCATAGCATAGCATAGCATAGCATAGCATACTATAGCATAGCATAGCATAGCATAGCATAGCATAGCATAGCATACCATAGCATAGCATAGCATAGCATAGCATAGCATACTATAGCATAGCATAGCATAGCATAGCATAGCATAGCATAGCATAGCATAGCATACTATACTATAGCATAGCATAGCATAGCATACCATAGCATAGCATAGCATAGCATAGCATAGCATAGCATAGCATACCATAGCATACCATAGCATAGCATAGCATAGCATAGCATAGCATAGCATAGCATAGCATAGCATAGCATAGCATAGCATACCATACCATACCATAGCATAGCATAGCATAGCATAGCATAGCATAGCATACTATAGCATAGCATAGCATAGCATAGCATAGCATAGCATACCATAGCATACCATAGCATACCATAGCATAGCATAGCATAGCATAGCATAGCATAGCATAGCATAGCATAGCATACCATACCATAGCATAGCATAGCATAGCATACAAAAATTGTAATTTCAACTTCATAAAATCCTGTGCGTTTTCGATCTCAGGAACTACCAGTCGGATGATAGCTAAACTCTTGAGGAAGGTTATAGGCTACTTTTCATCATCATCATCACCATAAACCATCACTACTCGGCGCTGCTAGTATCAGATAAAAAGTCTAAATAAAAAAATTTAATCCCCGATTACTCTTCTCAAGTGGAACTTCGTCGATTTAACACATTCTTTTCTCTTCCCTTTTATTTTCTCATAGATTGTAATGAAAAGTAGAGTGTATCACTCGGGCGCAAAATATATTTTTGGCTCGGGCGACGTACTTTAAATCCCTCGCTACGTTCAGGATTCTACTAAAGAATCCCTCGCTACGCTCGGGATTCTACTCTAGAATCCTTCACTTCGCTCTGGATTCAAAAAAGCGCCCTCGCCGTCAAAATATTATTTTGCCCCCTTATAATACAATCTACTATTATGTTTTAAGTGCTTCTTTTAAAGTCATAAATCTTCAAGTTATAAGTACATATCAAACTTTAATGATAGAAGTAGGTACGTCTAGGACATACATTTAGATGCAGATAGATTTAGATCCATTAAGTAGCTTTCTAAAGAGCTAAACTTAAATATTTTCAAGACGTTTATAAAATTAGTAAGTATGTATGTACCTTCCTACTTCTTTTGAAGTCAGTAAACAAATTACAATACATACTTCTAATGACTAAGTGCCAAAGTAGGTAATCTCGAAATTACTCGTAATAGACATTTCCTGTGACATGCCACATGTTTACCCCGGCTTACCAACCCTACCAACATGTAGATCCTATAGGTACAGATGTACATCTGGCTGTCGGAAATGAGGCACACATCTTTCAGTATTCCAGCCGCAGTAGGTATACACATTTGGCCCAAAAATTCATTACATTTTTTTGTCTCATCAAGACGAAAACATGAATGAACGAACCCTAGACGTGTCCTTGTGGAGTATGAATGATTATCATCTGTGAATGGATTCGTGTCGAGCTTCGAGGTTTCTTTCCAACATGTTGTAGGATACATTACTTAGTTTCTGAAAATAAAACGAAGTAGAATATTTTTGGAAATGCTAAATATGTCAGTGCCCGATTTGTGTTGTGAGGGTTGATTTATCGCGGGAACATTAAACGCATGTGTCGCATAAAGTGGTGTTTAGATGTCTTGTCCCACCCCCTCCTGTTTATTTAAGATGACTTGTCTCGTAAGCAGTCTTTATGTGATATGAAAGCAATGAGACACGAGTTTTGAGCTTTTAACTAATCTGATCTCAAAATCCATTCTTCTCATGAACCTTGATAGATAATTCCATAATTTTATATTTTTACCTAAAACACTTTAAAATAATAAAATAAATAAACTTAAAAGGCATTAGCTTTCAAAAAAGTAAAAGCTCAAACCAAATTGAGATAACTCTTGTTTTAATTCCTATCTTAAAGTTCCGCGCAAGCATTACAACTAGTCATCCGTTGGAATCGCATAATAAGAACCATTTAATTCATTACGTTTACGATTTAAGTTTACGATTTAACCTCGGAGAACATTTCAGGTCTTCGCGTCGCGCAAATCATTATATAAAATTACATTATATGCAAGCGATATTAGGTAAAGGTGGTCCGGGTGTGTGCTACCAGCAGCAGATAGAATGCGCTGCGTCCGACTGGTTTCTAAGTCAATGTCGCTTGGAATGCAGCGGCGGGAGCGCGGCGCGGGCGGAGCGCATCGGCCGCTGTTGTCGCAAGCGCACTTGTCGGCGCGTTTGACTGCCGGAGATATTCGGCGCGGTAACGGGCCGCGGCCTTCCTGGAATTGGTTACCTGTCGCATTCCTCTGGCGGTCGTCGCAGGCGCTCCGCAGCCCCGCTCTCCGCTCCCGCACCGCGCCTCGCCTGCGCGCAGCCTCACTCGCCGCCACCTCGCGCGCTGCATAGCGATGCAGCCTCTAATGGGATCCTATATGCACTAATGCCGCCTAACCTTGCCAGATACCTGCTTTTCGAGCTCGTTTAAAACATTCGCTCCAGCGGACTATACATTATTTATATTAATAAATAAATAATGCTGGACATTTCACACAGCATCATTATGTGGCCTCAAAGTAGGCAGAGCTTGTGTTATGGGAACCACATGATTGATATACTACATAAGTACACTACACATCATACAAACCATTTTTTTTTAAACTTTCGCGATCAAAAAACATAAAGTATAGACATAATGTATCCGGGTATTTATCACGTAAATTACCTTATTATTTTGCCCGACGCGACATTTCGACTAGATTGCACCAGCCGTGTTGGTTGTAGTCTTCCCGCGACCACGGCTCTGGTGCAATCTAGTCGAAATATCGGGCAAAATATAAGGTAGTTTACGTGATAAATACCCGGATACATATGTATTTATAACATTCGTTCTTATATTTTTGATACAGCTTTAAATCGTTAAACCCAATATTTTTTCATAATATATGATATTGCATCAGAAAGACGCGCCTAAGTTAACACCTAAGTTGCGTGAAATGTTTTTAAATTTGAAACAGACAGTTCACTAACAGCTAGCCTCGTTGGTGGCCCTCAGCTAGAAGCACGCATCGCACTGATAGACCTGACGTAAATGCCTCCTATGCACAGGCATCTACAATCCTGATGCCCTACGTTGTTGCTCGCTATACTCAGACGATGTCATACGCAATGCAAATAAACAGTCTTGAGACCTGTTCATGGTCTTCATAATGGCAGTTACATGTCTATATAATAGCTTATATTATGTGAGCGGACGTGTGCGTGGGAAGAAGTTAAAACTTCTCGCGAAAAAATTTCAGTCTACACGTGGTTAACTAGCTAGGTTAACAGTTTAGTATGATTATTAAATTTTTCATTTGTAAGTACGTGAGATTTTTCAATTACTTATTTAATAGTTAGTGTGAATGAATACGTTAGTGATAAGAATGTGATATGTTAGGAGGCGTGTCGGATTGGTAACGGCACCCTTGCGGCCCCTAGTAGGCGACCGGAGCGCGCCGATTAGGGAAATAGACGTTACGCACCTGCCAATACGAATCTATTGTTTTAATTAAACCCGCAAATCGTATTTGTTGTACCATATATTTTTCGCACGTTTACTTATATCGAAATATTTAACTTCAACCCCATGGGTATCATGCGAGTTTAAGTAGCATTTTTGACACTTAGGCTGTTTGGCTTTATAAAGTGTGACAATGGCTTTTCATTACATTTTAATATTCTACTCAAAGTTATTTTTTTTAAACCAACCATCAAAAGATCTTGAAAACCTGAATCTTGCCTTAAGGATACATTCGTGATCTTAAAGATAAATTTTGTAAAAATTATAATAAAATACAGGACTTAAATCAGCGTTTGAACTGTTCTAATAAAAACAAACTTTAAAAAAGTCTTTTATGAAAATAAGAGGTAAGTTAGTATTTGTTTAATCAAAGAAGTGGGGGTTTCAACAAAATTCAGTAAGTACAAAAAACTATGATACGTTTTACCTATAATCTCTTATCTTATCAATGTTTTGTGTACATATAATGTATTGCAGTTATTGATATATATCTTATATGTATATATCTTACATTAAAACGAATACCACAGAATAAATAGGTACAGAAGCCTGACTTTGCGAAAACGTTTATTTAAATAGCGACTCTTGCGACGCAACAAAGCGCAATTCAGCTCGCGCAAGCGCTCATTAGCCTAGCCTAGTGCAATATTCACCTACACCATAGGTTCTCAACGTGGGCGATAACGCCCCCTTGTGGGCGTTTGAGACTTCCAGGGGGGCAGTAGAAGACCCAGAGAAAATTGGGGGGCGTTGAGATGAAGTAGAGGGGGCGATAATATAGTCTAAAATAGGCAAAAAAAAAAAATCACCCTTAGCCAGTGGTCGTCAAAGTGCGGCCCGCGGACGATATTGGTGAGGCCCGCGGCCAAGCAAACAATTTTATGATAGATGATGATTCTACCACGTTAGAGGAGAAAATGTTGTGCCGACCCAACCTAGTTGAAAAAGTGCAAGGGAAAGATGCCGATGAATGATACTACCTACCTACGTTGCTACAATGATACTTATAATTGATTTAAAAACTTCGCGATAGGGAAGGTCGCTTTGTTTGCTTGGTTTGGAGTTCGCTTTTCTCGCATCTAGCTTCATGAGTAGGTATAATGCGAGCAAAGTGAGTTATGTCAGACCAAAGAATAGAAACCGACAAGCAGCGAGCCTTTCCATGAGCACCGCAAACAAAATCAAATGTCACATGTTGCATTGTCTTCAAAAATTTGGCTCGCTTCGCTCGCATTTAACTTCATGAGTAGGTAAAGTATATTGCGAGTAAAGAGCGTAAAGTCTAACCACAGACTAGAAACCAATAAGCAGCGATTTTTTTTTCTTTGATCACCGCAAACAAAATGAAGTGTCACAATGTTGCATTTGTCTTAAAAAATTCGACTCGCTTCGCTCGCATTTAACTTCATGGGTAAGGTATATTGTGAGTAAAGTGAGTAAAGTTTAACCACAGAATGAGAACCGATAAGCAGCAAGCTTTTCTTTGATAACCGCAAAAAAAATCAAGTGTCACAAATTGCATTTGACTGACAAAAAATCGGCTTACTTCGCTCGCATTTTAACTTCATGAGTACCTACCTAGTTATATTGCGAGCAAAGTGAGCTATGTCAGACCGCAGAATAGGAACTGATAAGCAGCGAGTCTTCGAGCACCGCAAACTTATGATAAGTTTCAAGTTCGTTAGTACCTTACCTACTAGGATTTTAGCCCATTTAGGAATTTTAAAAAATCATTAACTAAATAATTCAAGAATGTGCGGCCCGCAGTGATACTTCACAATGTCTTATGCGGCCCTTGACCAGGAAAGTGTGACGACCACTGCCCTAATCACTATCACTAAAGTACCTAAAGTTAAAATTAAAACAGGAAAACCACATACTGTTGCAGAAGATTTAATTTTACCAGCTGTTAAAGAAGTAATAGCCACTGTGTTCCAAAAAGGTGTTTTAAATTCGCGACAGATGGTAAGAAAAATAAAAAGTAGGTAAGGTAGGGGGGCTCTAGAAAAAAAAAATATTTTCAAAGTGGGCGGTGGGTAAAATAAGGTTGAGAATCTATGACCTACACAAATCCTCTCTTTCTAACGCATAACTCTGTCACGGTCTGGCTCGGAGTGACGCGGAAGGGTTGTCAAGTAGTCGCGTGATGGGTATTACGCGCGACGCGGCTAGTGTGCGACCCGAGCGGCAAGTGGGAAGGAACCCTACCTGCAAAGGCCAGGCCGGGCGGGCCCGCCAATGTAGTACTTGTCGCTTTGCACCTAAAGTGCGGAGTGCGCCTTCTGTACCTATTCTGTGCTACTATGTCTATATAATTCTGGTATAACTCTGATAAGAATAAAACCTAATCTATTAGCTAGCAATACAAAAAATCTAACTAGGAGAAGTGGCTTGTTTTACTGGCACATTCTTATTAGGATAGGACTCTAATAGATATATCATACTATTAGTTCATTATTATGGGTCTGTACTATAAAACGAAACCATTACCTATAGCCTCACTTGGTTGTCCATCGGTCTGCCTGTTTTTCTCAGGAACAGGTGGAGGTAACAAGTTGAAATTTATAACAATAGAGCTTAAGAGGCCTGCGATAGGCGAATTTCCATAAAAACGTAATACCGAAATCATTTAAAATTTAAGCATATTTTTATCAGTTTATGTTAAGTATTAGATTAAAAGAGTAGGTATTTATCTAGGTCTCTGTTAAACTTTTGTTCCGAAAAACTTACCTAAAAAGAAATGTAAGCAAAAATTGAAATCTTTGTAGGTACCGTAGAACCCCCGAACTTTGCCTACTTTTTCGAGTTTTTTTAAATTTTGCGCCAAACTGATCATAAATAATCGGTTATGTCATGCTGAAGTCAACCAATTACTAAAGGGCTTTCAATGTGTGTGTGTGCTAGGCTCACAGCATTGAAAACCTTGACAGTAGAGGCTGTCAAAAAAGTAGGCAAAGTTAGGGCAACGAGCCTAACTTTGCCTGAGGTCCATATTTTCTGTAAAACTTGGTAAATCATATAGATTTTAATGCAGTTTAATCATATATTGAACCATTTATAGATTATATTCTCAATACTACTCCAAATAATTATATTTAACTTTATATGATGGCAGGCAAAGTTAGGGCATCATTTACCGACAAAATGCGCCAAAAGTCAGGGCTGTCACAAAAAAGTAATCATCATCATCAGCCTATACAGTCCATTGCTGGACATAGCCCTCCTCCAATTTGCGCCATTTTATCCTGTCCATGGCTTGTTGCATCCACGGCGCGGCGACCTTTGGAAAATCATCACTCCACCTAGCCAGAGTGTGTCCTACACTACTTTTTTCAAGTCGTAACAATAAAAGTAGGTACATAGATGGATAGTAAAATATTGAAAAAAGTAACGAACATCTAACCGCTTTTATATTGGTGCTAAAGTAGCAATGTCTTAGTTAAAAATACCAAAAGAAAACAGACGGGAGTGGTTTGAAATTCATAACCCTCATTTTGTTCTGTTGGTTAAATCTAAAACTGACAACCCTAGGGTAGGCAAAGTTTGGAAAACTTTATTCAAAAAATTGCGCCTAACTTTGCCTTCTCAGATATTTCTGTCAATAATCATAGTATTTAGATGAGATAATTGTGTTTCGAAAGCCGATCATATTTGCCAACTACTGTAAAGATATGAAAGACGTACCTCAAACCAGTTCCTCACAATGACATAATTTTGTGGGACAAGTCAAAAAATTGCGCGATTTCCACCGAAAACTTTTTGCAACTACTATGAAATGGCTGCCGTTATTTTAAAGTTAAATAGTGCAGTATTGGCTGTTTATGATTTGGGTTTCTACCAACGAACAAAAATAAGTGTTGTCGTGAAAGGAAAATAAATATCGTACTTTTTATAATTTAGGCAAAGTTACCTACACTAGGCAAAGTTCGGGGGTTCCACGGTACACTAAAAATGGCATTTTTTCTTTTCATTTGTTCTATAGTAAGTTTTTTAGAACAAAAGTGTAACAGAAACCTAGATGAATACTGCCTTTATCCAAATGATAACTTAAAGTGATAAAAATATGCTCAAATTTTAAATTATTTTGGTATTACGTTCCTAGGTAGAGTGCGCGGCAAACTTTATGGCGGCTGAAGTGCGCGGCAGATTCGACTTTGCGCAGGTACAGTCAATGGAATTGCGGGGAGGTGAAGGCGGTGAGGGGCGGGGCTAGGCGGGCTATGTAGATAAAGTTAACTCTATTCTATTCCGTTGACTGTACCTACGCAAAGTCGTATCTGCCGCGCACTTCAGCCGCCATAAAGTTTGCGGCGAACTCTACGTAGGTACGTTCGCCGGTCCCTTATACCTACCGTATTGGCCGAGTGGGCTAGTACCTCGACTTTCAATCCGAAGTGGGTTCGAATCCTGGCCGTGTATCAATGGATACATCAAAAAAGTCTAAACAACACGATTGAAGCGCTCGTGGCGTAGCTAGCTTAGATGTTCTTAATTGATCGTTGAAGTTAAGCAACGTGGTGCGCGGTCACAATTTGGATGGGTGACTGCAAGTGGCATTACGAGCTGAGCGCTTCCGTGCTTCGGAGGGCACGTTAAATTGTCGGTCCACAGAGGCCTTTAGGCGGCCTAAAAACTCCGTCACCAGAGTTGGCCACTTGCTCATACGAACTTACTTTGCTTATTGATTTCTGAATATTTTCAATTTTAAAGATTTAATTTGTTTTTTTTTTCTATTTGATGAAATGTTTATTCTTTATGGTTTTTAGTTAAGGGACCGGCGAACGTACCTACGTACCTAGGAACGTAATACCAAAATAATTTAAAATTTGAGCATATTTTTATCACTTTATGTTATTATTTGGATAAAGGCAGTATTTATCTAGGTTCCTGTTACACTTTTGTTCCAAAAAACTTACTATAGAACAAATGAAAAGAAAAAATGCCATTTTTGTTGTACCTACAAAGATTTCAATTCAATTTGCTTACTACATTTCTTTTTAGGTAAGTTTTTCGGAAAAAAGTTTAACAGGAACCTAGATAAATACCTACTCTCATAATCTAACAACATAAACTGATAAAAATATTCTTACATTTTAAATGATTTCGGTATTACGTTTTTATGGAAATTCGCCTGTCGCAGGCCTCTTAACATTCTATAATTTCTTTAAAATCATTTATTTACATCAAAAAGTAGGCTCATGTGTGTGACTGTTAACTCTCGGTACAAATAAACCAAAATGTTCTTTCCAGTCAAATCATAACCCATAATTGGAGCAGTTGGGTAAAATCTAACACAGCGTTTTCCTCTTCGCCTATTTAAAACTTCTCTGCATCGATTCTGCATTGAGTCATCAAGATTATTGATGTTCTTCTGAGGCAGTCAATACAAGTGAAATGTAAGCATGTTTTTCAGTTGAACCCCATCAGGGTATTTCAAGATTCTTCGTTGGGGAGCTGGTGAGGTAGATATCCCAAACATGCTCAATCGAATTTAAATCAGTAGGTGAATCGCGGATATTTTCTCTCTGTAGCCATTCCTAGATCCGCCTTGTCGTATGTGGAAGGGAATTTACGTGCATCAACGTATAGTCTGGGCATTGTCTGTGAAAATAGTCGCACAAAGGGTGTTAGCACATGTTGCACGTAACTTTCGGCATTCAGATTTCCATATATAATACGAGATCGGTTTTCCGATGTTTAGTTATCCTAGCTCAAACCATTACTGTAGAGCCGCTGTCTAGGTAAATGGACTTCTTGGACACATCTCAGACGTTGAGCGTTTCTTGAGCGACGATAAACTCTCACTCTTTTCGTATCAGGCTTCAAACCTTCTTCTTCAATTCAAGGGGTAGCTCCGTGTCGGCATAAGTGATGCCTCTTTCGCCACGAAGCTCTTTCCAGGGCAGCCTCCTTGACTCCTTGAAACCGAATCAAGATAAATCTAAGAATAGCTGGGCACGTAGGCCATACTCAAGCAGTCTTTTTCGCACAGCTTAAGGACAGATTGCCGGACCATCAGCAATCTGTAGCTTGGATGCGATCTGACATTGGTTCGATTGTTTTCCATTTCGAGCATTCCTTCATCTTTTCTATGGTAAGATGACGACGCTCCATTACTACAGCGGTATTTTTTGCCAAAGATTTCTCGTGATAACTACGGTTACTAAAGTTTAGTCGAAGAAGAAATAAAATGCTTGCATGCATGCCAGAAATGGTGTTAATTATTTAAGACACAATTTATAGAAAAATCTAGCCAGTATTTTTTAAGGATATTGGATATTCAAAGAAGGCTTTCCGGATATTCCGTTCAAAGAAAAATTCTATAAGTAATATTTTTAATTTTCATAGTGTTGCTTATGACTGTTTTCATGTGTGATAGTTCTTTGAAAAAATCAGGTTTCTAGCTCAATGTTCTAAAAAGATGCGGCAGTTAACGTCTAATCGTGAAAATCGCATTTTTTAAAAGCAAAGACACACTTAATTTTTATTTCCGTCAGTTCATTTTTATCCTTTGTTAACTTAGTGATCCAGACGAATCTAAAAACACCTTATTTTTTGACATCGTTAAGTTTTCGATTAATTTAAAAATGTCAAGTTCATCTTAAATTGAAAATTAGCCCTACTTGGCTAAATTTATTGTATTCATTAACTTAGATAGGTAGGTACTTACAACATAAATTCTACGCAGGTTTCACGGTTTTGAAAGTGACAAGATTGGTTTTTTAGTTAACCTATTTCACCCCACTGCTGGGCAAAGGTCTCCCTCGATTCTTTTCAAAGCTCGCTATCACCAGCCTTTATGAAAGGTATCGAAGTCGTCACGCCAACGTTTCCTCGGCCAGAATTTATAAATAGGTCAAATACATTTGATAAGTAAAAGTTAGAAGGGGCTGTTCTTGATTAGTCCGTTAATTTTTTAAAAGATACCTACTGGTTTTACTGTGATAAAGGAATACAAATCGACATTCACCAATTGTTTCGCACTTTAGCACAAGACCATTTTTTTCAGATGCGAAATACACATACTATTAGTTAAAATAAAGAATACATAAGTGTTTACATTAAATAGTTCATTTTAACTAATAGGGCATTTTTCTAAATAGGTTTATCACTTGACACATCAGTCAAAAAGCTGCAATGAACATGCATTCAGAATCTTGCCTCCAATGATCAACTCAAAACCTTCCTGGTGCTCCTCTCTTGTCCTGTAAACTTATTTTAAATAGCGTTAACGGATAAGGAAAAAATAATTGTTCTTATTGTTACCAACCTATAGTAAGTAGCCATAAATTTTACATTTTTATGCCCTTGACAATGGTTACAGTATTTAATATCACGCTCAAATTCAAATTGTTCATTTAAATGTTTAAATATATTATTATAAGCACGTGCTATTCTATACGTACGTCATCTTTATAAACTAACTTAAGTTTAATGTTCGGGATGACTGTTTGCTGGAGCGTGTAACGATATGTAATTAGACCCATAATCGGCTTCGTAGCTATAAATATTACTCAGAAGTACACTCCACGTGCAACAACACAAGTACTTACATCGGTAAAACCTTACCTTGTGGTGTCATTTTCCTCTACTTACCTGATTATTTCGAATTTATATTTTCCCTTTGACGCAATACTATGATTCCACTATCGTTGAAAAAACAAGTGGCACTTGATTTTGAGCTTTGGTGGCTAGGGGATAAGATGTGATGTGTGTCGGGGTCAGTGTGATATTTGACAGTTGGCGTACAGAGCATCGTTATCGTCGCATGCGGCACACGTGTACTTCGACTCTACTTCCGCCCTTCGTTTCCCTCGGGGATCCAAGGACAGTAATAAAAGGCTCGCTTAATTACCAACGTTGTAATTAACCAGAAGTTTTATTTGTTCAGAAGTTACTCTATTTTGAACTTTATCGCAGAGATAAAAGGAGCATAAATAATCAGGAATCAAAGAGGTACTCGCTGTTCGTGGGATACTTTAAAACGTAGACCTTCATCGATATTTTGAGTGTTGATAAAATCTGACTATTTTACAACATACTTACGCTCTGGAAGCTTTAATGATAAATAACAAAGCATTTAAATATTGTAAGTTGTGAACAACTTCCTGCAAAAATTACATCATTACTACTTTGATTAAAGATACTGCTAGTTAATTAGACACCCATAATTACGTAAATTCTTGATGCAAATACAATTTTAATAATTAGCATCTCCAATGAAAATATTGCTCTCCAATAAGAGTCACCTGTTGATGATATTAGCGGCATTTACACGATAGAGATTATCCCACGGATCCGGACTGTAAAGATATCTGTAAAGATATCTGTAAAGATATCTTTAAAGATAACTGCGGATAAAACTAGCGGCCTTTAAACGCTAAAGATTTTCCCACGGATCCGGACTGTAAAGATATCTGTAAAGATATCTGTAAAGATATCTTTAAAGATATCTGTACAGATAACCGCAGATTTTGGACTGGCGCGTGGAACGGTATAAATTTACAAAGTTTTTTCTTGATTCTTGAATTTTCAATCTTGAATCTGAAATTTTGAATCTTGAATCTTTGAAGTGACAGCTGTCAAACTTCAAATGGCCATATCTCGGAAACTACTCGTCCTAGACTCCCCGTTCCCAGTTCAAATGAAAGCTATGACCAAGATCTTCATTTGAAGTGACAGCTGTCAAACTTGAAACCGCCATATCTCGGGAACTACTCGTCCTAGACTCCCCGTTCTCAGTACAAATGAAAGCTATGACCAAGATCTTCATTTGAAGTGACAGCTGTCAAACTTCAAATGGCCATATCTCAGGAACTACTCGTCCTAGACTCCCCGTTCTCAGTTCAAATGAAAGCTATGACCAAGATCTTCATTTGAAGTGACAGCTGTCAAACTTGAAACGGCCATATCTCGGAAACTACTCGTCCTAGACTCCCCGTTCCCAGTTCAAATGAAAGCTATGACCAAGATCTTCATTTGAAGTGACAGCTGTCAAACTTCAAATGGCCATATCTCGGGAACTACTCGTCCTAGACTCCCCGTTCCCAGTTCAAATGAAAGCTATGACCAAGATCTTTATTTGAAGTGACAGCTGTCAAACTTGAAACGGCCATATCTCGGAAACTACTCGTCCTAGACTCCCCGTTCCCAGTTCAAATGAAAGCTATGACCAAGATCTTCATTTGAAGTGACAGCTGTCAAAATGACATCTGTCATCTGAAATGTAGATCTTAGTCATAGCTTTCATTTAAACTAAGAACGGAGAATCTAGGATGAGTAGTTTCCGAGATATGGCCTTTTAAAGTTTGACAGCTGTCACTTTAAATGTAGATCTTGGTCATAGCTTTCATTTGAACTGAGAACGGGGAGTCTAGGACGAGTAGTTTCCGAGATATGGCCATTTGAAGTTTGACAGCTGTCACTTCAAATGAAGATCTTGGTCATAGCTTTCATTTGAACTGAGAACGGGGAGTCTAGGACGAGTAGTTCCCGAGATATGGCCATTTGAAGTTTGACAGCTGTCACTTCAAATGAAGATCTTGGTCATAGCTTTCATTTGAACTGAGAACGGGGAGTCTAGGACGAGTAGTTCCCGAGATATGGCGGTTTCAAGTTTGACAGCTGTCACTTCAAATGAAGATCTTGGTCATAGCTTTCATTTGAACTGAGAACGGGGAGTCTAGGACGAGTAGTTCCCGAGATATGGTCATTTGAAGTTTGACAGCTGTCACTTCAAAGATTCAAGATTCAAACTTTCAGATTCAAGGTTCAAAATTCAAGAATCAAGGATCGAAATCCAGGATCGAAATCCAAGATCGAAACCAAGGATCGAAATCAAGGATCGAAATCAAAATCGAAATCAAAATCAAGGATCAAAATCAAGGGTCGAATTCAAGGATCGAAACCATGGATCGAAATCAAGCGCTGATTTTGTCGAGCGCGATAAAGTAAAAATATCCTGAAATTTAAATGACGTGGGCACACTACTAATCCAACAACGAGTGTGAAAGAGACAAAGCTACCAAGAAAGCCTCTCAACAAAACCAACAATCCTTATAACCAAGATTAAATGATAATAGATCGTTGTGTGGACTGTACAGATATCTGTAAAGATATCCGCGGATAAAACTAGCGGCCTTTAAACGGTAGAGTTTTTAGCACGGATCTGGACTCTACAGATATCTGTAAAGATATCTTTACGGATATCCGCGGATAAAACTGTCAAAGGTTGGAATGGCAGAGATCGATCCGCAGGAAAATCCGCAGGCCGATCTCTGCGTGTAAATGCTGCTAATGAGGCGATGACCATAGCTCTTGACCGCCCCTTTGGGGTCTTTGCCCTGTGCGCCCCTTGGTTCTAACCATCCAATGCATCGTAGGTATGATAATTACTGTAATAGATAATTATTTTAGCTAACTATGTGAAATTATTTAATTTTATAATACGAGTATGAGGACTATAAACAGAATGGAAATAAAAAACGGAATGCTGAACTAAAAACTTCTGTATAGCTATGATTATTCGTAAAACGTACAAAAAAAACGTAGGTACCTAGCAAAATAAAGTAGCTGAGAAAAATAAAATTAAAAAAAACTAAGAATTATATACTTACTTACTGGCAAAAAGACTATTTTGTATGTAGAGCATCGTGCATTCATATTATGTTTAGCTTTAGCGACATGATAGGTATTGAAAGCTAAATAGCTAAAATAACTCAAACCCAACTTTTTGGTTATTTATGTTTTAAAATTGTTTTCGAATGACACGAATTTAATCAATGCTCTTGCTCATTAAGGAGGCCTTTGAAGTTTTACTGCGACTAAAATGCATTATCGACAAGCATTCGGTGAGTGGCGTCAAAAACTGACGAAACAAAATGGACTTCCAATACAAATCTTCCTATAGTGCAACTTAATCCGCATCAGCCTGCATAAACAAGAAAATAATCGATATAATAAACCACGTTTTATAATTTCAATACAAATTAGGTAAACATTATAAGCCCAAGCCCTTGAGGACCTTGAGGAACTCCAAATGTATATACCTACCTGGAATATTAGTAAGTTTTTGTGGCCAATTTTATCGAATGCTCTGCTGAAATCAGTGTCGATGGCATCAACAAGTATTCGATTGTGTACAGAATTGCAAAGATCGGAAGAGTTGCATAATTAGTTTACCTGACTTTACTTACTTTAAAGTAAATCGTAATTTGATGTAAGAAATTAATATTACTAATATTATCTTAAAAAAATACAAGAATCAGTTAGAAAGAAAACATTAAATTAGGTAGGTACAAGCATATTGTAGTCATTCCATACCTACAATGTGCTAGTAGGATTTATTTAATTATGCAGGTAACTAATAAAGCATTTTCTAATACAAGTATTTTCGACCTATCCCAAGTATCCCTACTGAGCTGTCCCTACTGGTTGGGACTGGTAGTTGGAATTTTCCCCTAATTTTTTCAGCAGGAGCTGCTGAGAATAGATTTGACTTTATTCTATCATAACATTATATACCTAGCATATAACCGAATATGTTGCCATGTTAAACTGTTTAGAAATTATATAAGACTAGCGACTCGCTCCGGCTTCGCACGGGTCACATCACACATCACTTTAGAAACCTCTAAAATGATCAGTGTTTTTCTACTATACTATGCATGTATTTTACATTATAAACCTTACTCTTGAATCACTCTATCTATTAAAAAGAAACCGCATCAAAATCCGTTGTGTAGTTTTAAAGATCTAAGCATACATAGGGACAGACAGCGGGAAGCGACTTTGTTTTATACTATGTAGTGATAAATGCACGACCGTGATAGCAATAAATTAAGAGCATTCTTCGGCTTAGATTGACAGTTGCAGTTTTTATACTAGGGATTAAACTATATTAAACCAAGTTTGGTGTTAGTGATGCATAACACTGTTTTCGAAAATTAAGTCTTTAAAAGAAACTCGTATTTTAAGTAAGTATTTAAATGTTTTACTCCCAAGATTAATTTTATAATCATTTCAGTTATTGATGACAAAAATGAAACTATTCTACTCAATGTCTTACTGCAAAACATTGAAACACTACCTAATCTGTAAAACACATTAAATTATCGCATCGAATTATCTGTAATCATTGAATTTACTGTAATACACATTGAATTAGCCATGAAAACGTTAAAATATAAAATTAGCTAACTATTAACTCATCATTGCCTGCCCAGCTACGCCGTGACCGAGTGCACGTAACAGCTGCACGTGCGTCATGGGCACTAAACGCGTTAAAATTAGGGATTTTTGAAATACTCAATATCTCTTGGAAAAAACTAATTGGCAAGGAAAATAGGAAAGCTCAGTGAGATTCTGAAAATGTGCATTTGTGATATGACTACTGAGAGGAATCTATGAGTATATCATTTTCCTGCGCACGCGCATTTTCGCGCATTTTCACGGCAGACCCGGGAAAAACGAGCAGCAGGGGTTGGCAGGGGAAGGGTTATAACGTGTAGTAAAACTGGCATGATTATTTTTGACCAGATGCTTGCTCCGCGTCTCAATCCTACTAACTAATATTTTACCTAAAAATAGGTTAAAACCTTTAATTTCAATTAAGCTAATACAATTTTTACCGTTTTCGCACAGCTAACTTTTATTTTTTTTTTGAATAAAAAGTTATTTCGCTGCTCAACAGATATTTTATCAGTGGGTTGGGTCGAGAGCGAAAGATTCCGAGAACCCGGATCTAATCCTAGAGCTGACTACGGCTAGTGTAGCAGGGACTTAAACTTTTGTTCTTTAGGTACAATAAAGCTAGCACAAAATACAATAGGTCACTACTAAGATAACGCTTATTTTTTTTTATTTCTGCATATTTTTACTTGAAAACCTTAAGAGATCTGACTAAATTTACTTCTCAGCTATGTTTAATGAACGTTGCTGTAAGTATGTAGGTACTCTACTGTGTATAAGTAATTTTATTATTACCTATATCAGCCGTTAGTGTCCCATTGTAATAAGTAATTATATCTCACAGTTGGGTATTTTTTTTTTTTTAGCTCTAGTTAGAGTTTTGGGACTAGGTTACCTTTCGTATGAACATTAAAGCTAGGTTATAATAAAAGTGGTAGATAATAACTGTTATCACTACCAAAAGGTACCTAATATAGGGATGGTAAAAAACTTAACAGCCATTTATTTAAACAATTTGTATTTTTAGGACGACTTTCACAGTAATTAATTGTACACGTTCTATTCTAAAATAATAGCTAATATATCTACCTAACACACTACCAAATTATTGGTAGGTATGTACCTAGGTATATATATATACCTAAATCTATTTTATATACTTTGCTTGACTTCAGCAGCGCATCGGTAGGTACATATTTGTAGCCAATTTAGAGTTAGGTAATACTGAAATGTTGTTTTATTAAAACAAACTATTAAGCACATAAATAATATCATTTTCAAAATCATGACATTCAAGCACCGATTTCATCCCAACGCTCAAACTCATTACTTAAAAAAGAACATTACTTTGGCATTTAATTTTCTAATCAAATTCAATTTTGTATTTAACTAACCTATTAAAAAAATGAATATTTTATAACAAAAAGTAGCTTGTAGTGATTTTTGCATACAGCTCAACGTCAAAAAGTACATGTTTGACGTCATCATTACAATAAGGTCGGAAAAATTCGTATAATTTTCCTCGGCTCACGGGTTGCATTTTTTGATTTTTTATTTAATATTATTAATAATTAGGCTTGCGCCTATATCCCTAAAGCAAAATATACGAGAAAGAATGTTTTTTTTTAAGTTTGTGTGTGATTTGGAGGGCGCTGTGAAGCCGCCGCCCCGCGCCCGCGCCGACTCTGCTTGGGCGGGCTCCCGCGCTCCTGTTCTTACTTCAATACTGCTCCATTTATTATGCACTTTCTTGTTTAAAATGAATTAAAAGGCTATGTTTGAAGTGTTCCTTTCTTAATAAAATAATTCACGGCGTGAAATGTACTTACTAGAACCCTTCGTAAGGCACATACGTCGAAACCATTTTAACTCTTCGGGATTAAAAGTTTCTTAATTCTTCTTTTTATAATTTAAAAGAGCTCTTCAAAATCTAATAGATAACATTTTAAAGTTCGGGAAAATATTTCAGGAAACTTGACAAAAAAAAATCATACACCGGGGGAGGTGCAAACATTAGTAATTTTTTTCTATGTGTTCCGCAGTAGTGAATGTATTAAGGGTTTTAGTTTCGAATGCGGGTAGGATGCGCGGGGGCGACCATACCCTAAACTTGCACAAAATGAGCACACTTTTCGGAAGAAATCTAGGTTTTTGGCGGCGCGGATGCACGATAGTGTGAGTGCGCGGCGGGCGAGGATTGGCGGCGCGCGCGCCTGTGTGCGTGCGCGCCCCCGCTCGGCCTCTCGCCATACCTACCGCGCGCCGCCACGCACACGCCCGCACACATGCACACTCGCAGCCTGCGATTCCGTATTATAACATCGATTTGTTTTAATGAAAATTTAACGCTAATAATTATTTCTGAAATATCCTCTGTAACTTTAACTAACTTTAGTAAAAGACTTTAACGAATAATATTTTCTCACGAAATTCTCTACATAATAATGTAAGGCGATAGTTTGTAACTCTACATAATTAATTACATTGACTGCTTAATTCGGGTACCTACAAATAAATATAGGGTATTTTTTCAGGTTGCTGTAATACCACGAGTAGGTATTACAGCAACCTGAAAAAATATCCTATATTTGATTCTAAAACAAAAACGTTATCTAAGACCTCTAGAGCGTATCTAGAAAGAAGTATACCCTTGTGTACCTTTATTCAACATAAATAAATTGCTTAAACTTAAAATTTTATCACTCTTGTTACTATCTCCACGTGTAAGGGTCATATTACCGCTGGTTACTAGGTCTAGGTACCTAGTAACGGGCGGTAATATTATAATTATTTAGCAAATCTAAGTTCACTTAGAACTACTTCTAGAATATGATATATTACGTTGTACTTATTACTTTTAAAATTAGTTTGAGAGAAAATATCGTAAGAAAACCTACGGCTTAGTCAGCTCCACACATACCTACCTTTATGACAATGTCTTTCTTGTGCATTTGAAAATTCGACCTATTGAAGTAAATAAGGAAACTTGAGTGCTAAGCAATCTAAAGTCTGTTAAAGCAATTTTCTAATAGTAAGTATTGGTTTGATAGGAACCCTAAGCAAAGTTGGAGGTTCTGTTGTCTTAAGGGGACGGCGACAGACGGAATATCCATACAAAACGTATACCAAAATCATTTAAAATTTGAGCATATTTGATCACTTTATGTTATTACTAGCTTCCGCCCGCGGCGTTGCCCGCGAGTTACCTACATAACATATAGCCTATGTTCATCCTGAGAGTTCATTCTAAATACTGGGGAAATAATTTTTGCAATCGGATGAGTAGTTTCGGAGATTAACTTCTACATACAAACAAACTTTACCTCTCTATAATATTAATTTTTTTTTCACAAATAAATACTGCCTTAATCTAAATAATAACATAAAGTGATAAAATATGCTTCAATATTAAATGATTTTGGGATTACGTTTGTATGGACGTTCGTCTGTCGCCGGCCTCTTAGCTCCCGTAAAACATTGTTTTACTTAAATCAATTAAAGATTCATTTTTTTCATACAACTAAAATCTGGTGAACGTCAAAAAGCTGCCATTCCCAAAGTATGTGTGTATGTGGACTCCCGTTTCCGTATTTGGATTCGAAGGTGGTCCTTAAAGCGTAAGGATGACCTGGCTCGTTAGTTACGTAGCCAGCCTAACTCCTCCCAGAAGCACAGAAGCTTCTCGGGGTTTTAACAGGTTTTGAGGAGCGACCTCTGGTTACTGAGGATCTGTTGCTGTTGTGTTTACATCCGCGCATTCCAGGACTACTTACGTGGGCAGGTTCTTCTGCGGTTAGACATTCTCTGCAGAGTGGGCTGTTTGTGGTAGGTACAGATGTTTGTTGAGAGGACAGTGTCCTGTCAATGTCCCTACGACCATTTTGAGGTATTTTCTATGTAGGTTCAGCAATCGACGTGTCAGTCGTTGTCTTCCATTACCAAAAAGTCCTATATGTTATGTAGGTAACTCGCGGGCAACGCCGCGGGCGGAAGCTAGTAATAACATAAAGTGATCAAATATGCTCAAATTTTAAATGATTTTGGTATAAGTTTTGTATGGATATTCCGTCTGTCGCCGTCCCCTTAAGACAACAGAACCTCCAACTTTGCATAGGATTCCTATAGAAGAGACATGGTATAGCAAGTGAGAATTAATAGGTGTACGTAAATTGTAAATACTTATAAATTAGTACATTATAATGTACTAATGTTTTATTGTACACTAGCATCCGCCCGCGGCTTCGCTCGTGTGGTACCCGGATAAAAAGTAGCCTATGTTCTAGTCCCAGTCATTATCTATCTATATTTTAAATTTATTTTTTTAAATTTCAGGCAAATTTTAGTGGTTGTCGAGTTATAGAGGAACAAACATACATCCGTCTATCCATGAATCCAAACTTTCGCATTTATAATATTATTAGTGTGATTAGAGTGATAATAGAAACATTGTAAATGTACTGCCCGGGTTACACGAGGCTAGTTTTTCAAGCTAGGATAGCAAGCTAGTACTTCTAGCTTCGTGTAGACACAACTAGCTTCATTTCTAAGCTAGTACCTACACGAAGCTAGAAGTACTAGCTTGCTAGCTTACTAACACTAGCTTGCTATCCTAGCTTGAAAAACTAGCCTCGTGTAACCCGGGCATTATTCATGCCCTTGCAAAAACAAAGTCATAATTTTATGTTACAACATTGAGACATTTTTACCACAATCTTGTAAATCTTGTAATCAAGAGGACCCAGAAACATGATAATGATAGTTTACTTATTCAGACCTGTAGGTACCTATTTCCTTTTATTTAAGCTGATTAATAGCACACATAAAACTTTTTTTACTAAGCATATCTTATTAGAGCTTAGTTCTGATAAAGCGATGGCCCTTCTATTTTTTAGCAAGTTTGTGGATTACTTTTGTTTACACAACTTTAATTAAACGCTCAAGCAATAACTTTTTTTCTAACCTTCACAATAACTTTTTTTTCTTTCTTGGTAACAGTAGTATTGGTGGAATCCCGTCTAGGCTTGTGACATCACAGAAGTGTGCTTTTAACATCCCAGTTCTACTTTTATGATAAACAAAAATGTCGTTTACGGTTAATTGCTGTTTGGCTTATTTAGGTACTCGGCCACAGCAATTTTCGAGTTGAACAAGAAGAATTGAATTGAATGCTTGTGATGCTCACATCACACCACCACAAACATAAAATTCCTTGCTATACATATGTCACGGGCAACTTGATTAATCGGGCAGTATTCATATGGACCGGTCATTATGAATAATAACCAAGAGCGTTGGGCAATTTGATAAATTTATTACTTTGACCGGTCCATATTCATAATGCCCGACGGCCCGTGGTCCATTTAATCAAGGCTTGAATTTATCACTTAGACCGGGCAGTATGAATAGTGCCCTACTTCTAGCCGGGCAATGTGATAAATTGGATTAAAATCTGTAGGTTAGGTTATGTTAGGTTAGTAAAAAAACTACGCGCGAGGCGAGCGTAGCGTGCCGCGGTAGCGGCCGCCGAAGCGCCAGAAATGTAGTAAATCAATTAAAACACTGCAATTCATCTAATTTATTACGCTGTCCAAGATAGGGTGGTCATTATTCATAATGACCGGGCAAAGTGATGATCATGCAGTTTTTATCACATTGCCCAATCGACGCGGTCATTATGCATACGGGCAATTTGATAAATCCGGTCATTATGAATAATGACCGGATTTATCAAATTGCCCGTAACACATACATCTTGTAGCCCATCACCAAACTTTTTGAAAAGGTCCTGAAGGTAATTAAAATCTTGCTCAAGAGTTAGATAAACTTGCACTTAAAATAAAATTCAATTTGATTTCAGATCCTAAGTGATCCAATTTAGTTTAAGTTCTATAATTTTTTTTATTATAAGACCAGCTCATCATCTGATCCTATTTAATTTCCATCCAAACTGTGTTGCCTCTTATGCATTTCTGTCATAAAGTTGTAAAGTATTTAGAAGAAATGATCCAAGTCTACCGTTGAAATCTTATTTAAGCATACTTAGTTGAAACGATACAAAGTTAAAATTAACTAAATGCATCGCAAGGCGCATTAAAACACAATGCAAGCAGGTATCTAACCGAACTACGGGTAGTAACACCACTATTCTGCAAATGAAAACATGCTGATTGCGTTGTAAGACGGGCGCGTGGGTTTTCCTTTGATTTTCGCGAGGGATCGTCACATAGACACCTGCGCATACATCACCGCGTCCCGCTTGCGCAGCTGTCACTACGTCATCGTTATTCAATTATTATAATCGATTAATTGCAAAGTGTCTGCCTGGCGCCCCGCTATTACCTTTCTGGAACACGAATCAGAGCCCGCCAGTTAAAAAACCATGCGCCTGCCGCATCAATAGAACGCGGAGATCCTTGAGCGCTCCGCAAACAAGAGTCTTGTCAAATGCGTAGCACGTCTGCAACGGCCAAGGTTTTGGATAAATATGACAACAGACTACTACGACGTTACTCTGTAATGTGATACATGCATACAAATTAAACGTTTTTGTTTCAGGAAATGAAATGTTGCGGAAATCTAGGAGCATTCCATCTGGTAAGAAATCAAGTTAATACCTTCTAAGATAAAGACTGACATAATTACTTGTTAAACTTTCGCGATCTGTTAACACAGTGTTTTTCAATCTGTGGGTCGCGACCCCTAGGGGGGTCGCGAAGCCTTACTCGGGGGGTCGCCGGCTCAAAGAAAAAGTCGAGGTTCTTACACAAAAAAAAAACACAATTTAGTGAGAAGGATGTGCTTGTTCATTTTTCAAAAGTTTATCAAATTGTGGTGCTATTTTTGAAACGTTAATGTTCAAATCATTTTCTAATTAAAAGACTCAAACATTTTGTTCAGCAGAGAAGTTGCCACAAAACGAAGTTTTGCGTGAAATGATTTTACTTTATCTTTAGCTGTTAAAATATTTTCTTCTCTTCCTTGAAGGTTCTTGTTCAAATTGCTGCAACGGCAATGCGGTGTGGCAACGTCACCGTCGCCGATGCAGTTTGGCCCGCGTAAATCCGTACCCATATTATAAATGTGAAAGTGTGTTTATTTGTTTATTTATTTGTCCTGCTTTCACGTCAAAACAAAGCGACGGATTGTGTGGAGATAGTTGGTGGGTGGGAGAGTAACATAGGCTACTTTTTATCCGGGTACCACGCGAGCGAAGCCGCGGGCAGCAGCTAGTAATAGATAAATGTACTAAAATAGGAAAAACACATTGCCTAACTAACGTATGTAGCCTTTTAATTAAATTATTTCTTTGGCTTTCTATGACACAAGGGGGTCACCAGAATATTTCAACCTGTAAAGGGGTCGCGAAATGAAAAAGATTGAAAAACACTGTGTTAACATAATGATAACTATTACTATGGGATTTTATCGCGTACCTTTTGTTTATTTTCTTTTCCCGACACGTTTCGAACATGTTGCAGCGTTCGTGGTCACGGGATGACTGAAGTACTGGAGCCACCGCCAAAATAAATAAAATATAAGCTAAATAAATAAAAGGTACGTGGTAAAATCCCGTAATAATAATTATCATTATGACATAATTACGACAAACCACAAAACATTTGGGCTAGATGGTGCTGTGTGAAATGTCCAGCAGTATTTATTTATTATTTATTTATTTTTAACAAAGTAGGTTTTTGATTATAATTTTGGACGGATTTTGAGATATTGCCTTGACTTCGATGTTAGAACTACAATTTCAAAATACATTTCTTATCAACGTCAATGTGACTAAGCTATAAATATAATACCTAAATACTGTTAAAAAAATCTTGAGTGTTATCTACATGCAAAATGAAAAACATTAACCCACCAAAAATAATAAAGTTGATGGAATACCATACCATCAATCAGATGATTTTTTAAGGAGACAGTAAAAACTCGCGCAAAAATCCACTTCTATTTGAGTCAAGGTTCTCGTTCAATCTAATTCACTAGTAGAGTGCAGTTAATCGGGTTACACTGTATAGAATGTTTAGTAATTATTCATTCTACAAATGGGTCGGTGATAACGTGGTGCGTGCTTCATTAGCTTCATACATGCGGTGCACTACTGACTTTGTTCAGTTTAACCTACAAAATCAATGTACAGTCATTCTGAATATTAATGATTGCAGATTTGTTCTGATTAGTGAACGCAAACGAAACATTTTTTTTTCATTTCTGATCAAATGTTACAGGAATTCATAACAAACAAAAAAATAAATATAAAAATATTGCTCGTTTAATAGTTTAGGATAAGTAAATAATTGTTATTAAATAAACAAATAAATATAAATTTATTAACAAAAATTAAATTAAAAAAATAAAAACAATAGGTTATCAATTATTCTTTATTTCAGGCGACACATTTCATAAAAGATATTATAAACATTGGCCCATACTATAAATAACTTACATATCCCTTCACATACTCCAAACGGCTAAACAGATTTTGGTGAAACATAGCTAAGAACACTCTCAACAAAGACACCTTTCAAACAAAAAATTATAATTGAAATCGGTTCATCCTTTCAGGAGCTATTATTCCACAGACTGACACACAGTTACACACCTACACAGAAACACACTACAAACTTATCATACCCCTCTTTATCGTCGGGGATTAAAAACTAAGACTAAAGCAAAAAAAAACAGGACACAGTTACTTGTTGATATTTTCCTTTAATATTTTCTTTTGTATATTCCGCACATTATAGGTAGATTACTTAAGTATAAATTAAAACTACAACAATGTCAAGTTTCATTAAAATTTACTTTTTAGAGGACAACCTAATCTCCGGGGGCTTTAAACTATGTAAACGTTTCATTCAATTGACTTGAAGTAGTACACAGCGATAAATAAGTTATCAACCAGCCGAATAAGTCGTTATTCGTGTAACCTTAGAGTTAAAACGAAAATTGTATAGTAAAATTCATTGAGACCACCGGCACTGGCTTACATCCGGTTCGGACAATTTTGTTCAGTCGGTCGTACAGATATACACAAGTCACCGCCCGCCCTTATCATATTTGTTTAAAGTGTAATAATTCTGATAGATAACACTTAAAAAACAAGACGGGCAAGTGTGAGTTGGACACTAGCCCTCAGACTCTTATTTTTGCTAAGTCTTGATAAATACCATAAAGTAAACACTTGTGCTAGTTTCTAACAAATAAACGACTAAGTACAAAGTTATATAGAAGGTACAACAAAATCGTTTACTTTATATATCTTTAAATTAAATAGCTTATTACAAGTATTTTTCTAACAGCAAGATTTATTTATTATATCTTCTAAAACCATATCAGCCCTTTGTAATACATCATTTAATTTAATGAGAGGATTCAGCTACCAGTCAAATAACGAAAAAACGATATTTACTATTAGCTAGGTTTTGTTTTCCTTCAAATGTACTGAACTAATATTAGATTGAACAGAGATTTGAGTTCCCGTATCTTTAGGTAGCGTGTTTGATAATGTTTATGTCATTAACCGGCTAATGCGGCTGCCAACCGATATCATTAACTAGGATTTTATTCTAGCGATATCATATCTTTAATCTTGATTTTGTAAGGTAACTCTGCCATTCAGATCTATTATACTATTTCTATACTCAATACCCGTGTTTTTAATGATACCGGTAAAAGATTGAGAAATACATGAAGATCTGTGACAAGCTACTCCATCCTGCTAAGGTCATCGATGACTCCACTTTGAGGGCAATCTATGACCGCTTCTGATAATGGGGTTACATTCTGACTCTCGTTGACACAAATTGATTTTTTATCGTCGAAAATGTGACGAAACTTCTTAAGCCCGTTACTCAATTCTGCCTTATCAGCAACAACAACGTCAATTCTAGAGAGAGGCCTAATAACAAAACATGTACGTCAGTAGATTGTCTGCACCTCTTGATCAAATTTTTGCACTTTTTATTCATATTTTTAAGAAATCAATAGAGTTCATAGTACAATTTATGAGTCCTTCGGATTATTCTTATACTACCTATACCTAGTTTTAAGTACCTACTAGCGCAGTTTTACTCACGTTGGGGACACGGTAATTTTTTTGAGAGATAGCTTTAGTTCTTCGCCTTCGAGATGTGATGTGTTGCTGGTGGAAAATGCTAGGTGTAAGTTGGACACAGCATCGGACCAACGCAACGTGTCAATACTCAAAGAGATCGGGGTAACCGCCAGGCTCCCAACCATATGCCTCCAGAGAGTTATAGAATTATTTGAACACATCAAGGAAGCCAGGAAAACTTAAGGGACCGGCGAACGTATCTACGTACCTAGAAACGTAATACCAAAATAATTTAAAATTTGAACATATTTTTATAACTTTATGTTATTATTTGGATAAAGGCAGTATTTATCTAGGTTCCTGTTACACTTTTGTTCCAAAAAACTTACTATGGAACAAATGAAAAGAAAAAATGTCATTTTTGGTGTAAGTACCTACAAAGATATCAATTCAATTTGCTTACATTTCTTTTTAGGTAAGTTTTTCTGAACAAAAGTGTAACAGGAACCTAGATAAACACCTACTCTCTTAATCTAACAACATAAACTGATAAAAATATGCTTAAATTTTAAATGATTTCGGTATTACGTTTTTATGAAAATTTGCCTGTCGCAGGCCTCTTAAGAGCCTGAAGAAACCAATAGACACTGGCTCTGTGGAAACAAAGAGGGAAAGAGTCCTCAGCCAAACGCGATGGTCCGACCATTCAGGGCAATGTGATTCATGGAAACCAAGAATGGACCACGACCACTGAGAAGAACGATGCATAGAGCTTTAGCGATGAGTAGGTCCGGATGGATTCCGGACCGCGGACCGGAATCCCTCGCGGTAATGATGGATGTACATCGCGCGTCAACTCGGATACCGGTCCGCCGGTCCGGACGGCGGACGGCGGACGGCGCGGACTGGTAACCCGGAGCGATAACGCGGAGCTGCAACCCGGAGCGGTAACGCGGAGCTGCAATCCGGAGCGGTAACGCGGAGCTGCAACGCGGAGCGGGCGGACGGCGGAGTGCGGACGGAGTGGGGTACTGCATAGGTCCGGGAACTGCGGGAAGGGTGCAGGTGCGAGACCTCAAGCGAAGTTTGCGTGTGCAACACCGAGCTGGTTCATTTTTGTTTGTGTTTTCGTGTGTCAAGTCAGGTCAGTGTAAATAAATGAAGCGTGTCGAGTGTCGCGCGTGTCACATCATCGAAATGTAAGTAGTAGGCCATATTTATTTTTATACCTACCTACCTACGCGATTGCATACGCATACCAAATTTTTTCTCTCTCTTTTGTGTGTAGCTTGCAAGTTTTATTTGTACCTACCGACCGTTGTGTTTCTCTAAGACTAATTACTTAACTACTTAATAGGTAGTAGTAGGTACATACCTAAATTGTGTAGGTAGTGTATTAGGTAACATTTGTAGACTTACCTAGTTCAAATAAGTAGGTACAATTGGAGTTACAACAAGTAGGTACAATTGGAGTTACAAGTACGTACAATTGGAGTTACAAGTAGGTACCTACACAACTATTGTCTTTCATCCCTCGCCACTGGTATCTACAGCGTTGCCATATCTACCAACTTGTAGGTAGATCTACCTACTTTGCCTCGAGTCTACCTACCTATCTACCACCACAAGCCTGGAATTTACCTACTTTTCTAAATCTTACGGAACCACATTGATGAAGGTTTCTTTCATGTGAAAATTGTGAAATGATAGTGCGGTAGGTACAGTCCTATTGGTAGATAAGTAGTAATGTTCAGCCAGCCTGCAACCTGCCGAATTGAAAAAGAGTTAGCTGCCTAGCTGACACTACACTTTCGTTCAGTCAGAGGGTTGTCATCAATGAAAAGAAGAAAAAGAAGATTTTCCTTGTTGCAGAGCTTTCTTTGGTTGCGTGCATTGTGTTTCGATTTAAAACTTTAAATACTACCTACAGTGTCTATTGCTGGTTTTAATCATAATGGATAAAGTTCCATTTCCATTTCTTAAGGCCATTCTTGGCTGTTTTCTGAGTTTGAACCTATTTGAATTTGAAGTTTTGAATGCATAGCATTACACTCTAGCAAGGGATTCCTTACTATAAAGATTGTTATCAAAAAGCAGGCAACCTAGATCATACATTTGAAACTTATAAATTAAATTACATATCCTAAGTATAAACTTCTTCTGAATTAGGGTGGTAGATCTACCTATTTATCATTTTACATTCTATCAACTTCTACCGATTTTTGGCCCCTCATCTACCAATTTTCAAAAATTCGGGTTGGCAACACTGGGTATCTATCTAGGGTTGGGTGCAATGGACACGGAACCAGCGGACGGAAAGGATAGGTACTGCATAGATGCGAGTGCGAGCTGGACCTATATGAGTGCAACGGACACGGGACCTGTGTGTAGGTCTTTAGACGGGGCGGCGGAACGGCATCGCGCGCGACGGAACCGAAACCTATGCTCCCGCAGTACCGAACCCATATGGGTCCGACGGACACGGGACCTGGATGTAGCTCTTTGGAGCTGGATGTACATCAAGATGTAGCTCCGAATTATCGTCGGATCTACCCATCTTTATAGAGCTTTAATTCTACCCCTTTCGATACTGCTTAAACATTTTGAAACATCAGTTAATATTTGCGAATTGCGTACTGAACATTACAAAGAAATGTAGCTAAATTATAGTTCCGTTTCTGAGATCAGCCTATATAAATATTATACAGACATAAAAAAATACTATTTGTAGATATATTTCAAGAAAAAAACACTAAAACAGGATTTTCCTTTTTACAGTTTTTATAAATAATTCAGAATACGTTAGTTGTATCTACCATTATTCTTATTGATATTAATTAATATCAATCGCTAATTACCTCCATCGGGACAAAAGTTATTTTAAGTTATCAGGTTCTGTACCGCGTAATAGGAATACCAAACATTGCCGCGTAATTCCCATATTTCAATTGCCTACAGGATCGATTATGTTTTTCCTTCTAATGTACCAGCTATTGTTAGAAGTTCCCCTATACTTGTTGTCTTAGATAATTACAATTAAAATCACATGTATTTATCTATCTATCTAAATAAAACTGTAACTTATCGATGTCTGTTTTTGAAAGATATTTGAGAAAAACTATTTTTAGGGGCATCTATTAACGCAATATTAGTGTTTTTCTGTTTTGCACAGAGCGTTGATCGCGCTAATCTTAAAAACGGCTTAACCGATTTGGATTTACTGTTGGAAAAAATTTAACTGTTGTATTATGGTAAACCAGGATTATTTTTTAATGTTTGTTTTAACAAAATCCGTTCTCAAATAAAAAATTTATGTCCGTTTAAAGAATCCCGTCTATGCATTTAAGTTGCTTTGCCTGAAACTTTGCAGCTATAGTCTGTAAAAATAAAATTAAAACCTCTAATTCATCTAGGTATACAAATACTTAAAACAAGAGTTTGTTTCTTTGTTTGATTGTGTGTTTGTTTGAACGCGGTAATTTCAGGAACAGGAACTACCAGTCGGATTTGAAAAAATATTTCTGCATTTGATAGATAAACTCTTGAGGAAGGTATGGCCTTCCTCAAGGCTACTTTTCATCATCGTCATAATCACCATATACCATCACAACGGGGGTAACGCCGCGTAGGCGCTTGAATAGAATGAAACACCCAGTTTTATCGGATCATTACCTACTAGTTTGTTTGACCTATGTCATTGCTGTCCAAGTTTAGTAAATTTGGCATGCAAAACAAATCTACGGGTAACCGAATTAAGAACGTATAAAGACCACCCGCATTGAAACTGCACTGGTCGTTTATAAATAAATAATTCACAGAAACCGTACTGCATTCCTTAGTAAGTTGTTTGATAAATGTTCAGTGCGTCCAATGTTGTAATACAAATCCTATTCTCTGTTTTTGTTGATATCAAAATGAGTTCAATGACTTGAAAGCGACCATACTTAGAGAAAATGATATGATGCGTATTCGTTGGAGAAAGAACGCTAAAATTATTAGCTACTTATTAAATAAACAAACCATTGAGTGAATGAAACAGGTAACTATGTTTTGTCAGTTTTTTGTGCAAAAGGACCTACGCTACGCTGCTGCCTGGGCAGTGCAGTGTACTGAAACATTTCATCTTTCACTATCTAAACATTATATTCTTTATTTCATTGATTTAATGACTGAAAACAGACATAAAAACAGATTTAAATCTGAAGATTGAAATATTTCGATCCAATTGAATAATTAACTTATATAAACAAGATGATCAATACTAGATACTGCAGATAAACTTTCCCAATCTAAATCCAATAACGTTTATTGTAAACCACCGCAGTAAGGCATAAAAATGTATTATGTGCAACAACGCAATAACAGAACGTCTTGAGCCGTTGCTTGAGTACCTACATTAAAAGGGGAGCTCTTATAGGGTTGCCCATTTCAAACTTTGTATGCAATAGAATAGAGGAAAAATACATGCAATCTCCGTGAAAGTCATCGTATGAATAAGATTTCTGTCCGTTGTTTTTAGACTACAGCGAAGAACATTCACAAGTATTCGTAATATTCTTTTTTTACATCACCTATTGATGCAAATCCTAAAACAATGGTTTATCCTCTCGATAATTTTAAATTAAGTATATTGGTAATTTCCACTAAAACACAGAGCTGAGCGCTTCCGTGCTTCGGAGGGCACGTTAATTGTCGGTCCCGGCTTTTAAGTCGTTAAGCCATGACGGAGGCCTTTAGGCGGCCTAAAAACTCCGTCACCAGTATTGGCCACTTGCTCATACGAACTTACTAAAACACATTTTTTTTATTGCACAACAAACCCCATGTGTATAAAGAAAAATTGAAATACATGAACGGGTTTATCTTGCTATTTACCTTATTTACTAATATATTTTTTTAACGTAAATGTTTACGAGTTTTTTTAAGCTTGAATTTGCAATATGCGCATTTGAAAATGTTCGGAGTTAAGAACGCTTACTTAAAAGCATAGTTATTTGGCGGTAACCCTAAGCGGACGCCACATCAAAGCTATCGACTTCCGGCGCAGGCACGGGTTATCAGGCGACCTCCGAAATTCCTAGCAATTAGCCTGCGCGAGCGCCGACCCTTCCTCCCGCCCGCCCTCAGGACTTCCGTCCGTTACTTAAACCTTTTCGGGGAAAACTACTCAATAAAGGTTATGAAGTTTAATCACCTTCTTTTACTTTTTTCCCTTTTACGTTCGCAACTATTCAGTTCAGTTAAGTCGATTTAGGACAATTTCATGAATAAAAAAATGATTTGTATAATTGAAGGGATAAAATCCTGCGCCGATGTGTTAAAAAATATGAGTTATGATCGCACAACAGTTTGAAAGACTTAAAAAACTATGATATACGGAGATGATAGTTAGTCACTTATAAAAACCGAAAATGGTAGGGCACTAAGCGCGGCATTATGAAACACTGATAGTCATAGGTACGTAAGTATAAAAGTTATTGTGACTTGTGAGGTCAATGAAAGAACTAAGGAGACCGCTCCGCACGAGACCGCTATGAAGTAGATTAAGAAGCAGAATTTCCTAAGCACTGGGTATTAATTGATAAAGGTTGATGATTTGTTTAATTTGAAAAATAGATCAAAAAACTAATTACTTACGAATTTCGAATTACATGCTCCAAATGTTCCTTCAATAGTGAACTTACTAGGTCTTTTAAATAACTTTATCATAAAATAACAAACCTATAACTGGTGTATCCCCTGTGTTCAAATACCTGCACTAGGGAAGACCTTTAACGCAGCATATACTCAAAACATATTTAAAAAAGTCGAATTGAAGCATTGACACGACAAAAATAAGATTCAATTCAAACTTAATAAGATTACTTTAATGAGGATCTCTCAAGAATGAGTAGGTAAATTAATTCTTAAGTATTCAAAGGAATGTTATATCCTGATTCAAAAGATTCCTTCATCCACAAAAAATATCGACTTCTAACTCTCAATGTTGTCAATCCTGATGTAACCAAAATTTGCAAGCTTGTCGGTCGATGTTTCTGGCTGTAACTATTGCTGTACCTAAAGTAATTGAGATGTTAGTAATTGAGATGTTGCCATCTCAGCCTTGAACCTCGGGAGTAATCATAAAGGGTTTCCTCATTGTTGCAAATTGTTTGCAAATGATATTACAGTTATCGTTATATTAACGAAGGCATATTTTGCTTTCTTTGACTGCAGGTATCAATCTAAAGTAAACCAGCCTTTTTTAGTCCGCAGTACCTAAAGTCATTATCTGTTGAGCAGCGTGGTAGGTACGGCCGACCACTAAATAAATACGCAGAACATGAATGAACGTTAGATCGAGTCGAACGCGCACTTCCGGCGACTCGTAATAAGGACACCACGCGATACGACGCAACGATACAATTTCGAAACGGGAGAGTCTAAGGAGGTCACCGGATAAGATTAAACTGTGTAAACAAACCGTTTACATTGATAACTCGTTAGCATTTCTGCGATGGCGCCTATGACGCCGCCGTCGTCGATAAGCGCCCCTATTAGTACTACATCACGGGAATCAGGGCGTCCTCGTTTCTTCAATCAATGTCCTTTGTGTCGTTCTTGGTATCGTGAGCTATAGCAAATTTCCCACAAAACCACCCTATAATAATCTGTTGAAATAAAAGTCAAAATAATAATAAAAATAATTTAGTTCATAAAAACATTGTAACATACACACATAGGACACAAATAGTTTAAATAAATAGGGCAAATAATTTACAAAGACCCCGCACTAGGACAAGCCTGTATCATCAATGTTAGTGTAAAATGTTATTGACAAACGATATTTTTGTATGATATTAGTTTATCGCACTCTCACTGTAAAGGAGTCCTAGTTTTAGTTAATAGTAATTCATAACGAATATTCTAGAATCTAGAAATCCGTTATGTAGGTCAGTTATCTAGATTCTAGATAACTGACCTACATAACAAAATTTGAGAATGGCAAATCATAATTGTACGCATCTTTAACTCGGTTATTACGCAGTGGCATCGGTTCATCAAAGTATCATAACAATATCAATACTTGCGGCTATGAAGAATAATTCTTTACCTACTTAATTTGTGAATAAAAGAAAAATTCACTGTGGAAATAATATGTGAAAATAATATATTAAAAACACATAGAACACAACACTAAGCATGTGTTTAACACAAAAAAAATATTCCACGTCATTATAACATATCAGTATTATTTAGGTAAATATAGTATAATGCTGCAGTTTGCACAACACAATGAAATTGTTGTTTTTAAATTCATCATCACAAGAATTACGCACACCTATGAATGGATGATAAGGTCGGAATAACGGATATTCGTGAACTGTCACAAACAATGATACATTTGTTGTTGTGACTCACCAGCGGAATGTTAAAAGTCCTGTAAGCTTTTAACGGAAATTATTTCCGTATATGTAGGTATCATGAATCCACGGTAGGTATGGTACATATTACCTACCGACGATGAATCAATTGGGTCATCATGATGATTAATAATGTCTACGTAATACCTGACAAGTTAAATGCCCGAGTATTAGGTCTTTTTTTTTTCAGAAAATAATCTACCTGTGAAGATTGGGTAACTTGTTAAAACGTAACGTAAAGATTTTTTACATACATAGATATGTGAAAATGGAATCACTTTGCTATAACTAATAACTCGTAGATAAATCAGTTGTCGCCTGGTATAATTAAAGAACTCCAATTATATTATTACCTCAAAGAATATGTCTTGTTTCTGGTCGATAGGTTCTATATTTAACCGAACAGCAAAGAATACTAACAATAATGTGTTTACCTAACCCATATTAAGTACTTTGGCTTAGGTACGAGTACTAAGTGAAATAGGAAGTGATAAAAAAAACTGTTACCACTTTTAACATGTTCCTATTAAATTGTTATCTTGTTTACTGCCACGCAACTACTGAATGGGATAGTTCATATTTACAATTGTGTCATAATCGCGTAAGTACACCCTTGGAAGCATTTAACTAGAACCGTAGATAATAAAGGTTTTTAAGAGTTCGTTGCCGAGTTTCGGGGAGTGGATTTGAGCCTTGTACCTATATAGAGTGGTTGGACTATCGTTTATCGGGCGCCTGCAATCCGCGCTGACCCCGCGATATCCTCGATCTACTTTGCCCCCGCCCCGCGCCGCTGATGCACCGACGCACAAGATTGAACCCTTTGCTGGTGCGCGAAAGTCTACATTGTCTCGCTTGCCAGGGTGGGAGCGGGCGCATGAATGGACAGGCTTGTGAATGAGCGGACTATGTCCCGCGGCCGATAAGCGCTATCGTCGCCGGGGCCAGCTGACGGACCATGTTGACAAACCCTGTTCCACTTTTAATGCCCGAAACACTACCGCGATTACACTATCCTAGATTTAGGAAGGAATTAAGTGGGCAGGAGCAATAAGAATACACCCGCAATCAAATCAATCGTAAACCATGCCGCAGAAGTTGATACTTATCGTCATTAATTTACAATTTCACTGAAAATTTAAACAATGTTGCCACCAAACCAGGTAGCTTCTTCGTTGCTACTAATTATTTGGACATCCGCATTAGTTTAGTTAGTTGATCTCATTTCCCCTATAATCCTAGTTAGAAATTACGAGTAGGTACCTATATCAAATTCAAATTCAAAAATTATTTGTTTTATAGGACCTCTGGAATCACTTTGAAATGTCGTAAGAGCTAGGTGATTCTACTCCTGTTCTTTGGCTATCAACACCATGAACAACCAGAGCAACAAACACGGTATGGGGCCTTGCTTTCTTTTCGGTGATCCACATCGACAGAACACAATTAAGCTCTATTTGAAGGAAGATGACCTTAGAAATATAACAGCATATAAATAGCATCTTATATTATCTTTGTGGATATATTTCTAAGGTCTTTCTGTTCATATATTTTTCTTCCCCAGAAACTTTATTGTAGGCGAGTATGAGGATGCCTAGAGGATACGCGGGTGGCGTTTAGACCATACAAGCGTACTCTGTTTCCCCTCTGGATAACACTAGACCTCATATCCATCCACGTAGGTATTCGTTGAAAGCTAAGACAGCATCTATTGAATTATATGCTACCATCATGAATACATTTCTGCCCAATCGCTATAAAGAACTGGTTCAAAATTCAGTTGAATCATCTATAGTAAATAAACAGTTGCAATAAAATTAAAAGCTTGTTCTGAAATAATGGTGATAAAGACACTTTAGTCAAAAAAATTATTTAAGAAACCTATTAAACTATGAGTGATACAAAAGGTGGTGTGAATGCTAGATAAGATTGCCAATTAGACTGATCTTTAATTTGTAAGATACGAGCTAACAGTCTCTTGTGAACTTACACTAAGGATCTCAACAACAGTCCAGGATCACGACTGAATCCCACAAGCACAGTTAATATTCTTATCGATTTTCAAGTATTCCAGGTAAGTTCATTTATTAGGAATCTTAATATTATGATATTTTAAAGGTTAATACACCAATCAATGCTCATACTTTAAGTACCTAAAGTGTTACATTCTATAGCAATGCATTTTGCTACAGAAATAGGAACACAAAACTTATTATTTTATGAATGACAGTTACGATTTAGTTACAATATCCGATCTTATACTCATACTAAAGATTAGATCTTAAAGGAACACTAAAGGAGCCGTAGGAAGGTAATTACTAGGGAGCATGCGCCTCGTTAGAACGCCGGCTGCAGCGGTGCACCTGGCCGGGCACGCGCCATGCAAGCTGCTAAATAACCTTACAATGTGTAGCGTGCATCAGGCTAAGGGAACATTGAAACGTGGATTTAAAAATACAACGATGATTACATTGCTTACGATATTATTCTATTGCAGCGTAAAAAGAGGTATTCCTCATGACTTTTTTATAATCTAGTTCACCTTCTTGAAAATATGTTGGTTTTTACATTGCAACCGCAATAAAGAATGGTAGTATAAAAATAAACTTAAGGAATAGGGACTGCTCATTGCCACTTATTGTGACCGTACTGGACATAACTTTTCATAGATGGTTTTCTGCTTATGCTGCATAAAACACTTGGCTTTGTTATCAGAAATTTAAAAACCATCAAAAAACCGAAAATAAAAATTAGAGTGTATAATCGATCGAGCGAGCGAAGCGAGCAAAGATCTTAGTGGCAAGTTGGACGAATTTGCTTTGTATGTTGTATGTTTTTATGTTTCACTTTTGTGTTCTCAAATAAGTAACAAACCGTTAATCCAATCTGCATGAAACTTGGAAGTGTGTGGAGCATATGAGCGTAATCGACCATGGTTCCCAAGGGGGTAAAAAAATAGATACAGAAATATATTGAGTGGGTTGTCACATGAAAGGACTTAATTAGTAAAATTAAAATTATTTTAATATTATTCTAGGATGAATAGTTTTTTAAATACAATGAAAAAAGAAAAATTAAGCAACCGCTGTAACCTGAGCTCCCGTTTGTTAGAGTTTCGATGTCTTCGTAGTTCAGGTTAACTAGTAGGTACTTTATCAGAAAGACAGTGGCATCGTTGCGATTTGCAATGATTTTGTTGCTACTATTTTTTAAAGAAAAGATAAAGAATGAAAATAATTGTCCGGAAACCTGAAAATAAACTAATTTGAATTAAAAAAATTAGACACCAGATAATGTAGGTATCGCATGCATGTGTAAGGTGTGGTACCTACCTTTTTAAGGAAAATGATAATAATCATAAAAATAAATAGTCTTAAAATCAAAATCATTGTATTTTATTATAGTGATACACTTCTTTAATGAACTACCTTTCCTTAACACTAGGTAAATCTTATATTAAAGTTTATTACTTTAATCTAGGACAGCCAAATAACCTTTTATATAAAATATTTGAATGTAGCGAACAGCAATGAAAAATATAGCGATAAAAATTACTTATCTTGTTTTAAGATGGGTAGGTAGGTACTCAGAGCCGGACAAAGCACCGACAGGGTGCAAAACAAGTATTCCCAGGTACTGCCTCTCTCGTGTCTTCCAACCAACTCTATCCAACCGAGTCTAACTCAGCCAAACTGCGCCGAACTGAACTAAACTGACAATCTATGCCAAACTGACAAACTATGCCAAACTGAGCCCCCTATCGACTTTGATACCGTTTATATAGTACCCTACTTGTTTTGCACCACCTCTGACTACCAATAACAATTTATTTATTGAAATAAAATATATTAGAATATATTATAATTTAGAAACCATTTTTTTTTCCTTTGCTGGTTTCTTAAAGGTACTTACATTTTGTTTATGTACTGGTGACGAAGCTTTTAGGACATTTTAAGGTTTCCGCCTCGTATACAAAAATGAGCTTTTGTCTTTTCAGAAGTACTTATCTTTAATCAGCTTGTGTTAAACTTGATTTAATATCATCCTTCTATGTAATATTGGAAGTATCCTACCTGGTTCTAGCTACCTGATAATGTAAATAACTTGCGGGCTTAAAAATGTCACTATATCAGAATCATTGAGAGTGAAAAGAGACGGCATATAGTCAATTCCTGTTGTGATTCTGCTATAACGACCTTTTTAAGCCCGCTGGCTTTGAATTGGTAATTTTAGACTTCGATTAAGTATAACGAATTGGATCTATGAAGAATGACTCATCAATATTGAATGACATTGCATCACGAGGAATTGAAAAAATGCAGGCGGTTGCAGATTCTCAAGAATCCGCATTCCATTAAAACATGTTCTGATGTTCTTTATATCTAACGCTATCGTGTGTCACAATAAAGATGTTATCTATCTATCTTTTGCAAGAGTGCACCATATTCATTAAAATTCCAGTAAACGAAGACCATCAATCGATCCCACACTGCCGACCGTTGACCACTGATTGCGGGACTCGGCATCGATTTTGCCTCTGTTTAACATGTTCTATCGACGACTAATGAGTCGATCACACGTTCTGATTCATCAATCGAAGTAGTTATAGAATGATAAGCGGAAATTGTTTAGATTCCGTCGATTTGTTCTAAGAACTATCCAATTTGCGTGTCGTCTCTCGTCTCGTTTCTTAACGGAATGATTCATTTATTTCATTCAACATTTATTTCTAGATCCGGTTTCCTTTTAACATCAAGACTCTCTTAGTGAAATGTACAAATCAAGAATTATCTGTAAAAGCGCTAGAGAATTTTGATATTTTGAATTCTTTAGCATTAACATCTATGTTTTAGGTAATGTGTTTTATTTAACTTGAGCTATTTATTTATGAGTTAACTGGTTATGGCGTAACCCACTTCACATAATTGATAATGCTTAATGACATTCCAAGTGCATACCCTCCATCAATGTTAACAAAGTCCAAATTGGTCTGTAATGGACACCTGTTAGATTACGCTACGAGCGAGTGTTGTCGCGGCGTGGCGTGGCGCACGCGCAGGCATGCGTACGTGCGCCCCGCGCGCCCGCGCATTGCGTACACTCCCCTCGCAGCCTGCGCTAGCGCCCGTTCACCACTCATCGGAATGCAGGGCCTGCACATCTCATTATCTATAGAAGTTATTTAGCCTTATTTGGTTTGTAGGTCTTTGTCCACATTTAAATTTTAGTGGCGTTAATGAAACGTTTGTTTTGAACAACGAGTAATTCGTAAGCTTTCCAAAACCAAAACACAACACCTTGAGTAATTTAACGATTCACCTGAAAATAGTTTCAGGTATGTCCCCTTCATAGGAATGGGTGTTTCAATAAGCAAACTGCATTCCGCTCGTATCCGTCTCTCGATTATGTCTTATCTTAGTGTTAGCTGAATCATCTGAATCCTTCGCTCGAATCTGTTTGGGGATCCGGATAGATTTACGAATTTGACGTGATCCTCTTAACATTAACGCACAATCGACAGTTACAAAGACATACTTTCGACTTGTCAATAGAGTCCAAAGTGAAGAAGACCGTTCTAAGAGATGAACACGCGGTACATTGCCGGTGAAGTGAAGAATGTTGGCACACGGCATCCGGTGCTGGTGGCGTTGTAAAGAGAAGCCGGTAGTAAGCAGTGGCAGTTGTTTTCCGGAGAGCGGGCGGCGGGCGCAGGGCACGAAGTATGCGAGGAATGCGCGGCCCTCGGCGCCGGTTTACAAATAGAAGGGCCGCTAGCGCGGACTGCACGTGTGATACATTGCCACGATTAATCTGTTAGCGCTGATGCCTGCGCACTGACCGAAGACGCGATCCCATCGCAAGACAATTATTAACTAACGAGACTGTATCCTTCAGTGTCCCTTCGGGGAATCCGCGAGTGTCATCTGCAACACGGATACCTACTGATAGTTTTGTGACATGTTGATGTGTTAAAAATGTTTGAGAGCCCTATCGGCTTGATTATAATTCTGTTTACTAGTCGGGAAGTAAAGACGAATAGTCCTGGAATGACATAGTGGGAGGGTCGCAAGTCGGACACAAGAAAGCAATCGTAGCCCTGCGTTCGCTGACCCCGGCCGGACGTCACGCCTGAGAGAAGACGAGTGCAGCCCGCCTCGCCCCCTCCCCTGCACTAGCGGTTGAACCCGGATTATATTAAAACAATTCTTATAAATCAAGCAATGAGGACGACCCTCCAACTATAAGAATTGCTCGAAGGAGCAAACTATTATTGAACTCTAGTTTGTGTTTGGAAACTAAGATAAACTTGTGTGGTATAGCGCTAAGTATTCAAATAATAATATTTAAAAAAAACTAAGGCCTGAAAGAATTCAATAATCGTCTTACAATATCAAAAATTTTTGGTACGTTATTTCTTGGGAATCCCGAATTATTTTATTAGATTCCAGTGACCACAAGTTACGGTATTAGAAATCTTGCACTAATGATGGAGCTTAGAGCTCAAGACTCGCGAAATTTGTAAAAAAAGTACTAAGTACTTAAAATTAAAATCTGCCTTGTTTCATTATTCCGTAAAGGTGTGTTGTTTGGTCTATCTAAGAGTTATAAATCGGGTGATTCCCCTCGTAATGTTGCCAGATTAGGAAACCTACCAATTAGTAGGAAGTAAAAAAACCTCCCAAAAATTAAGATGAACACAGAGAACAAAAATGGTATGGACCATAATTTGTTTTTGTATTGGAACTAATGTCACAATTTAAATTATTTTAAAGGAAAAAAAAACAGTATTCGATAGAAAACATTATAGGTAATAGAATAATGTTCATTTCTTTGGACTTTTCGTTTTTGTATCTGTTTATTATGACATGTTAGTCATAATAAAACTAAAAAAATATTTTATTTTAGAACATTTACCGTAATCTGAAAATTGTTTCGGTAAGAAGGTATGTAAACTTATAACTTCACATATAAAAAAACCTACCAAACCAACTGAATCTTATAGTATAAAACTGAATATTAAATTATAATATAAAAAAACCTACCAAACTTTTTTATATGCGAAGATATAAGTTTACATACCTACTTACTGAAACCATATTCAGATTACGGTAAAAAAAATATTTTGTTACTTTTATTCATTGTTTCATTATTTTACATTTAAAAGAAAAAAGTTATTTTGATTGATATTACTTACAACAAATTGTTCAAACTAAATCAAATATTTTGGAAATAAGTAACTTTTTATCTAAAAGCTAAAGTGGGAGACAAGATTAGATAGGAGCAGCCACACACAACCCTACAATGATATAGACACCGGATTCCACAGCAATTTACACGCCCCACTTTTACACATTAAGCCTATCAAAACAACATTCTATTTGAAACTTTGTTGTTTTTTGTTACCATTTCTTTTGTCACTCTGAAAACAGATAGGAGTACCTTAACAGATTGGTATTGTTCACCTCTGCCAACATAACTTCCATAAGTTATTATTTTTAATTTGTGTTCTTCGTTTTACTTAATATAGCATTGGTGTATAGGTATATGTTTAAAATAAAATCCAAAGTTCAATAAATTTTTGGTAATATTTAGAATGTTTTTTATTGCTTTCACCCGCGGCTTCCCTCGCGTGGTACCCGAATAAAAAATTGCCTGCGTGTTATTCTAAGACATAAACTATGTTCCTATATTCAAGTTTCATTAAAATCGTTCAGTAGTTTTTGCGTGATTAAATAACAAACATAATAATAATTAGTAAGAAGTAGGATATAGGAAAAACTATAGCTGCTAAGTGCAACTTTTTATTTGTGAACGGATTTTGATAAAATAAACACTAAATGTTAATCCCGGCTTACTACAATACAACAGTGACACAATCACAATTCAACTACATCCAAATCGGTTAAGCTGTTTCTGAGATTAGCGGACACAAACGCACAGACAAACGGACAAACAGATAAACATTGATGTTGCGTTAATAGATGCCCCTAAAAATATATATAGTTCTAATATATAGTTTTTCTCAAATTTTATTATAATGTATAGTAATTATATAGTAGTAGGTATATTGTAATGTATTATAAATTAATGTATGTTTTAATATAATGTATATAAATTACATTTAACTTTAGTTTATATGTAATCTAATGAAACTATAGAACTCAATTAACTTAGGTACATTAATAAACTAAAAAGGTTGCCTACAAAAGACGTCCATTATAGTGTTTTATAGGTGAGAACTTACCTCAAATTAAGGTGTGTTGCTAGTTGTTTCTTTGATATCGTTCGTAAAGTAAATTAAAAATATAAAAATATCTAATGACGATTTAAACTAAATACCTTCATGTTAAAATACTAATAAGAACAGAGTACAAATCTAAATAAATCTATAACTAGCTACATATCGAAACTTAAAAGACCCTTTCCCCATTTAGATAACTAGCGTGAGCGCACACAGAACGCGCCGGCTGGCAATACTTTTACGAATTTCCTGTTGACTTTTTCTACATCTACCCTCTCTATAGCTCAGCGCCTATAAGATATTACCAAAAAAAGTAACATTTTCTTATTATTTATTAATATTATCCGAGTTTCGCAAGACCCCCGCAGAACACATTTTTCTACCGCCTCCATCCCAGCCAACTAAGTATTAACCTTTAACAGAGAAACACTTGTAAATGAAAACAGTATAAGCTGTTTTTGTATTCTTTTTTTAATCAGAATTAATAAATATTTATTTAAAAATAAATGTTTTAGTATTTAAAACAATAAAAAAACGCGTGACTTAAACCTTTTTCTTGTTAAAAAGCTTACCATCTTACATGATAACATTTATTATTTTTAATTTATTACTACAATTTATTTCATTTATTCAACATTTTTCATTTATTTTATTTTATTTAGAAATGCATTGAATATTATAGGTATTAGAATAAATTATATGAAATGAAAACGTATATCATTAAGAAAACTTCATTTTAGTAGGAAGTTGTAAAAATTAAATATAATTTTTAAAGAAAATGCAAATAGCCAAAAAAAATACATAATAAATAATATTGCCAATTGACACAATGGCAATCTTAGGTTAGGTTAAAGTACCTATAAATTTTTGATATTTTTAACACAGAATCGTTTTTTAATTGTTCCTGAGTCTTTCTTGTGTTGTCCTTACGTAGGGTATTATTTTTGTACTGGTTTTTATTTTAAATTAGGTACACAACAATTATATCCAGAAACTATCTATTAACTTTTTAATAACTCGTTATGTTTGCGAGCTACAAAATATTATCCTTCATTCTGTCATTTGCTTCTGTATAGGTACCTAATGATTTTATTTAAGACTTTCTTAGTAGGTAGATATTTACTTCGATTTCTAACATCTTATTTAAATGGAAGTAGGAATGGAATAGGATTATTTTTTGTTTAACGAAGTTATTGTTACTCCATTGCATAGGGAATAGGGATATATCAAACCAATTGCTTGATCAGCTTCATTCGACTCATACTGTTAAAATTAATAGCGATTATAATCAATAGCGGTATTTTCGATTGGAATGTTACCAATCTATGTTAGAATGGCGTGACGTCGATCAGTTATAAATCTTTATTTGATAGATATCGTAATTGTGTAAAATGTCGGTGGGCGACGCGAGTGTGAGTGGTGAGGTGAAGATCCTCGCGCGGCCACGTGGCAGCGGGCGCGCCTCGTCCACGGTGACGGTGCATGTCAGTTTTCTGGAAAAATTGTCAAATGTAGCACACCGGCGGGCACGGACAGCGGCGGCGGCAGCGGCGGCGGCGGCGCGGCCGATTCGCGACCTGAGCGTGTGTGGAGCTCGTCGCTACGCGATCAGCGAGCGCGCTCGTGTGCGTAGTAAAGTGAAGGTCGAATATTTGTCCCTACTCCTCGGTCTATTGGTGTTCACGAGTTGGCGCTGTGATAATGAGGTGTCGTGGTCCCGCTCGCACCGGTTCTCTGCCGCGTCCGGGGAAAGGGACGGCCGGCGGTGTGCGCGTGCGTCGGAGCCTCCGCCGGCGCCGGCGCGGCCTGCCCTCATCAGTCTCCCCGCGGCGGGGAAGCGGTTCGCGTGTGCAACTCCGTGTCGACTCGGGCTGCGAGCTGCGAGCTGCGACCGCTCTGCGTCGCACACTAATATTTTTAGATAAGAGCGCGTGTAATTTACTCGCAAGGTAGTGATCGCGCGCACTTTTGCGAATATCGGTACCTAAGCGGCGCATGCGGGCTTGATTGCGCCGGCGCAGCGCGGCCGTCGGGCGCGAGCCGACGATGGCAGAGACGTCCCGATAGGTAAGCTGCGCACTTCCTGCGCGCGCGCCGCCATGTTCGGCAGTAACGTCACTTCCGCCGGGGCCGGAACCGGCGCCAGCGAGCGGACCCGAGCTGGGAGCTCGCGACGACGTCGGTGCCAGCGCCCGCTCAATGGACGACGGCTTTCGATTCATAAAATGTCGGACGTTCCATTCACGCTGCGGCGCGATGCTCCGCCAACCGCTCACTCGTGACCCTCGCGTCTTCGAATATTCATGTCTCCCTCGATAACATCGTAACCTCTGACTTCTTTTTGTATTATCACGTTGACGTTAGTGAACGCCGCTGGTCGAAACCGGACTCCGTGCCAAGTGCTGGATACAAGTGTGCGTTCGACCGCTTTCAGAAACAACTGTGAAATATACCCAGTGAACAGTGATTTCAATAGTGATTTTCTGTTTCTTTCATTGGAGTGTTACATCTCATGTCGTAAGATTAGAAAATAATTTATCATATAATCAAACCTGCGTGCTTTCGCGAATTTTCAACTACCCTTAATTTTAATTGTATTTTTAGGCTGAAAGCATTTTTTCAGCCTTTATAAGACATATTCTTTTTAATGGTATAAAAGTATCTAGACTGATTTGAAGTAAATTATATGATTAAATGTAAACTTACCTATCTGATCAAATGTTTTTGAAGGTAGTTTTAAATTTTTTAGAGTATTTGTACAACTCTAAATTTTATTCATTTATATTAATGAAAATAAGCATTATTTATAATTATAGCTTATGATAATTGATCTTTAGTATGTGGAAGTTGTCTTGTTGAACTAAAACAACGAGATGTATAGTTAAGCATGGCACACGTTGTCGGCAGGACGTACGTCACCAGAGCATGACGTCTGGTTTATTGTCTCGCTCGTGCTGTATATCTGCGCTCCTCTGGCCGTGGTTAACCCCCAGCTGTTCATTGCCCTCGGCGCTAGGTCTGCCCTACCCTCATTGCGCTTATTTAGATGATTTAAATTAAAAACACTTAACTGCACGTTCCGACCTCATTGATCAGAATTAGTCAAACCAAATATCAAGTATAAACCTTATTTCTAGAAAACACTGAAACACTAATTATTTACCAAAAAGTCAATGTGCCTATCCGTAAATTAAATAAAAATACATTTGAAATAGTGTTCACACAGTAATCCTCTTGAGTCGCAATCAATCTAATGAAACAGATTAGGTCTTTTTATGGGTGGATCTTTTAATTTTTTTTAACATTGTAAAATAAGAGTAGGTATGTATGATGAAATTGATGATTGATAAATGATAATACTGAAATTTTTCTTTTTATAAATTTTAAAGTTAGTAAATTATTTAAATTATCAAATAACTCTTTCAGGGCAGTGGGGCGCTATACAAAGAAAACTAGTTTTAGTTTAAAAATATGTGGAAAATATAATAACAGAAACGGGTATCCTTGAAACAAGGTACCCAATTGGGTCTTTAAATATCAGAAATACTCTTTTTATTGGATATTCACTTGACATCATGTTTGGTACTTTGACATTCACAGTTAGCTTGTGGATTTAGGTATAAATTATGAATGTGCGAATAACAGCCATGCGAGTAATATCTCTTTCCCAGATTGCTCTGAGTACATGATGAGTCAGGTGTTCGTGACGTCAGGTACACGTGTGCCCTCGTTGACTGACTCACAGCATCTCTCGGTGACGTAGCCACTAGCCACTACGCGCCCTTCGCTTTAACCTTTCCTTCATTTATCACTGGTTGATTAATATTCCAGCACGCATTTGATTGACGCTCAGTAGATGAATGAGCAGTAGAGGCGGGCGACACGTTCGGGTAGCGCTCGCGCCCCCGGGCCGCCTACAGCGCCGCCGCCGGCCGCGGCTGCGGTGCGTGCTGCGCCTCCGCTTCCGGCAGCGTGGGCGCACATTTCATAAGCACTTCCTCCGAGCGCTTCCCACTGAGTCTGCGCCCTCGGGGCCCCGCTCCTAACCTACTCTCTACAAATTATTATAGTTCATAAAAGGCCTCATTGGACATTGACATGGATACAACACACGTCGCGACGGCACGCGTGTAGGACGTATCCGAGTGCGATAAGCAAATGTCACATTACCAAATTGGTCACTCATTGATATATCCGTAGTAAACGCGTCCGTTTCGTCATTCATGCTCCCGTCGATCCACATAGAATACGATGATCGTCGATTTCCGCCGGGCCATAGTCGGTCACGTAATGAAGTATGCATAGCTTCACACTAGCCGACGTTTCTCAGCCCCACGATAAGCCATTAAGGGTCGCTTCACAAAAAACGTTCATTATAAAAGATGTAAAGACTGCATCGGCGTCGAGCCTTCCCAGAACTTGGGCCATTCTTATTTTGCGCTCCCACCTTATTCACTGTCTTTTTTTGTATGGTTTTGGTCATTTTTTTGACGGGAGCGGTTCTCCTGTGAGAGTTTCAAGGAAATAGCTTATTGGGTTTCGTATAGAATGGAGCTTATCTTTTGACGTGAATCGGCGGCGCGGCCGCTGGAGCCTGGGAACGGACGGCGCCGGCGGCGCGTGCACCGTTATGTGGCGAGCACGCGCATTCCTCGCAGTGGTAGCGCCGGCTCCGGCCCATGACGTCACCCGTGTCAACGCTTCTGACATGACACCTCATCGACCACCTACCGAAACCAAAGAAATCATTCGCCGTTTTTAACTGACTATATTATTATAGTCAGTTAAAAACGGCGAATGATTTCTCATATAGTGCAGGATCAGGACGAATGGCAGACCCGAAGGGAGGCCTATGCCCAGCAGTGGGTTCAGGATGGTCGATGATGATGATGATAAAAATAAACGTATAAATTAAATGGCCAATAAAACCAAGACAGTCACTTCCAAATTCTAACGGGCAAGGCATTTCGAAAAAAAAATTTACTTAACTGTGTTAATATTGTCAGCAGGTTTATGATGATATGTTTTGCTAATATTATTAAAGTTACTGCATTACGTAGGTAACTACTTTTGAAAGTAATCTAACGCATACGAAGTCGCGGGCAGCAGCTATTATTCTGCTTGTGTGTTTTATGAAAGTATCAAGACAGCAATGTCTAATTATTTCAGGTGAAGCGACCAAGCTTCACGCTCGAGTTGCGCGCGTCGGCAGGGCTATCACAAAATGCTATTAAATTATTACATTCGTTGCATGGTTGCAATTTCAACTATAGTGCAAATATAATATGCATGGTAGTAATATTTTATAATTCGATGTCCATTGTATTTTTACTACTCATTTTATCCATTAAAAATTCTCAGTAAATTTATGTTTGTAGGAAATAATTATAATTATATTGAAGGGAATAATTTACAGGTGAATCCTAGTCTTCGTCGAAGTATCCTTGTTTTGTTTGAAACAAGTTAGCTTATTCGAATTATCTCGTTTTAAATACTTACTACGTACAAAAGTTTGAGAAACATAAGTAAACATTGTACTAAAACTTTCGCCTTAAGCTTACCTTTATGTTACATAATTTTTAGTGTTTAATATAATTGAAAGCTTGTCTTACGTTTTGGTTACGATGAATTTTATTGTATTTTTCAGATGAGGAGAGACGTTTGAGCGGGTTTCGGGATCAGAGTTCCGGTATCTTAGTTGGCATCGATACCATCGTTTCACCTACCAGTCTTCAATACATGCTGATTGAGAAGCAAAAAGGTAATTACGAGTATATAAAATAACTAAGGCCTTTACATCTTTACTAGATGATTTATACAGTGTCAGATGGCAATTTTTGCAACACTTAACGGAACACTGTAGAGCCTGGGACATTGTTTGAGATGGAGTAGGCTTTGCCCAGCACCTCTTTCTCAGCCATCTGTTCATGCAAATATACAACAAAGCTTCATTCCTAATCACAGTCAACATTGACTTCACTGTAGGTACTATTACTATTTGTACACAATACTATTCTTTTTTTATTAAAGAAAGTATTGAATTGTTATAGAAATTAGTAGAAACTTAGTTTATTAAACTTCATTTAGAAGGTGTAGCGGGGTCACGGGCCCTTATTGAGGGCAAAGGGAAGTTATAAATCTGTCGGCGCGAACAATGGCGCGATAAGGTGCACCTTGCCTGGGCCGATAGCGCCCCCCTCACTCATCCACCATCAGCCAAATGACGAATACAACTTAAGGGTTACTTAAACATACCAGTTATGTGATGTGATGTGATGTGTCATGTATTTTATTCTAGTGTTAATTTAGTAATATATTATTTTTTGTTATAATTATATACCTACTTATACCGAACTAATTGACTATAATAATTATTAAAATCTGATGTTCATAGCAAATTATATGCATGCAAGCTAAAAGTAATAATTGACCTGTCAAAAATTGGTATTGCATCAAGTTTCTCACAATAGTAATATGTGGAACGAATTCCCAGATGGCAGCCCTAAAGGCCGGGCGCCAGCGCCATTCCATGGGAAAAACCCTCGTTAACGCACCCACAACACAAGTGGTTTACCATCACGCCACTTTATGTACCATCATTAGTCGAAATACCATAAGATTGAATCAAAATGTGATATATCCCCAATCCCCCTAGAGTTAAAACATCTACGAAAAGAGTGCTGTTTCTGTTTCTAGTTATTTTTCCGCCCTAGGGCGGTGAATCCGGCAGTAGCACATTTACGTTGATAGGTCGGCTAGCGATAGTGAGGTGAGGGGGAAAGGAGAGGTCGGCGTGGCGTAAACCTTATCGGTCATTGACCTTCACACCTAAAGCGAGCCTCGCATCTCGGTCGGCGCGAACGTTTTTATGTAAAACGAAACTTTCAGGGATCATCGAATAAATAAATGCGCACAAATTCACCTAACGAATTCGCTAGATACATCAACAAGCTCACTTTGACCGATATTTCGATAGAGGTCACATTCATAGTCGATTGTTGCGTTGAATCGGTGAAAATCGAGCTGAATAAACAATTGTCATGTCATCATCGCGGGATGATCGGAGAGCGTTTGTCGAGCGTGTGGGTGGATAACTACGTCAGTGTCCTATTTATCTCTTTGTTTGTATTAAAATTAGGCGGTCTGGACGTCAGGTAGGCGCCGACGAAGCCTTGACCCCTTTACTGGCGTGAAGTGGGGGGTAGCGGGGGGAGCGACGCGCACAATGGACTATTCCGCGACATCGGAGCCGACATCCGACACACTGCCGCTGCCGCCCCCTGATGCATGTCCATCGATTTTTAATTGCTTTTGTTTTACATAACATATTTCGAAATTAATATTGCACGTTTTACTAAAACATACTATAGTTGGAAGGATATTCAAATCAAACAAGATTAAGAATATAAATTATTGAAAGCGTTTGATACCTAGATACTAGTACATTAGATACCCGGACGTATCCAGACAGAAGTCGTCGCTAGTGTCAGTACAAAAATAGTCTTCTATTTCTGTGTATGCGGCGTAATGTCGCAATGCATGTCGTTGACTTCGACAATAATCGAAATAATAGTGACACGGGAAAGTCGGTCATGATAGTATGTAATTAGAGACGTCTGAAGCGAAGCGAGGCTAACAAAATTCGGGGGGCGGCGCGGGTCGCTGTATGAATAATACATGCGGTGTGCGCCCGCGCTGCCTTGGCGCCGCCAGCGCCCGCGCTAAAACAATACCACGAATCTAGGTCCGCGCCCGCCGCCGGCCTCGCGCGCCTCGCACCTGAGCCATCACAGATAACCTGGAAACTGTGGAGGACAACCAAACTTACGTCACACCCCGTTTTTGGCCAATTTGGATGTGTGGGCACCGCAGAATATTATTCACATTTTCTGTTAAAAATCAAAGAAGACCTCCGACAAATAAATACAATATGGAAACGGTATTTCTGCAACCGATACATTTTAATTGTCATACGATACTTGTCGTAAGAATGTCTATTCTGTGTAAATAAATTCAGAACACAAAGCGCAGGGAATGTGATGTGTCTGCAGTTGACATTGTTTTGTGGAAAAACCGTATTTACAAAACGTGGAATGTGCGCTCCATAACTATACCTATTGTCCTAGTTAGGATAAGTTACAAAATGATCGTTAAAAGAGCGGTAAATAAGTTAGACTTTATAAAGAGCTTTCGTAAATAAGGTTTCGTAGCACTTCGTAGGCGTTTTGTAGCACTTCTACGAAATCTTCTTTTTAGACCTCAAGACTAATATTTTGGAAGAATGTCTGAATGGAAAGATTGTTATTTCTTTTAGATTTAAGTTAATTTTTGTATCACGTTGATCGAGTAAACAGTTGTGTTGTATCAATTAGGTGGCATCAATATGCCGGTCGCGGAGTATGAGCACGTTGCGCCCATTAGATCGAACCTCGTGTCTTTGGTTAATGCACACCACTCAATGCATACTAGGAATATTAAGTTCATATCAGACAAGGTAAACGTAAGTCGTTATTCAAGTGTTCTGTCAATCACAGTTCCGTTATAATATTTACCCACGAACGATGTGAAAAACAGTAAAATTATCATAAACTAAATTAAGTACAACCGCTATTCATTCTTAGAATACTATAACACTCAAATATACAAGTTGAGTTTTTTTTAAGGGCCACTTGAGGGAAGTCTGAAACCGTGAGAGTTATCGAACAACTTTAGATACGTTTATTTATTTATTATCAAACAAAGAAGCCAAAAATAAACACACTTTTTCACAAAAACTAGAAATATATATTTTTTTTATTGCCCAACTTATTTTTATCAAAATCATGGTTTTAGAATTCCCCTAAGTGGCCCTGAAAAAAAAACTCACCTGGTACATATCACATTTTTGATCTAACTGCTCTAATTATCTTATCAGGAGTCTAACTTTTGTGTAATTTTAGATGAGCCTTCTAATGATTTACTAACTAAATCAAACGACAAGGTTAGATAATTATAATCTTAAGTTACTTTGCGATGCGAATATCTTTTAGAATGTTTGAAATATTTCAATGAACGATGCCAAGTCAAAAAGCTAGTAATAATTAATCGAGTTTTATGTTAATTTCATATCACTCCCGTGATTTTATAGACGGTAGCTCAGCAGCATGCTTATTAAGGTTCATTGTCGTAATTGAATACGTGGTGGAATAAGTTTGAAGCGCATCCGATGTGTACAGGGCTGCCAGGCGTCATTTATGGAATTTGAATTGTCCTGTCAAGATTTTTTTATTTATTTTCTCTTTATTTTTCTTTTAGGAACTTAGATTCAGCCTGCCAAGACTAATAAGCACGCTATATTTTTTACATAAAAAAAATACAAGCTCAATACTAATCTTTGCATTGTAAATTTATGAATTCTTTATTTACTTTACTGTTGGCCGTACTAAACATAATTGAAAGTAAATGAACTTTGTGCAGCTTTTAATATATCATCTGGCAACCCTAGATATATTTCGGTAATTGCTGCGAGATGGTATCGCTCCAGTTATTAATTATGAGGCTCAAGCCGCGCATTTATTGACCTTATCGCCGGTGGGCCCTTTCTTTACCTGCTTATTCGTTAATGAGCTATGTGCGACACCGGAACGAAACTGGATGGGAACCCTCCGTCCGGACTCCGGCCGCGCCAAGCCGACACCCCTCTCTCTTAACGCACAGATTGAGTTATTATATTACCTAATCTCAACTAGTCTCTCAAAAGAAACATTTAATTTTGTTTTATCATATTAGACCGTAACTCCGACTCTTCCAATAACGTAAACTAAAACGAAAAATATGAAGTTCAAGCATCCCGTCATATCTAATTTAAACCCGGCAACATCAAAAGTATTCCGCGCATCCATATGTAAAGGGATCGAGTCCGAAATAAGCTGATTACATCACGATCCCTACGAGCGCAGGCGCAACGTGCGCCCTGCGCGTTATAAATAGCGCGGCGGTCCCTTAAGGCGCGGGCGCACATTTCCGGGCTGGAAGTGTGTCGCTTCCGCTGCGAGCGGTCGTTGACGCCGTGCATTGTCGCCGGCACATTCCCCGACGTCGCCGACGACGTTTTTAAATAGAGGAGCGATTACAAGCGTCTGGCTGCGGCGGCCGCGCCACATGACCGCGCGAAAGTGCAGCGCCGCGCGTCACGGGCTATTTGCGCGCGCCGACCCAGCGGAACGTCGCGACACTCGCTGCTCTCCAAACTTTCCTCCTAAGCAGCAAACATTTTCGCCGACTCCGCTAACTCGCAGACACTTTCGATCGTAAATGACATTATAGTAATTTAATTTTTGGGTGTGATGATGATTTACTACCGTTTATAAAATTAACACTATTATATAGTGTTAAAAAATAAATGTTTCGTGTAGTTTTAAATTAATTCATGGTTTTCTGAATGGATATGAAAAACCAAACGCAAAGAAGCGAAATGTGGAGCGCGTTGATGTCTTTTTGTAGAGCTATGCTACTTACATATCGTTCCGTATTTTATTTTTTCAAATGATGTTAATATTAATATACTTACTAGAAAATCATAAAAGTATTGTGCAGTGGAAAGATTCATATGTGATTTACATAGAGCAGTGACGAAGTAGCATTAAATAACTTGCGTGCTGATGTTGTGTCTAGAATGTTGCGCGTAGAAAGCATCAGCTGTGAATCTGATTAATAAGACGTCATTGTTGAGAATTTAAATAAACATAGGGGCCATTATAAATTCGAATAAGAATTTTTACTTAATGAAACCCAGGTTGCTGACCCTTATCTCAAATTTTCTTAGAACTTAACTGATCTGTATTAAGTATTACTAAGTAGTTGGTGGCGGAATAAAGCATGTAACTTTAGCTGAAAAATGTGCACTGTATGAATATAGAATGTGATCTTGCGAGAAGTCGTGTAGGGCAGGAGAAGTAGGAAGGACAGCAGTAGGATGCGGGTAGCGCAGGTCGCGGCGCGGCAGCTTCGCTGCGCTCGCTCGGTTGAATAAATTCGGAGGGAGTGTTGGTGGAATGCGGGCGGCGGTGCGCGCGGGCGCGCGGGCGGTCCCGTGCGACTGGCGCGCGCGCCGCTGTCCCACGGTCGCGAGCGCCCCCCTCCCCCCGCCCGCGCCCCCTCCTTGCCCCCCGCACACCCGCACCCGCACCCCCACACACTTTCTTTCGCGCCATAAAGGTCGTTTCAAATATTTCGGAATGCTGCCTGGTGACATTTCACCGGTGCGGGCGGCGGAGCTGAGGAATGCTGCCTCCGGCATTCGACCGCACGCCCTGCCCGCTGCCAGACACTCACCAGATTTGCGCATCCCATCTCATGCCCTATATTATGCTCGCGTCGTAAATTTTTATACTTTGCCGGTTAAAGTTATAACTGAACGACAGCGATGACGATGTATCTTCGGATTCTAAGAAGAAGCCCTATTAAGTCTTAAGATAAAAACGTTATAAACGCTTGTCACAAGATAAATACCTAAGATTACTCTCACCGGAATAACGATCCTCCGTAAGTAATCGAAAATTAATATTTTCACGGTATATTCTTACACGATAGGGCTTCGCATGTCTCGAGTCGAATAGCTAAAGCTCATCGGTCTACTTTCCACGCTCATGTGTGAACTGAGTTTCTCCAATTAATAGATTCGTTCCAATAGCAAACAGCGAGTCGGAGAAAGCCAGTGAGTGAGCGGGTCAACGTCCGGTGGAATTCACACCGACCGCGGCGTGACGTGAAAGAAATGTGGCGTAACGTTCTCAAATTTAAAAACCGCGCTCAATTACCATCGGAGGATTCGGAGAAGGCTCGACGGTCGAGGAGGCTCCGGCGGCGGGCCGGCGGATCACGCGCCGCTATGAATGGAATGCGACGGAGGTTGCGCAAGCGACTAGCTTCACGGCGGTCGGCGGAATGCGCAGGCTGCGGGGCGCTGCAGCCTCCGCTGCATCTCGCGGCCATTCACGCCGCCCGCGCGCCTCCCTCCCTCCCCTCTCTACACCCGCCCGCACCCGCCCGCGCCGCGAAATAACTCACCGTTAGAGCCGCGGAATGCACGCTCTATCTCTATAGGTACCTGCTCCACCTCTGCGCTCACACTTATACAAATACCAGACCGCGAGATATGCTGATAACACGTTTTACTTTCTATGGAAACTTTGTCCGGACAATTTTACAAGTAATCCGTAAACTTGTTTTTTTTTTTTTTGCAGTAAATATTTTTTTTTATTAAAAAGAAAAAACTTTGTTTGAGCTTTGGTGCGTAGACCGTCTACGCGGGATCTACGAAACATCTACGATAGTAAAGTCTGCATACAATTCTAACCATCACAGAAATTTGGCCATCTTCTACAATATCCTTCACCACAGCGAATCCTGTTTAACAAAGCGGGCATAGTTAGGAATTAGCGCGCTACATGGGCCAGCAGATTAGCCGAAGTGATGCGCTGAACGGCTGCGCGTCACCGCCCTACATACGGCGACATCCGCGTCCGTTGCCGGGACCGAGTTTCGTCACCTGATGAGCTAAATTCCAATTTCTGCCGACTTTCCCAGAAAGACATTAGGATGTTTCGTTTTTGCACATCATGTTCTTTGAAAATCATGTAGGTAATTACTAGGTTAAAGCTATATGTTAATGACTTTATCTTACTGTCCTTTCCGCTCCTGCAGTAAGCCATTGAAGTAGTATACATATATATAAAGCGTAGATGGACAGCTGTAAAGGCATTGTCTGCGCTTGCGCCGAGCCTCGCGGCGCTCTCTGAATGACGTAACTACGATTCTCATCGTCCCACACAGAACCACTCGATACGACAATGTTATGCCGCTGACCTAATGTTTATTATTCACACGATCCAATTCTGTCAAAAACGTTATAGTGTAACACTTCCGTTCGCTTCTCATTCTTAATAGATCGGAGCCGAGGCGCCGCTGGCTCATAAACTCTCCACATTTAAATATAGGTACACGGTTTGTGGCGACAAAGATGCCGAAGAGGTCTCGCCTTCATTATCACGAGTGTAAACACCGTTTGCGATAAAAAGTAACACATTTGCGCTATTTCCCTTAGTTGTCAGCAATTAGAGCAGCATTTGTGGGTGCGGGTGTGTGCGGGGCCAGGGAGGGCTACAGGGAGTGGAGGGGGGGGGGCTGTGACACGTGTGGCCCACATAGTGCGCGCCCATTGAGCGGCTCGCCGGACGTGACGTCAGCGTCACCGCGCACCTGCGCCACCACCCGCCACCACCAGCAACCTCCTCATCTGCGAAATAAGCAACGTTTCACACCTACATCACCATTTCCTTCCCTAAACCGCAGTAACATCTCACGGCAGACAAATCCTTTTTTGGTGCTACTGCTTAAAAAGTATTCTCAAATCCAGCAAGTACCAACTTGGGTATGTAACAAACCGCCGATAAATTGGCGAAATAATTGTAGTGGCGCCGACTCCCGCGCAACCCAACAAGGCCGGGCCTTCCATTTGTGGTCACTCGAGTCCGCACCGCCTGCCTAATTAGTGCTCTCTTGTGGGTGAGCACGCACGTCTGTAGGCTCGCCGACTATTTATTACTATGAGTAAACTTGGCGCCCACTGACACTTCACTAATATAAAGAAAACGTAGCCTTAATTAGACATATCTAAGTTGAAATGAAACTCGGCAAACGGCATCGTCAGTAAAGAGATCAACACCTCTTCGTTAAAACATTATAACCCACAAGTAAAACACCAGAGCATTCCTATATCGACATGCATCATTTTATTCACATCTCACACGCATTGTAAATTGTAAGGTTCGAGTAGGTACATTATGCCGGGCCGCAGCGTGTCGGTGCGGAGCGCAAAAATGCGCTCAAATCGCTTGAATACAATATGTATGAATTATCGCACACTGTGTCGGGCCGCAGCGCCTCGCATTGTGAGGCGGATTTGCGTCCGTGTGATGCGGCCTGCCCCGCCTCGCTGCGGCCCGGCATAATGTGTTCGAACCTTTAAACTACAAGTTACACAAATTAGGCGTTTAGGAATGGTTGTGGTTGGGCTTTACTTTTCTCTGTCATATTCATAGCTAAGTAATTTTATAATTCGTCACGCACAGAAAAATAATCGAAAAATTGTACGTTCCAGATGGCGTAAGGAAAGAAGCATTGTCGGGAGCGCGACGTGACTCAACATGATGTCATGTGGTAATAGGAGCGTCCCGAACGTCACACCGCGCTTTTGACACCGCGCGAACCCGAGCAACGGAAAACCAACCTACTTCCCAGGTCCAAAGTTCCAATTTAACACATCATCCACATCATTATTCTGTACTCTGACCACCGTTGACTTCACAATTTCAGTAAGGAAAACAACAAAAACGCGATAATACAGTGGTGTGTTCAGCGTGGTCATACAGAATCATCTCAGAATGAGTGGGAAACTACTGATTGAATATGTATTGTCTCACTCTGACTAAGCTTCAATATCGGTTATTGTCGTCGAAAGCATATAAATGTTCTGCAGCATAGTAAATGATTCAGTGACCTATTCCCGGCATACTTGGCCCAATCGAGCGATGACAAGTCCATTCATACTGGCGTGCTAAATGGAAGATTCTTGCAATTCCAGTGTAATTAACTTCTATAAAACTTGTTAAGTAGATGTTTGTGAATCTGCGTCTGCTGATTTTATTATACTATGACTCGTACTGTATATGTTATTATGTTCTGTATGTTAAATTATTTGAACCCAAAGCTGACAAGAAATGCTAGTTTTTCTTGTCTAAATATCCCTGCCCCAGGATAAAAGTGTAACAAAGTGTTGAAGAATTTCACATGGTAAATAACTTAGATAATATTATACTAACACTAACATATTGTATTAGTGTTCAATCATAGTTTGTAGATATAAGCGTTTCTATGAGTTTTAGCAAAGTAAACTTATGTGAATCTCAGAACAGAAGCTCTAGCAAAAGAAACCATAACAGTATTCCGGTGGAAGAGGAAAGAAAAAAGAAGAAACGGGAATTACGAAACTGGTTTTCATAATGATTTGACAGATTGTTCTATATTCTGAGATCATTGTGAAAGCTGATTTTGTTCCTAAGACGACGTTCACGGTCAGCGGCTCAGACAGAAGATATGCTTCATCGACATCGCTTTCACAACGTGGAACGTTATTTAACTGTTATACCGTTTTGTAATAAGTATGTTTGTCTCACGGTTTTGTGTGAAATTCGTATTCTACACTCGGAACTGCAGTGGATGGCAAGGGCCGAATTGATTTTTTTTTCTAGTACCTATAGGTACATGCAAAATCGTTACTTAATAACGTGACTTTTTAAACGTAAGACTATTCGTGGATACGTGAAAATTAACAGAAGTAATTTATCACAATTTGGATGGTGACCGCAACTGGTATTACGAGCTGAGCGCTTTCGTGCTTCGGAGGGCACGTTAAATTGTCGGTCCCGGCTTTTAAGTCGTTAAGCCATGTCAGAGGCCTTTAGGCGGCCTAAAAACTCCTTCACCAGAGTTGGCCACTTGCTCATTCGACCTAACTAAAATAATGTTTTATTTTCGTTTTAAGTAATAGCACTTTGCCTTATCGTCTTCATGATTAGCTAAACTTATATCTAGTTTTCGTTTTAACTAACATAATATGTAGTCCCATAGCTGCACGTGTCCTTCTTTTTTAAGTTTTTAGTTTTAAACTTAATCCTAGATATTATAAAGATTTCGTTTTAAAAAGGCTTTGAGACGTATCATTTACAAAATGACTGCGCTAAAAAACCATAAGTATCTACCGCTTACGCCGTTTTGGAAAAAAAATTGCTTAAGTAGGTACTAAGTAATTATATTTCTAACTATAATCTAATTTTTTTAATTATTAACGGGACTTAAAATCATTTTACCTCGACGTTTCGGCGACATTGCAGTCGCCGTGGTCGCGAGAAGACAGTCTTCTTCTTCTTCAATAAAATGATTTAATTAGGTACGCGATTAAGTCCCGTTAATAATTTAAAAATGTGTTCAAGTCGCGAAAGTTTAAAATATGTATAATATAAATTTGACCGAGCAAGCGAAGCGTCTCTGCTTCAGCTTGGACAAAAATGTTTTCGGTTGTCCGCCTGATGTCTGTCTGTCTGTTCTCCTCTACAGGGGGCTAAAATAAAATGACCGCTAGAAGGATCACCCACTTCATAAACTAACTTGATTGTTTTGTTTTCCTCTGACCCTAAGTTGCATAATTGCTGACAATTTAGAAGTCAGAAAAATAGTTTAAAATTACACATTAAACCATAACATTTTTAAGTTTCCTGAATTGTTCCCGAATCTACATAAATTTTAAATAATAATATTAATAATAAACTTTATTTCAGGCAACATTAGAATAAGTTGCAAGATGTTATTTTACTTAGTTTTAAAAGCAGTGCATATGAAATAATATAAACGTATAATAAGTAGGTAGTTATTAAATGTTGTAGAAAAAACTTATCTCAAACTTTTCTCCTCCCAAGTGCTCTGTGAGTGGTTAAGTTTAGATAGGTAATAATCTTTATTGTTGTAGTTTACATGTTCAGTACCTACCTATATTATGTGTGTAGTATCTTTGCTATCAATAATTTTGTCAAATAAATATCTAAAGTGAGTAGGTACGTATTTGGTACTTACATAAATTAAGTACTTTATGTGACGGGTGGGCAGGCACAGATACCGATAAATATTTACCTAATCTAAAGTCTATATGTTACAAATTTTGAAACATTGGTAACGCCTTTACATAATGATGATAAGTTTTGATAGGGTGTACCTACTGCTTTTGGCATAAAATTAAATGTCGTGTCATGGCTTATCAAGTACCTATAGCATAATTTATTTACGTACCTACCTACTTATATTGATCTTTTATCATAACTAAGAATTAGGCATAATGCAATTTTGTCCTAATAATCTTTTAGCATAATTTTGCTCGGCATAGGTATAATTTTTTAAACTAGTAGTAGGTACCTACATATGTAAGTACCTACTTAGGTACTATTATTTTTTTGTCTGAATGGTGTCTTCGCGAGTGTTCTTAGCTATGTTTCATGAAAATCTGTTCAGCCGTTTGAAGATCATCAGCTCGCACCTACCTAAGTTTATAGTTAAGTACTTGCTATCTCCGCATTTACGTCAGCGTGGTCTAGAATTATTGCTCCGAGGGTGCCGGCATAACCATTGCGTGCACAGTGCACCACATCAGCAGCGACTTACCGTGTGTTACAAAATAGGGCTGCTGCACCCCTATTTTGTAACACACGGTAAGTCGCTAACTCGGATTCGTTAAAACAAATAGATTTTTTACGTAGGTACAACATTAAAGTTATTTAGTGCAAAATTACTTACTTCACATATTTTACACAACAAACATGTCTCTCACTTTTTTCAACCATCTACCATTTCAAAGTATTCATCGTAAAAAAACAATTTTTGTGTGAACGAATCTGAGTTATCGACTAACCGTGTGTTACAAAATAGGGATGAGAATACAATAGCGGCCTTTACACGGTAGAGTTTTTACCACGCATCTGTAGGCCTAACATATGCAACATCGAGAGTCGAGAAACGAGACTTCTCGATCGGTTAAACTGCTCTGACGTATGCGTTAAAGCAGTTCGTCCGATCGAGATATCTCTCTCGCTGTTGCACATGTTAGGCCGGCTGGACTGTACAGAATTACAGATATCTAGATAACCGCGGATTAAACTGTCGTGTTAATTACTGATTTACTGTCACAGTTTTGGACTGGCGCGTGGTACGATTATGAACGGTGATGCGTGCAAAAAACTGTCGCAAAAACTGTGCTAAAAACTTTGCCAGATCGAACTGTCAGCGTCGCGCATCTACACGTAAGGTTTTTAGCAAAGGTTGGGAGTTTTTCCACTAGCCCGGCACGGCACCGGCAGATTTTCATACATTTTTGCATCCCCACCACCGGAGCCGGTGCCGGTGCCGGTGCCGTGCCGGCAAGTGGAAAAACGCCCGTTGGCGCGTGCTATTTCCCGCGGGCCGATCTCGGCGTGTAAATGCTGCTATTGCATCTCCAATCCAAGCCATCCAAGCTGTGGACGGTGTAGGTACCTACGTTTAGGACTCTGACTCTTCGTTTTTGTTATAATTTCTAAAACGTGTGTGTTTCTTCGAATGGTAATATGTAATAATGATGGATTATTAACCGTTGAGTGTTCGTAAATGTGTGGGCAAATGACGCAAAATTGGATAGCATTGCATTTCGAGTTCTCCCAAAATGTCCGTGTTGATGTTTCAGTAAAGCCTTACATCTTCACTGAGGAACAAGGGAAGGGGATATTATATATAAGAGCAATTGCTAAATTCGTTGTCTGTTGCGTTTTTCCGGTGTCCTCGCTACTCTTGTTAGATTTTTGAAAAATGTAGATGTTTTATACCCAATATTAAATTTTAATGTGAAACTATACAGTATAGGCATCAAGAATATGTTCAAATATTATTCGATTATTAAAGATTTTCATACAAAAAGTAACTTTGTTTTCGGCAAAACATGATTTTTGCCATGTCCTTTCCATAATTGGTCATTTTCAAGTTGGATTATTTACTGTTTTTGCCAACGTAACAGTATATTATGTAGGGCTTATAGCCTTCAAAAATTATTTATTATTAGGTATCTGACGATAAAACTATTCTAAAGTACATAAAAATTTAGAGAGATACAATTTAGTGTGAGGTCAAAATATGGACCTCGGTGGAAACTCCCACTTAGTTACGAGCTTTTTCTTGATTTTCTACCAAAAATACTGCTAAATGTTATGATTTTTTTTACTTAGCATCACTAAACAGACGATGCACGTTAGCCAATTCGATTTTTGTCCTTTCTGTTTCGACCGTCGTGCCGTGGCAGAAGGTCGCTCTCAGAAGGACTTTTTTGTGTTCCACTGAGTTACGGAGTTTTTGGTGGTAAGTAGCTGGTTTCATGTAGCAACTTGGTATTATTTAGTTCCCTATGTATTCACCACAACTAAAACTACACTAAACAACAAGAAAGTAATCGTCTATCCTATTTTTTTTTTCATTTTAATTCTGAATCAGCAGAACCGTTACGTTCCACTGAGAAATTTCGTAACTCAGTGGAACAAATTGTAACTCAGTGGAACGCTAAAGCCGCGATACAGTTGAGATTTTATTCTGTTTACCCTACACGAAAACTAAAAGAGGGATATGTTTTAAGCAGTGTGTAAAGTTGTCAAAAACCAGTAAAGTGTCCCGTAAAAAAGTGTCCTGTAGCTAAAGTGTCCCTTAACGAAAGTGTACCGAAGCAAAAGTGTCACGTAGAAAAGTGTCCCTTAGCAAAAGTGTCCCGAAGAAAAAGTGTCCCGAAGCAAAAGTGTCCCGTTGCAAAAGTGTCCCGTAGAAAAGTGTCCTTTAGCAAAAGTGTCCCTTAGCGAAAGTGTACCGAAGCAAAAGTGTCACGAAGAAAAGTGTCCCTTAGCAAAAGTGTCCCTTAGCAAAAGTGTCCCGAAGCAAAAGTGTCCCGGGACACTTTTGCTTCGGGACACTTTTCTACGGGACACTTTTGCAACGGGACACTTTTTCAACGGGACACTTTTACTTCGGGACACTTTTCTACGGGACACTTTTGCAACGGGACACTTTTTCAACGGGACACTTTTGCTTCGGGACACTTTTGCTTTGGGACACTTTTGCTAAGGGACACTTTTGCTTCGGGACACTTTTGCTAAGGGACACTTTTGCTTCGGGACACTTTTGCTTCGGGACTTTCTAACCTGAAGCTATTTTTGTAAATAAAGTATTCAAATGTGAACGCCACCTTACTTTTTTTTGAGACATTGTCCCTCAATTTTGATTCGGTATTTTTAAAAATACAGTCAAATTTACTTGAAATTGTTTATTCTTGTGATGTTAACTTGTTACAAAAAGTGTTTCCTATTTGCCAGAAAGCTCCTTGTGCTTATTTTTTTCAAACTGATTGAGTTCTAGCTAACTAAAGGATGTCATTGAGTCAGAAAAGTAACTCAATGGAGTAACTATTGAGATTATTACACCATTAATCTGATTTTTCTATCAGTTTTTGTGACTATTCGATAAATATGCCTCATTTCCTCTATAAAAATATTAAAAGTTAGTACTTTGCGTTTCATTGAAAGGTTTTACATGCAATTCTGTTTGTTTCTCAATGGAACAATTTTTTCAGAGTCATGGAACTAAAAGCTAAATATTTATTGATTTTATGCATTATTCTCTGACCTTTTATAATGAATAGGTGACTAAGACATTTATCTTTTGAATAATGGCATTTTAATAGTAAAACAATCACATTTTTTTTACTATACGCAAAAAAGCTATGAGACAACGAATTTAGGAGTTACTCATAAGTATTGTAATAATAAATAATGTATTTTTTTTATTTCTTTATTTTGGCTTCGCACGGTTGTGCATTCAGCCAGTGTCAAGTAATTAAATAAACTTCAAGTTTATAGATAAATAAGATATATAAATACATAATACAATACATAAATATAATATCCCACCCCTCCCCTTGTGCCTCAATAAAGATGTGGGGCTTTACTGAAACATCAACACGGACTTTTTGGGAGAACTTGAAAAGCAATGTTATCCAATTTTGTTTCACTTCCCTACACTTATGCACGTTCACGAACACTTAACGGTTAATAATCCACCATTATTACAGATTAACATTCGAAGAAACACAAGTTCTGGAAAATAAAACAAAAATGAAACTTGACTTCTCAAATTCCCGCCAAAAAGCCAATAATGTATTTGTACAGTTGGGCCGGCGGATCTCGGCGGTCGTGAAGTCAGGCTCTGCGCTGCGCAGTAGAAAATTTTGTATGAAAAAGTTGCACTGCGCATCGAAACGGCTAACTTCACGCACGCCGAGATCCATTGGCCGCACTGTACCTATGACTTGTGTATCTTTTTTTTAATAACCTTTATTTTCCCACTGTTAAGCAAAGGTCTCCCTCAATTGTTTCCATCTCTCTCGGTCTTTCTGAATATCCCACCAATCCCTCATAAAGGTGTCGAGATCATCCTGCCAACGTTTTCTCGGCCTGCCCCGGCTTCGTCGCTCATCCATCAGGCACCCATGGCGTGATAATCCCTGCCATAGACTTGAAATATTACTTGATACTGTCTGGATACACTAGCCGTGCGAAGCCAAAATAAAGCAGAAAGAAAAAAGACTCAAACTCAGAAAAGAAAATAAGTCACTGTCAATGTCATTGTCGGTAAGTCAAGATGACTGAAATCATGACTTCTCAAATTCCCGCCAAAAAGTCATGGCACCCTCCTGTGGAAAAGCCTACTGTCCGACCCACAGATTAGGTAGAGATACTACGTCGACCGATGCGATGTGATGTCAGTGTTGCCAATTTAGTGACTTTGTCGCTAGAAATAGCGACTTTTGCCTAGGTGTTAGCGACTTAAAATTTGTTTTAGCGATAAAATAAATTTAGCGACTTATCTAGCGATTTTTGGACTTCAACCTACAAATCAAAATAGTTTTAGGGTAAGTAATGGTAAGTGGAAAGGACAAAAAGTCAACTTGAAAATTATAATTATTAAAGATGAGAGGTGAGTGAGAGAGGTATAATTTTCATTTTAGCTAAAGACTGCCGATGCCGTTGTAATTAATTTTTCTTACAGAAGTAGTAGTTATATTTTTACGACAGACTATGAATAGTAACTTAATTAATATATTTTTTAACAAAACATTTCTGGTAAATCAAGTTTAAAATTATCAATCTGTGATGGTAACAATGATGATCAAACGTTTGGTTTTTTAATAAGTAAGTATACACAAATTAGGTAGGTACCTATTCTTATTTTTACACTAAATTCCCACCACCACCCCTGTTTAGAATCAGTTTTAAGCGACTTTTCACTTTTCAGCACCCCTATTTTGTAACACACGGCAAACCGCTAAATCCGATTCGTTCAAACAAAAATTGTTTTTTACGATGAATACTTTGAAATGGTACACGATGGTTGAAAAAAGTGATAGTCATGTTTGTTGTGTAAAATATGTGAAGTAATTTTGCACTAAATAACTTTACTGGTGTTCGTAAAAAAAATAATTTGTTTTAATGAATCCTAGTTAGCGACTTACCGTGTGTTACAAAATAGGGGTGCTGATTCAATCTAGCGACTTGGATTTATTCGAGTTGGAAACACTGTGTGATGTCAATGTCATGTAAATGTCTTGTCTGTCAACCAACTTGGATGGATCTTTTTTGACTTGGATTCCTGGATTCGTCGTGTGTTGATTTTACGAGTGAATTGAATTATTTATTTTCCTTCCTACTGTAGGTATTCTGTAAAACCTATTTTCATTTGAAATAAATTCGTAGCACGTCTTAACAAATCAAGACAATGGAGTCGACTGAGTTCGATGCCACTTTAGGGGGTTCGGAACATCTTCCGAATTCAGTAAATAGCTTGAAATTTGCTGCATCCAGGAGTGTAGAAATAGCTGCAATGACCGAGAGCATCCTCAATCCTAGCAAAGTTAGGCTCGTGTTTCAATCACTTCCTATACACATGCGAAGGAGAGTCATGAGCCACAACTCCAAAAGATTGCCATCTAAACTAAGGGTAGCCCATTTAGAACAACTCAAAAAAAGCGGTCTACCTCCTAAACAACAAAAACCTTCAAGAAAGTACAGACGGCGTCCACAAAATTTGCTAAAACATTATAATCGGAGACAACTTCATAGTGTATGGCTAGAAACACACATTTGGCATGCCAAACGATTCCATATGACCAATCGATGGGGTCACAGACTTGCTGATGCACCTTGTGATAAGGTATTCAGAGCATGTTATAGAGCCACTTCTAAACATTGTCTTCTGCAAGATGTTTCTTACTATGCACCATTTAAAATAACTGGAGACATTGATAGAATCAAAGATTTCTTCTCAGCTTTAACGGACCCTTCTGCTGGTCCTACTATTGGGGCAAAAAGATTTATACTTGGAACACGACAGGGAGAAATTCACATCTACAGACCAAAAGAATTCCCGTTTGGGTACATTGGCAAAGCATCATTTCTGTGGGAACCCAGTGATGAGTTGAACAGAACATTATGGCTCTTTGTGCATCCTTCACAATCTAAACAAGTAGAGAAATGTTTCAGTGATCTTCTTAGCACGATCAAAAAATGTGGTGACTCTGAAGACAATGTGAAAAGAAAGAAGATCTCTAATATTTATGCTGAATGCATTGATACACAATGTATACCAGGAGCATTCAATCGCTTCCGCTTGACAGGCCCCAATAGCCATGCAATATTAGCAAACAGTCTGAAGTGCATTGGGAATATAGAAAACATAAAAAGTAATCTCTGGGTTGACCAGTACACAAAGAAATATCCCAATTTACACTTGAAACTTAAAGAAGATTATTGGAAAAGTGTAAGCCCAGCACAATCACCTGCCCAATTGCCACCAAGTATAATTGTAGGTTTGGTTGTAAGAGATCCTCGACTGATGAGACCTACCTACCGAACTAAAGCTGAACCTGATGACTCATATGTACAATTAAGTAGAGAAGCCTTAACACAAATCCCGGTCAAAGTTTCTACCTCACAGCTGTGGTCAACACAAATCCATCAATACATCAATCAGAAAGTGAAAACTAATGGAGAGTTCATAGAACATGTAACCAAGTTAAATCTAGTCCCTGGAGAAATTTATGAAAATGATCCTGAGTTGCAGAGTGTTCCTGTTGTATTGATTCAAAGGCCAGGGTCACAAGAGTCCTGCTATAAGAAACTTGGTGAGACATTTCTTATTAGAAAATCCAACCAACTAGATTTTCAAAAACAGTTTGTACTTACAGTATTCTAAAGGTTGTGGGTTTGTATCCCATCATGCATAATGCATTTCTGCTAATTTTATTCTATGTTACTAACAAAATGGATATTATGCCTGAATAAATATATTTTCAAATTAAATTTCAATTCAATAAATTGATTTTTCATATCAAAAAATTAATATGCATGTGTGATTGAGCTGTAAATCTAAAAGAAAAAATTGTGAGGATACCAGTTTTATGCTAATACACATCAGGTGGACTTGCAACCTACATGCAGAAAGTTACAGAACACTATTTTGAGACAAGTTAGAAAATCAACCTGCTGACTACCATCTTATTCATCTTAAGATTGAGAAGATCTAAGCAGATGTTTTGGGATACAGTCTACAAGAGCATCCTTCATTTTATTATTTTTGATTTCAGGCTATGGATGTGGGTGGGACATAATTGTTCCAGCAGGGTATGGCCTGCCATTTTGGCAAACATTCATCATGTTTGGGGCTAGGGCTGGAGGGCTCCGTGAGACCGAAAGCTTAGCCCTTGAAATGGGAGAATGCTACCTCCCACCAGACTCTGAAGCAGGAAAGGCTAATGAAGAAAGAATTAGATTAGATCAGAAAGATAAATATTTCAGATTGCCTCCGAAAAAGCGCGAAAATTACATAAAACTGGGGATTATAAGCCCATTTAGTTGTCCATGGAGACTGTTGCTCAAAGATTGGTCACATAAACCAATAGATGATTTTTTTGTCTTGCGCATCAAGAACATTTTGGATGAATTGCAGGTAAATAAATCATATAATTAATAAATAATCGTATAGGTATATAAAATGTGGATAGTAGTTTCTCATTTAATGTTCCACAAATTGGCTATGTAAGTTTTATCTGCTACCAGCGGACGCCCGCGGCTTCGCCCGCGTAGACTACTACTTTTTTATACCACAGGACAGTTTGCAGTTTTTCGAGATAAAAAATTGCCTGTCACTCTACCGCTCCAACTATCTCCACACAAAAAAAATCACTTTAATTCGTCAGAGACGAATTGGCGTGATTTTTGACGTGAAAGCAGAAAAAACAAATAAACACACTTAATATGGGTATGGATTTAGCTGTTACATAAATGTTTTTTTACAGGAATGTTTGAAAAAGAAACAAATAACCAGTATGCCACAAATAAATAATGCAGACTCTTGTTTGGTTGCTGTATATTTGAGCCTACCAGCCGGGAACTTGCAGAGAAACGCACTCATCTGTCTTCCAAAAATAGGGGATATTTCAAATGTGAAGAATCTTTTAGAACCACCTCACAAAGATCCAAATGAGAAACTGAGAAAGGAAACACGAGCAGAACACGTCAAAACATTAAAGAAATTGAGAAGGCAAAGAGTGAAGCAGAAGAAGAGAAATAATCAAGCAGGTCTAGTTTTGCCTAAGGTAATATACAATGCTGTTGTTTATAATCTAGCTAGAAGATAATATTCATGTTAATTATGAATAGCATGTTCCAGTTTATAATAAGTATCTATTTTTTTTAACCCTTATATCACTTTTGTTACAGAACCCTGATAAAACTAAAGTAAAACACAACAAAGAACCATCAGATTACATGAAAAAAATGAGAAAGTTATGGCTGCCTTCAAGCATAGAAACAATTCGGAAAGTGTGCTCTCGAGAAACCATGGGCTACATAACTCAAGGTGCGTTTAGTTTCACAGAAGCACATTCATGTGGTATAGGCTATATTGCCTTCAATGCGCTCAAGGCACTCATTCAATCAACACAAACTCAAGTGTTAGTGAGGAATCCATCTTCAAATAAATATTACCTAGCTAAAATAGAAATCATCAAATGTGTATAGAAAATGTACTAAGTGTTGTAGTAAATAAAATATAAGAGTAAAAAATAATGCATTTTTTATTTCTGCTCATTTCAGTTTACATCTACACCCCTTGTAACCTAATCTAAAACCTGCTTATGTGATGAACGAACTAAACATCAAAATGTACATTCTAGAAGTCAAAAAACTTTACCATTCACAAAAACTATTGATACAGAGAAAGGCATACTAATATTTTATAAGGTAACATTTGAAATACATTTAATTGAGAGATGTGAAGTAAATGCTCATAATTGTACAGCGTCAAGTAAGCCTACTTCTATGAGTATGATAGGCCAATGATTTTTTGTACAAAGCAGGCAATTATCAGCCGTAAAAGCCGAATTGGCCATTCATCTCGAAATTTACACAGTAATTAATACTCATGAGTCTTATATTTTAGATCGTTTCCTTGCGATAGCGTCTTCGACTGCTTTGAGTTGTTTGAGAAGCTCCTCTCGCCTGGAAACTGCTTTCTTGCTGGCGGGTCCGTCGTCTACCGGCGACGACACTGATCGCTTTCTGCCACCGGATTCTGTTAACACGTTACGTTGTTTTACTTCTAATAGAAAAGAAAAGGAGCCGTGTCAGCCGAGTAGGACCTCTGCTTTCGATCCGAAGATCGTGGGTTCGAATCCCGAACGTGCATAAATGGATTTTTCGTTTCAAATTATTGGCTCATTCACGCAAGCTCTACACTACAAGGTGAAAGAGACCAGTTAATGTTCTACTAGGCGGCAATAGGAACGTAACATATCACGTATGAAATGATAACTCGTGGTGGTGTGGCCAAAAATGTGTTTTGGCGTGCTGTGCTGACTACCCTCCTAAATATCTAACGTATCTTGGAGATACGTCATGATTCTGGCTGCTTGATTCGACATATCTAATTTGAAGCTCAACGCGTCGTTCAAGTCGTGATATTTATAGACTAAAGTACCTTTATCGCTGGATGAATCCTTCTTGTTTGTGATAGTGACGGCCGCGGCGAGGCCGGCTGCAGGTTTTGCGTTCACCCTGAAATTATATTTTTATTAAGAAACCTGGATTTTATTAAAAGAAAGCCTCATACAACACCTAACTGGATATCAATTGATTGAACTAGAGATTTGCAACTGCAATTCTAGAAGGCTGTTGTTTTGCAAATTTGAAGAACTTCTTGACCATAAAACTATTGGTCCAATCCTTTTAGTAAACCAACGTTACTGTCTTACCATTTGTAATAGAAAGTACTAGTACGATTGAACCTTTTTGGACGCATTGCAATGCCGAATGTTTCGTGGGATCTAATCTTAATCTAAGTGTTTTTTTTTTGGTTTTCCATTCTTGCTTGCTTTCGTATTGTATGTTTTTTGAGTGTGTGCTAAAATAAATGTTTTCTTTTTTATAAGTTGTGTTGTGTACGCACCTAGGCCTCGCGGCGGCGTTAAGTAGACGCGCGTGGCGCGCCCGGCGAGCGCCCGAGCTGCCCGACGTCGACGACGAGTGAGAGTCGCTTTCTGATTCACTAGACGTTGATGAAGATTCTACGAACAAACATTTATATTGAATTAGTAGGTGGAGTAAAAGTAAAGTACCCTAAACCGGCGAGCTTGTATTAAAAATGTGATGAGAGTGAATGAGGTGAAAGAGGTGTGTCAGGATCGTAGCAAGTGGAAATCCGTGGTCTTTGCCTACCCCTGTGGGAAAGAGGCGTGATTTTATGTATGTATGTAGTAGGTGGAGACAGTCGAGTTGTACCATAATTAATAAATAATGCTGGACATTTCACACAGCATCATCCAGTCCCAAAGCTTGTGTTATGGGAACTACATGACTGATACAGTACTTCTATACTTACTTTTTTTGTAAATATGTACATTATACATGGAAAAACACCCAGACCGAGACAAATATATGCAGATTATATGACTTTGACGCGCTTACCAAAAATGCAATAATAAATGGTTCGTGAAAAGCGCATAGTGCAATTGTTTTATTTTTGAACAGTGCACTTATACTACACGTCATCACCTTGAAGTGCGAGTGAGCACGGAATATACTATACTCTGTTCAGAATAATAGACAGGTATCCGCGATTTTACAGCACAATATGGAGGAATTTACAGAAGAATTGGGTCGAATATAAAATTGTGTACCTGATCCTGACGATGAGGATCTTGAATACTTCTTTCTGTCTCGGTTGTTTCTTGGTTGCTTGTTTCGGCCATACGGATCCAGTTCTTCCTGTAAACACAAAATGGTCGTTATATCGATAGCTAATACGATAAAAGTTTATAAAAAGCTTGTGAACTATAGTTTTGGCCTAGAGCTTTCAATGTCACTCGGACCAGGTAACGAATAATAATAAAAGAGGGTAGAAGAATCTTCTGATATGAATAGATATGAATAAAGTGAAAAAAGTGCAGCGCAAAAATGCGCTGCAAAAAAACGTAGTGTGCCAACTCCCCCTATAGGTTCTTTTAATTTCTCCATCCAAAGGTTGCCTGGAAGAAATCGCTCTCAGCGATAAGGCCGCCCATTGTGCTAATTAAGACTGTATTCTGTTGTTATATTTGACTTTTCTTTGTGTACAATAAAGTGTTCATTCATTCATTCCCTTAGCGCGGGTGGGGTAGCTTGTGGCTGGTTGCATGGGCGTATAGTCCGGCAAAAACGGGTAGACACGGCAACTAAAATTTCAGTACTTTGGAAACCCTTTCTCTACTAATCTATGGTAAAGTACAGGTTTCTTGTCTATGGTACAGGTGCCGAAGACGTCAGTCAGAAGTAATAATTTACTTCTAAAAGAGAATTTATCTATTTCGCGTATTTAGCTTGCACAGTGGCGCCCCCATTTATTTCTATTATTTTGTGTCGGACTATAGCTATAGCTTTGTTAAGGAGGGAGTCCAAAAGGTTCCAAAATACAAAGATCTTTGTTAAGGTGGGGTCCAAGGGTTCCAAAATACCAAAATTGACTAGGTTTCCTCCGAACATAATGGGCTAAGGGGGGAAGTCCGGACCACCTAAACCCCCCTTATACACCGTTTATTTTTGGTCAGTTTAAAGCCGGCGCCTACGTAATCTATATCGATAACCTTACTCAAAAATAATAATAAATATGAGATCTATTTTTTTGCAATTAATATTATCACGAAACATAGGCAGGATAAATCACGGAGATACGTGCTCTGTGCTCAGCTGTTGCTACGGCATAGAGTCTATGCTACGTCGTAGTCATACATACATACCTAGGTCATTAGCTCTGAGCGCCTACGACACCATAACAAGTGTTTTACTCACTTTTGTTAATCTTTTCAACTATTTTGTTTCGTATGAAATACTTATCAAATTCAAAAACTAAACCAACGACACAAATACGATTAAGCAATACAAGCAGTGGGTGCTGGCTTTAAACTGACCCAGAATTAACGGTGTATACGTCCATGGCTGGTTACCTTGTGTCTGTGCGAGGCGGGCGGCGGTGGGTTGACGGCGAGCTGGCGCGCGTCGGAGGGCGAGGCGGCGCGGCGGCGCGGCGCGGGAGGGTTCATGGCGGTCGCGCGCGCCGTCGCCTGCCGCCGCTCGCGGACTATCACCGACGGAGACAGCCTACGACACGGAACACTACATCACATCCAGAACGGTGGTTGTCGCCCTGATTCTTCACGTTCATGCGAAATAACAGGGGGTCTAGTGGCCACTTTCTATGAAACATCCGATTTTTCATCTAATAAAACATCTGATAAAACATCTAATTTTTCATCAAATGTTTCATAGATGTTCATATATGAAGCATCTATGAAACATTTCATAGATGTTCATATATGAAGCATCTATGAAACATTGATGAAAAATTAGATGTTTTATCCAGGTTTTATTAGATGAAAAATCGGATGCTTCATCAAAAGTGACCACTTTAGCTCCGCAGGAGTGGAATTACCTAGCTCTTGAGACGATTAAAAGTGGTCCTACTGAATAAATAAAAAAAGAAAGGGATAGCGAGATGTATGTGTTACGGGCAATGTGATAAATTCGGTCATTATGAATAATGACCGGTCCGTATGCATAATGACCGGGTCAATTGGGCAAGGTGATAAAAACTGCATGATTAATCACTTTGCCCGGTCATTATGAATAATGACCACCCTATCTTGGGCAATGTAATAAATTAGATGAATTGCAGTGCTTTAATTGATTTACTACATTTCTGGCGCTTCGGCGGCCGCTACCGCGGCACGCTTCGCTCGCCTCGCGCGTAGTTTTTTACTAACCTAACGTAACCTAACCTACAGATTTTAATTCAATTTATCACATTGCCCGGCTAGAAGTAGGGCACTATTCATACTGCCCGCTCTAAGTGATAAATTCAAGCTTTGATTTATTAAATGGACCACGGGCCGTCGGGCATTATGAATATGGACCGGTCAATGTAATAAATGTATCAAACTGCCCGACGCCGTTGGTCATTATGCATAATGACCGGTCCATATGAATACTGCCCGATTCATCAAGTTGCTCGTAACATATACATCGAGAAGTGACAGCTGACTATTGATTGAAAAAATATGGGATCAAGTAAGGGATAGCGATACGTATTTTAAGTCTGAAAGTGACAGCTCTATATTACTTTCTGACTTTGATCGAAAAAGAAACATCAAATCGAGAAAGGGATGATACATATTTAAAGTCGGAAAGTGATAGCTATATCTTTCACTTCTCGGGTTGATAAAAAAAACACTTATAAAACCTAAATATCGGCCCTGGTAAATAAAATCGTAACCGGAACTCCATTTCAAGTCCCATTGTTGGCCTGGCGTTTATAAAAGCGAAACAAGCTAACCATTGGGATCCATTTCTAACTTTTGAAACTTTATTTGTGCAGATATGAACCTAAGTCTCTTTGCATTTGATTCTAAATTAATTTTAGATACCAGTTAAGATAGAATCAATCAAGTCCTATCCAGTCCGATTTCAGTCACGATGTTTTTCTATTCCCGGTTGGGTCCTTATTTGAATAAAAACCGTTTGTAATTTACCTAGTTAGAAAATATATTTAGATAAATAAATAAAAAATAAATGATAAATTGGTGGACATTTTTTAAAGTGCAAAGTGGTAATTATCTCCAAACTATTCTACTTTGGAGAAACATTACACAACGAAAACGCTACGGTACTGGAAGCAAGCTGTCAGACTATAATTATTCTACTAGAAACAAATAGTGCAGTTCACTCATATTGGTTTATTTAAAAAGTGTTGTGGCCATGATTATTTGTACCTATAACTAGAGGTAAGTTCTATTCTCAGTATTCGATTTAGAGACAACAATTCATTCGTCATTAACGAATTTCAGAGAATAGTATTTTTCCAAATCCAGTGTGTATTAATTGTCATGTCATATTCGATTTAATAATTTCCAGGATGCATTTTCAACCAGCATTTTACTACAGTTATCTCTTATTTTGAGACTAATAACTTGAATCTTTGGTAAGTACAACAATTTGGACCATAACCAAAAGCTTCGTGCATCTTTAAAAGTAAACAACTACAAAATTTCAAATAAGTAATTTAAATCATAATTTATTACCAGCTGGCTTCCGACGCACCGCATCATTTTTAAGTCACGTGGCAATTTTTATTTAACATACCGTCGTCGATACTGCAATAGCGCGCATCTACTATTTGCAATAGTGCGTAACTACAAGGTGCAATAGTGCGTAACTACAAATCACAACAATTTGTTTACGTTTTGATAAGTTACTTCACCTCCAACTACAACCAGAGAGCTTCTGATGGCTTATTCAAAGTGGTGTCTTCACCAACTTGCGCCAATGACTGACTAGGACAGCGTGGCACGCAAATTTGAATTTCGCTACTTTTTGCAGTTTCGCGGTATTGCAGATGGTAGTTCAGCGCTATTGCAGTATCGACGACGATACGTTTTGACCAATAAAATGAATGCATACAAATTCAAAGCATATTCTCAATAAGTTATCACTTTTAATTTCTTGAATATAAAATATAAAAGTAAAACTTTAGTGCAAAATTTGTATTAGTATGAAAAAAAAAACATGAGCAACATGCTAAATGCGTGCAACGATAAGAATAAAACCAATAAAGGAGAGTTTATCTCTTTCATTAGAAATGAAAAATCTTACCAAAATTTTCAATTCTAATGAAATAATCCCAAAGTGTGGTTTAACACTATAAAAAATTAAAACTTATAGTTTATCTCTTATTCATTTTATTGGTCTAATATAGTATTTATCATACCTCTGTCTACTGGAAGACGAGGCCCGTCGTTTGCGGCGCGCGCTGGGAGACCTCGAAGACCTCGAACTGGAATTTGAAGAGCTGCTGGGTGAGCGGGACGAAGGACGGAGGAAGCGAGATAGAAACACACGCATACATGCAACGAGTACATTCACATTGCAAAAACAGTGCATGTCCACACGTCAGTCGTACACACGCAATGAAATCCAGTGAGATTCATGCAATAGAATGAGATGTCAGTTTGAACACCATAACACCAACGTTAATATAAAAGCAACCCGGGGAGGGAGGGAAGCGGAAAGTAATATTAATTAGTGCCTTTATTTTATTTCAAATTTAGGGAATTTTCTTGGGTAGAGATAGACAATGTAAAGTAATCATTTCTGTTATTTCTTTTCATTATAATTATTTATTGGGTTTTGTACAGTCAGTTACAAGTTATATTTTAGATTTAAGATGTTTTTATTATATTTTCCTAATTTTTGAACTCAGTTATCGATGGTGAAATGTGATCTACTGATTCTCATATAAATAAATATATATGCAGTAACTTGCAAACACATACTTATAAAATCAAAAGTGCGGCAAGTGGGGATTGCAACTAAACTTATGCTTAAACTATTTCGTGCTTATTTTTATCTAATACTGTATCCTATTTTTGAACTTAGTAAAAAACAAACTGTCTGTTTTGTGAATTTGTTTGCTTGTAATTTTATATTTCGTCACAGGCACACATCACGTCACGAATGAACGTGCTGGATAAAAAATATTGTCACTTCTAGAAATCGCAGCCTTACATCAGTTAAAAAACAATCAGTAGTTTTATTTTCATACAAACTTACAAACAGTTTTAGCTGTTTAATATTACCCCAGTTTTTTGTAAAGTTTTTCCTCTCATGCTGGTCATATCATACACACGTTTATCACGAACCCGTAAGTGTAAATATACAAAATAGAACGCATACAATACACGATGTTTTGCGGGCATACCTATGTGACGAGTGACCAGCTTTACATTGAAAATATTCACATGAATGTTTGCGCGAACATATTTGACCAGCCCCCGATTGTCTATCTTTCATAGCGACCAAAATCGGTCTCAAACTATCACATTATGACAGTTCAGTGACCACGCAAGTAGCTCCGTCACTCTCATCTCAACAAGACCGAACGCGACAAAGATATTATAGTTTTGACAGTTTCAGACCAATTTGAGGTTTGAGACAAAATAGACAATCAGCCCGCAAAATTTGGTTAGAGCATTCAAAATTCAGCACTCAAGTCCTACGACAAAAGCGGGGACTAATTGTTTTATTTACTTTAATATGCTCTTTTAGTCAAGGTCGTTCAGTTGTTCTGGTGTGTAGAGCTAACGAACGTACAAACTAGCATAATTATTATTGTTCAAGCCTCATTTGGACATTAAGTATTTTTTTACATAACCTAATTCAGCGATAGCAGCGCTGCGTCTATCGGACTTCAGTGCTGAATCCGACTCTAATTCAGAACATTCATACGAATGTTTGCCCGAAGTAACTCGTCGATTAGAATAATTGAACGTTTAACATACCTAGAGGATGAATAAGATTCGTCAGATGAGTGCGGCTTCCTCCTCCTAGCGGCGGGCTCGGCTCGCATCCACGGGTCGGCCCACTCGTCGCCGCGCGGATCGCGCGAGTCGCGCGAGTCGCGCGGCCTGCCGTCGCGGGCGTCGCGCACGTCGCGGACCTCGCGTCGCTCCACCTCGGCTCTTTGGACGATCACTTCGCGGGAGGAGCGGACGCGACGCTAAGGAATTCATGTTATGAGCACTGATCGGAGTAGGTAGAGCTATTTAGGTTCATTGACCGCAAACATTGATGTTAATATGGATATTCCACGGGATTCCGACCAATACTCCGGGATTCGATTATTATAATTCTTTTTATCAATAAGTATAGAAAATGGTATATGTAAGCCCATAAGCGCACAAGCGACGTTGTAAATAATTTAATTAAGATTTTATTGTAGTTAAATACAAATAGTTTGTTCTTTTCAATCATGTTTCGATTTTTGAGGAACTAATAATTTGTATGGTATGTTCTTGTACAACTTCAGAATGAAAATGTTAAATGATTGTTGATTCTTGTATAAATATAAGAAATTGTTACATAAAAAAATATTATGTGTGTTCATGAATCAAGTTTCTATCTATTTAGTATACAATCCTTAAACCCGTATATAGCAAAAAGCAAAAAGCTTTTTATTATTTTTCTAACTAAAAAACGAATCCCGGGATTCGGGGAATATCCATATTATTCTATCGTATGGCAAGTACATAAAATAGCTCTACCTACTCCGATCACTGGTTATGAGTTAGATTAGTGCGATATTACTTGGGGGTCATCCATAAAGTACGTCACACGTTAAGGGGAGGGGGTCGACGAAGTGTGACATTGTGTGACAGGGGATGGGAGGGTTCCTAAATTTCGTGACGTCACATTTAAAAATCATAAACATCTGTGTTAATAGTATATTTCAGTACAAGTTCGGAAAGGCTGTCATTGCAAAGAGTTCCGACAAATGTCTACCCGAGCCGAGGCGCAGCCGAAGGAGAGGGTTGACAGTCGGAACAAGTTGCAATGACGGTTCCGAACGTGTACTGAACGACTATTTTTAATACAGTTGCGAAAAAATGAAGCAATTTAATCTAGAAAATGGCGCCAACCGTAGAATATACGAAGAGATTTTTTTTTCACCGATTCTGGTAGGCAAAGGGAACTATGCCCATACAGCAAAGTCTTCAGTAGAATTTTTTTATTGATTTGAAATGAAAATGAAATTTAATGAGATGAAATGAAATGAAACCTAACCTAACTCATTCAATCAAATCATTAATTCTGATTTAGAAACAAATTAGTAGCTTCTTTTTAGAAATATACGTATTTGCATGAATCACAAAAAGGTCTATGATTTTTTTTTAGTAAAAACTTCATGGTTGGTTTTTCTTTTTAATAGACATTATTTTGACAGTTGGGAAAGAGAACGCACGAGTGCGGGAAAGATAAAAAAAAAGCACGAGTGTGTAATAGCCCACTTCCCGAACGCTATACGTCCCTGCAATACGCCACTTTTTGAGCAACTGTATTAAAAAGAACTTTTACCAAAAAACTTTTTTAATTTAATAATTTCTAGATGTAAAATTGTAAGATGTGAAGTCACACTAGGGAGGGGGGTACTCACAAATGTGACCAACTGTGACAAGGACGGGAGAGGGGTCAAAAAATCACGAAATTATAGTGTAACGTATTTTATGGATGACCCCTTGTGGGCATCAGCAAATATCTTAAGGAGTTGAGTAGGGAATAGTAAGAAGGTCCATAACTAAGTACATTTGGCACCTGTCCGTTAATATACTAGCTTCTGCTGAAATGGCATATAGATTTAAAATGTTGGTACCACACAAACGAAGCCGTGGGCAGAAACAAGTACTATTCCAAATTACATCCAAATTGGTCCACTTTAAACATCTTCATTACTTCGGAACGAAAGAGTATCTTTCACTAGACTAACACGAACCTTAGACCTGTGAATAGGAATAGGAATTTAACTATTAAGCCGTCTCTTTCACACAAGTCAAGGAAAAGAGACGGCATATAGTTCAATTCCTATTGTGAATCTGCTGTAGCGACCTTTTTAAGCCCCCTGACCAAATGGAATGGACCAAAAAAAAGTTTTTTTTTCTTTGTCCCATTATGTAAGGGAGCTGCAAAACTCATAAAATCTAGTCATTTCATCTTACCTTCTGATAGGCCATGTCATCGGGCGCGGGTACGCGTTCCTCGTAGAACGGCGGCCGCTCGTACGGCCGCTCGCGCTCGTAGACGGCGCGCTCGCGGCCGTAGTAGCCCTCGCGGTCGTCCATCGGCGGCCGTCCCGCGGGGAAGCCGCGCCCGCGGTACATCGGACCGTATCCACGTTGGTTGGAACTAACATAGGTACATTACTGATGATTAGAGACCGGATTTTATGCAAGATGAGATTTTGCTGAGATTTTCCCCCTTTCTTATGAAAGGTGTTTAAAGTTGAACACTGGTTAAACAACGTCCTGTCTCTGTTTGTCATTATCCACAAATAAAAACCGGACGTTGTTTAACCAGTGTTTAACTTTAAACATCTTTCATAAGTAAGGCCCTTTGTGTTGTGCAACGCACGCAGTATGTAACTTCACCTTCGGTTAGAGCTTGGTAATAGTTATGGTACGGTTATGGTTGGCTAAAATGTACAGAAAGCGTCATTAATTGGTATCCCCCTAGTAAGAGGTCAGTTTGCAAGCCGTTGATCTCAACTTTTGTAAAAACTTTTACATCCTTGCTTACTTATGGATATCTTATTTCACTCGAGTTCCTAAACAAAAATAGCTGATATAATACCCGACTGAAATCCAAGGTTAAAATGAAAAGAGTCTTTGTTCAAATCAATAGGGGGATACCGATTGGTGACGCTGACTGTTCGAACAACCGACCCTAATAATGAACCTCACCTAGGCTTTTTGGCCGGAATTTGAGAAGTCATGTTTCGTTTTTGTTTTATTTTCCAAAACTCGTGTTTCTTCGAATGTTAATGTGTAATAATGGTGGATTATTAACCGTTAAGTGTTCGTGAATGTGCATAAGTGTGGGGAAGTGAAACAAAATTGGTTAACATTGCTTTTCAAGTTCTTCCAAAAAGTCCGTGTTGATGTTTCAGTAAAGGCCCACATCTTTACTGAGGCACAAGGGGAGGGGGTGGGATATTATATTTAAGTATTGTAATATGTATTTATTTATCCTATTTATCTGTAAACTTGAAGAATAATAATTACTTGACACTGGCTGAATGCACAACCGTGCGAAGCCAAAATAAAGAAAAAAAAAAAAAAAAAAAACCTCACCTATAGACGTCGGGGTCGCGGTGATGCGCGGGCGCGTCCAGCGGTCTCGGCGGGGAGGCGCCGACGGCCGCGGCCGCATAAGCAAGCTCGGCGTCCGGGTCGTGGACCACTCCCCCCAGTGGTAAGTGAAGCTTCTTCTCCTCAAAGTCCATGTCTTGCTCCTTGCGCTTGTTTGCTATGCGAACCATCTGTAGAGATTTGAAAAACATCTTATAAAACAAGCTTTGGGTCACCGTTAGCTGATTCAACAAACAAGTCCTAACAAAGGTTAGTCTCTAAGGCCTCTAATAATAAACTCCGCTCAACTTGTATCTAAGTTGCACCACGGATTTAACTATTGTCATCCTTATTTGTCACTGTCTAACAAAAAAGGATGGCAATAAATCCGTGGTGCAACTTTGACAGAAGTTGAGCGGAGTTTATTAATAGAGGCCTAAGTGAGGGATTCCATTGAACAGAGGTCCTACTGAATAAATGATTTTTGAATTTTATTTGAATTTGAATCAATAGGCTCTTTGGCAATATGTTTCGATCTCTTAAATGTCAGCCATTTGGTGAATAGTGGAATGGCTTTTCAAAAATTTGTTTCGCCAAAGTCCAACCATAAGCTAAAACCTCACCACAACTGAGTCGTTTATCATTAGTAGAATAGGAAATAGTCGAAAATCTTAGGTTTAGTTGAAGTTTTGCTTGAGGTTGATAAAAAGTTTGGTACAAGAATCGGCACCCAGATCAAATAGCGTGTAGCGACATCTACCTGTCGCTAGATGAACTACAGAAAAAAACATGCTACGCACTACAGATGGCGCCACTCATCAACAGTCCTAGAACTCGCAAGCAAAGTTTCCAGCGAATTGAAATATATCAAGGACTGTTGGTCGAAAGACAACGGGCAAGTGGGCCAGATGGGCTGGCCCGTTGCAGAGAACCACCTACTCTGCCTTTGGGGAACTATTCCACCCTGTTCCCCAATAGCGTATTGTTTTTGATCGAACCTCCTTAGCGGTCCTAAGGCCGCGCTCCCATGCGGACTCCGGCGGCGCGACGTCTCGGACGGGCGCGGCGGGGTACGCGCCCGAGCTGGGAACGCCGCGGACCACCTCGAACATGTTGTAGTTGCCCTTGTCCGTTACTCCGGGGTGGAGGAACCTAAAAATTCACAAATATTATAGCCCCAAGGAATTTGTATACTACGTGGAAGACTACAGAAAACGCAATTTGGTCAAGTTCCATTGATAAAAGAACGTGATCAGTCTTCTTTTAGAATCACGTACAAAACGTGTAGTAATAATTTAGAATTCATTAATCATCATTCAAATGACATTTGCGTAGAAAACGCCTATTAAAGCTAAATACATCCAACTTTTCCGTTCTACCAAAACCGTTCATCACATCAGTTTTTGTTGAGAGCTATTTTAAATAGGTTTAGTTCAAAATAAAAATGGGACATAGCTTGCTAGCCCAAATTACAGTATTATGATGATCTATCAGAAAGATATTTAAAACATGTTTTTTTTTTAATAGTGCCACAGAATATATAATAGTACTCAGTACAGAAGGCTCGCTTAGCGAAAACATATATATACACGGTGCAATGAATTTCTATACTACGTACCTGGAATGCTGACTGAGACAGAAAACAAGGTCCGCTTGAGAGATAAAACTTGGGCGGTGTGTCTCTTTCTAAAGGGTGACCATAATTTATGAACTAAACATTCCTAATCCTTAATGAATATCCTGAAATTTAAATGACATGGGCACACTACTAATCCAACAACGAGTGTGAAAGAGACAAAGCTACCAAGAAAGCCTTTTAACAAGACCGACAATCCTTATAACCAAGATTGAATTATAATAGATCGTGTCTAGTCGTGATAAGGTTCAAAATCCCTTTTACATTAAAGTCGAGTTCACTATCCTGTTACGTAGTATATAAAATCCTTGACACGGTGTAACTGGAGGGGTGGATCATCAGTGGCAGGGCGATGGGTAACCTCAATGCCTATCGATTTAACCCCCTTGTATGTTCAGCGATATTCAGTCGTTCAAAAGTTATTCCGATATTTATGAAAATTTAGTCAAAATCCGATTTTAGCCTGGATGTCTCAAGTGTAGCCAAACTATTAGGTCTACGACCGTAATTTTTTTCTCTCCTAGTAGCTCAACAGTAGACCTTTTGTCTAACAATATCGTTTGAGTCGTTATTTCATTAAATTCATACTAAAAAAAATATCTTCACAGAAAGCAAACATAATTTTTCATTTAACTTTGAAGGCTCGTAGAAAGAAAAAATCACCATAACCATGATTTTGAAAAGTTGAATACCTGCAGTTGATTCCCCAAGTGCAAGCTCCGCGTGAGAAGAACCTGCATACAGGGCGCGGCTCGCTCTCCTCGGGACGACGTTCAGCTTCGTCAGAGACTTCGCCCTCCTCTAGAGACGAGCCGCGGGACCTGCGGCCGGGCTTCACTTCCTCTGCCGATTGACCTGCGGGCACAAAAAATGTAACGAAGCTTCGCAAACACGTTTATTTAAATAGCAACTCTTGCTACGACACAACAAAGTTCAATTTAGCTCGCGTAAACGCTCATTACCTAGTGCAACATTCATCTACACAATTTCTCTCTTTCCAACGCATAATCACTGTCTGGCGTGGAGTGACGCGGAAGGGTTGTCGAGTTGTCGCGTGATAGGTATTACCTATCACGCGACAACTCGACAACCCTTCCACGCGACGCGGCTAGCGTGCGAGCCTAGCGGCAAGTGGGGGGAACCCTACCTGCCAAGGCCGGCCCGAGCGGGCCCACCAATGTACTTGTAGCTAAAGTGCGGAATGCGCCTTCTGTACCAATTTATTATGTGCTGTGTTATTAAAAATTAAAAAAACCGAATTTCAAGCCGAGCAATTTTTTGCACTCTCGAGGTGCTTTCTGTTCATAACTCTGATCCTCGACAGATCCTCACCAAATTTTTGTTACAGTACGGCCAGCGGATATCTCGGCGTTTGTGAAGTTAGCCGTTTCGATGCGCAGTGCAACTTTTTCATACAAAATTTTCTACTGCGCAGCGAAAAGCCTGACTTCACGAACGCCTAGATCCGTCGGCCCAACTGTAATTGTAATCCTACCTACTAATATTATAAATGTGAAAGTTTGTGAGGATGTATGGATATCTAGATGTATGGATGTTTGTTACTCTTTCACGCAAAAACTACTAAACGGATTTTAATCAAACTTGGAATTTATATAGTTTACAACCTGGAATAACATAAATAATAATAATAATAATAATAAATCATTTATTTCAGGCAACAATAGCAAGTAAAAGATGGAAAATACTTAAAACTACGGCCCATATAAAATATATACTTACCTTAGTCTAACATACATAATTTATATAAACTTATCTACTAGCACGTAATGTCTGTGACGTGTTACACACGTGTGCTGTCGGTAAACGCCCTCGAAAACGCCGGAACAGCACATTCTTCGGCCAGAATTCTTCCTTAGTGTAGGTCGAAAGATTATCAGTTGGAATGCGCACCACGAAAGATTTAAAATCTCTATGACGCGACTCCAACTGCTCGACCCTCACCACGGTGTTAAACAACAAAATAAAGGAACAACACACATAACACTTTTCATCTGGGTAGGTACCACGCAAGCGAAGCCGCGGGCGGAAGCGTTCATAAGCTAGTAGTTCGCCCCGAACTAAGAACTCGCGCATCGTTGCGTTGATGGCTTATGTTTGGATTGACCTATATTGACAATCGATATGTACAGAAAGCGTCATTAATTGGTATCCCTCTAGTAAGAGGTCGGTTTGATCTCAACTTTTGTAAAAACTTCCTTGCTTACTTATGGATATCTAATTTCGCTCGAGTTGCTAAACGAGCCGATGCAATAGCTGATATAATACCCGACTGAAATCCAAGGTTGAAATGAAAAGGGTCTTTGTTCAAATCATTAGGGGGATACCGATTGATGACGCTTTCTGTACCTAATAGAGAAAGAGTAAACTTTTTTTATATTGAAAGAATCGAATGAGTGTTTTAAAAAAACAATGAAAAGAATAGAACCTTGCTCAGGTTTATCGTCTCCGTCACCATTCGCCTGTTCCACCGGCTTTGGTTCAACGCATTCGCCTTCCTCTGCTTCAAAATCCAACTGCTCCTCACCATCTTCTGTGTTGCTTGTTTTCTCCTGAGGTACCTACAATTCAAGTTTTTATGTCCTTTTCAGTAGGTAACTTAAAATAAAGAAGGATTTAAAGAAGATTCTTGTGGAAAAAATCGTCATTGTGCTTTTTTGTTCCTTTTGTTTGGCGGCACGCTAGCTAGCAGCACACCCCGAAAACACTCGACGAAATCTCTATGCAAAAGCGGCGTCTAACTACCTATATTTACACTACACAATGTCAGTTTTGTACACAGTAAGGTGTACAATATTCATACGGTGACACCGTATGAATATTGTACACTGTGGTCTCGGTCTAGTGACGCGTCACACGCGCAGACGCATAGACTAGACCAGGGTTTGGCAAACTTTTTTCATCCGGGGCAAACAAAACCCATGAAATGTAATGGGGGGCCAGATTTTTGAACTGGTTTTTACTATTACTTACAAAACACTAAAAATATTGTAACAATTTTGAAAGTGTTTACATTTAATTGAGATGAATAGTACGGATCGAGTAAGAATGCTGGCGCGGCGGGCCGGATTAAGAAGGTTCGCGGGCCGGAGTTGGCCCGCGGGCCGTAGTTTGCCCACCACTGGACTAGACTCTAGTCTATGCGTCTGCGCGTGTGGTGCGTTCCGTGCTCAAAGTCAGCTCCTCGCCAGCTCAAACTCACGGTGTCCATTCTATACGTAGTATTATTATCTGTTCTGTGCGAGCAGTCTATAGGTTTCTCTGTTTACAAGAGAGACTATCGCAGTTTTCTGACATTCGAAATAGGAAGGTTGCTGTTTATTGTATTTAGATTAATAATTAAGTCTAAGTTTAAAACTACAGATAAAATCAAAATCACATCTTAAAAATAAATCTATCCATCCATTCATATGATTCATGCCTTAGGCTGCCTTGGACATCAGTTTAAAATGTTTTAACTTGGAAAACATGAATGAAACTTCACAAGTAAAATCAATGCCCCAAGCCCAGAACTGCTGCTTGAACCAAAACAGATGCTTCCAATACCAATGGCAGTTCAAAAATAACTTAGCAGTAAGTAATAAACATAGTATGAGCTAGTGAGCCTAGTGACCACTAATTAGTGACTTTTATTTTATTTTTCACACATGACAAGTTCACCGTAAATTATTCTTGGTTGAAAACCAGTAAGCTAATTTCTTGTTTTTATTCTTATTTGATCTTCATTCAGAAAATAATATTAGAATAAACAGTCACAGAAAGGTTATCTAAATATGATGGGTCAATGACATTCATAAAGATGGGATTTAGGTCTCAATACAATCATGTTTTGTTAAGAAATATATTTTGTACCCAAAGATTCAATATTACCTTTCCAAGTTTTGGAGTGTCAGCTTTGCCACTGTCTGATTTTGGAGATTGGTCTTGACTAACGCCATTCACTTTATTGGACTGTTTACTGCCAGGCGATGTAGCTGGTGACTGTGGCTAAAAATAAAACAATTTATAAACTTATTTGTGGATTTTAAGGTGTTTTATAGCAGGAATGCATTAACTGGTGAAGCAACACATAGACCATAATTATCTTGTCTGTGCATCGATTTATACATACTCCCAACCAACAAATGGCGGTGACGATGCAATGCGATGATTTATAAATCGACATCGCTCCATTTTCATCTTGATAAAATTTAATGAATGAATCTAATTACATCATCTAACAAATTTTCCAGTGCAATTGATAAAAGTAATCAATAGAATTAAAAAAAATTGTTAACAAAATTTCCAATGCAGTTGATAAAATTAATACTTAAATGAAACTTATTAAATCATCTAACAAATTCATCCTAAGTGACCTCGCAACAAATTGGGCGTCTAGTCGCTACGACATGACGCAGTTTGTGGATCTTTGATCAAAATGTATGAAAATTGACAACCACAGCCTGTCATCGCGACTGCGCGACAAAAACGTCAAATGTGCGAAGCCTTGAACAAAATGTATGAAAATTATCGCCCACAGCCTGTCGCCGCATCTAAGTCTTCGAGCTGTCGCTGTCGCTTGTCGCTCAGCGGGGCTAAAAAGGCATAGCAAAATCATATTATGATTCTCTGATTCACATTTTGTTTTTGTTCTTGTCACTCTCATGTCTATGAAAAAAAGGGCATTTAATGTAATTCAGATTATGATTCTGCTATAATGACCTTTTTAGCCCTGCTGGTCTCTAAAATAATAATATGGGTTGCAGTTATTTTCCTTTACCTTAGATTCCTTTTCTGTTTCATCTTGACCTACAGAGTCCAAGTCTGACACATCAGAGAGATCCTCATGGCTAAGATTGAGATCTTGTGCACCCTGCTTACTGGCTGCCTTTGTCCTACTCCTTGACTTCTGATCATCTTGATCCGACTCCATTTCTCCTGTTGAAAATATAAATTATTAATGGTTTATTAATCAATTGTTATCATGAGCTTGGTGATTTGAGAACATACCATCTGAAATATCTTGTGCTGCTGTATCTTTATTACTTCTTTTATTGTAAGAGCCCCGGCTTGATCGACTTGATTCAGACCTACTGCGTTCCCTTCCTCTCGGAGAATCAACCATCTTCTGCGCCCCTTTTGTGTGCCTCCTCCATTTGTCTTTGGGGCTCCAATCGTCTCTTTTTTCTGGAGACCTACTATGTGATGGAGAGGAATTTCTATCTGAAGAGCGACTAACAGAGCGTGATTTACGAACTTCCTTCCTGGAAGAGTCAGAGTCAGGGGAAGCAGGTCTTGATCTGTTGTCTGAAGAATCAGGCCTTGAATGGTTTTCAGGAGAAGTGGGAGATTTAGGCGAGGAAGGACTCTGAGGTGTTTTTGGACCATCACCCACAAAAGGCGCAGTCGAAGAAAACTCCCTTGACTGTTCGGGAGATGCCATATTGCCTTCATCGCTTGGAGATACGGGACCATCTGGACTTTTAGGCTCATTTGAAGTAGCTGGCATCGATGTTTCAGGGGAATTTATATCAGAGTGAGCATCACTCAAGTGATCGGGAGTTTGTGGTGGTTTACTAATGGGAGCAGAGGGCGACTGTGAACGACTATCTGGTGATGGTGACCGTGGACCCCGTGACCTTGGTGGTCTTGGAGAAAGAGGTGGAGACTTAGGTCCTTTCTTAGACCTTTCACTCCCAGAGGATGAGCTACGTCTACTCCGGGAGCTTGAACTGCTGCTACTTGATGATGAGTGAGCATCACCTCCATCTCGGGAGTCTTCAGAATCCATCCCTGAAAGTAAGTGGCAGATTTCTATGTATTATGTGTTTTAACTGTATTGCCCATCCCAAATAAGCAGTCTTCATTTGTTAATGTGACTTACTGCACCAGCCATTTTACATTAAACTCCTGTTAGTAAACATTCTCACTCAACCTATGTTTGTTATTGGATTTACATACTTGAAAACAACCTTGTTGTTAACTCATCTTATAACTAAATTAGGAATAAAAATACTTCTGTATACTGAAAAGACACTTTCTATAAAGTATTCTTATAGAAACAGATAATCTCAAAATATACTATCAACAAGGGGATACAAAAGTAGATGTGATTTATTACGAACTCTTCAAGATACTTGCTAACTTAATATTTTTACATCAAAAAATACCCTTTATTGGCTCATGTATTTTGAGGAACCTACAAAGCAACAAAACCTTCCAATCACCATATAACTCAGTTAGGGTGTGTTTCTTTGTTCACTCATTAATCCTTAGGATTAGGAGATTAGTTTTGATACATTTTCATTGATATTTCATACTAAAAAAAACCCTGAATTTTATGTACTGTTAGGTACTTATGTTTCCATCAAGAAAAACTATTGCAAAAGTACACTAATATCATGACATCTATATAGATCCGAATTCTTTTTTGCTTATTTTAGTGTATAGTGGGGTAGGTACAATGACTTTAGTTTTCAGTTTTGGAATGCATAACTGTATGAAGTTATATGCTACGTTGTGATGTTTATTTTGTAGACACGTCCAGCCTTACCTTACAGGTGACGCCTCGACGCCAGATTCGGTGGCACTTTGTAACACTTTTCATATTGCAAGACTTAACTTTTATATTGCACAACACAAACTAAACTCGGGTCTGTCACATATACTTGTGAATTTGAACTTTTTAGAACGATTTACTGACGAAAACTTAGTAAAATCACACTACATACTTCAACATGGCTGTGATGCGGGAGGAATATGAACATAATAAATAAACACTTTCCAATACTTTCGTGGGTTTAACTTACGCCCTTACCTTAACTGAAGTTATTAGACGGTATAATTCTTGATGGGATTGATTATTTTATTTAAAAAATCCATAAAATGCGCCGCAAACGAGTCTCATCGAGGCGAAGTCGTCAAAATCAATCATAGACAAAGAAAATTAAAGGACGAAGCTAGAGTTGAGTTGAGTCTCATTTAGCTAATGTCAGTGTCAAATGTCAAATAACTGCCAAACTTATTCATAGACAAAAAAAAACCAAGGAAGCGTTCATTCTAGCGTTCCGTTTTTATACGGTTATTTGGAAAATAAATGCTTAGAGTAATTAAACAATAACAAATGACATCCAAATTCCAATATTCTACAAACATAAACACTTTGCGTTCGTTCCTTTTTCCTCCTTTTTGGTCGTTCCACCTGAATCGCGAAGAGTGGATTTAGGGAGTACCATACGAGCTTGTCGTCAGCAGCCACGTGAAAGTTAAAAAAAAAAATGGGCGGCAATTTTAGATATTCGTAATTTGTTCGTTCTGTGCCCGGTTTTATTAATTGCATTTGATTTTATTTTAAAATGATTGATCAAGCCCTTGATGATAATGTATCTGAAAACGATGAAGAAGAAAGTTTTTTTCAAGATGTGGATATCTTACAAAAACATGGAATTAACGTAGCTGATATAAAAAAATTAAAAGGAGCAGGAATATGCACAATCAAGGGAATCCAGATGTCAACAAAGAAAAAATTATGTAACATCAAAGGATTTTCCGACACAAAAGTTGAAAAAATAAAAGAAGCTTGCCAAAAAGTTGTAACCCTTGGATTTATGACGGCTTTGGAAGTTAGCGATCGCCGAAAACAAGTTTTCAAAATTAGTACAGGAAGTAGCGAATTAGAGTGAGTGGTTTTGTACCACCTACATACCTACTAAGTATCCTATCTATATTCTTAATTCATGGCTCATAATAAAAATCTAAGCTAAGATAGGTACCTACCTACCATCTTCGGGTGACTATAATCTGTTATCTAGGACTCAGGTAGTCTTTGTTACCTTTGTAATGTGTAGGGCTACAATATGTCACCTTTGATTATAACATAATGTCGTACTTTGATAAATTCGAGATCCTACGGTAGTTTTAACATGCCGGGTCATTGAAATCTCATAATGCTGGCCATAGAGGTACCTACCTCTATATTATACCTACATCCGGAATGCCTTGTTGAAATAATCAGAGTCTTCAATTCAGAATCTGAATTCAGAAAGCCCGGAATCTAAGCTCCACATAGTTCTAATTTTTTCAGATTCAGATTTTCTCAGTTTGATCCAGCAAGAGCAAAAATGTCCCGGTTTTGCAAACACATCTTAACTTCTAAATCAAATTCATTGCACTCGAATCACCCTAGGGAGGTAGTAGGTACCTACCTATAAATGCGAAAGTAATTCTATCTAATAAATTCTATCTCTTTTTACGCCTAAACCGTTAAACCAATTTTGATGAAAGTTGATGAATGAAACAGGCTAATTTTTATTGAAAATGAAAAAAAAGGCTAATTGTTGACGCGAAAATTTCTCTATGAATTTTTTTCTTTATAGTAGCCCGGATGACTTTTTCTTTAGCAGCCAGCCTTACCTTACAGCGGCCAGCTTTAGGTAGGTCAATAATTTACACAACTCAGGTAATTGCAGTAGCCGCAACTCTTTTGTTTTTGTTACTTTCAGTAAATTGTTAGCAGGAGGCATTGAGTCCATGGCTATAACGGAAGTTTTTGGAGAGTTTCGAACCGGCAAAACTCAACTTTCTCACACGTTATGCGTAACCACGCAAATACCCAACTCCTCGGGATACCACGGAGGAAAAGTCATGTTCCTGGACACTGAACATACATTGTATCCTTTTTAGTTCATCATCATCTAAACCTTACATTTTATTAGGTATATTACAGAATTTGAGCTTGTCGCGAGATTTCTAAATCCTTAGCTTACTTATCGACAGTCGGCCAGATAGACTTCGGCCTATTGCAGATAGATTCAATTTGGATCAAAATGCAGTTTTGGATAACGTACTCTATGCCAGAGCTTATACTTCAGAACATCAGGTTAGTTTTTTTACATAGCTGTACCTAAGTAGGTACCTGCCTACCTAATTACACCTACTTAGCACATAAAAATAATCATGACTGTCGATGCCCCATTAGACTTTCTCAGATCTTTAAGCATTTAAGATCCTTCGAAGATATCAATGAGGTAATCAGAGGCACAACCAAAATATATAGGTGTCTCCTATTTTTAATACCTACATGGGAATACTTAAATCAAAAATAAGTAGGTAAAACCTACCTAACTACCTCCCTGTGTATTTTTAGTTTTGCAGAAGTTAGCATTCAAAGAAACCACTGAATAATAAAATTAGCCTTAGCAAAGTCAGTTTTATACTTACATATTCCAATTTTCTTAGTTTTACAGATATCGCACGACCTAATCAAGTTTTGAAATTTAAATTCTCAGGCTGAACTGCTAGACTTCGTCGCAGCAAAGTTCCACGAGGAAGCCGGAGTATTCAAACTGCTCATCATAGATTCAATCATGGCGTTGTTCAGGGTCGACTTCTCCGGCCGCGGGGAGTTGGCAGACCGTCAGCAGAAACTTGCACAAGTGCTTTCGAGATTGCAGAAGGTAATATTTTGTTTAAAAATCAGGAAATATTCTAAGCTAATCCATTAGGTGGCTTTAGGTAAAGTTTAATTATCTTGTAGGTATGTGTAATGATTTGCATAAAATTTTTACGCATAAGTAACTTTGCCTACCAGCTTTTTGCATAAAACTTTTTTCGTCTAAAGGTTTATGGCATTTTTTCGGGCGTAATTAGGTAAATTGTATCTGTCTAGCTAGGTATCTACCTAGGTACTTATTCAAATTTGTTTTCATGTCGTCAGTTTACTTACATAATGTCGCATTGTAAAAATAGAAACTTATCTACCTATCCTAGTCTAGTTAAAACATTTTTCTTTAGGTACAACAAGACTCAATACAATAAATAATTACTTACTTAACATTTTATTTTTATATCACCAGTATTTACATATTGACCATAGTTGTTAAAATTAATTGGGTGTTTGATTGCACAAAAAACCCAGCGTTATAATGATGCTATATTTTCCTGATACTTCGTTATACCACAGAATAATAATAGGTACCTACCTACTACTTATACCAAGATACCTACCTACCTAGATACCTACCTATATTTTCCTTAATGGTCCCACATTATGGCTGTAGGTAGGTATCTATTATTTTACTAGTGACAATAGAATATAATGGGGACCTAATTATTATGATGAGACTCTTACTTACGTAGATGATGAGAATATTATAAAACTCTTTATAAGACAAAAAAAAATCAAAGATAAGAAAACTTCGTAAATTAAGAAATAATCTGCCTAATCTTTTACAGATTTCTGAAGAATACAATGTAGCTGTATTTATTACCAATCAAATGACATCTGATCCTGGAGCCACTTTGACTTTCCAAGCGGACCCTAAGAAACCTATTGGAGGCAATATCCTTGCACACGCATCCACCACACGGATCGCTCTAAGAAAAGGCCGAGGTGAAAACAGAATTGCAAAGATTTACGATTCTCCAGATTTGCCTGAAAGCGAAACCACTTTTGCCCTGACGAACGGCGGTGTTGCCGATGCCAAAGATTAATTTGCATCTAGTTAAACTAATTATAATATTTATAAACCAGTATCCATACTACTTAAAGCTAATTCTTCTAAAGCTTCTGAGCATTTTAATACCTATTCTTTGAATAAAAATATTCACACCTTACCTTCCGGATTAGGACTTTTGGAGCATCCATTCAGATACCATTAGATATAAAAAATATATACCTACTTAGGTAAGTATAGGGAAACACAATTTTCACGAGTATCTACTTACCTACCATCAATGACGCGAAACTGATATCTCTTATCAAAATCAATGACTCATAACCACGCTCAACAAAACTGCTAGACTCGTCAGACAGACACGTATTGCACTCAATGTTAACTCGTTATAGCTGGATCAATAAAACCCATCATTAAACCTTCCGTGTGGCTTTTTCGATAATCATTCATTTCGTAAAAAGCATCAATATTGTCTAAGTAAGTATAGTAGGTACATTATAGCAAGACATATTTACACGTCTAGCTAGGCATCGTCCTATCCTAGAATAATATTTACTCGTAAGACTAGCACCGCCCCCGCGGCGCGGCGCGGCATTGCCCCCGTATTGATGGTGATGATGAAAAGTAGCCTTTACCTTCCTCAAGAGATAAGCTATCAAATGCAGAAATAATTTTTCAAATCAGGATATCTCCGCCTTATGACATCCGATTTCAATTAAGTATTCTTTTTTTATTTGAAATGTAACTCATAAAAATTTGGTAAAGATCTGATGAGGATCATCAGCGTGATGAGCAGAATAGAACCTCAAAATGCAGTATACCTAACGTGACCATACGTCCCGCTTTGGGCGGGACTGTCCCGCTTTCAGGCTATTCCCGCTGTCCCCAGCGAGAACAAAAATGTCCCGCTTTTGCAAACAAACCTTTCTTACCTACTCACCCATTAAGTCTGTTACCTTTTTACGTCTAACGGGTAGGTACCTACATACCTAATTTTTGCTGGAATGAAAAAAATGAAGATCTGTTCTTTTTATAGTTTTTTTTGTCGTCATTCGGCTCCGATTTCGATGAAATATGCAGTAGGTACAGTTGGGCCGACGGATCTAGGCGTTCGTGAAGTCAGGCTTTTCGCTGCGCAGTAGAAAATTTTGTATGAAAAAGTTGCACCGCGCATCGAAACGGCCAACTTCACGAACGCCGAGATCCGCTGGCCGTACTGTACGGGTATTTACGGGGGCGAAAAATTGATCTAGCTAGGTCTCATAACTGGGAAAAGCCGTTTTCTCGGTTCTACCTAAGTAAGTAGGTAATCTATGTAGGGAGGGACACATAGATTACCTACTTAACCTACCTACCTTGAATCGTCAAAATCGGTCCACAATTAAAATAATACCTAGTGGTACCTACAGTAAAATAATTGCGTCAAACATAAAAAAAAAAAAAATTTAATTGACAGCCGAATTGAGAACCTTCTCCTTTCGATGTCTCTTAAAAAGATGTTAGGAGTCATTGACCTAATAATTTACACACGACGATTTCCACATGTCTAAATGCGATAACGTTTTGACCCCGACATCGACAGTCCCGTCTCCTGTCTTTACCTACCGATAGTCACCGTCGCTAACTGAGGGAAAATCAAAGTCCAAACCTCGCCAGATTCAGTCGTATTCGTCATTCAAAGTGGCGTGATTCCAACCGACCAATTAAGTTTCTTGTTGTGATTAGATAAAACTCTACTATGAGTTACGCACTCTTGAATAAACCTACCTACCTACACGTTCTCACTATTCTATAGAGTGTAATTTTAATACTGTAAGCTGTAAGTAGGTTCCTGCGGTAGGTACTATTTATGGGTATCAATGGTAGGGGACGGTGCGCGGTGATTCTATCAAATAAATTACCTACTATAAGTAGGTAGGTACCTACCTAGGTACCTAAGTACTTACTTAATAGTTGATGCGTTAGTTAGCATCCTAGAACTTTTAAATAAAACTGACTTTTAAATGTCAGCCATCATCAGATCAGGGGGTCCAAAGTGGCCACTTCTATGAAACATCTGATTTTTCATCAAAAGTGGCCACTTTAACCCCCCAGCTCGCTACTACCATATTATTAAATTGTAATCGGAACTTCACAGATATGCTGAAGTGCGAGTTTCAACTCAATCGGACTACTTATTTTAAGGAATTATGTTGAGCACAGGTACAGTCTTTGGTTGAGCAGCTCTTGACTCCAGCATTATATCAGCTCACTGTCAGTCACCATATTATTCCATTGTAGTCAAAACTTGACAGATATGCCGAGTTTCAACTTAATCGGCCTATTTACAGAGGAGTTCTGTTGAACAACTCTTGACTCCATCATCAGATCAGCTCGCTGTTATCATAATATTTCATTGTCACCAAGAATCTCTAAGAGGGCAAAATTTTGGCTCACTATTTCTAAAAACACACTAAATAATCATAAAATTTGAGATTTCCCTCGATTTCCATGGAATCCCCTCATCAGATCCTGATTTGGTGACGATGGGACCACCTCAGGAGTACCTATACCTACCCTTTACACTTAACAAAAAAATAATTTTAAAAAGACAGAGAAATTGATGAACATACTTACATAGGTACCTACATTGAAAAACATAGGTAGGGTAAAAGCGGGGACAATGCCGGTCACCACAATACCTTCTAAAATATGTATAGCGTATATTCTCACATACGCATACATAGAGGGTGGCGTGAGTATTCCCTGCGCCAACGCTCCTGCCCCCGCTCAGTTTTTCTTTTGCCAAATTTTGAATAGGTAAGTACTTCTGATCTTAATGGTTCTGATTATGTTAGAAGAATACCGAAAGTTACTTTTATTATGAGTTTTTTTAATAACCATCAATTTTTGAATGAATAGTAGAAACTTTTGCTTAGGTGACCGGCAATACCCGTTCTTACCCTACACAGCCGAACATAGAACCTCCTTTATGGAAGTCGGTTAAAAATAAAAATCATTAGGTAGAGTAGGATTCAGCACTCAAGTCCTATGGAAAAAGCGGGAACTAATTGTTTTATTTACGATATTCTTTAAGTAGTAAGCTCTTATAATCAAGGTCGTTCAGTTGTTCTGGTGTGTAGAGCTAACGAACGTACAAATTAGCATAATTTTTATTGGTCAAGCCTTATTTTGACAGTTACCTAGTAATTTTTTATTTTTTACATTTTTTACCTAGTTCTGCGATAGGAGCGCTGCGTCTATCAGACTTCAGTGCTGAATCCGACTAATAGTAAAGATATACTTTACTTTACTTTTTAGTAGTATAGTAGTGTACTAGCTGCTCGTCTATCTCGTCAGCCAGCTGTTCCAATTTTGACAGCGCGCTGCGCTGACAGTGCCAGACGTGCGTGACGTCTCGCCCGCTGCGCTGCTGCGCTGTACTGTAGTTTGATTGCGAAGCTGTCAGAGACGGTTGTGTCAAATAGTGGGTGTGCGATCGAATTTTGCGTTTTGTAATTAAATTTAAAAACAGTGTTTAATTAGAGCTTCGTGCAATACGTAATATACGAGTGTGTTTTTATAAGATGAGTGAGAACAATGATGAAAAGAAACAGATCCGTGTGTGGTGCGATGGATGGTGAGTAGGTACCTACTTAGACATCACAACAATTCTATTGATGATTACTTTGCGCTTCAGCGTTTACTCGTATTTTAGACCACTCAAGACAATAGTACAGTACGTATACGTAGGTAACACTAAAATATCAGAAAAATATCGATTGAGGAAATTTCTGGTTCACTGATCCTATAATGCTGAAAAAAATCAACATCCGGCGCGACTCGGCCTCGGTTTCACATGGTTCTTGCTTTGCTCCGATTTATTGACTTATTTAGCGGTGTCGAGAGCAGACAGCGTATCAATAAAGACCTTTTTTCAGCTATGACATGGTGCATTTCGGGCACGCAAATTCATTACGACAGGCGAAAGCCCTCGGTGGTGTTTTGATAGTTGGAGTGCACACTGATGAAGAGATATCTAAGCACAAAGGTCCGCCGGTGTTTACGCAGGAGGAGCGGTACAAAATGGTGCGTGCCATCAAGTGGGTTGACCAAGTTGTGGAGGGAGCACCTTATGTGACAACACTAGAGACACTAGACAAGTACCAGTGTGATTTCTGTGTACACGGAGGTGAGATCTCTATACTTTCTCTAGCTAACTAGCCTATACAATACATTATGTGCATGTATTCAAATGTTATGAGAGACTGATTTCTAAACAATGTAGGTAGGTATTTAAACATTACAAGTTTTATCTAAAAGGCTTTAAACAATCCAATTGAACCATGTAGATCCTAATAAGAATAATAATATGTTATGCTAATACGACAGCCAGAAGTGCTGTTGTGAATATTTTATTATATTCAGGTTTATATTTGAAAATCAATCATAATTAATCATAAAAATGTTTACAGATGACATCACAGTAACTGCAGATGGAATTGACACATATCACTTGGTCAAAAAAGCTGGAAGATATAGGTATGTTCATTATATTTTATTAAATTGACCACTAACACCCGAATACTTAGTACCGAATACCGAGTGCTTATCTTAGACATTAACTGTCATTTTTGTATATGATTCTGAAGAGTAAGAACATCTCAATTATTGAAGTAGCGTTTCAGTATTTGGACTTGACATAAAGAACCACTTATGACATTGTAGGTAGATAAAATCATAAAATTAAAATATCATTATCTTTATGAATTTTGAGGAACTCTTAGTGTAGGTATTTACCTACTAATACTATAGGCAATATGCATCAATTTTTTTTATGGTTTTACACGATAGGTTATATCGTCAAATAACCGTCATAAAAATTCCAGCGCCGAAATACTAAAATTTTATAACAAAAATAATTTTTGAAATTTACCAACATTTTCACGCATCTGAAACACGATTATTATTGTTGTCACAGATTACTGTTGTAGTAACAATTTGTGAACTTTGACGTGTGACGTCAAATTGATACTAAGTACAACAGTAATCTGTGACAACAATAAGTTCGAGTATAGGAATTGTGAAAATTAAAAAAAAAACTTATCTATGGATCGTCATATCTGACTCGTCCTTGACTTTTCTTATGAACTCGTGACGTCACATCCTTTCACATCCTTTTCAAGTATTTTGAAATTCCTACTATTTTTTGCAATTTTTAAAATTTATTTTCTAATCGAAAATGGTTTAATATTAAAAAATAATTACACACACATACCTCTAAAGCAACAATGTTCATAATAAAATACATTTAACCCGCTTTTGAATCAGACGCATATTGCCTATTGTGAATCTCAAAGTGTAAGTCAATTTATACCGGAATTCAGATATTTTAATTGACTCAAAAGCTAGGTGATTCTACAAACCAATTCCTTCACAACCAATATTGTGAGAATCATGGTGACAAGCAATTTAACACTATAATAATAATACCCTACCGATGAAGAGAGCCTGTGATTTTAAATGTCACTGAGTCATCTCTAGTTTTATAAATATAGTATATGTTAATTCTAAACCTGTTCCTACATTATGATTTACATAAAGTTGTAAAATAAATGGCTGACATTCTGCACTTAAATGATAATGCTGATATTTTTTAAATAATCCTCATTGTTCTGTTAAACTATGCTAAGGGCTGTATTTAGAAACCACAATCAATAACAAATACCTATTATTGATAATAATCTTGTTTGATGCGTTCCTTGTCATTACTCATTTTGAAACAAACTGTCATAATATTTATGCTTGTTTGAAAATGTGTTAAAAAAACCAAGAAAAAAAAAACTAATAAATGTAGCAAGTATTAAACGTGATTATTACTGTTATTTAAAATATTAAAATATATTAAATACTACTTTCAGGGTCTGTCTTTATTGAACTTACAAGCTTCAAACAGCTTAAATAGCTGCTAAATCTGATACCTTCTCTTTTCATTGACATTAGAATGACAAGAAAAATACATTTTCTTAAGCTTTGATAAGGGAGTGGCCACACTGCGTTTTCTGCAGCGCGTTTTTAGGGTTCCGTATCTTAAAAGGTAAAAAAGGAACCCTTATAAGATCACTTTCTTGTTGAGCTGCGCGTTTGTATCGATACAAATGCGCGTTGGCATCGCGTTTGTATGGATACAATACAATACCTACCTAATTTTTTCTGTGGGAAGGGAGCTGTGTGCGCGTTTGTATCAATACAAACGCGCAGCTCAAAAACGCGCTGCAGAAAACGCAATGGCCACTTCCTAAATTGACAAGTTTCTAGGATCAATCAAAAATCTATATATCATGTTTCAGGATCTCATCAAACAAGATTATCAATATATATAAATATATTTTTTTGTTTTTATCGTTCCTCTGACGAATTAAGTCAAAGCCATTTTTTGCTTTATTTCTAAACTAAGGGTGGAATACATTTCCATGCCTTCTTGGGGTAAAAGGGATCTTACAATTATTTCTAGTACCTACAGTTTACATTTTTCTGTCTTTTCTTATTTATCTACTTTAGATTATCAATATTACAATATTATAAGTCCCAATGTAAGCCTTTGTGAGAGAAATACATGATTATTATTATTATTAAAATCATGTTTCTTTCAGGGAAGTTTTTCGAACAGCTGGTGTTTCCACAACAGACTTGGTGGGAAGAATGTTGTTACTCACACGGGAACATTTCAAGTGAGTATTCTGTTTTAGACGTGAAGTAATTTCTCAGTATTTCAACGAATCAGTGGCCCAAAATAAAATCGACTAAAGAAAAGGGAGGCCTTTGCCCTGCAGTTAGGTCACTATGGGTTTGGAAAGATCAGAATGATACTAGGAATAAGTGTAGGTACGCATTAGTTTGGACTAGTTTAAAAATGTGTTTAGTAAGGCAAAGGTTTTATAAGGCTGATCGATATTATGTACCATACAAGTAACTATGGTTTCCTGATTTTTATTCAAATGACATTCTAAATAGCAATTTAACGGAATTGTTTCGTATGAAGTAGGTACTTACCTACTTACTTATTACCTACTAAAATATTTATTTGCCAATATTTACTTAGTTTAACTGTAACTGTAAGAAATTAAAAAAAATGACGTGTTTCTAATTGGTTGTTATAGTAACAAGAATTGCAGTTTCAAATGGTATGTTCACAAGTTAAAAAGTTTATTACTTTATTGATATGAAGGACCACAATGAAAGGTTTTCCATTGTTAAGATAAGGCATATCAGTACATTTCGTTTTAAAGTCACTATGGTCAATTAGTTACAGTAGCTGAAATAGTAGTTTTTCTACAGTTTCCTTATTGATTGAATAAGTAGATTTAGTGCATTTACTATCGCCATTTTTCAAAATGAAACGAGAGGCATTTTTTGTTTCATTTCATACTTTTCAGTCAGTCATTATGACTCATGAAAATATTATCCTAGTCCAATGTTCACCAACACATAATTTCTGCTGTTAGTAGTTAGTAACCATAGGTTAAAATTACATGTTTTAAATATAAAAAATCTTTTGAAAGTGGTAAAAAGATTAATTGGTAATAATTGCCTACATGGTCTTGCGTTCACCAAAATTTTTATTGTGTGGGTTGTCTTGTCTATCAATCGGCTATAAATCGATAAAGTTCAAATCAAACACTAAATGAAAAAAAAAAGAAACAACGGGTGCTGATTGCAGGTCTCGGTTAATGAGTAGCTAATAACAGTGTCATAAGGTCACTGAGTTGCCAATAGGGTTGGTCTCTTGCACTAACATTATTATTTCTAGTACTGGATAAGTTCATATGAGCTAGTAACCGACTCTGGTGACAGTATTCCCACCTGAAGGCCACCGTATTGGTTTATAGCCGGAACTGTCAATTTATCTTCCCCTTTAAACACGAAAAGGCTTAGTTGTTCAAGTAACCAGCGGAACATTTTGTGACCGCGCAGAACGTCTTTGACGAACCATCTATAACGAGATTCTCTACAAGATTTACCTACTATTAAACTTGTATTCAATAGTTTAGTTAACTACTGATTAAATTTTATGGTGAACGCTAGTCTTTAGAACCTTCGCACACTGCAAACTTTTCTATCTGCCAATAGTTTGGTCTAATGCAAATGTGGCCGATATTCAATCGTTGTAGTCAAAAGTCAAATTCATTTATTCAAAAAGATCACTTAGGGCTGATTTTTCAATCGATAAATAACTTTTATATCAATAGTGTCAATAGTGTTTCTTAGTTTTATTATTGGTTGTATTTTGTAGTTTTAAGGTGTGCAATAAAGTATTTTCATTCATTCATTCATTTTATCTGAGGAATAAATATGGCGTTATGACATATTTTCAATACAATATCTGTCAAATCGCATACGTATTTATTTCCTCAGATAAAGTTATCTAGGTATTGTAAAATCAGCCCTTAGTGTACCCCTTTGAAACGTCTTAAGAGCTAGGTGATTCTACTCCTGTTCCTTCGCGAAGTGTGCGCTGTTACTTACATCTTCATACTGATTAAGAGGCCGACTAAACTATCGGCCGATAGAAAGTTTGCAGTGTGCGAGGGGTCTTAATAAACACTGCAGATGTCAATAGATCAGAACAACGGCACTTAAGACGTGGCTTTTCAGGAGAGGTGACAAAGAGTACGCAGTGGCCTTAGAGCACTCGTCGAATCTCGGCACAGACAGGACCGCACGGTCGCCCTACACTGGATGCTCACAATTCCTACCGACTACACAGAAAATTATACAGTTCAGTAGCGGCCTCTCGCCTAAACCAACCGACAAGGTAAGTTATTATAAACAAGCTGACACGACAGACGTCCTAATAGAAAAGCGTTTTATGATTTTCTCGAATGTGATAATCCGATTTCAATAAAAAACCAAATTGGTTCCATTCTCAAGTTATTCAAACTAACGAATACCATTTCATTTTTACCCGGCTAGCGGCTGACTGACCTTTGTTTATTTTTTATGTCGATATATTTTTATAATATGCAGGGTGAGTTTTTTTCAGGGCCACTTAAGGGCAGAGTTAGGTAATATTTATTCGAATGACGAATAACGAATAAATAAACTGTTTGATTCCTTATTTTGTGTGCATTTGTCTTTGTATTATGCCATAATGATTTCTGGATGCGACTGCAAATAGTACGTGACAGTGATAATATGGTGCTTTTGATAATTAATATAACCACATATAACACCAGTTAAGGTATATTCAAAAATATTATTCAGTGCTGCTATGGTTACCAAGCGATATTGCACTGGGCATGAACTTATATTCTATGGCTAGAACGAAACTAGAATATTTCTCCGGTATCTATAAACAGTATTACTTTCCTTGTGGTACGCCTATCCACTGGACGTGTCGCGCAGCTAAGTTTTGCTAACGATATCTAATAATGAAAATCATTATTAGGAACAAATAAACAATTGTTACAAATATTACTTACAAGAAAGTCAATTATATATGCAAAAGTTAAAAACTGTGTCGCAGACATCAGAAGATTTGAATAATAGTACCTACCTATTTAATAAACCCATTTAGTTTTCGCATTTGAACAATAGTTAAAATAAACCCACTTAGTTTTCGCTAACGTAGAGGTAGAGGTTAACGCTTATAATTATAACCGAAAGAGCCTAAACCACAAGCGGAAATTATTGTACACAATGACGTATGTTTGATTTAAAAGTCATGGTTTTTATACCACGCACGATTGTGTGAATCACGATCCTAATAAAATCTATATTTGAGATGAATAGCCGAAGCAATATATTAATTAGCCAGTAAGGTCTCGTGAATCATGTATTAAATACCATGCAATAAATTATAATAAATACAATGCATTAAATTATGGTTCCACTGGTATAGGTACATACCGATAATAGTGCACACTATGTGACAAGCTCCGCAAATGAGTCGTGCATGCATATTAAAGTTTTCTTTTTTTGCTATTTAATTTACGTGTCACATTGATTGATTAGCGGCATTTACACGGTAGAGTTTTTACCACGGATCTGGACTGTAAAGATATCTGTACAGATATCCGTACAGATATCTTTACAGATAACCGCGGATAAAACTGTCAAAGGTTGGAATGGCGCGTGCTATTTCCCGCGGCATCAGGGGCTCGATTCCGGTACCGAACTTTTTATCAACCTCAACCAAAACCTCAACTAAAGCGACTGTTTCCATGACTACTAATAACAAACGACTCAGTTGTGGTGAGGTTTTGAACTTTGGCAGTACAAATTTTTGAAAAGCTATTCTACTATTTCACCAAATGGCTGACATTTAAGAGTTCGAACCAAAACCAAAGCGGTTGTCATTTAATAGAATACAGGCCCTGGACTGTACAGATATCCGCACAGATATCTCTGCGTTTAAATGCTCTGGCTCTGGCATCTGGACTGTACAGATATCCGCACAGATATCTCTGCGTGTAAATGCTGCTATTATGTTTAATACTAATCGACATCATCAATTATTACAGAGCTGCTTATTAACTACAAAATCCATATTTTATTACCCAGTTATTCGGAGACACCCTGTACAATGTGGGCCTTATTTATGAAAGATGTTTAAAGTTAAACACTGGTTGAACAACGTCCTGTCTTTATTTGTGAATAGTGACAAACAGAGACAGGACGTTGTTTAACCAGTGTTTAACTTTAAACATCTTTCATAAGTAAGGGGGTGTTTGTTACCCTGAGGAATACAATTAAAGTAAGGTGCGGATGCAGTCTTATCTCGCTCGCATATTAATTAGCGTGCTTGCACTCGTCTTGTTCGATTATTAAAACCGGTTTCTTATCAACACGTCTGCCGTCCGTACGTTGCAAATCGAACTGCATAGGTAGTTTACCTAGGTACTCTTTTTTCTATAATCGAATATTTACTATTTGTTACTATGGCATAATAGCGTTTGTTGAAACACAATTTATTTTCTGTTTTTGTCTGAAAACTAAGTGGGTAGGTACCTACCTAGATAAGTTAGTCTACTTTATGTTGCTCTTTTGGTACAAGTCAAAATATCTTCTTGTTTGAAATAGGTAGGTACTTATTTACTTACTAATTATGTAGGCTAATTATTTTATAAGAGACTCACAAGCATGCGGACAAACCGTCACACGGTTTTTGCAGTGATTTTAATCTTAAACTTTATTTTCTGTATAATTATAAATAAATAAATAAAAACAATGCAATGTATCATCGCATTACTGATTGATTACACTGGGTAGCTAGATTGGATTTTACATACTTAGTAGTTAAACATAGTCCCCCTTACTTATGAAAGATGTTTAAAGTTGAACACTGGTTGAACAACGTCCTGTCTCTGTCTGTCACTATCCACAAATAAAGACAGGACGTTGTTTAAACAGTGTTTCACTATAAACATCTTTCATAAGTAAGGCCCATTATGAGAAACACGTTTTATGAGGCGTTATTACTTCCTTCCCTACTTTGTTCCCGTAGAAAAGTTCTACTAGGAAAATAACTGAAAATACAACCTATAAAAAAGAAATTGTAGTCTTAAATACCCAAAATTGCTCACTTTATACATATTAAATCTGAGAATATGAATAATTACCTACATAATTTTTGACAATCAGTTTTGAGTTCTTCGGTTCATGTCATGAATAGGTTAGACATGATAATGATAATGATGATATAGCCTCTAACCTTCCTCAAGAGTTTAGCTATCAAATGTAGAAAGATTTTTTCAAATCCGACTGGTAGTTCCTGAGATTAGCGCGTTCAAACAAACAAATAAACTCTTCCGCTTCATATATTGGTATTAAGGCTTCCAGTCTCGGTATATTTTCGAGTCCCGGGACAAAAATATCGAGACTCGGTTTGGTCCCGGGATTCCCGGGAAAAACGAAACTTTCGAGACTTTTTAAAAATTGATTTCTTTGCCCTTATGTAGGTAGTCTAGGTAGGGATTAGGTATTTCGTTAGTGAATACAAGATATTTTAATAAGGTTATTTATTTTTCAAAATGTTACAGTGACCTTAAAATAAACAAAATGAAAGGAATATAAAAAAATTATCAGATTTTCTTATTTTTAAAGTGGGCTCGTAAAAAAACAAGAGCATTCAATGTATTTTCTGATAGAGAGGACCTTATTTTGTTACAAAAATAACCTGCAGTGGAAAAGGCCCTCTCTGCTTCTGCTTATTTCATTGGAATCTCGAAAGTCTCGTTTTTCCCGGGACTGGAAGTTGCAGTCTCGAGCCTCGAAAATGCGAAAAAATCGTCGAGACTCTCGATATTTTCGAGACCGAGAGTCCCGGGATGGAAGCCTTAATTGGTATAGTATAGATATACTTGTAGTTTATTATATGTACGTAGTTCTGATGAGTTCTAAAATGAGTAGATAAGTGACTACTCTGTAATCATTGACTGGGACAGATAAATTGGATCCGCTTTAAAAAATAAGATCAAGGCTGACATTTATTATCACTACCTACCTATATATAGAGCTGAATATTTGCGCATTTACACTAGCTAAAAGCGATAAAAGAAAACATCGTAAGGTAATCAGTTAGCGTCGCATCGATGCGCTTGCAATATGTCACTGACATACCTTTGTCTTCAAAGGATCTTAAAATTGCCTAAATGGTCTGAAAAAACGTCTATCGTAATTATTTATCTAAAATTCTATACTCACAGATAAATCTATACATAATTAATAAAACTGTAACTTATCGATGTCTGTTTTTGAAAGATTGTTGAGAAAACTATTTTTAGGCGCATCTATTAACGCAATAGACCCCATTATTAATGTTTTTCTGTTAGTCTGTTTGCACAGAGCGTTGTTCGCGTAATTTTTTTGGATGTTTGGATGGATGTATGTTTGTTCCCCCATATTTCTATAACTCGACAACCACTAAACCGATTTGCCTGAAAAAAGTTATTTATAGATAATGACCGGGAATAGGACAAAGGCTACTTTTTATTCTGGAAAAATAGTACTCCACGTGGGGTCCGCTAGTCTTCAATATTATTTATCATTTTCAGGTAGTCTACGTTGCGGGCGCGTTCGATCTATTCCACGTTGGCCACCTGGACTTCTTGGAGCAAGCTCACAAGCAAGGAGACTTCCTTATCGTGGGGCTGCATACCGACCTCGCGGTCAACAGATATAAGGGCTCCAACTACCCCATTATGAACCTACATGAACGAGTGCTTTCTGTTCTTGCGTGCAAGGTAAGGAAATCCTACTAATATTATAAAGTTTAGAAGAAATCGCCTTTTGCGATAAGACCGGCATTTGCAACCTAGCATTAGATATATAAGTACCTAAATGTATTTTTATTAACCGACTTCCAAAAAGGAGGAGGTTCTATGTTCGGCTGTATGTATGTTTTTACAACTACCTACTTCATCTAATTGTGTTGCAATAAAGCTTTTTTCATTTAGGTAATTTCATTTCAAAGGCGAAAGTCCGTGTGTGTGTGTGTGTGTGTTTGTGTGTGAGTGAATGTTTGTTACCACGTATTTCCATAACTACTAAACTGATTTTTATGAAATTTGGAATGTAGATAGTTTAGGCTCTGGAATAACACATAGGCTACTTTTTATTACGGAAAAATGTATGGTTCCCGTGGGATAAAAAAAGTAGTCCACGCGGGCGAAGCCGCGGGCGTTCACTAGTTATAACTAATTTCACTTTTGAATATTCCTTGAGGTGCATTGAAGATGATTGATTTCTTGAGTTGTACTTGACATAATTATAGTAGTTCTGCGGACTTATAAAGGTCGCTATAAGTAGCTGAATCACAATATGAAATGAACTATAATGCCGTCTCTTTTCACTCTCAGTCAATGAAAAGAGATGGCAATAGTTCAATTCCTTTATTGCGATTCTGCAATATCTTTTTAAGCCCGCTGTTATCTTATTGTATTAGAAAATACGTGTTTATTTTTCACATAAGTTGTTGGAAATACTATAGATGAAATAAAAAAACAGATGCAAAATAATATACTCGCGCATGAATAACACATAACTTTACTAGACCAGGGGTGGCCAACTTGATTAGTCACTGATTAGATTCTGTTCGATCGATCGATAACGTCCTTATTTCTATCACACTAATATTATAAATGCGAAAGTTTGGATGTTTGGATTTATGTTTGTTCCACTATAACTCGACAACCACTGAACCGATTTAATTTAAAATATACACAGATAATGACCGGGAATAGAAAATAAGCTTTTTATATTCCACTTTTCCCCTCTAACAAATCCACCCTAAGGTGGATATTCTGGGGGGATTTTTACACATCGATTTTTTTCAATTCCACCTTTCCCCTTGTGGGGGAATTTTCAAAGGGGAAAAATGGAATAACCCCTTTTTTATCCGGTTCCACGCGAGCTAAGCCGCGGGCGGAAACTAGTTTGTTCATAAACTGAAATATTGATTTTTATTCTAACATAATAAGTCGTTTTCTTTGCCTTTTCACGATCGACTTCGGTATATCCAAATCCAAGCCTATAGCCGCTATTAAAAAAGTGGTTTCTTCACGATATTTTCCTTCATCATTTAGACTTTAGGTTTAATATGATGCTAAGCAAAACCTAAATGCGCATTTAAGTCGCAGTAACTTCCACGTGGACGATTTGATCTGAACCCGTGACCTTTACAATACAAGTTGGACCGTTTCCAACACTTTTAAACAACACAAGGAAAGTTCTAAACCGCAGATTTAGCTTTAAAATATTTGTAGTAGTCAATAAAACTACAGTAAATATTGGCATCTTTGACTGGAATCAGTTCTACTTTGGCAAGATGGATTATCTTGCTCATACAAGAGAAGGTACCTAGCGCTTGTGTTCGAACCCCGCCATCAATGGATTTTTCGTTTCGAAAATTTTATATGCGCATTAACACGAGCTAAGTATATACAGGGTGTGGCAAATTCTTGGTCACTGAAGGGTAGCTACCTTTTCTCTTGTAGTTGGAAAGTTTTGTTCTTAGGAAACTTCAGTTTTATTTTGAAGAAAAAAATAATTGCGTTTTTAGATTTTTGAAAAAAAGTACAGTTAGCCTAAAAAAATACATTTGTCAAAAAAAACAAGTTGGTCTTAATCGACTCTCTTTCCCACCAGGAACACTTCTCCCAAAGTAACTTATCAAATCAAATCGTAAGTTTTTGCAATAATTCAAAAAAACATAGCCCATACATTATCTATGAAATTAGTAGTTGTAAACATTACAGTGCCACTTAATTTTATCGTTCTTTATTTAATTTCATAACTGCTCCGGCAAGCTGGGAGGCTATTGTAAAGCGCGTATTTAAATTTAGAACAAAGTGCTTCCCTGCAGATGTACAAATGGTATGCTCCATGCATGCCAACATCTCTTGCTGGTCTGTCTGAGGCGCCTAAGGCTTTACAATAGCCTCCCAGCATGCCAAAGGAGTTACGAATTTAAATTAATAACCATCGAATAAGTGGCACTATAATGTTTACAACTACTAATTTCATAGAAAATGTATGGGATGTGTTTTTTTGAATTATTGCAAAAACTTACGATTTGATTTGATAAGTTACTTTGGGAGAAGTGTTCCTGGTGGGAAAGAGAGTCGATTAAGACCAACTTGTTTTTTTTGACAAATGTATTTTTTTAGGCTAACTGTACTTTTTTTCAAAAATCTAAAAATGCAATTATTTTTTTCTTTAAAATAAAACTGAAGTTTCCTAAGAACAAAACTTTCTAACTACAAGAGAAAAGGTAGCTACCCTTCAGTGACCAAGAATTTGCCACACCCTGTATAAACGGGGAAGGAACACATCGTGAGGAAACCAGTTAGCTTTCTAATAGCGACGATGGGCTTGCGACCTGTCAGGTATTTAATTGTAACTTCTGGCAAATGCGGGTAGTACCAAATTGTATTTGGACCTACCTCTGACTACCCCCCTAGACATCTTCAAAGGATCTAAAATTCCTAAAGATCTGAGAGAAGATGTCTACCGTACCATAAGAATACACAGTTGCGATCAATTTCATTTTTTTATTTCATTTCTAAACCTTTAAATGAAAATTCTCGCCTAAATTTTCGATTATGGATTTGAACCCGTATTGATCAAAGCCGGAGTGCTTTGACCAACTCGGCCACGGAACTCTATGACGTTGGCCCGAAAATCTTGATAAGATCAGAAATAAACTGTCAACCATGCGGGCATTTGTCATTGAACCGTGCCGCTAAGTTCCGTATACATTTGTGCCCGTTCTATTTTACGAACATTGATCTTAAAAGTAAATTGCTTAAGTACCGACCCGGTTTACCGAAAAAAATTAAATAGAGACAAAACAAAATGAAAAAGTAAAGGAAAAGAAAAATACGGAAAATATATTGAATGTTTACGCTTTGATTGTACTACATACTTCGGCTTAAAGTATAATCTTGATCTAGGACACGTGTGAAACCAGCAAAATTCATTTATTCGATTTTATCAATACAAATCCCTCGTAAGATTAGATTTATATCAACGAGATTAACTCTCGTCATTATTTACTTCATTACTCACCCTATTCTATAAATAATGTCTAGGTCGTATGCCAAAAATCAAACTAAATAATAAATCTTTTCCTTTTAAATGAAGTGTGGAAATACCAAGTAACTTGCTACTTTTAAGATAGCATTATTAAAATGTTACAACAATAAATTATACCTAAATGAAATTGTTGAGTGATTGACATGCACCGTATATTAATACATCGTAAGATACGCCATAATGTCTAAAACAAGTGGCATTCTTTTCTTAAATACCTAGCATGCCACAGACCACTGCCTGCCGTTCTCTTCTTTTAACTTATTGTTCTGGTGTGTGAGCTCACTCTTCCAAAGTTCTCAAAGCTAGCGAGCGACGCATTTGACGATGTATATTAATGGCGTAGTATAATAGGCGAACGTTATCGTAACCTCCTATCCGAATCCGGCCCGAATATTACATCCGTCCCATTTCATCATTACCATCATCTCAGCCTGCAACCACAGTATGGTTAGGTCTCCTTTGTCCTTTGCGCCCCGTTACTCCTTACTTACTTAAGTTACTCCTGTGGCTAAGAACATGTATGCTATAAGTTCATTAGTAATACCTTTACCATCTTAGGTTTTTTATGTATGTATGTATGTTCGTAATTGAGCTAGTGGCTTATTCGTGTCAATGCACATAACAATATTTCGAAACGTAAAATGATGCACGACCCAAATCTCATTTTTACCATTTGGGAATGATTAACAAATGGTAAAAAATTAAACTACTACTGACTTAAATATTGATGGTAAATGTTATACATGTACTTTGAAGTGATGAATAAATATTTAAACGTGAACAAGATTTTAAATGTAATTGTTCTGACCTTGAAAATCATCGTTTCCGGAAGTTTGAAATGTAAATTATTTAAAAGATAAGTCTTTATGTAGGCACGGTTATCTAATTTATTATTATCTACAATGTCACAACACTCACACCCTTTCAACATATTAGTTATTAACGATTATTATACAATACTATAATCTTTATTAATAATAATTATTTTGAAAGTTTATAATTCGGGTTTTTGTATTAATTAGGATATAAGTAGATAAATAAAGACATAATCTGAATAGGATAGTCAAGTTAAAATGTTAGAAGTTAAAACAGATATAACTATTTTGCAGTTTGATATTATGGTGTATTCAATAACCAAATAAGTCAAATCAAATCGCAAAATAAATTCCACAGTTAACAGTCAGTAAGTTGAAAATTGTTGTTGGCAATTGAAAAATCAATTGTTATTTCATACTAATGAAATAACAGATCATTAGATCTGTCTAACTAACTAAACAAAGATCACTGGGCACAAGTTATCCTACAAAAACAGAATTAGTTTTAATTGTTTTGTGCGTCATGGACGCAACGCGATAGTGTATTTTTATTTTTTATTTATTAATTGTTTTACTTAGAAATTACAGGGAAAATTATAAAGTATAGTGTTTAATAATATGTAATCCTTTATTATTATCTTTTTCAGTATGTCCACGAAGTAGTAATCGGTGCGCCGTACAGCGTGACAGCCGATCTGATGGACCATTTCAAAGTGAAGGTGGTCTGTCATGGACTTACCACCATCTCGGCAGACGTAGGCACGGCTGATCCTTACAAAGTGCCGAAACAGCGGGGATGCTTTAAGGTGAGCTCGGAAACTTATACAGATGATGAAGGAAAACATCGGGAAATCTTGTAAACACTATAAAGGTGAACGCACCCCTATCCGTGCCGAACGCGTCGAACGAAGCGAAAGAAACTAATTTTAGAATTTATTATTTGAAATCCTATGACACCTCGCACACCTGCCAGATTCGGACGATTCGACGCAGGTATGCGAGATTCCATACAATTTCATTTATAGAATTCTAAAATTCGTTTCGGTCGATTCGGCTACGATAGGTACGCGTTCACCTTAAACGGGATATTTACCGTAATTCGTGGATTGCAAGTTTCCCGATATTCAGGCACAGTTGTATGCGGCATGATCACGGTAAACTGTAAAATGTGGTAAAATGTTTAACGTGATCGTGGCGAAATATCAGGAAACTAGAAAATCTACGAATCATGGTAAATATCCCGTATATAGTTCCTACTTATAATGTTTATAACCACCATAGTTTCAAAAGTTGTCACCATAGTTTTAGTCAGTCTTTCTTGAACGTTCTATAATGCAATGCTAAAACAAACAAAGTCTTCCGCTTTATTTAAATTGGTATTGTATACTTAAGCCTACTATTATAAATGCGAAAGTTTGTGAGGATGTATGGATGTTTGTTACTCTTTTACGCAAAAAGTACCTACTGGACAAATTTTAATGAAACTTGGAATATACAATACATAGTTCTGACCTAGAATAATACATAAGCTACTTTTTATTTGGGTAGGTACCTAGCGAACGAAACCGCGGGCGGAAGCTAGTAAAATATATTGATGAACATTCAGGTTTCGAAACCTTCGGATCCAAAGTCGAGGCACTGTCCCACTCGGCTTTGTAGATCATAGAAGTGCTTGCTATTTATGTTATTCTAGCAATACAGATTACATCTTGGCTACACCTCGTTGCCAGTCAATTGGCGCTGAATAGCAGTCATTTGATTTAACTACGCAGTCGTTGTTGACAACACTTGAGGGTTTAATTACTTCATTGAATAATGACATTCAATATCTCACCTATAAGTCACCATAGCATCGAATTTAAATTTCTTGTATTGCTTTGGTTACTAAAAATACAATTTAGTCTTATAATTTAAAATATACAAAAATGTAGGCAGACTTACGATCCCAGGCTCGGTAGTTGGCTTATCAGATTCTTGGAGATATGGTCAGAGGCACTTTTTACATTTACACATGCCTTAGGTATACAGGGTGTGGCAAATTCTTGGTCACTGAAGGGTAGCTACCTTTTCTCTTGTAGTTAGAAAGTTTTGTTCTTAGGAAACTTCAGTTTTATTTTGAAGAAAAAAATAATTGCATTTTTAGATTTTTGAAAAAAAGTACAGTTAGCCTAAAAAATTACATTTGTCAAAAAAAACAAGTTGGTTTTAATCGACTCTATTTCCCACCAGGAACACTTCTCCCAAAGTAACTTATGAAATCAAATCGTAAGTTTTTGCAATATTTCAAAAAAACACATCCCATACATTTTCTATGAAATTAGTAGTTGTAAACATTACAGTGCCACTTAATTGATCGTTCTTAATTTAATTTCGTAACTGCTCCGGCAAGCTGGGAGGCTATTGTAAAGCGCGTATTTAAATTTAGAACAAAGTGCTTCCCTGCAGCTGTACAAATGGTATGCTCCATGCATACAAACATCTCTTGCGGGTCTGTTTGAAGCGCCTAAGGCTTTACAATAGCCTCCCAGCATGCCGAAGCAGTTACGAATTTAAATTAATAACCATCGAATAAGTGGAACTATAATGTTTACAACTACTAATTTCATAGAAAATGTATGAGGTGTGTTTTTTTGAATTATTGCAAAAACTTACGATTTGATTTGATAAGTTACTTTGGGAGAAGTGTTCCTGATGGGAAATAGAGTCGATTAAGACCAACTTGTTTTTTTTGACAAATGTAATTTTTTAGGCTAACTGTACTTTTTTTCAAAAATCTAAAAATGCAATTATTTTTTTCTTCAAAATAAAACTGAAGTTTCCTAAGAACAAAACTTTCTAACTACAAGAGAAAAGGTAGCTACCCTTCAGTGACCAAGAATTTGCCACACCCTGTATATTGTCCTACCTCGAACACAGAAAACACCGACAGAGAGTAGCAGTGAAGTGAAGGCATTATACATTAAAAAATATTACTTTCATTGCAGATTTTAAATTCAGGCAACACAATGACCACAGAAGACATCGTGCAACGGATAATACGCCATCGTCTCGAATTCGAAGAACGCAATAACAAGAAAGAGCAGAAAGAAACCGCTCTCATGAAGTCATTACAAATAACAAACGGGCAGACCAACGGAGACACAACTAACGGGGATGAAACAAACAAAACTAATGGAAACTGCAAACAAAATGGAGAATGTAAATTACAAAATGATACAACATAATTAGATAATATGCGTTTAGGTATAAATTAAACCAAAAATTTAAAGTTTATCCTAGTGTCACTGAAAGCAGTTTATCATACATTTTACGAAATATTTAAAGTTAAACTATCTTTCATTCTTGTTATTTAAGAATAATCAAATTATATGGTATAAAATTCCTGAAAAAAAATCTCTGGATTTAGAAGTAATTGTATGGTAGTAATAGTACTTATTCCATCATGTCCCAGACAATTTGTGCCATGTTCACAATGACTTTCCATTTGTTACCGCCTATTATTTTACTGAATACATTTTGCGTAAGTTTAGGTTGGTAGATAAATTACTGTATACCTACATAAACTAAATAAATTAGGTCGGATATGAACTTTTAACTAAAGTTGTCGCAATCTCGCTCGCGGGCTTCTCGCGGGTCATAAATCATGGTTTTGCGTAGTGATGTACCTGTCAAGCATGCGCTATCGTTAATATGACTCACGCTTACATACTGCAATAACAATCTTATTGCAGAATGTACTACAATAACAATCATGTAAAGAGCATAACGCAATTATTTTATTTTAGACTAGTGCGCTGTACATCACTACGCGTTGCATTCTATGCGAGTGAACACGCTATATGCTCGGCCCACACATTTTATGACTCGAACTAAAGCCAGAATTGTGTTTACTATTAATGCATAATGAAATATGTTTTTTAACTAAGTATAAGTATGTATATACTTATCACATTATTTTGCATTTATATTTGCAGTTGCGAATTATTTAGGTATTTAGAGAAACGCTAAAATGTACCATGCCAATGAGACATTTTCTCTCATTTATTTTGCCTTTGTTGTTATGGTTTCTTTAATGTTTTTATGCTAGAACAAACTATATTATTGTTGTTTATATTCATATAATTTATATTGAGGTATTTATGATTTGTGGTTTCCTCCTACAAGCTTTATTCGCTCGATTTGTCTCTTTTATTAACTAAAATATTCACCTTTATATTTGAATAGGCGCTCTTATATTTGTAATGTGTAAATTTTACGCTCTCTGTCTTGATACAAATTGGAGATTATGGTGATCCAATATATTTCATTTTTTAATTAATTTATGAGATTAAATATAGCTTATTCGTATTTAAATTGATTGATAAATAAACGATGAATTTCTGTTAAAACAGTCTTTTTCTTTTTATAATATTAAGATTAGGATATTCAGTGTTTTATCTTTGATTATAAAATGATGTTTGAAGATTTAAACCAGTTTAAACACTGAATATCCACGTATTTTTATATTTTATCAAACGAGACAAAGTAAAGAAAAGGTTCATACAAAAGTACTCAACAAGTACCGTAGCACAATAGGTTGTTAATAATAAAATAACTGCTCTAGCTTCACAGAACAGAGAAACGCTCGCTTACAGTATGGCCAACGGATCTCGGCGTTCGTGAAGTTAGCCGTTTCGATGCGCAGTGCAACTTTTTCATACAAAATGTTCTACTGCGCAGCGAAAAGCCTAACTTCACGAACGCCGAGATCCGTCTGCCCAACTGTACGTCTAGCTTAGAATTGATAAAATGCCATATTCAGTGTTCTAATTTGAAACAGACGAGTTAGCTACATTCGTGATGGTATAACTGCTACTCCTCAAAAGATGGCGCTGTTGAGAACATGTGGCTAAAGAAGATTTTAATCTGTGCCCAAAATTTGTTTCTAAGAGGTGGCAGTACCAACTTTTCGAAAATAATTCAAAATGGCAGAAGTAAATGTGTGTGAAGAAAGAGACTATTTATTTTGAGATAATAAAACACATTGACGTGGTGTAACGGATAATTTTGTGTTTGGACTGCATATCAGTGTGCTATTATTTACCGACCAACATCTGCACGAATAGAGGAAAATTATTATACAAAGGTAAGTTCGACGTAGCCGCCCACAGTTGTGTTCTTCTCAATCTGCTTTGTTTTATCCGTAATTTGTCTTTTGTGGTTATGATACAGTCGGCAAGATAGCGGTCTGTCATAAGCAATGCGATTAAATCATCTATCAGGCTTTTCAATTGCTGCAATAGCTGCAAAGATAGCCGTGATATCATTTGCAAATAGACTCAACTGTCACGGAATTTGTTCGGTAATCAGACACTACGCATTAGTTTATTATTATCCCATTGATCGGTCGTTTATTAGGTGTACTCGAGGGTCAGTTTTGTAGGTAAACAGATACGAGAGATAAAAGGGGATTCAACCTGTTGAGTGGGCTGCAATTCAATGTTGATTACGCCGGCCGTACCTAAGCTGAAAGAGATTGTTTTTTTGCATGACTTGACTTTGCTCTCCATCGACTAGATACCACTAGCTGGTCTTCATTTTCATAATAAAGACTAAACCGTTTTGCTTGGTAGCTGACTCAACGTTTTTGCCACTAAACGTTCTGCATAGTTCCAGTCATGTTGACAAAACTATAGAATAATCTTTGTTATTGTAAAAATTGTGATGATAATTCTGGGAAATTGGGAGATAAAATGAGTGAGTAATGATCAAGCAACATTTTGTTAGCCTTTTTGCATTTTGTCAACAATTTGATGGAATGGCTCACAGTCAAAAATCGCAAAGTTTAATTACCTTGATCTAATATTCAATGCATTTCCATCTGATTTAGTGGTTATTTGTTGTAACAAACCGGGCAGTCATTCAAATTGAAAAATTACTATACTTACAAATTTTTATAAAGAATAAGGTTCACATTGATCCTTGTTCATTCGTCATGCTGATAAACAAAAAACTTTGCAAATGTATAATGCAATGTTAATTGGGTTTATCTATCCATTCCATTTTGAGTCCACAAGATAAACAAACTGGTGTAACAACAATGAGAATTTATTGAGTTTAATTAAGGACCACAATCGTGTAATAGGGAAAGTTTTTAATGTGGTTTCTGCTTTGTTTGGAACCTATGAATGCAATAACTAGAAGTATTTACTAAAAATATCTATAGTAATGACTGAGGCTAGCTCTAGAACTTCGCAGGATGAGTGGATTCTGCGCTCCTTGTGTGAACCATGTTTTAGCTAATGGAATTGCATTTTATTTATTGTACCAGCATTTTGACTGAATATCTGCAAACTAACAACAATATTTTGCTTCAAATCACTTATAATTGTCTTGAAATATATTTGATTATACTCCTGTTCTATCACAACCAATACTGTGAAAAATCAGCAGCTTAGCATTTCTTACTGTGATCCATTCATCCTCATCATAAATAGCCAAGCTTTAGTGAGATGCTTATCAAACAACAATTCATTGTTGTTTCCTGATCTCAAAACAAGGTACCTAATCAATCAAACATTTTCCTTGTTGATTACTTGAACTTTCGCCGACATCATAACAAGAGACGATCTTCGTCACTGATGCCGGCTCCTCGTCATTCTCGCGAAGTCTCTCGAACAAGCGAGAGGCAAGCGAACGCTGTAAGAGCTCTAGCCATCCACACTCTCAATTTATTCATGTATCCGCAACATCTACTACAAGATGAACAGATGGGAGAGCCTAGATACGCAAGCGCTGATGCATGATTAGTTTGATTTAGCCGGAGTGTGATTTCACTTCCTAAGAAATTATGGCTTTTGTAGCTTCAGAGCTTAAAAAATCTAGGCTCCGGTGAACAAACAGTTTACCGTTGCCTAATTTGTGACACCCAGGGAAGCTAAACGCTAAACCCCTATAAGAGATAACATTGTAGGCTCCAACAAGCTACGAAAGAGCCAACATGCGCAAGCGCTGATTTACGATTAGTTAGCCTTAGCCCGAGTGTGGTTTCACTTTCGAAATTATGACTTTTGTTTGTATCTTCAGTGCTGTAAAAATTTTCGTTAATCTTTGCGCTGGTGAACAAATAATTTACCGTAGCCCAAGGGTCGCTAGACGCCACTCCCCTATAAACGATAGCGTCGAAGGCTCCAGCACACCGCGGGAGAGCCTTGATGCGCAAACGCTGGTGAACGCGGGCGGTTCGAGCCATGAGTCACAGCTGACCAAAATAACCCGGCATGGGCGCCGCCTATCGGCTGGGGCGGGCGGCTAGATGGCTCAGTGGCAGCCGCGACGCCGCCGCCTCTAGAGGAGTGGTCGTTTGTTGGAGCGCGTGACCCGCACTGTCGTGATTGTCGGGTGGTGGCACCGGCGCGGAATGCGCTGCCATGCCGGTACGACACCGCGAACTCGGCGACGAGATCGCACCGGAACCCAAACGCTGCAGGCACTGCGACGGTACGTGCGCTATTGTTGAACTATCGCTCGCCGGCAATGCGAAGCTGACTAACCAGTGATATGTTAAGGTAGCCACTGACGGGACTTCCATCAGTCCAAATGGAAAATAATCTTCTAGTTAGTCAAAACGTATGCTTTTTGAATGATGGTCCACCTAAAAGTCCGTGCTTCTAATGAGAAGTTTATCTCGTCTAAATAGTCAGTGGCTACCTTAACTTAACTGTAACTGGCTAAGGATGGCTCACACCTCTGCTCTGTAAACCATATTCTACGCTGGCCGTAACAATAAAATGCCTGTATTTTTTATCCGATTTCGGCGAAACCCAAAAGGAGGGTTATGTGTTTGACCTATATGTATGTAGCCAGTTCTGTCGGTTCGTAACTGCTCAACGGCTCAACCGATTTTGATAAATGATTCGTCAATAGATTCGTCTTCATGGCGCGAGTTTCACTAAGTACATAGAATTCTTAAAAAAAAATGCGGGATTTAAAGCGCGGTCTTAAAAAAAAAAAATTTTTAATACCTTCGGAGTGGGGTGTAAAAATAAAGACCTTAAAAAGGTATAAACGAAAATATAACAATGTCATAATTATATTAGAGAACAGTTTTATAACCGCAGTCGGTTTTTTTAGTTTTTTTATAAACTGCCTCTTGTTTGATTACCTAATATTCAATGAATATTTAGGAAATTATATTTAATTAATTTTAATTTAATTTTAGGAATTCATATTTAATTTATTCCCGAAACATTTTTACTGGCATCCTGTTCCAATAGCCTTGTTGCTTTTGTATTGGTATTAGGCAAGAGAGGATGCTGGCTTAGCAATAAAAAGGCAACACTAATTCATCGAAATTAATTGTTTTGTCTCCTTAGTATGCCAAACAAAATCGTAACTAGTGAACCGACGTTTCTAACAAAACACTAAGTCTCTAATCTTGTGATTTAGTACGTAATTTATTATCACAAATACAATACGCATACAGCTTTATAGCCATCGCTTTCGGACGCGGGTCAGCTTGCTAAGTACGCGGATAGCCTATTCTATCCTAGCCTACTAATATTATAAAGGCGAAAGCCCATGTGTGTGAATGTTTGGTACCACGAATCCCCATAAATAATAAACCGATTTTGATAAAATTTAGAATGTAGCTAGTTTAGGTTCTGGATAACACATAGGCTAATCTTATTTTAGCCTATCAACCCCTAAAGGGATGAAATGGGGTGATAAGTTTTATATGGCACTTTTTAACGCGTAATGCTATTTGCTTGAAATTTTGTTTGGATAAAATTAAATGTAAAATAATAAAAAAATACTTACTGAAAATTACTTTAGGATTTTTCAAACTCTCAAAAGAGGGTAAATGAGGTAATATGACACATTGTGTGGCATATTCCAATGTGTAGTGGCCAACGAAGTATGGCATTCAATGTGACAAATCCCCGTAGTGTGGCCGATACCACAGAATAGGTACAGAAGGCGCACTCCGCACTTTAGGTGCAAAGCTACAAGTACATTGGCGGGCCCGCCCGGGCGGGCCTTGGCAGGTAGGGTTCTCGCTTGCCGCTCGGCTCGCACGTAATACCTATCACGCGACAACTCGACGACCCTTCAGACAATGACAGAGTTATGAGTTGGAAAGAGAGGATTTATGTAGGTGAATATTGAACTAGGTAATGAGCCCTTGCGCGAGCTTAATTGTACTTTGTTGCGTCGCAACAAGAGTCGCTATTTAAATAAATGTTTTAGCGAAGTCAGGTTTTTGTACCTATTTATTCTGTGCCGATACATATATTGTAACTTAACTAGTCTAATTGTGCAAAAACATTAACAAGTTTATCTGACGATGAAATTAGTCTAACATAATGGAGTAAAACAGTCATACAATAATACCATGTTTAGGTTATATACTTAGGCCTTTACATCTTTACTAGATGATTTAAACTGTGTCAATCTTTGCCTACACTTACACGGGACACTGTAGTGCCTGGGACAGTGTTTGAGATGGAGTAGGCTTGCCCAGCACCTAAACCATCCTCTCAACTTATCCGGCAATATCCACAGGAAAGACATGGTCGGTCAATATGTGTGGGGCTGACTAAACCGTGGGTTTCCTCACGATGTTTTCCTTCACCGTTTAGAGCTCGTGTTAATGCGCATATAAATTTTTCGGAACGAAAAATCCATTGATGCACGGCCAGGATTCGAACCTACGACCTTCGGATCGAAAGGAAAGTCGAGGTACCCCTCGACCAACACGGCTCTTATACACGTAGGTTCTATAAAAGTTGTAATATAGTATATTTCAGTACAAGTTCGGAAAGGCTGTCATTGCAAAGAGTTCCGACAAATGTCTACCCGAGCCGAGGCGCAGCCGAAGGCGAGGGTTGACAGTCGGAACAAGTTGCAATGACGGTTCCGAACGTGTACTGAACGACTATTTTTAATACAGTTGCGAAAAAATGAAGCAATCAAGGAAGTTTTATACCTACGGAAGCAATTTAATCTAGAAAATGGCGCCAACCGTAGAATATAAGAGATTTTTTTTTTCACCGATTCTGGTAGGCAAAGGGAACTATGCCCATACAGCCAAGTCTTCAGTAGAATTTTTTTATTGATATGAAATGAAAATGAAATTTAATGAGATGAAATGAAATGAAACCTAACCTAACTCATTCAATTAAATCATTAAATCTGATATAGAAACAAATTAGTACCTAGCTTCTTTTTAGAAATATACGTATTAGCATGAATCATAAAAACTTCTATGATTTTTTTTTTAGTAAAAACTTGATGGTTGGTTTTTCTTTTTAATAGACATTATTTTGACAGTTGGGAAAGAGAACGCACGAGTGCGGGAAAGGTAAAAAAAAAGCACGAGTGTGTAATAGCCCACTTTCCGAACGCTATACGTCCCTGCAATACGCCACTTTTTGAGCAACTGTATTAAAAAATATATTTTACACGTCTTCAAAAGTAGTAAGTAATTTAGTAGTTATTGATACATTTTCAGACATACGCCAAAAGGCTACTTAGTAATTGATGTCGATTTATCTAGGCTGCCATGAGAATTCGTATCAAATAGTTTGGCCTGGATTTTCATAAAGCAATACCTCCATCATCGGACGATCAGACTTGCTGATATGCGTCATAGCCAGATGCACTATCACATTCCTATTTATCTACCTTTCTTTATGATTGACAAGCTTGACAGAAGTGCATGCTACCAATGTATTAGTCAATTACTTCAAATTCACGATATTCGCATAATTTTCAACTTTGTAGTAGCAGAAGTTAAAATTCTAAAGTTTTAACATTTTATTTAAATTTTCGCAGTTCCTTTTTAACAGGAAAACATCATAATTAAGTAAACTTGAAACCATAACATTTAATTTTGTGCAAGAATTGTAAGTTCAACGTTGAGCTTAACATAAAAACGTGTTGCATGACACTAATTTAGGTCAAACAAAAATTAAACCGCCCCGGCGCGCTGAGTTGAAATTCCGGTTAATCGCTGGTTTCGGACAAGGAATACCAAAACGAAAATACCTACAAAATATCTATATAATATTAACTAACTCTTAGTCATTGGGGCGTTGTGTCAGAAAGACAGGAATGGAAAGTAAATATAAATAGTGTAGCAGGGTAACAACAGCGCACTGGGCCAAATTCCCACACCTTATGTAACCAAAAGCTCGTAAACAGATGAACGTAGGCATCGCATCGTGTTTACACCTCATAACACAGATATGCATAATTTTATGTTATAGAGCACTGAGCATTTGTGTTTAGTGTACCTAAAACCAAATGCCAAATAGATGGCATTCTACTCGAATAGTTATAATGTGCAACAGACAGCTTTGAGTAATTTACAAATTATTCGTTGTAGATAAAAATAAATATTATACAGAGTTTAATAGGTAAGTAGAAAACCTTCATGCTAATTTGTTCATTGATTCAGATGGACGAACCAATCGCGAAGGCGAGAGCAAGCATGTTAAGTATGACAGGTGTCGTCATTCATGTGGCGCCGCGTATCTGGCCAGGTAGACTACAGAAGTATTTGTAGCTAACACACTTCGCACCGAACTATACTGGAGATCACGAACTGCTTCCGTAGATTTTTACGTTTACATCAAAAAAGCAAAGAGTGATCTAGCTATTCTTACATGTGTTCTTTATACCTTTACAGCATCGATTAATTAGTAAAGCATCTCGAGAACTCGAGAGCATAGACCGAGACGTCTCGAATGTAATAATGAATCTTCATTACTACTATCGCCAAAATACACACAGTTATTAAGTAGGACGTATTTTCATGATTAATCTTTGTAAATATGTGTAATCTTGACAAACGTATCCTCCTATTATAACGCTGGCAGGCAACGTTGGCTAAAAGGGCGTCTAGCTAGACAGACGCGTTGAAATCATGAATTATCCGCTTAATTTGTATTTCTATACAAAATGATGTTTTTTATGCAAATTAAAATATTTTTTTAAATCAGTACACATTGTGTTGAAATATTTTATACATTTTTACCTACTAAAAGTATTTTAAAACTGAAATGTCTCTTTACATTTTTCTTTGTCTTGTTATTTCTTATCCTAGCACTCTTGTTATCATTCGTATCATGTAGGTAAACAATACAAACTCAAACTAGTTCGGTGTTTCAATAAAATTTCAACGACATACTGTTTTTTAAAACGTTTTTATGTTACACATATTTTTGCGGACTAGGGCAGTTCAGTTACGTTACGCGATTAGCGCTCACACGTGGGCCGGCGCATTTCGCCCGCCCGCCCATGCGTGCGCGCATACCGGCCAAGCCACTAGAAGCTTTCTTTGGCAATAAATCACATTGATTCCCTTACCTCAATCGATCTCGATACGTAACGTAACGACCAATATAAACACGTATAGCTTTGATGAAATTCATTAATAGAATTGAAATAGTTTTTGGTTATTGTTTTACTCGCCATTATACAAATTACTGCCAAAAATGCTGTTTCCATGTGGATGTTTTCAATGTGTGGTACTTGGTACAGCCATTAAGGTTGACGTCAACCCGCTGTTTATCACGTCATAAATAGGCTGTGACTACATTTTCCTCGGCCCTAAAATAAAATTTGTGAATTTCCATCCAAGAAATGTGTCTATTTATGCACCAAGCGTCGGCGTTTCGATCTTACTGGTGTAGTAGGTGGCTGTGGGTCGCACGCGCATTCGAACGGAATGTTATGTTTGGAGGAGTCGCAAACAAACTCGTAATTATTACCGAGAAGTGTAACTCGTTCACAATGTGTAGTTAAACTGGCATCCATCTTTGAGGAAAGAGTAAAATTTAATTACATTGTTTTGTTCGATGTTCTTCATTACTCAGATAGCAACAAGGCCTCTTTCACTATTATCGATAGATACTAAATCAATGTCTATTATCTTCAGAAGATAAACTCGAGCCAGTTTTAGCTATACTTGGCCTGAATTGAGTCCTCCGTCGCTCATGGATAATTTAGAATTAAATCTTAAAAAAAAATCCAACAATATTATTGTATTTTTCTCAATGACTGGTGCTACAAAATATATGTTATTATTAAGAGATATGTTTGTTGGACGATCTCGTTGTTTTGTTTCATAATATTGTAACAGTTCTTACAGACAGTACCTATTCAACAGTTTATGGGTGGCAGTTAAATATACACGTCTCGATATGTCGTCACAAATAGAATTTTGGCACTGACTGTCTTGGTTGTGTAATTCACATATTAAACCACTTGTTGGATTCGGAACTATCTTCTGACAAAATTAGTATATGGGTGCACTTACTTTACCCATTTTGAATTGTTTATTTTCATTGTTATTAATTTAACTTATCAAATTTTAATACGGTAAATATAAATACGGAATTACGGACAATGTGAGTCAAGTCAGATTCTTTCCAAGATTTACTAGCGAATTTGAAATATAGAAAGCAAATGTAAAATACCTTGTCTCTCATCTCTAATGGTGTAAAATCTAACTAACTCTATTTAAGTACTTACCAAGAAAGAAGCCCATTTTCACCACACGCATTTACTGCGAGCTTTGAGGCAAAAAACTTCGTGGCCCAAATCGATTGTTTCCATCACCACCCCGGTGTTTTTCCATAACATATGCTATTGACATGGTGGGTGGGTAATTAGCGGTGTCGTCCTCGTTTTAAATTCCACCTTGACCTCGTTCTGTCGCTTTACGATCACTATTCAGTTTTTATATTTTTTTTTTCTGTAGTGCATGTTTTCGATAAAGTTTAGATTCATCATATGGAATCATATATTATATGGAACCCGGATAACATGGAGAGACTAACCATCACTGGCAAGATAGAAGGACGAAGGCCGAGAGGTCGCAGTCCCATGCGCTGGGCCGACCAAATCCGCACCATCCTCGACACTCAGCTCCACGACGCCATCCATGTCGCATCGGATAGGACGAGATGGAAAAATCTAGTCACGTCACGACCCTCAGAAATGAGGAAACGAGGAATAGAGAGAGAGATTCATCATAGAAATAAATACCTACGTCCTTTTTGTTATTCTTATATATAAAATCATTGAATAATATTCGACATTCCGAACCCGAGATTTACTGCCAAATGCATTATCAGTATTCACATGAACTTGTTAACTCGATCGAGGTATTGTTGGCTCACTGCAGTTATGATTAACGCTTACCACGTATTACCATTATCTGCAGACAGCATCTTGGACCAGAGTCAATTGGATGCCGGCTGGTCACTTTCGGTTTCTTAAACCCGTTAATAGAAGTTGTGCTCGAATACAGTGGAGTCTGTACCAAGTCTAGTACATTTCCATATAACCTAAAATAAATATTTTAATGATACAGTCACAGTCTAAAAAACAATGCTACCTGTGTGTACGATATTTGGTTTAGAAATGTTTGAGCTTTAACCAGCAACACACAGTATTTCATTTTGTTGTTTTACACTATTCTAAAAGATTAACCATGTTAATTTACTAGAAATGTTGGAGACGTCCATTAACTATGTCTGCTTGACATATTTCGGTCACATTTCAAAATAGTTTGTGGGAATTTTACATGATATATTTTCCGTTAGCGATAAGGTTTTCAGGTAAGTAAATCGAATTTAACCTATTTAAAAAAATATTTGTTTCATTAGTTCTTACTTGCATCTTCAAATTCCGTTATTCATAAAAGTTTATTCATGTCTACTACCACTAATTTAAAATACTCATAAATAAATTCTTAATTTTCAGAATTAATTGACTATTGTTTTAGTATTTTTTAGATAATTGAGAATTTGAAGTTCTATTCAGTCTAGTTCAGTCTCCATAGATGATAAATGCTTTGTATGATCTGCAAATATTTGTCTCGGGTCTGGGTGTTTTTTTATGTATAAATGTATGTATTTACAAAAAAAAAAAACATTCAGTTATGTAATTCCCATAACACAAGCTCTCCTTTAGAGCTAGATGATGCTGTGTGATTATTACTATAGACAGATACATACAAGATAAAGTATTCCCACAAAATTGCAAATAAGACTTTGATTGTCTACCTGAGCTACCTAGAGGCTTTACCGTGGCAACTGCTCTACCAACTGAAGTTGGTCGAAAGCTGAGCTGGCGGGCCTAAAACACGTTTATGTGAAATTCACGGGATGTAGGTATTAAAAATCTTAGATCAAAGATCAACGAAATTTGTGATATTCCAGTTTAAGAATCCCCAAATATATTTAAAAAAACATGATGACGACATTGAGACAGACACTAACAAGCTATCCGTGGTGGGTGTCACGTAGTACCATTAGAAATGTTTCCCGTGTAAAAACATAATTTTATTATCTTTACCAGTTTGATTTATTTACGAAGTTGATGACACTCATTATTTTTGAATTTAATACAATTTTGTAATTAAATACGAGTATTTAATTGTTTCTCTTAGAAAGATTAAAAATTGGCTACTGACATTTTTATGGTGTTCGTCTAGCGGCGATGGCGTCTGGCCCAATGATTGTAAAAGACGACATCAATAAACACTAATATTGTGTCACATAGTAAACAATCCTTGACACTATTTCTACCCTAAGTCAGATTTAGACCACGGTAATCTATTTACCTAAGGCGTCATGTTATGATACATGTTAAAACGATGAATTTTCTAAAACAGAGAAGATAGAAATTAAAATCCTAGGAGAACTATTCCGTTTAAACAAAATTTGCTTCTAGCGGTTAAAATACGAGTTATCGACTTATCCCAAAAGATGTTTGTCTGAGATTTTCACTTAGATAAATGTATTTTAATATAAATCTTTGACGTAAGTAGTTCGCAATTTGACGTCAATGTTTTAAAATGCAAGAGTAGAATGTTTGCTACGTGCATGGCATGATTCATGTTTTAGATAATATATGCCTTTTTCTTTCGTCTTATCTTCCAGATTTAACTTTACTCATTTTGGCAAACAGAAGATTGACGGTAATATTGTGATAAGTGATGGTAATGACCATAATTTCACGCAACAGAATAATATGCATGAAAATAGATGCTTCGAATAGTTGCCAATCTGTTCGCCGATGACAGCAGAGACACGTTCGCTATGCCCCGACTTATTGCATCCTAATCAACTGCTAGGAAATTTTACCAGTACATAATTATGCGTTTCATCAAGTCGTTTATCAGTCTGTACCTCGGTAAATCGGCTTATAATGTAGTACAAAAAAAATGAATTAATTAAATGAATACTGACCGTAGCTTGAATATTTATGATATATGCAGTGCAGCTGCGAAATATCCAGGCGATTTGACACATGTTAATTTGGTACAAATGACTCAGGAGAGAAGTTCAGCCAAGTTACGTAATATTACACCCATTCATGGTGCACCCTGAGCACTGCCAATTCTCCCTTCGGCCTTCAGCACAATTTGTCTTGTGTATGCAAATCATTTAAGGAATAATTAGAATTGTGTCAGAGCGTAAGTACCGGCCGGAAATTCCTGGTTTGTTTAGCTTGCAGATTTATTTCTGTCTGCGCACCGTGTCATCTGGGGGCGTCATCCTCTGCAGCCCCGAGCCGAGGTGCGCTTGGCGCTTGTCAATGCGGATTTCGTAACGTTTCGTTGAGCACCCGCCGATGGAATTGCAGGCCATTGTCTTTTGCGAAACGGGCTCTTGAGTTAATTAAATTTTTGCACCTGTTGAACTAAATCATATCTTATGATTTCATCTAATGTGTATGATTCGGCCTTCTTGCTTTTACAAGGAAATTGTATTTTGGTATAAAAATAATGATACACACCTGTCACATGCTGCCGTCCAAGATCAACATTGAATATAGCGACTATGAGCTAAAACAATGTAATAAAACAGTTTTATGTGCGTCCTCGAGCCGCCTCCGTGAAAAAGAGTAAGCTTACTTTTCATTCTTATCTACTGGTATTTATTTGGTATAGCTTTTCTAAATTGGGTCGCTCGCGCCTCGCCGGTACGAAATTACGATTTAAGAAAACTCATATAGACAGAAATCACATGCATTAATATTATGCATCCACCGTCCATCGACAAAAGGCCAAGTTGGGTACTCATGCCCATTAGTTAGACTGGCGACTATGCGTTCCTTGGTACTCCGCCAGAATGACTGATCCTTTTGGCTTGTCGATAGGCTGGTTGTAACCCGCGGTCGGCGAAAATAATGTCACTTCGAGACTAACGAACTTCAGGCGCCTGACCTATAAAACACGTGCAGGTAAATTAAAAGAGTGCATTAGTATCTAGAGGCTAATTTGAACCAACGAGTAATATGTCTATCTAAGCAGCCTGTAGCACCCACTACTAGGTAAAGGCCTCTTCTCCATCACGCCACTCCTGGCGTTTTTGTGCCAGCCGGATCCATTGCTCTCCTACCGCCCTCACAATGTCGCCTGACCATCGATCGGGCGGAGTAATTATGTATATTTAAAATATTTTAGGAATAACTACTTGAGTTAAGTTAAGTTTAGTAAATTAATAATTAGTTTGATGATTGCTATCAAAACATTTATATTCATATTAATTTGTCAAGTTATTTTACATTTCTTGTGCATTTTTTTTATACTCTCCGTTGTCTAGCAACGAATTACGTAGTTTCCGAGGAAAATGTTTTCTTTGAGGTTCTTTTATGCAGACGTTTGAGGCGTGGGTAGGCGGTGCTGTCAAACATGTTTACGAAGCTTTGTCTATTTGCGTCCTTACAAATTATTTGTTCGACAATCGCAAACAGGCGCCAGCAAACGGTCTTACTTTTAACAAAACTTGGCAATATGACATTCATAGAAAAACGTATAGAGGTCGTTTATAAAACTATTTAACCATAAAAATAGTAGTTCGCCCCAAACTAAGATCTCGCGCACCTTAGCGTTGATAACCTAGATTTGGACTTGTTTCTGACTACCCCTATACCTACGTTTAAGTGCTACATCTGCTGAGTTGATGTCTGATGCGCCAGCTCAGTATGGTAAAGATTACAGGCATGCATAATACATTATGTCGTGTCTATTTTTAGCGTTCTGTAGTCCTGACAAGGAACCCTTATAGTTTCGACATGTCTGTTTGTCTGTCCGAGGTTTTGCTAAGAGACCGTTAGTACTAGAAAGCTGTAATTTTGTAGGGGTATGTATATCAATTACGCCGACAAAGTGGTACAATAAAATTTTGGAAAATATTTTTTTTTAGGGTACCTAGCTCCCTTACATGTGAAGTGGGGATGAATTTTTTTCGTCGTCTACCCCATTGTGTGGGGTATTGTTGAATAGGTCTTTTAAAATGACTTAGGGTTTGCTAAAATTATTTTTTGATTTAATGCTCCATTTACGAAATATTCAACTTTAAGGTGCAAATTTTTAAGTAGTTGCTTGTTGTAACGGGCTACTACGGAACCCTACACTGCGCGTGGCCCGACACGCACTTGCTCGGTTATTTTATGTTCAATTACTACTTAAGTACCTAGTTTATTTTCAGGTTTCCGGGCCATAATTATTTTCATTCTTTATCAAGAAAAAATATCAAGTAGCAACTAAAATCATTGCAAATCCAAACGATACCACTCTTTTTCTAATACCGGTTAACCTGAACCCTTGAATAGTAATAAAAACCATTTTGGAATGTACAAACAAAGTCCTTTCACATGATACCCCACTCAATATATTTGTGAAACTCTTTATATTTTTAACCCCCTTGGGAACCCAATATCTTTGCAACCTCTTCATCGATTAAACTCATATGCTCCACCGTAAGTTTACATAGCATAACCCATTGACCTACCAAGTTTCATGCAAAATTTTCATGATAAACGGTTCGACAGTTATGCGCGAACAAGAACTCGTGAAACATACAAACATATAAAGCAAAATCGCCCAACTTGCCACTAAGATCTTCGCTCGCTCGATTATGTTTATGAAAGTATATAACACATTGCCAAGTTTCCTGGTCCACCATTTTAGCGTAGTTGGTTTAATATACACCGTTAATTCTGGGTCAGTTTAAAGCCAGCACCCACTGCTTGTATTGCTTAATCGTATTCGTGTCGTTGGTTTAATTTTTGAATTTGATAAGTATTTCATACGAAACGAAATAGTTGAAAAGATTAAAAAAAGTGAGGAAAACACTTGGTAAGGTGTCGTAGGCGCGCAGAGCTAATGACCTAGGTATGTATGTATGACTACGACATAGCGTAGAGTCTACGCCGTAGCAACAGCTGAGCATAGAGCACGTATCTCCGTGATTTATCCTGCCTATGTTTCGTGATATTATTAATTGCAAAAAAATAGATCTCATATTTATCATTATTTTTGAGTAAGGTTATCGATATAGATTACGTAGGCGCCGGCTTTAAACTGACCAAAAATAAACGGTGTATAGGTACATTTCGTTTTGTTAGTTTTATTTGTTTACGTGCTGTTCATATATTTCCTTCTAGTTCCTACTTATATTGGTCTCGCTTCTCTTTTACTAATTGTTTATTTTATATATTTTCAGGTAATTAACCTTCACATTCCTTCATTTTAAACGCCTAAACGTTTGGCAAATCCACAATGTTTCGGTGAGTCTGGCCAGGGACACAAACATTGGGTAGGTATCTAATTAGTTTCGCTGATGGTTTTGTAACAATATTTATAAATTATAGCACTCTTGATAATCATTTATTAGGTACCTAACAGATCCAGTAAAAGTACTAAATTCGTACAAATCCGAGGTTAACAGAAGAACTTCGAAGTTGTTTTAAAATTGTATGCTATTTTCACAGAATTAGGAATTTATTTTGACTCCCGACGAATTATGTTGCGTATTATTTTTATTTTTTCTTGTTGCTAAGAGCACACACTCACGCGTTATATAAAAGCTTATTTCTGCCTTTTACCTATACTGATTTTTCTTATCACTTACATTTTAGTATTGATTTAATCATTTGATAAAGTACATTGGCTACTTATAAACGAAAATATTCTTATGCTAATGAAGTCACTTAAAACTAAGCCGTTTAAAAATGAACCACAATACATAATCACAAGTCAGTATTCAATTCGCCGAGTAAACAAATACATAAGCGAGGAAGATTTTCGAGGTCGCTCCGAAGTCCTGGGTAAGGATGGATGAGAGCAGCACTAAAATATTTGTTCCGTGGTCTGGGTACCTAAAGTGGCCACTTTTGATGAAACATCAGATATTTCATAAATGCTTCATATATGCTTCATCAATGCTTCATCTATGAAGCATATTTCAAAACCCCCTTTTTGACAGTTCTCTATGGTGTTTTAAAATATGCTTCATCTATGAAGCACCTATAAAACACCTTTTCTGACAGAATTGGGTAAAATGGATTCTATAGAGAACTATCAAAAAAGGTGTTTTGAAATAGGCTTTATAGATGAAGCATAAGTATATGAAGCATTTATGAAACATCTGGGTACCTAAAATGGCCACTTTTGATGAAACATCAGATGTTGTTTAGACCCCCTGTTCCTCTTTACAACAGCTATAGATTGCCGATGCAGCGGCATTGTCTTGTTTTTATCCTCTTTGACAAGACGACACCACCGTTTCCATTTTTTTTTAATTCGATGCCTTTGGGTTCAGAAGATGTGTTCGTGTTTTCCAGCCAGACTTTTTCCAGGCATCAGTTAGATAAAAGTTTATTATTATTTGTTTTATTCAGTAACGGGGTCATAGTATAAAAAGGAGTCGCGATATACGTAAAGTGGTGGGTAGAATACATTTCTTCAATCAAACAATGTATTGTAGTTATCCAATAAATACGTATTTGTTTTAAACGATTGCAAACTTAACCTCATGATATTTCAATTGCAAACCTCTGATACCGTACACATGGTATTAAATCACGTATCAAGCTAAGTGTTTGAGGGTTTTTATTAGCTTATTTTGTGTAGATTGTAGTGTTTCAGTAGAATAACTTTATGCATCGTTTTGAGTCTATTAAATCAGTGTTGCACGTGGCTGCGCATTAATAACTGTAATTATATTTTGAGGTTGTTACTCTTTCGATTCCGTTAATTTCTATGAAACCTACTTCCTCACGGAAAGTCAGAACCAAAACCAATGCGATAAGATTTGAGTTCTAAACCTTTAAATGACCAATCTCTTAGCCTATGTAAAAGATCAGAAGTAATAATATCATTATGCATAGATAGTAAAAACTTCTAAAATAATAAGCTCTTGTGTTAAATTTTATCAATGTCAGGTGTGTCAACTATTTGAAACATAAACAAAATTATTTATTGTTCAAACGAGTATGTATTTAATGATATACCTACATAGTTGTTTTTGTAACTGTGCGGGCGGCATATTTCGTGACGGCTTGTTTTTCGCGTCGCAGAAATAGACCGGTCTACTATCTACTTTGCTAAATAATAAGAAAAATCTCGGGATTGGCCGTGTACGAAATGACCATCCTCATCAATCAGCTGCTTGGAGCGAGTCCAAGATTTTTTTCACGTTTAGGTTTCTTAGTTTAGTTGGGTAATTCGACTGGTTTCATGTCGCCCTGCTATGCAACTGACGACTTTGCTATTGTGGACGTTGCGTTGTATTTTACACTACTTCAATACACACAACATACAAATATTTTTATAAGAAAATACGTTAATTGTAACAGTCTTTTTGGAAACGATGCCAGAGTTTTCATTTTATTTACTTTCATTTTACTGTATTGTCTCGAGGATTAGTTGCCCCTTGCCCCAGAGTTGATTTAAAACAATTCATAGTTTTGTTTATCAAAATCCAGGAAAAATACTTTTTGCTGTGATCTTTAAACAATTAGTCTCAATGTCTTTGAGTCGAGTGTTTATTGATTTAACCAGTGAGTAAGACAAGTATTTTGAACATGCCGAATCTAATTTTGAAGTTGTTGACAGACGTTAATGGTATTTCTGTACTTTCGTTGTGAAAAGTGTCTGAAACAGTTCGAATGAAGTGTTCACGACACCTTTACGCAATTCTTGTCTCACGCCTAAACGCTTGCCAAGGGGCTACGTCATCACACTTCTACCCCACTAGCTAAAGGAAACGCCGGTTCCAGGCATTTGACATTTAAAACTATATTTGCACGAGAATTACTAATACATACGGCATGTCGACACCACAAATAAGCATCATTGGCACAGGTGACATTATATTCGTACTTGCACTGACCTATTTGCCATAGCAACTATTAACTCATGTCATAATCTGCCTCGTATGAAATTCTGAATTAAGGAAAAAAATTAAGGAGGCGCGTGAGCTTTACTTTGTCTATAATACATTTTTGTCCACCAGCGAATGCTGGTGCAATGTCCATAATAAATGGAATATTTAAAATGTGACAGACCATACTTGGAGAGACGCCATATTTTTATGTGAATAGTTGAATGATGTGACATGGTGTTTCTGGTCGATTTCTTCCTAGTGTACCGAGGCAGGCCGTTGAACTTTTGCTCCTTATTTAGATTACTTATAGAAGTGGAGACGACGACCGGCGCAATCGGCCAGCTTGGCCGACTCCGCAAAATAGGCACACACAGCGATCGCTTCCGCAATCTGTTGAAGATATAGGTCTACCGTGGTTTGTTCGGTCAATGAAAAAGCCTTCCATATTAGTAGTATTTCTGTGTTGATCAAGATAAAGCGTCCGCAAACATGCGAATTGCAGTATGACTTCACCAATTTACACATTCTACATGCATTATTATTGGCTTAATTTCCTTTGATATAATAAAAAGAAAGAGATATTTATATTATCTTAAGTTTTCTTAATGTCAGCATCGCAAAAGTCATAGTAGCAACGTAGGCAAAGCAGTCGTCGTTTAGTTTAGATGCAGTTCAGAAATAGACCACGGAAGCGTCCGACCGACCCGTTTGGTATTTGTTCAACGTTGACCTAAAACAGTGCTCGCTTTGCTCGTTTGTTATTCGCGTGGCCGAGTTGCCTGCTCTGTTCATTTTGCCCGAGCACCAACAGTCAGTTTATTGGTTACGGATCTACAAACCCAAGATACTCGTTGCCCAGCTTGTACCACTTTACAGCTCTCCCTACATTTCGATCCTTGCGTTGATGAAAGAAATGAATACGATAAGGTGATTTCGACAAATATAGAACCTAAAAGTGTTTATGGAATCCGTGTACCTAAACTGAAGCTGTAAACATTTTTTTGCATGTGCGGAATGATTTCTATCAATTGTGGTGTGGTCTCGTCACGCGGCACAGTGCCAGGGCGTGCAGAGCTGTGTCGCACGTGGAACATGACGGATGAATGGGGCTCGTCACGTGTCAGCATGAACATCGTCAGATCCATGATACGATGTAAAACCATGTTTATGACTAATTGCACGTCAGTATGAAACATGACTGTAAAATCAAAAAGAAGAAATGACCATACAGGGGAGGATGATGTAAAAATTACCATTACAAAAGGCATAGCACAGGCATTCATTATAATACATTTATACCAAAATGATGCAGTTATTGGTCTGTATACATAAATCGGTCGTCCGCCGACAAGATGGATCGACGAAATAGTAAAGTCCGCAGGTCGTACATGGGTAAGATTGGCGCAGGATAGAGGCGAATGGCAAAAGCGAAAAGAGGCCTATGCCCAGCAGTGGGATGAGAAGGGCTGATGATGATGATACATAATAATGTATTTTCAGTCTCAGCTTTGATGAATCAAATTGTTCTATTGTAGTTATTGAAAAGAATAACAGTGTTAGACTCCTGGTTAAGTACTATAATTTGTATTTCATTTTTGCATAGTTTCTGCTCATTAAAGTCGGACAGACGTCAATTAAATGTATAGAAATCAAAACAAAACATTAATTTACGATACCGTGAAATGTGTTATATTTTATATTATTGTAATGATTTTGGTATTACGTTTGTATGGACATTCGTCTGTCGCAGGCCCCTTAAACACTTGACCAAGACTCAATGTCTTGAGTGTTACTCCGTAAGTGTTACGTCTGTTGTTACTACAACTGTAACAACAGTTTAGAGCTTTACTTAGATTGATATATGGCTCGTAAATCGAGACGTTGCGCTTCGACGGACAGCAAAGGCCGATAAAGAGGTGCTTTTCGAACTGTGAAAAGGATTGTCATTTATTGACAGCCATATCACTCTTCGAAACAATTATTGCTGAAGTTAATGGTGCTTCTGTTCGTCTGTTCCGCAATACAAGCATTCAGAGCGTAAATCTTGGAATGTTCATTATTTACAAAAAAATGAAATCAACTGAGAAACACATACACATACTATGAACTAAAAAAACGTAGTGAATTTACTCTAAATATAATTCGAAGTTCATATCACCGCAGGTAGAGTGCCCAAAAGGCTTGCATTTTTTGTTGAAATAGAAAAAGAAACAGCTATTTATTTTTAAATTGCTAGATCAATTAAATTTTCTTTATACTCAAAACATGGGATTAAGACAAATTGCTAATAATTTGGCACTTTCTTTCACACTGGTCATATTGTGGATCTATCGTTGCCAAGGAAAGTTATTTCAAACTGTTTCTATGAGACAATTCAACAAGTGTTCATTTTATTGTCTAGCTGGTCAGTTCTTTGCCAATAACACATCCGATTAATAAACAGTCTAATAAACTCTTTGTCTAGCTACTTATTGTACTAATCAGTCTATCACAACGTGCAATCGCGAAAGCCAATTCATACGATGTAATATGTACCTATACTTCTTAATATTTTATCTCTGCTAAAATAAATATGTCAAACATTGTTAAAGCAAAACAAATAAGCATAGCATAGGTAATACTGTGAATACTTACGTCTTTTATTCGACAGATGGTTAAGAACGCTTTTCATAGTTTAACGAAATATACCGTTAACAACTACTTGAAATAAGACAGGCAGATGTTATAATTTAGAATCAACTTGAGAAATTATTAACAACATACGAAACAATGCGGTAATAAAGAATATCACTTACATACATACGTGTACACATAGCAACGCGCGATCTACATAAAGCGCATCACACACAGGGTACAAACAGCAGATTTAAAATATATTTTATATTCGCTGTGTGTGGTCCTCCGTAGAATTTGTATGAGTGCGATCTGTCAAGATTTATATTTCATAAATATAATCTGCTGTGTGTGTGATGCGCATAATTAACTCTGTGACTTGACAGTCAGTCGGGTAATAATAAGGAACAGAATGCAGGATATATTTTTGAATTTAATAGGTATGATAAAGTGAAGGTATTAAAATCGTAGTATGTGCGAGATTAGAGCTTAGCTTAGTCACTGCTATTTTAAAATAAAATAAAATCTAAAGCTGTCGTTGGATAGACCAAAATATTTTATAATTTATGTTTTGCGATTTACGTCAGAGTCCAAATTCTTTATAGAATATCTTATGGAAACACAACGTTTAAAACGTTCACGTTTTTGAGAAATACAGTCCACTGAACTGAGCCGTGTTGGCCGAGGGGGATAATACCTCGACTTTCGATCCGAAGGTCGTGGGTTCGAATCCTGGCCGTGCATCAATGAATTTTGCGTTTCGTAAAATTTATATGCTCATTAACACGAGCTCTAAACGCTAAACGTTGAAGGAAAACATCGCGAGGACACCCGCGACTAAGTCATAGTCAGCCTCACACGTATTGCCATGTCTTTCCTGTGGATATGGTCGGTTAAGCTGAGAGGAGGTGTAGGTGCTGGGCAAGCCTACTGCATCTCAAACAAAATCCCAGGCAATACAGTGTTTCGTTAAGTGTAGGCAAAGATTGCCTGACACTGTAAATCATCTGGTAAAAATGTAAAGGCTTAAGTTTACTTTAGATGTCTTGTGGATTTATTAAACTTGCGATGTTACCCGCGATTAAAACCGATATTCACGAAAGGCAAGTAAACATCCTACAAAATTGTTTTTTCCAAATAAATAATTCTTTGTAAATAGGTCAAGCCAAGCTGTTGCGCAGTTCAATAAGAATATTATCCTTCAGGAATCATTACTTAATGATTAAATGAGAATATTATGTTGAAACTTCCTTCATGGGAAAAATGAACGAGCTAGAATAAAAAACTACACAAGTAAAAAATTGACATGCAAATATTACCAAGTATCGTAATAGGTAAGTAGCTGTTAGTGTCTGGCAAGTATTTTTATTTGCAACATTTATGTATGTATTAAAAAATATAAAAGTTATCTCCATTTTAAACTTCATCCTTTTTTAGCCTTGTACGTTTTTTCAAAATTCTAAAAATGCAATTTTTTTTTTTCAAAATAAACCTTTAAGTAGTTTCCTATGAACAAAAATTTCTAACTACAAAAGAAAAGGTAATCCTTAATTTCCCAAAAATTTGCCTCACCTGTATATAACTGTTTAGCTTTTAACTATTTATTTGCAAATAAAGCACGTTATTATGAAAAACAACTAACTAATTATGAAATATGCGGGCTTGGAGAAATGTTCATATCCACAGACCGTATAAATGTGGCCATTGCGTGTAGCTATCTTTATGTTTTCGTGTCTGACTTTTATTTTGAGATTTATTTTAACGCGAATTTAGATACTTCGCATTCTTTTTAGATTACTTAAAATTGTACTATTTTATTGCTCATTTATTTTTCATCGTAAAATAAACTGTCTTTTTAATAGACAAACTGAAGTTTAATGACTTTAATGGATGAATAGTTGACCTAAAAGTGTTCTTACTAAAAGCTCTACATTTGTCATGGCTGTCGATTTTTAAGATCGTTTAATACCTCGCTTGGTGAATAAAAATGGAATTTTGAAATTCATATCCGATTCCTTCTTATTGCGAATATAGATAGCAGCATCGTTCGAACAGTCAAACAGACATTTCCTTTTTACAATGTAGTGATTGCGCAACGGGATATTCTCATTGTACATTTATCGCTATCGGTATAAGTGGTGTAATTCTGTGTGTTTTTACAGCTGCATTTCGGCATAGTCCCAGTCTGGTTGTAGATCTAACTGTGCTCCGACGATAAACAGACGGCTGTTGCCGACACGCTGAAAACATCCTTTTACGTCATCACCCCAGTATGGTTTCTGCCTTGAAATGTGCTATACTATACTATGTATGTCTTTGTTTGGTAAAACATTTTATTTCTACTCATATTCGTGTTTAGATAACCTTCGCTCTAGATTTTGATTTTAGGCGGTTGGCGGAAATACGCGAGAAATTTTTTTGATAAGCTGAGAACATACTTAATTACTGAACTTGAACATTTCTTCATATTATTTATTGTATTATTATTTATTCTCCTTAGCTCATAATAGATATACCAATCAATTATTTTACAGACAGGAAACATTACACAAAGTACGATATTGAGATGAATATACTTACTTTAAAGTTTAAAAAACATGACGCGTCGCTTCGCTTCGACTCTGCGTCAGTGTAAGTTGAGCCTTAAGGACCACAAAACAATGTGTGTGAGATTTAATGAGTTCTCTCTAATAAACCGATTTCTTCGATGTGTGCTAGCATGACGCTTTTAACGATTACATGCAAAATAACATGTTTACATGCTATTTCTTAGAAGTCGTTTCGAATAATGGAGCTTTTGATTCCGTATTTAAAACATTTTCGTACTATTTTATAAGCCCTTTCTAGCTTAATAGTCACTTATATAAACAAATTTTTCAGACAAAAATATAATCTTCAATGATAAAAAATCAACACCATGCCCAATACCAGAACACCAGTAGTTGTCAGTCAACATGTAGCAGAATTTCATTCACCGACTTACGAAAATCGATTGAAATCCCAATTTAGCCTAGTAAAGCTCGGTAAGCCAAACTCGCGTTGTGTAAGTGCCTCGTCGATTTGCTCCATACGGCACGAAACGAACTCGTTCATTCGGTAGTAATATTTCTATGAAAATGTAGGAACTCTATAAACTGAGTACGATAATTCTTCTTCTTTCTACCCTTGTCCCACATTACATTACACATTACAACATGGATTCTTCTTCCATTTCCCTCTATTCGCCCCTTTTTTACTCATGTCATCTTTTACACAACGCATCCATCTTTTCTTTGGTCAACTAAAGACCATCATAACCTACACGTTATTTTATCAAAGCCATAATGTATGGGTTTGGTCATTATCACTGTCATAAAAATGAACGCCCTTGGATATAAAATAATTTACACAATAGGCAATATGCGTCTGATTCAAAAGCGGGTTAAATGTATTTTATTATGAACATTGTTGCTTTAGAGCATAGATTCTCAACCTTATTTTCCCCACCGCCCCCTTTGAAAATATTTTTTTTTCTAGAGCCCCCCCCCCCCCCCCCCCTATCTTACCTACTTTTTATTTTTCATACCATCTGTCGCGAATTTAAAACACCTTTTTGGAACACAGTGGCTATTACTTCTTTAACTACTGGTAAAATTAAATCTTCCCCAACAGAATGTGGTTTTCCTGTTTTAATTTTAGGTACTTTAGTGATAGTGATTAGGGCAGTGGTCGTCACATTTTTCTGGTCAAGGGCCGCATAGGACAATGTGAGGTATCACTGCGGGCAGCACATTCTTGAATTATTTAGTTGACGATTTTTGGAAATCCTGAATGGGGTAAAATCCTAGTAAGTACTAACGAACTTGACACTTATCATAAGTTTGCAGTGCTCGAAGACTCACTTATCAGTTCCTATTCTGCGGTCTGACATAACTCACTTTGCTCGCAATAAAACTACTCATGAAGTTAAAATGTGAGCAAATTGGCTCCAAATCAAGCGAGCGAAGCGAGCCGAATTTTTTAAAACAAAGGCAACATTGTGACACTTGATTTTGTTTGCGGTGATCAAAGAAAAAAATCGCTGCTTATTGGTTCCTAGTCTGTGATTAGACTTTAAGCCCTTTACTCGCAATATACTTTACCTAGTCATGAAGTTAAATGCGAGCGAAGCAAGCTGAATTTTTTAAGACAAATGCAACATGTAACACTTGATTTTGTTTGCGGTGTTCAATCATCGGTTCATATTCTGTGGTTAGACTTAACTCACTTTATTCACAATATACTTTATTTATAAAGTTAAATGCGAGCGCAGCGAGCCAAAGTTTTTAAGACAAATGTAACATGTGGCTTTTGATTTTGTTTGCGGTGCTCATAGAAAGGCTCGCTGCTTGTCGGTTTCTATTCTGTGGTCAGACATAACTCACTTTGCTAGTATTATACCTACTCATGAAGCTAGATGCGAGAAAAGCGAGCTCCAAACCAAGCAAACAAAGCGACCTTCCCTATCTCGAAGTTTTATAATCAATTATAATTATTATTGTAGCAACGTAGGTAGTATCATTCATCATCATCATTTCCTTGCCCTTTTCCAACCAGGTTGGGTCGACACAACATTTTCTTTAACGTGGTAGCATCATTATCTATCATCGTTATCTACTCTGGCCTGCAAAACTAAGTATCACACTTTTAAAATTGCAATAACTTTTTATGTACCTACACAAGATATACTTTCGAAATAAAAAGGACTCGAAAAAGAGTATGTATAGTTTACAATGGTTTCAATGAAAGCTGGTAAAATTTGCTATGAAACGTTTTTTATTTTAAATCTCTAACTTCTATAGTTTAGAAAAAAAAAATTAAAGTGTAGTACTTAGTTTTGCAGGCCAGTGTATTATCCAGTGTATTATCTATCAAAATTGTTTGCTTGGCCGCGGGCTGCACCAATACCGTCCGCGGGCCACACTTTGACGACCACTGGTTTTTTTTTGCCTATTTTAGACTACATTATCGCCCCCTCTGCTTCATCTCAACGCCCCCCAATTTTCTCTGGGTCTTCTACTGCCCCCCTGAAAGTCTCAAACGCCCACAAGGGGGCGTTATCGCCCACGTTGAGAACCTATGCTTTAGAGGTATGTGTGTGTAATTATTTTTTAATATTAAACCATTTTCGATTAGAAAGTAAATTTTAAAAATTGCAAAAAATAGTAGGAATTTCAAAATACTTGAAAAGGATGTGAAAGGATGTGACGACACGAGTTCATAAGAAAAGTCAAGGACGAGTCAGATATGACGATCCATAGAAAAGTTTTTTTTTTAATTTTCACAATTCCTATACTCGAACTTATTGTTGTCACAGATTACTGTTGTACTTAGTATCAATTTGACGTCACACGTCAAAGTTCACAAATTGTTACTACAACAGTAATCTGTGACAACAATAATAATCGTGTTTCAGATGCGTGAAAATGTTGGTAAATTTCAAAAATTATTTTTGTTTTAAAATTTTAGTATTTCGGCGCTGGAATTTTTATGACGGTTATTTGACGATATAACCTATCGTATAAAACCATAAAAAAAATTGATGCATATTGCCTATTATCATGACTAAGGCGAAATTGATGAAAAACAATTTTAAAATGAGTTATTTACTGAATGATTGTAAAATGATAAAGAATACACAGTTTATTCATAATAATAATAAAAACAACGGATTAAAACGTCAATTTTGATCCAAGCTACCAAGCAAAATATTGATAACGCGACAAAATATTATCAATAGACAGCGTCAGCGTCCGCTATTTCTTATAAACATAATTATCATGTTTATACTGAAATGCGTTCCGTCGATAACTATCCTAACAATGACTCATAGGCACTCTAGAAGCATGGTTTCGTTTATTTTTTTTTTGTCCTAGAAGATAATGCTAGCGAAGATTAAAGGTTTACAAAGAACAGTTGATTAAAAAAATATTTTTATATCTTTAATGCGTCCTTCATCTATCTAAGTGCCTGAAGCTTGTTGAGATTGTGATGATAGTACACGGAAAATCACTTCTTAGTTATCGAAGGGTCATGTGATCATGTCATGACTTTGTCTTCATCATCATTCGGGCCGTTGGACGTCCACTGCTGGACATAGGCCTCCCTCAAAGATTTCCATGTGTTGCTGTTTGAAATGGCCTGCATCCACACGATTTTGTCTTGGTGTTTTGTAATTGTATATGACTACAAAACTTCTGTTGGTGTTTTTCCATGGAACGTCACATAGAAAAAAAGAAAATAAACTTTAACACGAAAAGGGTGTAACTACATAAGTGAGTTGAGCACCGGTGATAGTAGACAGAACGGGGTCAGTCGCCACACTACTTTGTCGCCGCCTGCTCGGATGATGCGTCCCACAAATCATATTTAGCTTAGCACTATGGAGAATTGTGTCTATTTTGTCTGTTTGTCTTAGAATAGATGCGTTAATGAAAGCGGGCATCTGATACATGGCACGTCTGCCTGGGAGTGACCTGGTTTCGGACGAAACTGATTTGCCAAGTTAATTGTCACCTGTTTTTTCTCTGAAGCAGAGATCAAAAACTTTCTGGAATAAATAAATCTGTTCTCGGAATTTAATGTCTTCATTTAGGGAACTAAGTTGTTATTGTTTGACAATATTTCCATTGCGGCAAGCAAAGAAATCCGTTTTATTAAAACGTTCGTTAGCCTTCATAAAAAGAAATTAGACGAGCGATCTGCACTGATTGCGGTTACAGCTGTTTTTTTACGTTTTGGTTTGATCATAAAGCTATGACCCACGGAGCATAATCATAATGCGATGTCTAATGGAATCTAATTAAAAACAGTACATTAAAGCATGCTTCGTCATCAGGTTGATAAACAAAGCAGTGTAGGTGGAGTAGAGACAGGTGCCTGCGCCCACGCTGGGTCCAGGGCCGTGTGCACACCTGACGTCACCTCCACAGCCTCCTATGACGTGGACCCTTGCCCAACCTGTCCTAGCGAACGAACAAAGAGCATTGCCGGTTTGGTGTGTAACTTCCTGTTTGTCTGCTTTTTAGTTCTGTTATATTTAGGTTTCGATTTCGTTGTGTTTCAGATCACTATAGACTTTACTGTATAAAGAGAATAGTAAGCGCCTGCGCACGCGTCTACGTTGACATCTTGATTGACGTGTTTCGCGTCGCTACGCACCATGCTTGCGGCCAAGTTAATGCGCGTAGTTTTTATTTTATTTTGTCGTAATATTCTTCCACTTAAACCACGTCCAGAGACTTCAAAGAACCAGCCATGACCCATATGCACGGAGCGATGTGATGGTAAATCATAAGAAATAGCACGACACTTCTTTGCTGTAATGTAAAAAACCAAATGGATCTAGATGTGAGTTTCCTGAATTTTACAGCAATAACTTTTAATATTCATGAAATTAAACACTATTTTCACGGTCGCAATAAAAAAGAAGAATTATTAGGAAATTGCGCACTTACAAGCTTCAATATAAAACAGTTTATTTTTTCTAGAACTCTAAAGAAATAGAGTGTACCTACCTACTGGCCGATTGACTAAGTAACCGAGTGGTGTCGTGTGGCACCAAATTATGATACCTGCACAACTGAGCGTGTGGGAGGCGATGACACGCGACAAATCACAGCGGTGAATCGTGCTGTAATAATAGAAAAACACTAAGCACGTGTTGACTGTATGGATTTGTTTTTGTTAGCTTGAAAAAAACTCTGGAAGGAATATATCTTGTATTTGGATATCGAAAATGTTAAGCATTAACGTGTACATTTTTGATACGTTAAGGCGTCATGATTCTATAGAATAATAAAAAAGTGAAATAAGGAGTAGGTACTTGTATAAAATCTTCTTGGTCTTTTTGTACATCTGCCGTAATAATTCGCATCATTGCGTCTAATGAATCATCTGGATGCCTGCGCACGCGCTCAGTTTGTTTACAATATTCTGTGCTGTAACGCCAATCGCGTAATGATTAACAGGCTTTTACAAATCTTATTTAATTCACCCTTGTTTATCCAGCGTTTTAATGTTTGGGGAATCTTTGGCCAAGCATTCGCTGTTGCTGTGTAAAGGAAAAATATTGATAGCTACAAACTTGGTAAACATCGTTGAAAGATATTGGTTCATAAACAATACTGCCCCATATTTTCGATTTCAGGGATACGTATCGAATACTTTCGGTATGAGTATGCATTCCTACTTCGATTGAGTTAGTATCTATCTATCAATGCAGTTTTTATAACAGAGTGCCGATTTAGTTTTTGATGTCTGCGTCTGTTTACCTTACTTTTAGTTTATAATGTACGTGACTCACAGACAGATGTTTTATTTTCAGCTCATATTTTCTTTCCTCGTATATTCCAGCTTTATGGAAGCTTGAAAAGTTGCATAATACATCCATTTTTCCTCGTCTATGGAATCTGTTAAAACCTGCTCTACATTTTTATGTTTTGTGAAATAATACAAATAGAGGTCGTTCTGTTAGATAAAAATAACGCAGTTTTTTTACGTTACCTAACGCAATAATTTACAATGCGAGATGTAGGTGTGTCTCAACTGCTTCAATGTTCATTGATATACATCTAACTATCGGTTGTCACGTTTCCCGAGTACAAGGTATATCACAAAGTACTAGCTATAAGGGCATAAAAACTTCCGTGATTCAAGGATACATATCAATCAAGCTATAGTAAATATTTGTTCGTATTGCGGTTGATCGGATCCAACTGCCTCGCCTATGTTGCCCAATCCTTAACACTCCTAACAGCTATTCCGCACCCATTATTCGTACATACTTTACATACTTACACTTTTGTGCTTACTACACACATCAATTCTGATTGAACAGTTTGTCACTGGACCCTGTGCGTGCGCGTTCATTCCCAAAATCTATCTTTTACAAATTTGATTCACTGCTCCGTCTTAATATCTTGTTGCGGATTCGTATTTAACTCGGAAGTTTTAGCGACACCGTCAGTTTTTGTCTCGTTTTTGTTCATCAAAAGCTTGTCTTATAGAGCTTTATTTTTATAGTAAAGGCTGGTCTTCTTAAAGTTAGGTCAAATTAATCTTGCTGGTGGTGCAGTTAGCCTAGTTGTTCGTGATAGATTGAGTAATACAGCAATACCCAAAACAATCTGAGTGGTTGCCCTACTTGCTATTTTTTATCAAAGTAGTCTCGGCTAAAAAGTTGTTAAGTCATGATCGAGTCCTTCAGACGCCCACGAATACTTGGTTATGAGATATTGCCGACGGCAGCAACTTATTGACAACTTTGATGTTACAGAGAGCCGTTCCGCGTGCGGTGGCGGCGCCGGGTCAGAGGGCTCAGACGGTCGAGCGTCGTGGCGCGTGACGCTCGACCACGACCTGGTGGAGACGCTAAGCGCCATCTATCCCGAGTGGTTCAAGCCGCAGCACCGCCGCGAGCGCGCCGCCTCGCCCGCCTCGCCCCCCTCGCCGCGCACGCCCTGCACGCCGCCATCAGACGATACATTCAGCAGGTATAACTCGCGTCACCTGAAAAGAACGCTGGAAGAAAGTGGAGTGTTTTGTCTCACGTTTGCGCATGGGTTACCTATTCGCAAACATGAGACAAACCCCACCCCTCCAGCGTTCTTTTTACATGACGCGAACTATACTAACCATTACTACATCCTTCTTTATTATGTGATCTGACCTGTCAGTACCACCTGAAATGTTACTGGAAACTTTTTGTAAGAGTACTTACACTATACTGTCTACACCTTGAATCTAGTCGCGTCCTGCTGAAACGGAGTGATTCACCCCGGGTGAAGTTAGATGTACTTACTACAACATCGTTTCAGCAAGACAAGACGAGAGACTCGTTATGAAACCTGTTAAGAAGTCTAGAACAGTTCCACTGCACTGATGCCTTTTGGCCTTGGGACTACTTTCGCGACCTTGTATAGTTTTTGTTGAGTAACTGTAAATGCTTCCAACACCCACAATGGAATCGAAACTAATTATTATAATAATATCGAAAAGCCAGCGTCATAGTGCGTGGTTACCTAAAAGACCTTGTAGGCATTGAAAAATAACCGCCAGATATCTAATGTTACCTCAACTGTTTAAGTCTCCGCTCAGAAGCATAACTATGTGTGCCAGACAAGTATGTGTGCTCGGCTCTAAACGATAAATTAAAATATCGTGAGGAAATCCACGAGCTTAAACCAAGTTACACCTGTGGTACGTTCTTCCTAAGGATAAGACCGATGCAGCTGCCGCTAATAGGGACAACTAGTCCACCAATAGAGCTAGATAACTTGTCCCTATACTCCCTATACTTAGCTTCCGTCAAGTTTATTGGTTGTATCTTGTCACTGTATAAAAGCTATGCAATACATGTAAAATGTCTAAATTTTCTTCGAGGTTTTCGCTACGAAAATCTCTTTATACATTATTACATCACGCCTCTATCCCATAAGGTTAGGTAGAGACAACAGCTTTCCATTTGCTACGGTCCTGACACGAGGACCTCTTATCAGTATATTTTGTGGATAGTTCGGGCGCGGAGGAGATGGCCGGTCGCCAGGCGGGCAGCAGCGGCGCCAGCGAGCCGTCGAGCTCGCCGCGCGTCTCTCCGCCGAAGGTGATCGTCGACGACAGCCCCTTGCAACCAGCTATGGGAAAGCACAAAGAATGTGAGTATACAATCGTCTACCTCAGTGGTTCCTCACCTTATCAACCTTGTAACCCCTCGAGTCACGAGTCAATGAAACGGATTGTACCCCAGTTTAACACTTCTTTTTTTATTTTCATGTAAATTATCTAATGTACGTCATCGTTTTGAATGGTGGCATCGTTGAAGGACGATTTCGCTTGACATGAAACCATTGCTAAACTCCTAATAAATGGATTGATAAAAACGTTTTCACTCTAATGATTTAGGTCCTATAATTATAGAAAGTGCAAAGGCCCCACAATTTATCGGAATTGTCTTATTATTGTATGTTAACGTTGATGCAGCAGACGGGTACTATCCTCATGTCAATTTGTACGATCCTGCGTTAATACATTAGTATGCGTGAAGGTGTCTATATTTCCTGTCATGTTGTTGTTCGCATGTGCTATAAACGAATAAACAAATTCACACCACTTGTTATGTGCAACCAGTGCAGACAATTCCACGATTTAAATTCGCAATGAAATACAATTCGTGGAAAATTTTAAAGAAAGTGTCTATCTATTTGTCTGTTGTTGTGATACATTCGCGGTGCCAGCTGCAAAATTTATGGCAAAATATCGAAGCTTAAAGACGCCCAGTAACCCACAAGATACGGCCCACTGGTAGTGAATGTTTCGTCTGAAATACGGTCGCGGCAAAACACTAGTTTCCTTGTGCAGTGTTTATTTATGTTGGCTTTGAGCCAGAGTTGTCCGACCATCGCTCGCAGCTCTCGCAAACAAGGGTGCCTACGTTCCCGTCTTATCGATAATATTCTTCGAGTATCGACGCATCGATCACGTCGGCGCCCGCGCCGTATCGATGCTACGTCAATGTCCGTCACCTGGCGTCATAACACTTCTTTAGCGACATACTGATGTTACTGGCCATTCAATCAGTTCTCATTGTTATATGAAAAAGGCAGTGGATTGATGTTAGGCATTCCAATACAATGTGAGATATGGATTATTCCTGCTATTATAGGTTATTTATAACGCTAAGAGGAAAATAATGTTTACGAATTCAGTCAAATAATAATATAATTCATTATTAAATATAATATCATGTTGTTTACAGCGTTGAAAGTAAAGCTGATGATGCGGCGTCCCATCAACCAGCTGGTGGCCCAGGGAATCATGCCTCGTGAGTGTAATTTTATTGTTTTTTCCTAAGAATATGACGTGCCATACACTTTGAATTACTATGTGTACTTAGTTTATTGTGTATGGCAGAATGAAACCAATTAGTAACACCCAATATTTATATTTGCAAAGCGTGCGGGCTAGCACACTGTATTGTCATCAGTATGCGGGGGCGTAAGAATTTAATTTACGATGCGAATCCCACCGCCAGTAATCTGTAGTGACCACTTTGCTAAAAATATAACATTCTCTCTATATTTTTTAAACACGTGAATGAAAATATTCTAGAAATCATGCGATGATGTCTAACTTTCCCGTTTCTGTTTCAGCATTGAAAACGCCACCGGCATATTTTGAACAATGCAAGCAATTAGAGAGAGCGAAAACTGGAGATTTACTGAAAGCAAAAATTCAAAGGCGACCAGACAGACAAGAACTAGAACGAAGACATATTTTAGAACAGGTATTTTTTGTGTTTTATTCATTGTTATAAAAAATTATGAATACGGTTTATTTATTTTCGTTAGTCGAAACAATCTTCTGGGTAAAAACTCGGTAACCAATGTTCGCTCTAACTTAAGAGGGCTCCGCCGCTATGCCGCTCGTCAGTTTTAGGTATTTACGGGCGGGAAACGTAGCGCTCAAGCTTGTGTGCGTAGAACGCACACATTGAAAGCGCCACGCAGTGCGGGCCGCTCTGACACAAAGCGGTCAAAGTTCCGGCAAACATTTTTTACGTTTTAAAATTTATAACTTCATAACGATTTTGTATTGACATCTATACCAATCTAATACCAATTCTGTAAAGCGAAAGAGTTTGTTTGTTTGTTTGAACGCGATATTCTACATGTCAGATTTGAAAAAACTTCGCATCTTATTTATTTATTTATTAGACAAAATCCACAGCTCTTAGTAGTAATAAATCGACTTATTTATGTTTCTTACAGCCAATGACGGATTTACATTTTTTAGAGTAAAACATATATTACGTACGACAGTCACTAGGTATTTCACTTTCAAATCTAAACTAAATCGACGATAATTTTACGTGAGTAATTCCCGTGTGTTAAATAATGTCTAGTCACTAGGTAGTATAGGTTTTAGAGAAAAGTTAATAACAATAAGAATAAAAATAGTTACAACCAAGCACTTTCGTGGTATGTGTGTGCAGCGTGTGTGTGTGTGTCTTCGTAACTTCGCAACTTCGCATCTTCGCATCTTCGTATCTTCGTAACTTCGCAACTTCGTAACTTCGTATCTTCCTATCTTCGTAACTTCGCAACTTCGTATCTTCATAACTTCGTATCTTCGTAACTTATCAACTTCGCATCTTCGCAACTTCGTATCTTCGTAACTTCGTAACTTCACACCTTCGCATCTTCGCAACTTCGCAACTTCGTAACTTCGCAACTTCGCAAATTCGTATCTTCGTAACTTCGTATCTTCGTAACTTCGTAACTTCGCAACTTCGTATCTTCATATCTTCGTAACTTCATATCTTCGTAGCTTCGCAACTTCGTAACTTCGTATCTTCGCAACTTCGCACCTTCGTATCTAGAAAATATGAAGATACGAAGTTGCAAAGTTGTGAAGTTGCGAAGTTGCGAAGTTACGAAGTTACGAAGTTTTGAAGATACGAAGATACGAAGTTACGAAGTCACGAAGTCACGAAGATACGAAATCACGAAGTTACGAAGGAACGAAGATATGAAGTTATGACCATATGAAAAACTTCGTATCTTCGTATCTTCGCAACTTCGCAACTTCACAACTTCGTATCTTCATATCTTTTAGATACGAAGGTGCGAAGTTATGAAGTTACGAAGATACGAAGTTAAGAAGTTACGAAGTTACGAAGTTACGAAGTTGCGAAGTTACGAAGATAGGAAGATAGGAAGATACGAAGTAACGAAGATACGAAGTTGCGAAGTTACGAAGATACGAAGTTACGAAGTTTTGAAGATACGAAGATACGAAGTTCCGAAGTTGCGAAGATATGAAGGTAAGAAGATACGAAGTTACGAAGTCACGAAGATACGAAATCACGAAGTTACGAAGGAACGAAGATATGAAGTTATGACCATATGAAAAACTTCGTATCTTCGTATCTTCGTAACTTCGCAACTTCGCAACTTCACAACTTCACAACTTCGTATCTTCTTATCTTCTAGATACGAAGGTGCGAAGTTGCAAAGTTACGAAGATACGAAGTTACGAAGTTGCGAAGTTGCGAAGTTACGAAGATAGGAAGATAGGAAGATACGAAGTTACGAAGTTACAAAGTTACGAAGTTGTGAAGTTGCGAAGTTGCGAAGTTATGAAGATACGAAGTTGCGAAGTTGCGAAGATACAAAGGTACAAAGATACGAAGATATGAAGTTGCGAAGTTACGAAGATACGAAGTTACGAAGATGCGAAGTTACGAAGATACGAAGTTGTGAAGTTGCGAAGTTGCGAAGTTATGAAGATACGAAGTTGCGAAGTTGCGAAGATACGAAGATACAAAGATACGAAGATACGAAGATACGAAGATATGAAGTTGCGAAGTTGCGAAGTTACGAAGTTATGAAGTTACGAAGTTACGAAGATAGGAAGATACGAAGTTACGAAGATACGAAGTTACAAAGTTACGAAGTTGTGAAGTTGCGAAGTTGCGAAGTTATGAAGATACGAAGTTGCGAAGTTGCGAAGATACAAAGGTACGAAGATATGAAGTTGCGAAGTTACGAAGATACGAAGTTACGAAGATGCGAAGTTACGAAGATACGAAGTTGTGAAGTTGCGAAGTTGCGAAGTTGCGAAGTTATGAAGATACGAAGTTGCGAAGTTGCGAAGATACGAAGATACAAAGATACAAAGATACGAAGATATGAAGTTGCGAAGTTGCGAAGTTACGAAGTTATGAAGTTACGAAGTTACGAAGTTACGAAGTTACGAAGATACGAAGTTGCGAAGATGCGAAGATGCGAAGTTACGAAGATACGAAGTCACGAAGATACGAAATCACGAAGTTACGAAGGAACGAAGATATGAAGTTATGACCATATGAAAAACTTCGTAACTTCGTAACTTAGCAAATTCGCAACTTCACAACTTCACAACTTCGAATCTTATAGAAATGAAGGTGCCAAGTTGCGAAGTTACGAAGATACGAAGTTACGAAGTTACGAAGTTGCGAAGTTACGAAGATAGGAAGATACGAAGTTACGAAGATACGAAGTTGCGAAGTTACAAAGTTACGAAGTTGCGAAGTTACGAAGTTACGAAGTTACGAAGTTGCGAAGATGCGAAGATGCGAAGATGCGAAGTTCCGAAGTTGCGAAGATATGAAGGTAAGAAGATACGAAGTTACGAAGTTACGAAGTTGTAAAGTTACGAATATACGAAGATACGAAGTTACGAAGTTGCGAAGTTGCGAAGTTGTGAAGTTACGAAGATACGAAGTTGCGAAGTTGCGAAGTTGCGAAGTTATGAAGTTACGAAGAAACGAAGATGCGAAGTTCCGAAGTTGCGAAGATATGAAGGTAAGAAGATACGAAGTTACGAAGTCACGAAGATACGAAGTCACGAAGTTACGAAGTTACGAAGATACGAAAATATGAAGTTATGACGATATGAAAAGATAAAGATATGACGATGACGATGATGATTGTGTTTCGCTCATCAAGCCCTTTCATTTGATACCCATATAAAAAAAAAGTTCCATGGAATAGAACAGGGGGTCTAAAGTGGCCACTTTTGATGAAAAATCAGATGTTTCATAGATGCTTCATCTATGAAACATCTGATTTTTCATCAAATGCTTCATAAATGCTTCATATATGCTTCATATATGAAGCATCGATGCTTCATAAATGCTTCATATATGCTTCATATATGAAGCATCGATGCTTCATAAATGCTTCATATATGCTTCATATATGAAGCATCTATGAAACATCTATGAAACATCTATGAAGCATCTCACAAAACATCTTTTTTGACAGATCTATGTGCGAGGTTTTTTCTTTTTTTTTTCTTCTTTTTTTTGGCTTCGCACTTTTTTTGCATTCAGCCATCCGTTTTCCATTCAACCTATATTTACTTTCTAAAAGTAAATTTAACCTCACACATGGCTTTTTGGCGGGAATTTGAGAAGTCATGATTTCGTTTTGTTTTATTTTCCAAAACTTGTGTTTCTTCGAATGTTAATGTGTAATGATGGTGGATTATTAACCGTTATGTGTTCGTGAATGTGCATAAGTGTGGGCAAGTGAAACAGCTTTTTGACTTCTCCCAAAAAGTCCGTGTTGATGTTTCAGTAAAGCCCCACCATCTTTACTGAGGCCAAGGGGAGGGGTGGAATATTATATTTATGTATATTATGTAGGTATTTGTATATCTTATTTATCTATAAACTTGAAGAATATTAATTACTTGACACTGGCTGAATGCACAAGCCGTGCGAAGCCAAAATAAAGTAGAAGAAAAAAAGAAAAAACCTCGCACATAGATCTGTCAAAAAAGATGTTTTGTGAGATGCTTCATAGATGTTTCATAGATGTTTCATAGATGCTTCATATATGAAGCATATATGAAGCATTTATGAAGCATCGATGCTTCATATATGAAGCATATATGAAGCATTTATGAAGCATTTGATGTTTCATCAGATGTTTCATAGATGAAGCATCTATGAAACATCTGATTTTTCATCAAAAGTGGCCACTTTAGACCCCCAGGTCCTGCCTGACTTCATCATCAGAACAGCATGGTGTTTCGCTCATCAAGAGAACAGCATTGTGTTTTGCTTACCAAGCCCTTTCATTTGATACCCATATCAATAAAAAGTTCCATGATCATCATCATCATCATCATCAGCATCATCATCAGCATCATCATCACCTAATCCAGATGATAAAAACATAAAATGACTGTAAAGCTTTCTATGTGGATGTGCATGCTTCTGTACGTATACTTTACCTATAGGCACCTAGGTACTTACTACTTACCTATGCTGTTAGAAAATAGTCAATTTTTATGCCAGGCAAAATCTTTATCAAAAGATGCCTTACATACCTACTGTAATCTGATTTTATCGAAAATATGACATAGCACGTTTACGCGACCGCTTCTCATGTAAGAACACAGTCACGTGACGTCACTGGCTCTGCCACAGCTTAGCTAATAGTATTTACGCAATGTGACGTGCTCCCAGCTCCAATGGCCGCGGCCGTCTGACGATTTTTGGCAGTGAATCGTCCTTTTATTCATCGTAGCTACTCCATAGAAAAAATGTATGGAGAGTTTTATCTTCAACTTTCTTGCCTTTATTGTGTTGAATATAGCTACACCTACGAAAAAAAAAATAGCTCACAGGATAGATAAAATATTGAACTTGTTGTTTTCGTATTTTTTAATTCAATTGAGTAATTTAGTGTTCGGTCAGGCTTAAAACCCCGCGCTCATATTTTGTGTACTTTGTCCAGTAATTTATTAAAAAAATACATAAAATATTGAAATATAAAATAGCTCACAGTGTAGATCAGTTCATTGGTAGTACTTAGAGTATGTTTTTCACTATCTTAATACGATTTGCTTTAAGAAAATCTTTAAAACGGTAAACCTCTATTTTGACAAATTCACCTCAGTTGGCCCTTAAAAATATTTAAATTCCGCAGGAGAGCCACGTGGACCCGAGTCTGGCGGAGAAGCAGCGCATGCTCAAGAAGGCTCGCCTCGCCGACCAGCTCAACGACCAACTCTCGCACAGGCCCGGCCCGCTCGAGCTCATCAAGAAGAACATACTACATACAGAGGAGGATATAGAGACCGCGGTCAAAAGCGGCTCGCTCGCGTTCAAGGCGACCTGCGAGGGCGCCTCCGGCCGGCCCGAGCATCCCGTGGCGTACTGCGAGCCCCCCGAGGAGGTCTCCCCCTCCCCCTCCCCGCCGTCCACCCTCTCGCCCGCCAGCGTCGGCGTCGCCTCCCCGCGCGAGCGGCCGCGCGACCAGCACCCCGCGCCCGGCAAGACCAAACCTCCCAAGAAGAGCAAATGCAAAGCGCACCACCAGCCCAAAGCGCGGTTCAAGTTCCACGAGTACAAGGGCCCCCCGAACGCGCAGAAGGCGTCCTCCCCGCCCGACGAGACGGAGACGCCGTACGAGCTGCTCCTGCAGCAGCAGCAGCTGCTCCTCCAGCTGATGCTGCCCGCCTCCCCCGCCCCCTCCTCCGCCTCCGTCGCGTCCGACTCCTCCGAGTACGCACCGCCGCCGCCGCCGCCGCCGCCCGCGCCGCCCGCCGCGCGCATCGAGGACATGAAGGTGTCCGACCTGCGCGCGGAGTGCAAGCGTCGCAACCTGCGCGTCTCCGGCCCCAAGCCGACGCTGATCGACCGGCTGCGGCCCTTCCTGGTGCTCGACCGGTCGCAGGCGGAGGACGCGCCGCGCTCGCCCGCCTCCAGCGCCTCCAACGCGTCCATCGCCTCGCCGGAGCCGATGCTCAAGATCGAGTACGAGCCCGCGGAGGACATCGTGCGCTCGCAGCGCCGCCAGATCGAGGAGCTCGAGCGCAAGCTGGAGGCGTCGCGGCGGCAGCTGGAGGCGGTGCGGCGCGACGCGGCCGGCGCCGCCGCCTCCGACCAGAGCCGGCGCCTGCTGCAGGCGCACCTGTGCGTGTCGCAGCTGCGCGCGCAGCTGGACGCGCTGCAGCACGCGCCCGCCGCGCCGCCGCGCCTCGTGCTCGCCGCCGCGCCGCCCGCCGCGCCCGACCGCCTCGTGCGCCTCTTCACGGCTGGGGCGGCGCCGCCGGACCCCGCCGCCGACCCCGCCTACATCCTCGACGGCGTCGAGGTGGTGCCCATCGCGATCCTGCCGACGGCGCACTACGAGCCGGAGCGCGCGGCGCCGCCCCCGCCGCCGCCTCCGCCGCCGCCGCCGATGCCCGAGCCGCCGACGCCGACGCCGGGCCGCGACCCCTCCGAGGACAGCCAGATAATGGACGACGTGCTCGAGATCCTTGTGGAGAACGGCGAGCTGCCGCCCTCCGCGGTGCGGCACGCGACTCCGAACGCGACCGTCGACTCGGGCTTCTCCGAGGCGGACGCGTTCTCGCCGGCCGACGTGCTGTCCCCGGGCGAGGCGGGGTCGGAGTGCGCGGTGCGGGCGCGCGACGCGCTGGCCGCCGACGAGCTGCAGCGCGAGCTCGACGACATCCAGAACGAGATCATGAGCCACGCGGACATGCACGCCTCCAGCCGCTGCGTCGGCCCCGCCGCGCCCGACCTCGACCCCGACCTCGGCGTCGACCTCCTCTCCGACGGCGACTTCCACGCCGACTTCGGCCCGACCGCGACCGTCGCCGACGACGACGACTTCTTCGAGAGGTTCCTCTCCGGCGGCGGCGATCGCATCGACGACGGTCCGCCGTCGGCGATGGACATCGGCGAGGAGGCGCCCGAGAAGATGGCGATGACTCCGCTCACCAACGGCGAGCTGCTGGAGCACACGCGGACCGGCTTCGAGTACATGGACGAGCTGTCGCTGCCGTCGCTGCAGAGCGAGGAGACGCGGTTGGAGCTCGCCGACGACAACATGGCGGTGGACGTGTACGACTACAGCATGGAGACGGACGCCTTCCCCAACATGTTCGGGCGCGGGCACGTGCCGCAGTGCGACCCGCTGCTGGGCGGCGTGCTGTCGCGCCCGGCGCCGCGGCCCGCGCTCAAACACTACTCCTGGGACCGCATCGAGTACGACGCCACCTGACCTCCCTCGCCTCCGCTCGAGCACGGCCCCCGCGCGACCCACTATGATCTCTCACGGGCCTCACGAACCCGTGCGGTCTGAACTCGCGATCTGACGCTACGCAGTGGCGGATCGTCGAGCTAGTCTCTTCGGCGACTCGTTCTTCCAATATTTTGATTAGATATTACGAAACACCAAGTGTTTGCGGGACGACATGGTTTTACATTAACAGAGAGTACTTAATAGTTTTGGTACGAAATTATATTTATAATAATTGTGTCGCTAGTTGATATAATCTAGTGAAATAGTTTGTTAGTTTGTTTATTTCATTGGTGAGTGATTACTGTACGTCACCGCATACGTGGTGACATACTTGGCTCACGTTTTTTTAAGTACATCTTTATTTACTTTGTATTTAGTTTAATATCTACTTATGTATATATTGCAATTTTTAAATACTCAACATAGTTGTGGATTTCTGCATTCCGCCCGATGACTAAAATTTAGGGAAAAATTCGGGAAAATAATCATAGTAAAAGTTGTTTTTGTTTTGACATATAGGCCACCTGACTACTCGCGAATACATTTAAACGCAGGTGGCAACTGTGTCAATTAAAACTTACCGCTGTCCCTGACGCATGGGTAGCTATTTCCCAAATCAATGAGTGACATTCCAGTCTTGTTGAAGTGCAAATTGGAGCACTTGTTTCTCGCATAACTCTAAAAGCTGAGCAGTTTAAAAAAATACGTAACGTATGTCCGGAGATAGTAATTTTTATTTAGTCAAATACGAGAGCAAGGTGCACATTCACGAGCCATCGTCATGGGTGGGACCAGCTTGGGAACAATGTTAGATATGAATTCATTTTAGGTTACTTAGGAGCCGGCTCCTTGCTTTCAAACAATTATGCAAACGTTTTTACCTTGTCCACTTTAATAAAACAATTCACTATCAAAGTGAGGCGACACAGCCGTCTACCGACCGGTATTTTCGATTCTGAGATAGTGCCGGTTGGGATGTCGTGCGAGTGTAGCGCAGCCATTATGGTCTGTTCAAAACTAACGGCGGACTTTATAATGATTTGGTTGTAATGTATACAGTGTATACTATTTACTCTATTTGGACATTGAGGTATTCCTTTACTGATTATTGTAATTTACAAATAACATTCTTGAAATGTATCATTCCATTGTATTGTCTAAAGTTTAGTTAGGATAGGTACGCCATTATCAATAAGCTGTTATCCAGTACGCCTCTAGACTGGCTCTCAACATAATCATGAACGCGAAGTATATTCTAGTCTGTTTGCGTAATTGTTTGAATGCATTTACAATTTATTTTTACACTTCCATTTGTACTTACAATCTTTGTTGTTTCAATTTATATTCATTACTATGTGTGAGTGTTTTGTCACTAATTTATTACCTAGATAATTTTGTGTTTTAGTATATTGTTTAGTTCATCACTGCTTATTCAAAGAAGGATGATAAAGAGCGAAATTTGTGAAAATCAAAATAATTGCCATTTTTTGCATTTACACTGTTTAAAAGTTTGAATACTTGTTGCAACAACGAATAATGATGGCTTTACTGCCCACATGTGCCAATATCATAAGGAACAATGCACAGTAAAAGATGTCATTGTGTTATCAGAGGTATCTCACGGTAGTCTAACATCGACAGAGGTTGATGAAGGTGTGTAATGTGTATGTGATGGTACTTTATAGTTTTTATAAAATTTAAAGTACAATTGCATAAGGATTGGTGCTATATTTTTACGTAAATTTAAGATTTAAGTATATTTAACAAAAATTATATCTAACATACGAAAATTACATTTGAAAATGTGTGGTTATAATTTATATTAAAACTTACATAATACGTCACTACTAAACTAACGAGAGTTTTTGAGATATGATTTTGTTCCGAGGGAATATATATTATTATGACCACCCAATCTAAACTGTAACATTCAAATTATAAAACAAGGCTAGTTGGAAATTCATGAATGCTTTTTAATTTAAGTATTATTCCATTAAATTATATTAAACCTTTAGTACATACTTAGATTTTAATATTTATTTAAAAGAAATCTATTTGCTCACTATTCGAAATTGTACTTGTATTTAGCTGAATATAATCTAATATACTTTCGGGGAGAGATGTTAGTTTTATGTGAGCTGAGTATTATCGTCTGCCCCATGTTTAACAGTCACAGGCAATATTAAGTGTATGGTATGTATATTAACGAGTATCTGTGTACCTTCTTCCTCGAGAGTTAGCATAAACCTATGATATTTAACAAAGTAATAAGTGAGATTATTAAGTTTTCATATAGCACACTTACTTATCTGCATATTGTTTATTTATTGTTGTTTTAGGAGAGTTTTAACATTTGTTTCTAAACTAGGTTACACCTTGTATTCTGCATCCTGAAGTTATTTTATGCTGTATTTTTTATAATAGATTCATGCTCTCTGCATATCAATAATTAAATACTATGTCTATCGGCTTCTGCAAGAAAACTAACCTTGCAAATTTCTATTTAATTAAACTAAACTACATTATTCGAGTATGTTATGTAATGATTGAGATGTTCGGTCTATAATTGCATGCATCTTATTATAGTCAGACAGAACAGCACAGAAGTTGATGTGTAATTGGATAGTTTTTTACCTTGCCCTGAATTAAAGCCTTGTAAATATTTTCCAAGCCTTAACTAGCTTAAGAAAAGAATGTTGAATAAAAGTTTTTGACAAAATATTGTTTCATTTTATAGAAATTTAATTTTTACACTGATAAAATAACATTTTCTGTAGAACTAATTGGTATTAGACTGAGTAAACAGTCATTTCCTGGTTTCATTACAAATCCTACTCTATAATATTACTAGCAGCGTCTTCGCGGCGTTGCCCCCGTAGTGATGGTATATATGGTGATGATGATGATGATGATGAAAAGTAGCCTATAACCTTCCGCAGGAACTTAGCTATCAAAAGCAGAAATACTTTTTCGAATCCGACTGCGATTAGCTTTGTTCCTGAGATTAGCGCGTTCAAACAAACAAACCCTTCCGCTATATTAATTTGTTTAGGTACTTCATCCGAGGGCTAAGGTTGAGCGCACACCTATCCGCAAAGGAGGCGCATTTTTTGGCGTTTTGACGCTCGAACTCGGGGTTAGACATTCATTCGTCCAAGTTGGTAACACTAGCTAGAACGTCGCTGACCGCGACCGCCCCCCCCCCACCGCCATTACTCGCTCGCTAGTCAGTGTTGCCAATTTAGCAACTTTGTCGCTAGAAATAGCGACTTTTGCTATGGTGTGAGCGACTTAAAATCAGTTTTATTTTAGCGACAAAATATATTGAGCGACTTATCTAGCGACTTTATGACTTCAACGTGCAAAAAAATTCTGGCAAATAGCTAATAATGATGATACATTAAGCTGATCAAACGTTGGGTTTTTTGTACTACCTATTAACAAATTATTGGTATTTTAAACAACATTCCCCCCCTCACCCCGCTTCTGGTTAGATATTAAAATCAGTTTTTAGCAACTTTCTAGCGATTTTCAGATTCAATCTAGCGACTACAATTTATTGTAGTTTGCAACACTGTCGCTAGTCGCTCGTTCGTTTGCATTATAATTTGTTATTGTGAAATTGTGCGAGTGAGCCAAAAATAAAACGATGAAAACTCTTCAATTTTTCCAATAGCGTCAAGATTTTGAAATAAAAACGATCACGATCTAATAAATTCGTCTTGATTTCGAGGAGTTCGATAATCTAGTTATGTTATTAGCTGAAACTTTGCTGTTCGCTCTATCATTGATCGACACCGGCGCTATACTCTTCCTGTTAGTTTACTACATAATAACGTTGTCTGATTTGGAGTGCGATTATTTGAACGCACAGGAGTGTTGTGATAAGCTGAACTATTGGTTACTTCCTAAATTTATCGCACATTCTCTCGTGACGTTCCTACTGCTTGTTCATGGAGAGTTGTTGTTGTTTTTGGTAAACCTTCCGCTGTTCATATGGCTTACCATTGAGTACTTCACGGTCCCACAAGGCAATCTGGGAAAGTACGACCCTGCGGAGATCCACAACGGAGGACAGCTCAAGAAGCACTTGCGGGATGTGATGATACATATTGGATTCTATCTTATATTCTTTTTTATCTATCTTTATTGTTTTATACTAGCACTGTTGAAAGGCAACCCTCCTCTCCAGCGCTCTGACGAGATAATAACTGAGCTTTAACACTTTGAAATGGCCCAAAATCAAAATATACCTTCTAGTGTTGAACAAGACAAGACACCAAATCCCGATGCACCTTGTTTGAAACTGCCGGTAGCTGAGAACTTTGCTGCTGTTCTGGATAAAAAACTGGAACTTTTCAGAGAAATTGAAACACTTGATTGTCCTAAAGAATTAGTTGAAAAAGTATTCAACAACTATGTAATAGTAAAGAACATAATAAGGCACTTGCCGTGGCAAGATAAGCTTGTTTGTAAGCATGTGTGTACTCTTTGGAGAAGTACCATTCCGACCTTGCTGAAGGAGCAGTTGAGGCAGGTGGACTTTTCCATAAACTTGACCATGAATGCTGTGAAGAAAGGGATTGTTTTCAAAAAATCTGGGGAGTTTTTGAACATTCCACTGTGTGCTCTGGTGTTCTGCAATGCAGCGGCCATAAATGAGTATGGCACTGCCAAATGTATGGCACTTCTGCCTCATCCATGCTCACCACCTTGTGAGAAGGAACATAGCAGTAAGTACAGTAAGCTGTTGAGTGGATTTAATCTATACTAAGGCTCCGAAACTACTGAACAGATTTGAAAAATTCTTTCACCATTAGAATCCTAAAGGATCTCTGATGAACATTTTTAGTATAGTTTGCGTCCCGACTTCGCACAGGTAATTTATAAGTCAAACCCATGCGAAGTTGGGGCAAACTGCTAGTTAATGATAAACCACAGCACACTACGCAGTACAGTACAGTTACAGTACTTACTTAAGCTGTGGTGACACGATACAAGTCAGCTAGGACCAAGTGCAACTTGGATGAGTAGAATACTGTCCTAGTCAAATATGATTGAACGCCCGTCGTCCAAGTGCACTCACTCTGATGACGGTGTCCAATCAGAGTCAGCCAAGATGCACTTGATCCAATCTGACTTGGATCGTGTCAACCCGGCTTTAGCACAGCTAATATAAAACCACACAACAGAGAGAATTATTACATTTTGTCCATTTCAATCTGTTGTAATACTCAGGCTTCTTGTTAACTAACCATCCATAACAAGTACTAATCTGGTTCCTGTGCTTACAACTTGCTCAACTTGCTATTTTAATGAGTTCCCTGCCAGCCACAGCGGTCACTGTTGATAACACATCACAGCCCTCTACAACTACATTGTATTCATCAAGGGCACTGAACATCTTAATATTCTGAGTAAAGCAGGCTGCTTCAGAACTACCTACCTACCTAAGCATTTCCATTATTATTTACTAGCAGCGCCCTCGCGGCGTTGCCCCCGTAGCACGTTGGTCCCGAATTTAGTGCTCCATACACATAGAAACCAAAACTCGATTTTTTAATTTTTTTTTATTGGGGATTGTTCTAGTACACAATTCTTATTCAAATATGTAGGTACAGTCACCATAGCAAGCTTCATGACGGAATAAAAAAATATTTAGTTTTTTTTTGTATGGAGGAGAACACTTAAATAGGATTATCTCTCGACTCTTAGAAACTCAAGGGCTGCCGCTTATAGAGGGTGTACACCCACACGAGGCCGTCCTCATAAGCTACCACTCTCGCACAGCTAGACACGGTTTTAGCACCCAGAGCAAACTGAATATTCGAAAATTTGCCTACTACACCAAAACTAGAATTTCTTAAATGTTTGCATGGTAGATTGTTCTAATTCACTATTTTTATCTAACTATGTAGGTACAGTCACCATAGTACGCTTTACGTAAGAAAAAAAAATATTTTGTCTTTTTTTGTGTATGAATGAAAACACTTAATTCGGATTTTCTCTCGACTCATAGAAACTCAAAGGCTGCCGCTTATACAGGGTGTACACACACATAAGGCTGTCCTTATAAGCTACCAATCTTGCACGTCTGGGCACGGTTTTGGCCAAAAAACTAATAATTCGAAAATTTTACAGCAATACCGAAACCAAGATTTCAAAAAAGTTTGCATGGGGGATTGCTCTGATACACGATTTTTATCTAAAAATGTAGGTACAGTCACCATAGCAAGCTTCATGACGGAATAAAAAAATATTTTGTTATTTTTTGTATGGAGGAAAACACTTAAATTGGATTATCTCTCGACTCTTAGAAACTCAAGGGCTGCCGCTTATACAAGGTGTACACCCACATGAGGCCGTCCTCATAAGCTACCAATCTTGCACGGCTGGGCACGGTTTTGGCGCCCAGAGCAAACTGAATATTCGAAAATTTGTCAACTACACCAAAACTAGAATTTCGTAAATGTTTGCATGGGGGATTGCATGGGACATTGCTTTAATATACTATTCTTATCTAAATATGTAGGTACAGTCACGACAGCAAGCTTTAAATTTTACTTTCGGTGTAGTTTATAGATTTTCAAATAATCATTTGGCTCTAGGCGCCAAAACCGTGCCCAGCCGTGCGAGATTTGTGGCTTGTGAGGACGGCCTTATGTGGGTGTATACTCTGTATAAGCGGCAGCTCTTGAGTTTCTAAGAGTCGAAAGATAATCCAATTTGAGTGTTATCCTCCACACAAAAATAGAACTAAATAGTGGTTTTTTCTGTCATGAAGCTTGTTATGGTGACTGTACCTACATTTTTACATAAAAATCGTGTATTAGAGCAATTCCCTATACAAACTTTTTAAAAATCTTGGTTTCGGGAATGCTGTAAAATTTTTGAATTATTAGTATTTTGGCTCTGGGTGCCAAAACCGTGCCCAGACGTGCAATATTGGTAGCTTATGAGGACAGCCTCATGTGTGTGTATACTCTGTATAAGCGACAGCCCTTGAGTTTCTAAGAGTCGAGAGAAAATCCGAATTAAGTGTTTTCATCCATACACAAAAAAAGGCAAAATATTTATTTTTTCTTACGTAAAGCTTACTATGGTGACTGTACCTACATAATTAGATAAAAATAGTGAATTAGAACAATCTACCATGCAAACATTTACGAAATTCTAGTTTTGGTGTAGTTGACAAATTTTCGAATATTCATTTTGCTCTGGGCGCCAAAACCGTGTCCAGCCGTGCGAGATTGGTAGCTTATGAGGATGGCCTCATGTGGGTGTACACCCTGTATAAGCGGCAGCCCTTGAGTTTCTAAGAGTCGAGAGATAATCCAATTTAAGTGTTTTGCTCCATTCAAAAATAACTAAATATTTTTTTATTCCGTCATGAAGCTTGCTATGGTGACTGTACCTACATTTTTTGATAAAAGTCGTGTATCAGAGCAATCCCCCATGCAAACTTTTTTGAAATCTTGGTTTCGGTATTGCTGTAAAATTTTCGAATTATTAGTTTTTTGGCCAAAACCGTGCCCAGACGTGCAAGATTGGTAGCTTATAAGGACAGCCTCATGAGTGTGTACACCCTGTATAAGCGGCAGCCCTTGAGTTTCTATGAGTCGAGAGAAAATCCGAATTAAGTGTTTTCATTCATACACAAAAAAAGACAAAATATTTTTTTTTTCTTACGTAAAGCGTACTATGGTGACTGTACCTACATAGTTAGATAAAAATAGTGAATTAGAACAATCTACCATGCAAACATTTAAGAAATTCTAGTTTTGGTGTAGTAGGCAAATTTTTGAATATTCAGTTTGCTCTGGGTGCTAAAACCGTGCCCAGCTGTGCGAGATTGGTAGCTTATGAGGACGGCCTCGTGTGGGTGTACACCCTCTATAAGCGGCAGCCCTTGAGTTTCTAAGAGTCGAGAGATAATCCTATTTAAGTGTTCTCCTCCATACAAAAAAAAACTAAATATTTTTTTATTCCATCATGAAGCTTGCTATGGTGACTGTACCTACATATTTGAATAAGAATTGTGTACTAGAACACTCCCCAATAAAAAAAAAATAATAAATCGAGTTTTGGTTTCTATGTGTATGGAGCACCAAATTCGGGACCATTGTGCGTAGTGATGGTAAGTATATGGTGATGATGATGATGGTGAAAAATAGCCTATAATCTTCCTCAAGAGTTTAGCTATCAAATGCAGAAAGAATTTTTCAAATGCGACTGGTGGTTCCAGAGCTTAGCGCGTTCAAACAAACAAACTCTTCCACTTTATACAATTAGTATAGATATAGATTTGTAAAATACTAATCCAAATGTAATATTTTCAGTTTTGGACATGATACACCGTGAGACGTCTGGACCAAACCCCATTATGTTTGTAACAAAAGCATACAATGTTGCTTACTTGCCTCTGCAGCGATCTTTGACTTACGATAACGCTATTAAGAAGCTTCAGCACAATTCAATCCCTTTCTATGGAGGTTTCGTGATTCCTCTTATAAGAGATGTGGAGTTTATAACCTATAGTACACCTACTGCAAGAGAACATACTGAGGAATTAATTGAAGATCTGAGGAAAATAGCTGAAGAGAGTACGATCAAAGCAATAATTGTTAATGTCACTGATCATTATATGCTATTTCTGGGAAATGGAAATGAAAGCTTCTTAGATTGCTTCAGAGAAATGTAAGTTACTAATGAATATATTTGTATTGAATCGGAATCCAATCAAATACTCTATGCAAGTTAGTAAAGAATCCCTAACAGCTTATGGTCTATGATGGAGACCCATACCTGCCACTATAAGGGGTCATAAAGTATGTCACACTAATTTCGTGTTTTTTTGACCCCGTCCTTGTCACAGTTGGTGGTCACATTTGTGAGACGTCACATATCTTAAAATTTTACATCTATAAATTATTAAATTAAAAAACTTTTGACATTTTAACACAGATTTATAAAATTTTGAAATGTGACGTCACGAAACTTGGACCCCTCCCACCTCTTGTCACACAATGTCACACTTCGTTGACCCCCCTTAACGTGTGACGTACTTTATGGATGATCCCTAAGCTGAATTCAACAATATAAACAAAGTCTTTCTTTAATTCTAGACAACCAGACATTCCTTTCGCCCTAGGCGGCTGCCTCGTCGAAGACACATTCACCTACCAAGAAGATATGGACGAGATTATCGCGCTCGCTAACAATGAGATACCGCGCATTATATGCAAGCAAGTCTCACTCGCTATATTCTCTGTGTCAAAGGAAGTCAAAGTGAAGCCTAGCTTTGAAGTGTTCTCTTGTGTGATTGAGAAAGCAGCTTGGACTAAGCAACAAATTCACGATGAAATTCGGGAGGTAATTTTTTTTTTTTGCGGCATTTTTCTATGTGCCTTGCCTACCCTTAACTATCTCTCAATTCACCCTTTTCGTTTTATGATTGAAAATACAACCATCTCTTTCAGTTTTCAAGAAGAATACCTCACTACGAGAACAGCGTCGCACTGAAAATGGCTTGCGCCGGCCGACAAAGCAAGCATGAAACCGAGCAAAACTACTTCCGCCAGTTTTTCCCCGACACTCCCCTGGCCGGTTGTTTCGGCAACGGCGAGTTTGGGGTCAACTACCCTCCTCCTAAAAAACCCACCGGTTCTGCAAAAAAGGCCAAAACTGAGATAGCATATGAACACGTCCATTCGTACTCGACCGTTTTTATGTATTTCGGATGGGGTAAGATTGTAAAACCGGCTGAAGTGGATACTATGACGTAAGTGTTTTATCCTGCACGATATTATTAGCATCGGAGATCAACGATTTAGTAGCTTTTCAGTTGTTTGGTGCCTTATCTGATACTTTAAAACGCTGCCACTGCCAAGTTGGGGGTCGCAGAACGCCGCCTGAAACTATACGTACGTATACGTACACTGTATCTATGGCACTCAAAATTTTTAAACAGTTGGTACAGTTGTCAACTTATATAGGGTTCTGATACAATTAACGAATGCAGTACTGAAATCGGTAAAGCGCCATACAGCATCGATTCAATCGAAAACACGTACCGCAGTCGAACGCAGAATGTCGCCTTAACTCGATACTATGGCAAAAACGCAGGTCGTTGATGCTAAAAGTATCGTGTGTGCTATGGCTATGGTATAACTGAAAGACAGTGGGAAATACAGCATGCATCCTTTCGATTTCGCGCTCAAAACTCTAGGAAATCGATTAACAGAAGCAATCTTCCAAAGGTATCAGTAAAATTCTAATATAATTATGCTGGACACGTTGTTCCTTCCCAGTCACACAAAACAAGGAAGGATGTATACAAAATCCTTGTAAAAAAAAAGAGACAAAGCGTAATATTTTTTGTCCATTACCGCGTGCTCCTTTTTCTTTGGTCGAAACTTAGAAGTTCTGAATGAAGTACCACAAAATTCACTTAATTATTAGTCCCTTTCGGCGGCACGCTAGCTGGCAGCCTAGAGCTATACTAAGTCTATGCAGTCGAGGCTATAGTCGTTACGCTGCTGCTAAAAGCCTTTCTGGTGGTTTAAAAATTCTGTTATCAGAGTCTGCCACTAGCTCATACGAAGTTTATCTCCGAAAATACTAAGGTGATTCGTAGACTTTTTAATATTGTTTTGACGGTCATTTTAGATCCTATAAAGTTGCCGTTAAGTTACGATAAGTGATATTTTAACCCTTAAGACATGCACCATTTTTATTATTATTTTATCTGCTTACGTAGACAATATGACCCATTGAAAATACATCTCATTACAGAAGAACGTTTAAGGGAGTGGACACACCGCGTTTTTGCAGCGCGATTCGAACGCGATGCGAACTCGCTGCCCCCTCCCGGTTCGCGTATGGAAAAAAACGCGCTGCGAACGCGCGTTTGTATCGATACAAACGCGCAGCTCAAAAACGCGCTGCAGAAACGCAGTGTGGCCACTCCCTAAGTAGTACAGTTTCCTTTCACTAAGTTGTTTTGAAGTAAAATAGATCGTTTTAGAAGTAAGAGTATAGTGATAATCAAAATAATTTTCAACTTGCTAGTTTTTAAGTAATTTATTTATCTAGTTAAACCTTTGCTTTTAATGGGAGCTGATTTTATACGGGAGAAAGGGTATGTTTAGTGCGATTTTTTATCTCTTCTAATTTGTGTTTCTATTGACATTGTAAATTCAAGGTTAACAAAATTCTGTGGCTCGTCACACTTTTTTCGATGACATTACGATTAGGGCATAGGAACCGGGTTTACCCGGAACCGAAAGAACCGGGATTACCCGGTTCTTGGGGCTGCAACAAGAACCGGTTCTCAAAATATTAAGAACCGGGTTTTCGGTTCTTTCGGTTCTTTTAAAAAGTTCTTTCCGAAAGCGTGCTTCTAGTTCTTAGGTGTGTACAGGCAGCATAGTGTGCCTTGTTTGTTATTAGTGATTGTTTAAAATATTGAAATTATAGCTGTGATTATAAGTTCCCTGTTTGATTTTTGACCCCATCTTAGAATTTTGTAAGATTTTACTTACAAAATTCTGATAAACTATCTCTCTCTTTCGTCGTTCCCTCATACGAGTATCTGAGGATCATGGTCAGCTTCGGGTTTGTCTTCGGAACGGATGATCGGCCTCCACCCGTTTCTGTCTAGTGCGTGCCTTACAACCGTGTACTACTAGACTTTGTGTTTTACTACTTTCATCGCCTCTGCGCACCACGTGGCCTACGTATTAATGGGTGCATCGGTGGCTCAAAGTAGACAATCCGGTTTTAATTTGGAGCTAGGATAGGATCTTCGCATTGGTGCGTTTATTGGCCCAGGGTATTCTTAGCATTCGCCTCCATCACCACATCTCGAATGCATCGATCCTTTGTCTTTCTCTGGCCAGGATTGTCAACGTTTCCACTCCATACATAACTTAGGCCTTTACATCTTTACTAGATGATTTATACAGTGTCAGGAGGCAATCTTTGCCTACACTTATCGGGACTCTGTATTGCCTAGGACATTGTTGAGATGAAATAGGCTTGCCCAGTACCTACACCATCCTCTCAGCTTAACCGGCCATATCCACAGGAAAGACATAGTCAATACGTGTGGGGCTGACTAAGCCGCGGGTTTCCTCACGATGTTTTCCTTCCCCGTTTAGAGCTTGTATTAATGCGCATATAAATTTTTCAAAACGAAAAATCCATTGATGCACGGCCAGGATTCGAACCCATGACCTTTGGATCGAAAGTCAAGGTACTATACCCCTCGGCCAACACGGCTCTTCATAAATAAATACAGGGAATACTAAATAGATACTTATACCATTGCCCGTAAAAGTCTGATCTTAGTTTTGATATCTATTCCTCTGTTCTTCCAGATGTTATTTAGGCGGGGTCATTGTATCTTTTGACGTTCCAATACACCTCTTTATCTCCGGGACAAAGCTGCCATCCTTACAGTATTTGTGGCCCTAGCTAGGTAGATATATTTTGGTCAACGGTGTCGATGCTTAAGATGTTGCAGGTGGCATCTATTAGTTTTCCCGCACGATCTACTAGCAATTTTTCGCCTTTGGTTTTCGTCCTGTTCACTCAGACTAGACAAGTTCTAGACTTTGGAAGAATTCTTCCATATCTTCCACGGATGTTGCTAAGAGAACAGTTTCATCGGCGTACCGAAGGTTTCTACGGGAGTATAATCACCTAGCTCTTAAGACGTTTCAAAGTGGTCATAGCGGTCCTACTAAATAAATGATATTTGAATTTTGATATCCTCTTTCCGCCTGTCGGGAAACCTTTCCCTCAGTTTTCAAAGGTCCTACGAAATGAGTACTCTTCATATAATGTTAAACAGAGCAGGGGATAGGATGCAACGCTGTCTCACTCCCTTTTTGGTTTGGAACATACTAGAGCATTCGGTGCCCAACCTCATATAAGAACGGTTTTCTGTAAGTATATACTTTTGATTAAACTGACGAGGTATTCAGGAGCTCCTATCTCCAGTAGTATATTCCACAATTTCTCCAATTGCATACAGTCAAAGCTTTGGTATAATCAATAAAGCATAGGATTACTAGGCTGTTGAATTCTCTACTCTTCTCTATTATTTGGCAAATGTTGATTCTGATTCACGCGTACCCTTGCCTTTAACAATCCTGCCTGATCTTCAGGTATTTTTTGGGCTAAAAAGTAATTAAGACGTCTTTTTAATACAATGTAGGGTAGGAGGATCTTACTTGCGTGTGTTATTAAAGCGATAGTCCGGTAATTTTCACATTCTTTGCGTTTTTTTGTGCAAAAGGACAAACATCGATTCGATTCGAATAAAAATTATCACAAGAACCGAAAGAACCGAAAGAACCGGGTACCCGGTTCTGAGTTGAAACTGGAATCGAAAAAACCGGTTCTTAAATAATGCCCGGTTCTCGATGCCCTAATTACGATGATATAAATATTCTAAATTATGTGAAAAAAACATTTCTAGTTTTTTAACCGACTTCAAACAAGTGCGAGGCTTTGTGTTCGAATGTAGGGTAAGTATGTAATTTTTTTTACGTACCTATGTTAATCGTTATCTTCGTCAGTTGTGGACCGATTTTAAATTTAAATTAAAAATATTTTTTATTTTTGAATACAGATGATTACTAACTCAGGATCTGATCATGTAGGCGCAGGCAGCAATAGGCAGTTGTAAAGTTCTATTTTATTTTTTGTAAAAAATACTTTATTTACTTTCCGACACACGAGTTGGCTTCTAACTGGCTAACATTTCATTGCGAAAATAATTAAGTGAGCCCAATTAGTTATGTATTAGTTATTTTAGTTATTAATTCATTATGATCCACTTATTTAATTAATTATACGTTGCTCCTATATTTACTAAAACATGTTTGTTTTCTATGGAATTGGTTTGTGAAAATAGTATTAAAGTAATTTAACATGATTACATTTCTACATAGATTTAGTTTAGAGAAGGTTACTTTTTTACTTTTGAAATTGGCGAACGATTTATGTTGAATAATTTGGTAAATCAGCTTGTCAAACTATTCTTCATAATGGTTTAGCAAGCCCGTGGAACGTTATGTAGGTACTCAGTTGTCAGTAATACTTACATAAAACGTATTATTTAGTGAATGTAAATATACACACGATGATAGTACAATAATATTATATCGTTTGTCGCTTTGAAGAGGAGATTAGTATGTCATGAAATCACATTTGAAAACACCTCTTGCTCAATTTGCGCTTGCCAGTTTTCAGTAAACGCGTAGGGCCGGCTCCACATGTTGGCACCGTTGGGACAAATGTAAACTATGCCAACTTGTGGACCAACTTGTGGAGCCGGCGCGTAAACAACAGTGTTGTCATTTCACAATTGAATTCATGACATCGACACGGACCTTAGATGTAGCCGAATACATAAGATTCAGGAGGTACCCTACATAGTTTTTGAATAAATACTCAAGATCCATAGCAGTAAATTTATTTGATAAGTACACCATCTAGTCCTTACGACGAAAAAGTAATTATAAGTTTTTCTCGTACTATGTACCTATCTAAAGGTACGCTAGTTTTAAGATTTTAGTGGTAATATTACTGAAATTTTGACTTTTATTCAGTATTTAAATAAACGGACTTAGCAAATATTTGCGAAATATTTTCTACTTGTTTTATTCAGTTGCTTTTATTTAATGTGTAAGGGGATATTACAGTCTCTTAAATGCCTATAGATCTGCCGATCTCCTCTCTAGATGAGAGAATATCGCGCCTAGTCGTGATCATGTCTTGTTTTTTATTTAACACTATATTTATGGTAGCAAAGTGCCTTTCCCTTTTATTATACTTAGGGATAAGATCGAAAGTGTGTGAAGAAATGCACGTTGTAATACTAGGCCGTTGGACCTTATGCGTATTTCTATGCAAATGCTATCTTACATCGGCGTCTGTGACGATTCCATCTTGCAGTGGTCACTTTCTCTGCAGATTCCTAGATATTACTTGTAAGGCGTGATCACATTATTATGGTGCAATCATAACGTTTACCTAGCGTCGAAAGATATTTTTTATATACGGATTCTGCTCTATTTTAACAAAATCCTACGTAATCATGCATGACGACAATATATTTTTTAGATTGCAGCTTTCATGATATGAAAAAAAAATCTAAACAATTTATTCTTAAAGGAATATAGGGATGACCTCGAAGTAGGTACCTACCATTACCTACATCATTTTTGTACCTTTCACATTTCAAACATTCAAAATTCATTGAAGTCTACTAGACCTCTCACGATTTGTGTATCATTATTCGTATCGTATGTGTTTAACCAAAGCAGATTGTCTAGGTTCCGTGGTTCTAATTTCAGTTTAAAATCTACGTTACAAAGAGTTCACGCATTAAATAACAATTTAAACTGTAAACTATCAGAATATTATGAGTTATACTGCTTTAGGCGCAGTTTCTTCCGTAACGAGAATATAATTTGAAAATTGTCTTGTTAACGTGAATAAGTTTCTCTCATTGTTTCAAGCGGGAAGATTTATCGAGTCAATTACCTAAAACACTTTATAATAAAATCGCTATAAAATAAATTATCATGTTTGATGACAACTTGTAACAACATTACATTTCATAAATTGTACATTCACGTTGAAAATAAATAATAAAAAAAATTGATTCTTTATGCAAAACAGACTGTTTAATAAAACTACTTTCATGACTGCAAAATTACAAAGAAAAGTATTATTTCTTGCATTGTATTGTTGCATGCATAGAGTGTGATTCAGTCAATGTTTTTTTCATTTCAAAGACGGATGGGTAATAATGAGGTTACGTTTTTCCGAGTAGGTTTAGACATTGGCCCCCTTACTTATGAAAGATGTTTAAAGTTGAACACTGGTTAAACAACGTCCTGTCTCTGTTTGTCACTATCCACAAATAAAGACCGGACGTTGTTTAACCAGTGTTTAACTTTAAACATCTTTCATAAGTAAGGCCCTGGTAGTGAAACTAATATTTGGTATCTTGGTATTTTTTTTGCCGTTTTGGCAAAATGGATAGTAGCCTCCACTTTCGATCCAGATGTAGTGGGTTCAAATTCTGGTCGTGCATCAATGCAAAATATATAGAAATTACATTAATATAATTTCTACGTCTGACTACCCACTTAGACATCCTTAAACGATCTTTATAATGCCCGAAGATCTTAGAGAATGTGTACCACACCACGCCCTGGGAATAGATACAGTCGTCGTGCTTAATAAATTGTTAAAGCAATTGAAAGTGTGAAATCAATAGAAATATTTTTTTTATGAAAATACAGAAAAGTTGCTTTAGAATCAGATTGGCACGCAACTGTCTAAGAAATAATCTAAGCCGTAGAAAGCTTGTAAATAGCGCGTATAACGGCAAATAAACAATACACCACAATAAAATCAGGTGTGCGACTTTTAATTTGTATTTGGCTCAGTTAACCACAGTTCGCTAACATCGCGTGCGCACGCGACTTACCAGTATGTGAGAAAAAAACATTTTAGATTCTGATCGAAACGTATACCTTGGTACCTACCTATATTAGTTTTAGATGATAGTTGATCATTTGCATGACAGACAGATAATTATAAAATTACTTGTTAATTACCGCGTAGGCACAATATAATTTTTTTATCTATGTGCACATATTTAATACCTAGCTGTGCTTTACCCGGCATGCATTGCAATGCCACGTAAAAAATGAAAATAAAACAAACCATTTTTTTAAAAATTATTTTTATTGATTTTTTGAGCCAGGATCCCTTGCAGAAGTCCGCAGAAGACCCTACCAAAGTTTCATTGCAATCTGATCAATGATTCAGAAACGCATAGAGGACAAACATACTAACATTCATTTTTATTTATCTATAAGTATACTTTCTTAATATAAATGTAGGTAGATAAATATTGTAAAAAAAGTAAGTACTTACCTGTATTTAATAGCAAGGTAACTCATAAAGTTATTAAATAAGCTAAAGCTTTTTCTATAAGGATTGGTAGGTCCTCCTTTAGGGATTGGTAGGACCTAAAATAACTCATGAAAGGAAAGTTTCATGTCAGCCAAAGTTCTTAGTTTCTTCCGCAATCCTTAGAAACTTCATTAGTTCTCTTAGATACGTTCTGACTGACCTTTGTATTTTGGTGTTAATGCACTCGAACTCTGAGAAGCGCGGCAGACGTTCATTTGAAAGCAAGTTTCGTTTATAGTTATGCAATACTCATGTAATTCGATTGTGAATTTCAGTGGTTTCATGCGAGAGGCTGATAGCTCTCTCTATGGAGCGACGAGTAGTCGTCAGTGGCGCGCCACATGGCTCAGCGATCGCACGCTTTCTCAGCCGACTGTGTTCTTTCACGCGCTTCGAATACGCGGGACGCGCGAACTTTTACCCGCAAACAATAAACTTGCCAAACCTACTTAAAATTTTATCGATAATTCGATTGGTGTATTTGAGAATTTCTAATATATTTTAACAAAACCACTGATATAAATAGGTAAGTGAGTTCTGAAAAAAACATTATAGATAGGTATGTTGTCATGATGAAGATTTTCTTCATAGTCGAAATGAGAGTCAATGCGTGCCAATTTCAATTTGTCTAATTACATAATTCATGCTTAATTATTTGCAAAAACCAACAAACTTACTTACCTAGAGAGGACACGCAGCACGCACTTTTAATAGCTTCAGAAATTATCTATCGATTTCCAATGTGATACCTACACCAACAGCCGATAGAAAATATGATTTGAATGCAAGCAAAGGTAATGTTTTTTGCATTCTCATGGCCATAAACGCATCAAATAAATGTGTTTTAGTGAAAGCTCTATAAAGTGCTACGTAGATTGCAATTTCTCTGTGTATGAAAACGAGAATGGGTTTATAAATTAGGAAAAAAATGGCATTGTTTAAGCTCCGACAGCATAAATGCTAATGTAGCGGAGACCCGGGCGCATTTCGCATTCACTTTCACCGAATGCGTGTTGCCAAAATGTAATTGGACATAATACACGTCAATTAATTAAATGTTCCGCATTTTGATCCTAATGTTACCCGTAAAAAAGGTCATCCAATATAATATTTTATGGTTAGATATTTCAAGCTATTATGTCTAATAGATTGTTCTATGAGAACGGGTCATACATTCGGTATTGTTGTTAGCAAAGAGCATTATTTCAGGTTTTGCCGAACGCTAGACTGTGTAAAGAAACAAACAAAGTTGTAGTGGACGGTGAGTGATGAACGCTGAGCAACAAATCGAGATTAAGTGAAAGTTGTAATCTGTGATCGTCCGACCAGTGGGATACAAAGAAGAACAATGGACCACCTGTTCCGGCAGCGCAGGCTGACTGTGCCTAAGCGGTAAGCGCACTTCGGAAGTCTCACTTTGAGGGCCCTTAGCCCTCAGAGCTTGGTACTTATCATAGGGATTTTGTATGTCTTTCCCTACAATGCCAGCCTGGCCAGCAGTGTGATTCAGACCTTCTCGAAATGTATTCCGAATTCGGAAAGTTTCTTCACTGAGACCGTCAACTTTCCGAAGAAAATCGTCGAATCGGATGCATTTTCGGAAGTCTGAATCGCACTGCAGGTCAAGAGATTCCTCAAACATTAAGCAAGTTTTATGAATGCGATAAAGTAAAGCAAGAAAAATAAGTATTTCTGTATCAACACTTGGAGATCTCATCTTGGCCTATCACTCTTGCTGTGATTTGATGTCTGTGTTTCGTCTCTTGTGTAGTTATTTCAGCTAGATGAGTCAATGACTAAAGTATCGGTTCTATTTAAAACAGGATAGATGTACTAACACAGAAAAAAAGAGATGCTCTTTAAACTTAAAGTTTAAAGACTCAGTTAAGCTACCTAAACTTAAAGTTAAAAGACAAAAATCTTAAAGTTTAATGACATGATCTTTCATGATTCTTAGATGATAAGCCCTAGACCAGTGTTCCGCTAAAGGTGTGCCGCGGCACACTGGTGTACCGTGGTCATAAGTGTGCCTTGGAAAAATAAGGTTATCTATCTCAGTTAAGCTACTCAAAATTTGGACCGCATAATGCTCAACTAAACAAGCTCATGTTTCGCATAAAAAATGGATTTTTCATTTATGGTGTAAGTACCTCCAGAATTTTCCGATTTCCTAGATGTACCTTGAACACTTTGAGTTTGCGGAACACTGCCCTAGACAAGGTTTTAATAGCCATTATTTATGTTGGAGTTTGCCACGACTTAACCACAACACAAGATGTATTCAACGGCTACTGTAGTCCTCGTAAATCTTAAGACCATAATTTCTCTACAAACCCACTTAAATATACCTACATGAATCTTGAAATGCAGAAATTTAAAATGCTAAGCATAAGCAGGTACAGTTAATCCGTTCGACTCTATCTTTATTATCAAAAAATAGCCCTTCATTCTAGCGTGCCCTGTACCTCAAAATCATTAAAAAAAATTCGTTATCAGGCCATCCATTTAACAACCATTGCTTTTAACTAAAATATTAATATTTCTAGATATATAAGTCCAATTGCAAACACTAAACGGGATTACGGGATATTTACCATGATTTTTGGATTTTTGTGTCTCCCGATATTTCGGCACAGTTGCATGCGCCATGATCACGGTAAACTAAAGTGTTTGCAATGTTTACAACCTTGATAGTTTCAAAAGTTTTATATAAGTAAGTCCAAGACTACTCTAAAATAATTCTTATTCGTGGCTATGGTTAGCGATTTCGCACGATTAAGCCAGAGAGCTTGGCTGTGTTCCAGTGGTTCCGGTTTAAAGGGCGGGAAAGCCGGTGAAATTACAGTCGCATGACACAGACAATATCTCATCTCGGGTCTCATGATGAGCACAATGTAGGTAAGTAGTTGCTCTGTCTTAACTACTTACCTACTTAGGCTCTTTTAAAATGGTGCAATCTAATTTTCCTAGGCTAAGTTTGTTGTAAAAATGTAGCATTTTATCCTTAGATTGTAGATAAGCACCCCCTTAGCTAGATTTTATGAGTTTTATAGATCTCACTATTCTACACTAGTGCGCGGCTTCGCTCGCGTGATACCCGGAAAAAGTAGTCTACGTGTTATTCCAGGTCATAAACTACGTATTTTCCAAGTTTCATTAAAATCAGTTCAGTAGTTTTTGCGTGAAAGAGTAACAAACATCCATACATCTATACGTCCATACATCCTCACGAACTTTCGCATTTATAATAATATTAGGATTATTATTATAGAGAGTCGGTGGTTACTTCATCGTATAGGTGTCTACTTGTAGCATGTTGAGCTATTCAAAGAATTCCCTTTGTAAGATTTGTTGAGATGATTAATAATGGAAAATATTCCTAGATTCCTACGTGCAATGAACGTGAACTAATCAGCTTAATTAGAAATAATGCGAGAGTTTAAATGCAGTGTGAATCGTGAAAGTCGTAAAGGAGATTCAATTCAGTAAAATGAGTTTAATCTATTTAGACTGCACCTATTATATTATAATGTGAGCGAGTCATGCCAACTCAGAGGTCTTTGTTCGAAGCGACTGGATTAAATTGAAAATAAACAGAAGGAAGAGTTGTTTCCTTTCTTCGTGAGTAGTAAAAGCAAATGAACATTATGAATGGTTCAATGTGATAACAACATTAGACCACTTCGTACCTAATGTTTTTTAAAGTGATCATATTATTCACTTTATAGAACTGATTTTATAAACACGGAAGATCTGCAGTGCGATTCAGAATGTATTTCGAATTAGGAAAGTGACGTCTCTTCCGAACATTCCGAAGAAAATCGTCGAATCGGATGCATTTTTGGAAGTCTAAATCGCACCAGAATCGGTGGTAATAAACTTAGGTCTTATCAAAACGTGAGAGAATCTTATCTATAAAATATTAGAAAGATACCCACTACAGATCTTGTAATTCTGAATCTCCTATGCTCAATCAAGTGAGTAAAATGTTACCCGGCACAGTCAGCTCCGTTTATTGCAATTATTAGAACAAAGCAGATGAAACAGACGCAAAACATCTCCGCTGTTTTACCTCTGACTAGGTACTGGCAAATAAACATCGATTTCCTAGAGTTGAATGACTCGCGAAGACGATGCAATGAGTTTTTGTTGTCGATATCTCGATTGTTAGTTGACAATGGAGTAGACGCGGCTCCGAGGTAACCACCTGTCCATGTGAGGCACATCAACATACATATATATTCTTATGAATCTCTTTGAATAATGTTTATGCGGCATTGAATAATATAGGAAATAAATATTTCATGATATTAGAAGTTCTTCAACTCATAGATCTATGTGTGGTCTTAGAGCTGTAGGTAGATACTTAACATTCAATTTTAAGTCTATTCATGATGTTAGAATCATCTAACCAAAAGTTTAGTTGTAGTTATCCACTCCACCCTTTGTCTTGTCTATATTGTAAGTAATTTTACGAGCTATGTACTGTTGTTGTGTTGTCGAAAATGTAATTCCATCGTGTTTGTGAATACAATACATCGAGTAGTTGCATTCATGAATGGACGTCCCTTTTGTTTAATATCATTATCATTTGATGTTTGGGTCTTCAATATCATTCACATTGTGTCTTCACTTGATGAATGAAAGTCACGTAACCTTCTCAGTAGGTTTATGAGGCAACGTGTAGCCTAGTTGAGCTTGTTCCTTACCAATAATTGCAGTAATTATAGCTTCCTAAGAATTACAACTTTTTACATTACGAGTTGTTTCATTCGTTCCTCATTTCTTTCATTGCAAATACCTTATTGTTCGTTAAAAGACCTCTTACGCTTACTTGGCTATAATTAAAACATGTTTGAATTAGAAGGAAGTGGCTTTGCTTTGATAGACTTCTTATTAAAGTGTAATTAGTTGGTGATGACAGGCAGTTTGTATGAATAAAATTACAAGAGATTGTTGAAATGAGTTGAAAATAATATAAAGCTTTAGAAAATATATACCTACTTAACTTATTAATATTCATAGGTATTCTAAATTCATAGGTATTCTAAATTGGAACTGGTCTAGATTCATCTCTACTAGTAATTTTCTCGCTCTAGTTGCAAGTCTGCATCTTTTATGCCGTCCATCACCTGCATTAAGCGAGAGATGTGTTTATCGTGCAACGTCGTTCCGCTCTCTGCTCCGACTCCCAACACGTATGAATAGCTCGCGATGTCGTTCACAGGTGCTCCTCAAAAATTCACCAAACTTTCTCTAAACATTATGTAACGCTACCAATGATTTTGACTCAAATTTTAATGTAGACGGCTCTTCTAAAGTGATACACCCACCATTCGCCCTATCATCATATCTATGTTATGTAAGTCGCCGGCATTGTTTGAGTAGCAATCATCCAGCTCTAACATTTTTGTTTTGATATGTATCTTGTCAACTTTGTATTATTTTTGTTTGTTAACTAACAACTGAAGAATAGAAACATTCTAAAAATTTTTAAGAGCGTACTCTTGACCGTGTGAGTCGTGATTCGTGAGTCTTTCACTCAATTCCACGAATTAGCAGGTGTTGGTCGAATTTAAATTCTCTACAGTAATTTCGCAAACAATGTCTAGGTCGATGGTCGCTGACCGGCGTCAGTCTGTGGTCAGCAGACAGTTATCGGTGCACGCTTCACTTCCTACCCTCGGATGCAACGGCTTCTATCAATAATCGTTCGGCATGCGGAATCATTCCGTTCAGCGATTATGATTATGAACTAGAATTTGCATCCACAGGTTTTTATATTCTTGTTTTCAATTTCCCATTAAAATTGTTTATCTATTTTATCTTTCTTGGCCACTGAGCACGCCGATGTAATGATGACTGAATGCGTCCATTGTATTGATATTGTAATTGACGCTTGGGCGTCCAGGATATTCGTTCAATGTTTACCCATGCTCGACAGACGGACATGTGGATAGACAGATGTCTCAGCTTTGCATGGAAACTCCGGCTGGGAGGCGAAACGTGGATTCGAATGCTTATTGTTTCTTGGCAAGTATATTTTCCACGCTGAAGGTTTCTCTCGTAATACATCATTTTCAAGTGAATTGTTAAAAATCCATTGTGCTTCTTTGTAATATGCCTAACAAGGATAATTCCTTTGTATTAAGTTCACCAGTGCGAAACTTCAAATCCATGTTTATTATTTTCATTATTATTGGTAGCTTTTTATTTTGCCCACCTATTATGAAGACAACAAACTTTTAAGGGAACACCTGGAATTTTCAAAATGTGAAATCAATGCAGAAGACATTCAATCAATAGCCGACCTACAAAGCGATTGATCCCGTTTAAACATCGTTTGATTTTAAATTTGAATTCAACGAAGATAATGGATGCTTTTGTTAGCAACATACGTGTGCTGGGTTTGAAAATTGAGTTACGGACAGTTAGATAATTTCGTTCTCCGGGTCAGCACATGAATTGGGTTTTTGTTAGCAACAGTTCCGTTCGATAGCTTCGAATGCGATCTCTCTGGCTGTAATCGCCTGTACTTTTGTGAATCTAGGCTAATGGGTCGACGTCATTTGCCGCTTCCGTTTGGCGAATGAAGGTGTTAAAATAGATGATTCAATACGACACCGCGCCATGACAGCTCATTTCGATCTTGATAGGCTCCATAAAGCTGAGTGCATGCCTCGACCCTCGAGTCATTCGCGTTAATGACGCAGTCATGTAAATAAAAGTTGTGTGAAAGAATTCCAAGTTTAGATCGCGTCCGATGAAGGCATGAGCGTGGAAGCCGGGCACGACCACGCAGCTCTTAATGTTCAAGGTTTATTGCCTAGATTATAGCTGTGTCCACTTGTCGAGGCATATAATTGACAGTTTTTAAGTGAAGTAATTACCTATTGCCTTTCACTGAACTTTTAACATGGTAAGAGCGTTTGTCCACCGCCGCCGTCACCGTCACGTCAACGAGAACGAGATGACGGTGCCGATGTAGCGACAATACATTTACTATAGCCGCTTGTCCACCATAAGACCGTCACGTCATCTTGATCTCATACAGAAATAATCTCGTTGACGGTGACGTGACGGTGACGGCGGCGGTGGACAAACGCTCTTACAGTCAAAATTATGAAGCTAAACAATACGATACTCATGTAGCAAATCAACATGCGTCCTCCGTACACTTCACGGCCATTAACTAAAGTCTATTGTGAATAATAAAATCTTACAAACGTACAGAAAGTAGCACATTTTACTTTTATTTTTAGTCAAGGCCACGATTTTGTCCGAATACTTCCTGAGAAAGTAAGTACACGTTTATGATACAGTGTTTTTGTTTTTATACTTTTTTAAAGTGAAATGCCGAGCTCTGAATGGCCTCTGCTCACAATGTTGTCGGAGCCGGATAGTGGCCGTTATGATATCTTAAGAATCGTTTAGTATCCACTCTAGAAAAACTATTGCAATCATTAATCCGACTCGAAGAAAATCTAGGCACTTATCTCGGATCCTAGGAGTAGAAATAACCATGGCATAGCTTATAGGACCGACTTTTTATGCGAGAACAGGAATAAACAAACAAACAACACCTTTCTAAGAAGATACAAGTCTCGTATCTAACGTACCTAAGGTATGAGTTCTTTGTTCACAAAGCGGTGAATATTTATTCAGAGTGCTTTATTAGATACTTCTTCATGATGTATATTCTGCCATAAAAGATTAGTATTTGCTACATTTTGTACCTTAAAAAAACTGGATCAGCAGTGGTAAATTCTACCTTTATGAATGCTCTCTACTTTATTGTTTCTCTCCTTAGGTTGTTCTAATACTTGTGCAAAAAGAAATAGTGTGCATAATGTGTGATAATGTGCCCTTATCCACATCCTCCTTATGTGGATACAGGGAATTATAAATCAACCATCGCCAATTAGCTTAATTGTTTAAAAGTTTTTCTGCGGGACTGAAAGTCCCACGGGTTCAATGATACTGCTATTAAATAGTTTGTATATATTTTAAACATTGAAAATGTAGATTCCAGTAAGGGTGTAATTATTAAGGCACGTAAGTTATTATTGTGACACCGTGACTAAGGTAGATTACCATTTAATTTAGTTACTTATTACAGTAAAAGAAAACCTAGATCGTATATAAACAAAATATATAAGAATGACCAAAGCGAATGGAGGCCTTTTGCTTACCGTGTGTAAGATACAAATGTTAATAACGATGTTTTTCACAATTGAATGATGTATTAAAACAATGGGTAACGTACTGAAAGTTTTTTTACTCAGTTATAAACTGCAGATTTCAATTCATTCTTTACACACGTTCATTATTTTTAACGAGTATTTCGAGTGGAATGATCTTATAACAGTGACATATCAGTGCCTCCAGTCAAAAAGGGCACAACTCAAATTCGGCACTTTTCAGGAGAGCCAAAAACCAAACTTTTAATGTTTTTTGCTATTTCGCAAGTGAAATCAAAATTTCTATTGATACAGAATTGTAGACAAAAAATAGCCCTTTCATTTAATGGTAATCACTTTCACGTTCGTTTACTATTTCTATATTTTTTCTTGTTTTACTTGGATTGTGCCTTTGTTAACGCAGATGTAATGGAATAACGTTAACTATTCTAGTCAGTTTACTCGTACTAAAAGAAATATTACGACTTGTGCCTTTTGAATAATGGAATAACTTTATTAATACTAGTCGATTTACTCCTATTCAAAGAAATACTAAGACATAATCCATTAGTAACGAATACTTATTATGACAATAACGGCTTATTTCCATCAATTACTGATGTCGAGAGCTGTAGTTATGTAAATAGAATCTAGAGTTAAACAATAATTATGATATTTTTAATATTTATTTAAAAAAAATCAACATTATGTATGACAAATGTTTTCAGTAAGTAAATTCTAAGTATGCCTCGGTATTTTAATTTACTTCCTCATTTTATGGTATAAAGCACAAACCGGGGTCGTCTTCAGCTCTCTCTGATTTAGAATTCAGTAAGTTGTATAAAAATCTTGATATTATGGTAGATCCTTTATGCGTGGGGATAACCTGACTCACTAGTTATAAAGCCAGCTTAGCTTCTCCCAGAAGCTCAGAAGTTTCCTGGGGTCTTCACATGCTTCGAGGAGCGACCTCGGGTTGTTGAGGATATGCTGCCGTTGTGCTGCTACGCCCAGGTATTCCAGGACTACGTGGGCTGCTGATTCTTCTTCGGTTAGACATCCCCTGCAGAGTGAGATGTCCGTGGCACCGATGTTGTACAGCTGTTTATTGAGGGTACAGTGTCCTGTTAGCGTCCCTGTGATTATTTTGATGTATTTTCTTTGTAGGTTCATCAGGCGACGTATCAGTTGTGGTGTGGCTGCTGTTATCGCTGCTCTGGACTGTCTGTAGTTCGTCGCCCGTGTCCATCGATCGTTGTGAAGGTTTTGGGTGTGTTCTGTATCCAGGTGCGTAGCTGGGAGAACGTCAGAGGAAGGAATGGGGCTGGGTATTCCACTTGTGTTTCCGTGCCCCTTCTGGCTAGTTCATCTGCAGCGACGTTTCCCAGTGATCCACTGTGTTCCTTGATCCATTGTAGAGTTACCCTGTTCTTTGGGGCGATACTTTCAAGGGCAAGGTGACATTTGTATTCGAGCTTGGAGTTGCTTTTTTGGCTCTCCAGTGCTCTGAGGGTTGTTGTACGATCTCGGGGAGTATCCCTATGCCGTAGTCTTTTATCCCTCTCCATTTGATAGCAGTGGCAGCTGCGATTATGGCCACGCAATCGTATTGGAAAATGGAACTGCGTGAGCCTAGTGTCATGGATAAGATAAGATAAGATTCGTTTTCATGTGTTTGTATTTTGTAGTGTTTCCGGGATGTCGATTGTCTTGGAATCTTATAACACGATATTATGGTAGAATAAATAAGTATCTCGTATCATGTGGTGGTCACCTAAACTTTTTCTAAAACTTGAACAAAAATCGTCAATTAGGTAATACCGGAAGGCAGAACGATATCAATTACATTAAATTAGGTTTTCAGGCACAATATTTTGTTAAAATAAGTACCTACTTTTATATGAAAATAATGAAAAAAAAAAAAAATTAAGACTTATTTCCTTCATCACATTAAATCAATCAATACCAGCGATACACAGATTATTATAATACTTACTACGTAAAAGATACATTTATGTCTCATTATTATCCATGCTTATAATCACCAAAAGCAACAATTAGAGATATTCCCTTAGAAACATGCATAACAAATGGATCAACTTCATTTATTTCTAACTCTGTTTATCTAATGCATTGGAACATCAGGAGTTATGCCTTTTAGTTTCATTGTAGTATTTTTTTAACTGAAATTATGCCTTCATGTTCGATGATGTTTTGGGCTTACTGCTACTTATTTCCTTTTAGTTGGGAAATTTTGTCGATAACAAAAGACGTTCCCTTTCTGACAGTCGAGTTATACCCTTGATGTAGTTGAAAAAACCAGGTTACGATGCAGCTAGAGTTATGAATTTTTGATATGTTATGTAACTGGATACGTAGATCACGATAATGCAATAAAAACAAAAGGGCACAACTCGACTTATGTCCTTTTTGACTGGAGGCACTGATATGTCTAGTATAACTGCAATACAATGGCATTCTGCGGAAACCGCAGCAAGCCGTAATTACTCTTTACACCAAAAACTAACCTTATCATAAAAAAATAGAGTTTAATTTCTAAAATCAAAATGTCGTTTCTACAAACCGCGAAAGCTAGACCTATTTTTGCGCGACAATTTTCCTAGCGCCCTACTTTTTGAGAATTACTTAGCATTGTTGAGTATCCAATTACTGAATTTACATGCATTGTCGTTTGTTGTAGAATTGAACCCTATTTCTAGATGTCTAGAATTGAAATTATTTGCGAGAGTGCTAATCAGAGCATGCCACGCGTTTTAATTCTCGGTGAATCAGACGAACTTTTAATATTTTATTCAAATAAATAGGAGATTACCATAAACTTAAAATAAATCTATTTATTAGTTTATCCCGTTTTTATCAAGTAATTATAGGTAGGTAAGTACCTATTTTTGGAACTTTATTTATTGCGTAAACCAACAATATAATTAATGTTTTCAATTCTAAATAAGTAAAAAAATGAATACGCGCAGATAAATATAAGTACGAGTAAAAAGGAAACACTATATCAATTCAAACTATATAACGAGGGACCCTGACCCTTGGAATTTTTAGAAAGAGTGACGTCAGCACAGCTGACATCACTATTCCCATCACTAGGTTCACTCATTGCAAACAATGAAAAACACTTGTTTAAAACTCAACACTTTATTATTTAAGCCTAGTTTAAGCTATTCCTAGCACAAGGTAATATAGGTAGGTAGGTACTCACCAGAGTTATTTTAAATCACTGCACAGAACTTTACTTTAGCACGGCTCGAACAATAATGAGATGCCACACCCGCCCAACCAAAGAAAATGGTCGTCGGTTGTGACGTCGTCATCAACATTACAAATTACTAAAATTCTTAATATTTTGTTAACAATCATTTAAAAATAACGTAAATTCATTTTAACATTTTTAGAATTATCCTGACTATTTATTTGTAATTATTTCACTAAAAACTTTCATCAGGCCATTAACTTCCTTCAAAAGTTTTTACGACAAACACGTTTAAATTAAGGCTTAAAAATAATAAGGAAAATTACTTTTCGTAGATTAAAAATCAAAACGATAATTTAGAAAGCGTTAGCAATTGCAAAATCATCAGTTAAAACATTCGCAGAGCAACATCCGTCGAATGCTTTAACTGAGCAGGAAGCTCAATTATGAGTCTGAATAAAATTGAAGGAAATTACTTACTGTTGTTTAAAAATCATAACATGAATTTAGAAAGAGTTAACATTTGCAAAATCATCAGTTAAAACATTCGCAGAGCAACATCCGTCGAATGCTTTAACTGTGCAGGAAGTTCAATTATGAGTCTGAATAAAATTGAAGGAAATTACTTATCGTTGTTTAAAAATCATAACGTGAATTAAGAAACATTTGGAACATGTTAAAGTTAATCCTAAAATTAATCGAGATTAATTATTTGCTTTTGGTCAACAAAACAAATAATTAATCATCTGTAATTTCAAACTTATGCCAACAATTACTTAAACCAAGATTATTCTAAAATAATCAATTACACATTAATTTTACGACACATTAGGATGCCTTAACACATGAGATTAATTTTATAATCAAATGAAAGTCTTCAACGATTAATTTTAGCGGATTTGCGCCGACACGGCCATTCTGCGAGACGGTGCGTGCCCTGCACCAGTCGCGATTCTGAAAGTAGAAACATTTTCTGAGCTAGGTATCCGTTCACAGGTACCCTAGCTGATAACTTGGTTATAGTCTTGAACATATAGCGAGTATGTAATGTAGTAGCAGGTATTTGCTTCTGCAGTAAACTTTTAGTATCAACAATTGATTTTCAAGGATTAAACCAAGTAGTCAGCTATGATAGCTTATTCATGAGTAACATAACACACAAATAGCAAAACACATAGTTCAATTTAGAGTTTGAACAAAAACAAATTTTATCTGTACATGGGAAGTGAGCGAGTTGAGTTTTGTGCCAATGCTCCACGCATTCCGCACTATTATTATTGTAGGTACTCGTAGGTATATGTCAATGCAAATGCTCTACGCATTCATGCATGATTTGTTTACTCGTAGGTACATATGTGTCAATGCAAATGCTCCACGCATTAATGCATGATTTATTTCTCGTAGACAAGGATGATGCTGTGGTCATGAGCGGTCTTGTACGCCGTGGTCCACAGGGGCTCTAAGGAATTTAGGAAGGGACGATGCTGGGGTCTGGGCCTTATTATTATGACCGTGGTCCCCAGGGGCTCTGAAAGAATGTTAGTTTCTCGTAGACAAGGATGATGCTGTGGTCATGAGCGGTCCTGTACGCCGTGGTCCACAGGGGTTCTAAAGGATTTAGGAAAGGACGATGCTGGGGTCTGGGCCTTATTATTATGACCGTGGTCCCCAGGGGCTCTGAAAGAATGTTAGTTTCTCGTAGACAAGGATGATGCTGTGGTCATGAGCGGTCCTGTACGCCGTGGTCCACAGGGGTTCTAAAGGATTTAGGAAAGGACGATGCTGGGGTCTGGGCCTTATTATTATGACCGTGGTCCCCAGTGGCTCTGAAAATGAATAAGAAATAGGAAAGGAGTCTAGGTATGCAGGGTTTGTACAGTTATAATAATCATGTAGCAAGCTTTAGCAAAGCTGCTTACAGATGTTTATATTAGTCATTATAATAATCGTGTAGCAAGCTTTAGCAAAGCTGCTTACAGATGTTTATATTAGTCATTATAATAATCGTGTAGCAAGCTTTAGCAAAGCTGCTTACAGATGTTTATATTAGTCATTATAATAATCGTGTAGCAAGCTTTAGCAAAGCTGCTTACAGATGTTTATATTAGTCATTATAATAATCGTGTAGCAAGCTTTAGCAAAGCTGCTTACAGATGTTTTCAGTATTCATTTTTAGCAAGCTTTAGCAAAGCCGCTTTTAGATGTTTTGAATATTAATTTAGCAAGCTTTTATCAAAGCTGTAATTATAGATGTTTATAATAATCATTTACAAAGTTTTAACAATGCTGCATCCAGATGTACATCTGTAAGCAGACTATCTACTAAGATTTAGACAAAGGTTAATAAAACAGAATAGACTAACCAGTTTGCCAAGGCATCTAACATCTGGACATGTTAGTACTAGGACGACTGCGGCTCGTTTGATGTATCACCGTCGGCAGCTGGCTGGGACGCAGCCTGCTGAACGGAGCCTGATGACGTGTCCTCAGCAGGTGATGTTGTCTCTTCGCTCGCCGACACGGTTTCTTGATCTCCTGGTTGTGGTGCTCTACGTAGCTGGTCGTGAGCCACCTTGCGTGGACGTCCTCTGCCGTTCACACGTTTCACCGTGTACCGATCATTATCCAATATCCTGTGAATCTCATACGGTTCGCTGTATTTGAGGTCTAGAGATGTTTTGTTCCTGGGATTGTTTTTGATGAGTACGTAGTCACCCCTCTGAAAAGGACACATCTTTGCCTTGTTCTTATCAAACCTTTGTTTGTCATATTCAGCAGCTGCAGACATTTTCCGTTGAAAATGCTGTTCGAGTAAATCAAAATCAACAGACTCGTCGTCAATATTCACAAGTTGAAGGAGCTCGGGCGGTACGCAGTGTTGGCGTCGTGTGAGTAGGGAGAGCGGAGCAACACTAGTTACTCTGTGTGGAGTGCAATTAAATGCGAGCTGCAAGGCTTCCAACGCAGTTTGCCAATTTTCAGTGTCATAGTTTTTAATCATAACTAGTGCGTTTTTCAATGTGCTCATAACTCTTTCGACTTGACCGTTTGCTCGGCTTACTCCTGGCACTATAGAGTGTATGTTAACACCAAAACGATCACAATAGGCTTTGAACTCACCGAGAAATTCACGTCCACCATCCACCACGATCTGAACTGGACATCCAAATAGATGAAAAAGTCGTTTGAGTGCTGCGAGACTGCTGCTTTGGCTCTTGTCATTGGAGTAGCTAAGTAGTATGTACTTGGTAAACGCGTCGATAGCTACGATGACATACTCATCTCGTCCTTCTGCGTTCCTCGTACCGAGCTTGCCTGTGATATCCACATGAACGACTTGGAATGCAGCTGTAGGTTTTTGAATCGGGTGAAGCTGTGCCTGTATCGCACCCGACGGTCCTTTAGAGGTCTTGCAGATAATGCAGTTGTCGACAAACCTTCTAACGATTGTACTCATCTTCTCAAACCAATACGATTCTCTCAGCTTTTGAAGAGTCTTCTCCCATCCCGGATGCTTAAATTTTCGATCGTAGAGGTAGTGTCTGAAGTGCTTGATGGCTCTCACCACCGCCAGAGTTTCGAGCTCGTAGGAATGGTAGCGGCTCTCGGCGTCGGTGGTGCGCTGGCTCATGTACGCGACTGGATGCTGGCGGCTCCCGACGGTCTCGACTAGCACCGCTCCGTAGCCGAGGCTGCTTGCGTCTGTGTAGAGCTCGATCGGCGCATCTTCCTGAAATAACATAAGGGTAGGCGCAGTAGACAAGTGTTGTACAATGCGATTTCGAGCCTCATCGTGTCTGTCGTTCCATTCCCATTTAGCGTCTTTTTTTGTAAGTTCGTACAGAGGTACCATTATACGCGAAAAATCGGGAATGAAGCGTCTGAAGTACCCGGCGAGGCCATTAAATTGCTTAACTTGTTTGGCGGTTTTAGGGACCGGTGCCTTCGTTAAAGCCTCCACTTTCCCTGGGCTAGGATTGACTTGTCCGTCTGATACAATATTGCCCAAGTACTCAATGGAGCGTTTAAAGAAGGCAGTTTTTTTTTTTAATGTTAATCGAAAAGCCAGCCTTTTGTAAAGCGATTAAGATTCGCTCGATATGAGAGAGTCCCTGAGCAAACTCTGTTGAAAAATACAACCCCCTGCTAGCTGGTCTATTTGGTCGGATATAATTGGCAGCGGATAGTGATCCCTCAAGGTGTTTCGGTTCAGTTCGCGGAAGCCCACACACATACGATCTTGGCCGTTCTTCTTTTTGACCAATATAATTGGACTTGAAAATGGCGACCGACTTTCGCGAATGATGTTATGTTCAAGCAAATTTTGTACAATTTCACGTACCTTTTCACGTTCAACAGGACTTAATCGGTACG